>CM074723.1:64112140-65340473 GCA_037306005.1 Rhinophrynus dorsalis | reverse complement strand
CAGCCCAAATTCATTACTTCCATGGAGCTCTCAGAACACTTGTTAATGTGTGTGTACATGTCAGGGGCACATATCCATAGGGCTGGTGCACATGTCCTTAGTTCTCCACAGAATTGGTTACAGATGAGTACACAACACATTGTCAAGCAATGGTTTGTGCACTCACCTGTAATTGTGAAAATTGATGGGATTAAAAAGACTAAATTGTTGTTGCTTGATGATCAGTTCAGGTCTACTGCTCCAAATCCTGTCCTCTTGTCCCACAGGCATCCATAACATGATCCATCCTTGAACTGAAGATCTTCCATGTGACTGGATTGATGTCTTGACAACACCTTCATGAAGATCACCCCTTGCTGTTTCTGGTGATGTTGTTGGTGATGCAATGTTTGACCTGAGGTTCACACAAACCTCTACTGGAATATTCTCATATAGACACAGAAAACACTAATTCTCGAGTGTTATAACCTGTACAATTAGGATGCGCAGCTACAGAGTTGTCGAACCTTGTGGAAAACACATGAGCAGGGCAGCAGTGTTACTGAAGTAGTATGATTTAGTTTCAAAGTACATTTAGTGTTCTCATACAAGTGTTCAATGCATATAGGCAATACACACAGAAAACACATGTACTTTCTAATGTACTTTGAGACACAATAAAGATGAACCATCACCATTATATCTGTGTCTGTATGAGGATATATTTGAGAACACATTTGTCAATGCGTAACCACACCCAGGATAGAGTATCCCCCATACATGAAAAGGCATCACCTGCATCACAGGAGTCCACCACTTGTTTGCCAGTGAGTGGACTCTGTGATGTATCCATGCAAACAGATGATGGTGGCAGTGATACACTAATGTGTTGTGGGAGTGATAAAGAGGTAATACAGGGGACATACTTCCACAGTGAATTCCTGTCCACAGTATCTGTATTGCTCAGTATAATCAATGTTCTGAGATATTGCTCCACTTTGACATATTTCAGTAAATGGGCTACATCAACGAACAACCAGTCTAAGTGGACATGTGTTATCACTGGTGAAGTCTGTTACACCCTTAGGGAAACAGCAACTTAACTGACTGGAGACCCCAATGCTCACCCCAGGATATCAATGTGTGTGCTACACATTGAAATCCTAGGTTAAAAACATTGGCTTCCCCAGTAAGTCAGTTGCACAATGAGTGTTTGAATCCCAAACGATATTGATACATGTCCCATTTATCTTGTCCCCGCTAAGTCACATAGCTGTTTGTTTGGTTATCCCATTAACCCACTGAGTGCAAGAGTGGTCCCCAACACATTTATTTGCAATGCGTTGTCTACCACTCTGGCACTCAAAGGGTTAAACACAACATATGATGTAGACGAATGTTCAATGTTGTACTATTTGTTGTGCTAAGGGGTATGTTTTGTTGTTCAAATTCAACACACAACGTCGCCATAAAACACAGTGGTGTAATATGGCTCCAGGGATGTATTTCAAGTTGCATTTGTACAACGGTGTGTGTGTGTGTGTGTGTGTGTGTGTGTGTGTGTGTGTGTGTATGTGAACCCATGCTGTAGCATCCCACAAACATTTCACCCAGGCAGAGGTTGTGTTCACTGCATTGTATGGCAATGCATTGGAGACAACCCTGCCACCCAATCCATAACTGAAGACACAACAGATCAGACAGGAATCCAAAAAAAAGTTTTTTTTATTGAGGGGAAAGTTGACAGGTTGGGCCTTTCATTTTTTCCTTTTTGGGTGGGGATGCCTTAGCCTGGGTGCCAGAGGTGGATGGCCTTGTTGAACTCCTGGTAACCCTCTGCCCCCTAGGTGTGGCTTCAGGGCTAACACTGGAGGGGGTGGTGGTTGCAGTAGACCCCTCAGTGGAACGCAAGTTCTCCCTCTCCATCCTCAGGTTCTCCCTGCGGTTTATCTCCCTCAACTCCACAAGGACCTGTGTTAACATGTCCATGAGACCAGTCCTGAGCTGGTGGAGTAGTGTGTTCCCCCTGACCACCTCCGACTCCAGGGCTTGGATCCTGGTCTCCAACTGGGCAATGTTCCTCCTGGATTGCCTCCTGCTCCTTGTGATGTTGCTGTTAGTACTCCTGCTCGACCAGAGTAGTCTTCTCTGAAGGGCCATACACTCCGCCTCCATCCCTGTGAGGCGTGCAGGGCTTGAGGTGGATGTGCCCGGTGTCACTGGTGCTGCTGTTTCCTCTGCTGCCGAGGGTGCTGATTCTTCTGCTGCCGAGGGTTCTGTTTCCTCTGCTGCCGAGGGTGCTGTTTCCTCTGCTGACAAGGGTGCTGTTTCCTCTGCTGCTGCTGAGGGTGCTCTTTCCAATGATGCTGCTGTGGGTGCTCTTTCCAATGATGCTGCTGAGGGTGCTGTTTCCTCTGCTGCTGCTGGAGGTGCTGTTTCCTCTGCTGCTGCTGGAGGTGCTGTGGCTGCTGTGACAGCTGTTGGAGTGGCTGGTGCAGATGATGGGCATATGCCCACCACATCAAGTGATCCCGAGCTGCCCAATGATGTGTGTGCTGGTGGAGGTGTGAATATGTACCTGGGTAGGGGGCGCTGGGGCTCACCTATCAGGCCCAGGTGTGGGTAGTCCAGTGGCCAAGGGTCATATGGTGGCCATTGGTAGGTGCTGGGACCCCACCTGGGATCATACCTTGGGGCATGCTGTGGAGCCATCCAGGAGGGTGGGTTGATGTTGGAGGCATATGGCCCATATTGGGTGGTGGCCACAGTCCCTGGCAGCCATTGCCTCCCTGGCGGTGGTGGTGCTGCTGATGGAGGGTAGTAGCTGGTGGAGGTGGCTGGATAGGTCCACCTCTCCTCCTGTTGCATCCAACCACTGTACTGGGGAGGTGCAGTTTAAAGGGGTGCAGCCTGTGGTGGTCCAGCTTGTAAGGGTGCAGCCTGTGGTGGTCCAGCTTGTAAGGGTGCAGTAGGTGGTGGTGCAGCCTGTGTTGGAGGGGATGGTGATGGTGGGTACGGTGACCACCGGCTGGTCCCCTCCTCTGTGTACTCCTCACTGGGGGGTGACATTGCCTCCTCCACTGTCTCCCGCTGGGCTTGAGGGCCGTACACTGTGTGGAGAAATAAGATGTTGTGATTAGTGACCTTAGCCATATGTTTGTGGAGACAGTTATACTCTGATATTTGGTGACAAAATATATATGTGTTTGGGTTAATACCCCTGGGTAAACAAAGGTACTCCCACTGCTGAAAGGTGTTGTTTGAGTTATTACGGGTGAAGGTTTCATTTTGAGGTGCAATATCACAGTGGTCCGAGATAGTACAGTGGGGCTGTTGCAACACCCTCCCATGTAGATATCTGGTCCCTGTACCAGAGCTGTCCATATGATAGTGTAGTAACAGCACCACTGTACAATTTCAGGCCACTGGGATATTGCCCCTGACATATTCATGTCTGAGCTGTGATACCTTTTGAATCAACACACCTTTCAGCAGTAGGAATATGATTGTTTAACTCGGGGGGGAATCCAACAACATATATTTGTCTTCACAACTTGTAAGGATGGCTATCCCTCCAGGGGGATGGGAAAGGTTAAGTCCACCTTGATGTCAGATTGTAGATATTGTGAAAACAGATGTTGTTCGCTGTTAGTCCTATCCCTCCTACCCTCATGGTTGTTCAGATATTGCTCTATGTGACAGATGGAGATTTCAGTCATTTGTCCACACAAGGGCTTTTCAGCAGAGCCCAAATCGCCCCATTTAGAGAACAATACTTAATTGGAATGGTGTACAGAGTGTGCATGGTTTGCAAGCACACTCTGTGGACCATTCCAAAGAGGTATTTATCTCTAAATGTTGCGACTTTGGCTCTGCTGAAGAGCCTCCGTGTGGTCAAATGACAGATATCTCCACCTGTCACATAGAGCAATATCTGTATAACCATGAGTGTTGGAGGGATGGGACTTAGATCGAGACACATCTTTTAACGATGGCAATGATATGACATCATGATAATATTACCCATTGCAATCCCATTACAGTCACACACAAGTAGAAATGGTCATATATGTATGTGGATATGTACCCTTCATATGGATACAGTAATATCCTTCCAAGATGTGAAGCCAGATAGCAGTTCAGTAGGTGTGATTGCCTTACTGGCTATATATGTGCACCCATCCAACAATACATTGGATTGATATGATGGATATGAACATACCTCGCATATCCCATCTACGTAGAGTGTGATATACTATGTATGTATATTTGGATGGTAGCAATGTAGGTTGAATTGTGATGGGTGCACATATCTGGCCAGTAAGGCAATCACATCCAGTGAACTGATCCCTGTGTTCACATCGTGTTGGAACATATTTAGTAACATTTGAATCCTAAGGGCAACAATCCAGCCAGTAGTGAGGGATATCTTTGATTGAGGCCTGTTTTTCTCTGTGTATGAGCCCATCCATCATTCTGTGTGAGGCAACCCTACTCAATCCTAGATATCCATCAGTCATGGCCTGTTGGTGACCAAGGTACAATGTTTGCTATTTGTTTCCCATGTGTATCCTGCAAAGAGCGGCTGGTGTACCATCCATCCATGGCATCAGCACCCCTGTGGATCCATGTGGGAATCAGATATGGGATATGTCATTTCAAGTCAGAGTAAATGATTGCAGCCACAACACCAATGCCTACTTTTTCCAGCTTTATTTCTGTGGAATAGTTTTCGGCCTGTGTGTTGCACATACAAGCATTTATTCTCTGGGACACTGTGATGTGAGACCTGATGCACCCTTTTTGTGATTCAGTAAGCGGTGATGTTGAACTGATGAAGTGAACATGATGGTGACTTCTCCAGTGATCTCCTTTCCCCATTTTCAGTGTTTTCCATGGAGTCTGTACAGTGGGACCTTATAAACTTGATTCTTGTTTTTGCATATTCTCCATGGACTAACACTGGTATTGATGAAGTGAGGGTGTGTGAGGGTTACTTTGTGTCCACCATCTCTTTGTCACTGCTTAGTGAATGTCCCTTGTGTAGCATGTGATCGTTGGCCTATTGACTTGTTTGTTGTCTGGTTAACCCTTTGAGTCCCAGAGGGGTTGCCAACGCATTGTTGATCGATGCATTGATGATCCCTCTAGCACTCAAGGGGTTAGGTGCTGACTTCCCTGTGGGGACATGGGTGACATTGTGTGTGAACAGTGATGATATTTAACAGACGACATATTGAACATAACGGTTTGTGTATTGTGTGTGATGAGCACAGCGACAGGAGGGTTGAAATAGGACTTTGACAGGTTTGTCCCAAGTTGGACCTTGCCATTTGTCCTGGTGTTGTGTCCATTTTTTAACCATCAGGGTGCTGTGTTGGTGCAGTTGTATGGCTGAGTGATGGACATGTGTTGAGGTGTGACTGTGTGTGCAGCTGGTGTTGGTTGCTGTAGTGTGTTGTTCTGTAGTATTGCACTTACCGGTAGTGTGGAGGCTCCTCTCATCTCCAGTGTCAGTTCCTCCAACGACCCCCTCGATCAGGGTCGGGGACATGGTCTGCCGCACCATCTCCTCCCAGCTGCAGAAGGTGATAGAGATGGCTGGTCCACCTCCAGTGCCTCGGGCGTGCTTGGCGAGCTCGGTCATTGTGTTTTTGACCACCCTCCGGCAGTCGCCCCATCTCTTTTTGATGGACTCCCTCCCTCCTGCATGGAGCCACCACGTTGACCCGGCTGCAAATCTGGTTCCAGGCTGCCTTCCTCCTCGCTGACAGGCCAGGGACCTTTGCCATAGGGTGGAGAACACTCTGCCTCTCCAGGACAGCTTCCACGAGAGCCGTGTTCTCCTCCTCTGTGTATTTGGGGTCCCTGATCCTGCCCTCGTCACCTCCGGCATGGGATGACTCAGAGCCGGAGTGCCCTGCCTGGTCTGTCCCTGACTGTGTGGGGTGCTCCCCAGCAACTACCCCTCATCCCACTGCAGGTTCTGTCTCTGTCCTGCGTGTGCCTGCTCTTGTGGGCCGGGTCCCCCTCCGCCCTGTGGATCTCCCTCTCCCACCCCTGCTCTGCTGAGGGATACCCTCCTGACCTTCCTCCTCCTCCATTACTCTCCCCATCCCTCTCTTCTGTCCTCCTTTCCTAGTCATCATTCACCCACTCACACCCAGGCACTCCCACAGGCCCTCACAGACACACTCGATCCACTCACTCTCTGTGACACACTTTCACTCACAGATTCACACTGTCAAAATAAAAAGTAAAATGTTTAAGGTATTGTTATAAAATAAAAGGACTGTGTATGTATGTGTTTGTGTTTGTATGTGTGTATGTAATATGTGCAAAAGTGTGATATGTGTATATTTAGTGCACCTCTCTCCAAACTCCAAAATCTCCTTCTACCTCCAATGAACGCTCCTGTCTCCCTCTCTCTAATCACTATCTTCCGCTCCTGGGTCCTGATATCTAGCTCTGACGAACTCGATAACAGACAGTGTGTGATGGTTATTTTTGGGTATATATAGGTCTATTTGAAGTTTTTTGATACATTGGGGCTTTGTGATTGGCAGTGTGTTTGAATTTGTTTTTGCATCAATCATGGTTGCTAGACAACGGCAGCCGTTATGTTACATATTATTTTGAGCGATGTTATTGTGTGATTTGGCCGCCCGTTGTGCATTAACATGAGCGACAACGGGTTTTGTGTTACGTGTTTTGTGTGTGTCTACGCTCAATAGCTATTCTCGTAGAGTACCTATTGAATCTGCCATAACTCATGTTTTATTTGCGAGCGATGTGCCTTTTTCACTTAGCGGCTGGTTTAACGGCTGCCTTTAAATCTAGCCCCTAGTGAGTGAACAGCATCTGAATCTGCTCACTTAGTAAAGGATCCACAAACAGGGGTCAACCTCTTTTAGCCCTTTGAGTATCAGAGGGTGTCCAACACATTGCAGAACAGTGTGTTGAACACCTTTCCTGCATTCAAAGGATTAAAGGGCAGGTGAGGTCACAACAGAAATCAAGGGGATGCAAAAGAACTCAGATATAGGGAGACGTAATCGTACAAGCAAACAGACAAGAATCACTGGGGCAGATGCTAACTTGTCAGCTCATTCTCTCCATAAAGACATTTTCTCAAATTATTTAAGTTTATCCCATGCCCATCCCATAAGTAAGCTTGAAATTATGACTGAGCTACATGCATTTACATGAAAATTACTCTTACATAAGCTTTTTGAAATCCAAAGTGAGATTAATATACAGGGTCAAGGATCAGTCAGTTTTGGAACAGAAATATAGATGAAAAAATATTTAAACATTTTATATGATCCTCTTGCGGAAAGTGAAGTGTACAAGTCCTAAAAATAAATCTGTTTTTACTCCCCAATGAGTATTTGTCCAGTCATGCAATCATTCACTAATTTAGTTATGAGGGACCTTGTGCATCTACCTGGTATTACTGGCAATAGCAATCTGACTAGAGATGAATCTAAAGCTCCAAAACTCCAAGATGGGATGATGTGGTGATTAAGCTGTCTGATAAAGATAGGAATATGGTAGTCATTTGGCCCACTGATATGTTTGTTAAGGAAGCTGTGCGAGAGCTAAATGATCCTCGGGGTTATTAACCCTTTGAGTGCCAGAGACACTCAAAGAGTAAAAAAACTGTAATCCTACAGAATTCTGCACCAGATTTCTCACAAATGGATTTCTGATGCTGCAAACCACGACATCATCACTGTGCATTCATTTTCTAATGTGGAGTGAGAATTTTCCTAAAAGTCACAGCCATTTTCTTTGGAGTCTATGGCATTTTAAACAGACTGTGGAATTCGGCCATAGGTTATTAACTAGATTCACACTGGCCTGGCTGCCCTGTGATAGCAAACTAGCAAATAAATAAATGGACGAAAAAAGGCTTTTGTAAATCCCGAAGAGCTAATAAACTGTAATGGAGTATCTTCCTTTATTTGTATGGAGTGAGCCAAAGAAAGAACCAAGTCTTTATTTGACATCTTAATTTGAATTGTTTATTAAATATATACAAGGCAGTGTATTGAGTTTTATGTCAATTTTTAAAATCTCTATCAACCCAAACCACATTTTTTCTCTTTCTCTCTCTACTTGCCTACTTTACTTCCTTCTTTCCCAGGAGGCATGCACTAAATGACAGACAATTCATATCTGGGAAGAGTGTTCACTCAGTTTTGGCCCAGCAGGTCCTTGTTAGAAATAGACAAAAAGTCAGAGTTTTTTTTTGTGGGAATTTTCACACCAAATCCATGTGTTTCTTTTTTTTGTGCATTGATAATTCATAAAATGTTCACCTTTCTGATACCACCACTGAATTTCTGACTGGATCATTGCCGTTCCCACCTATTCTTTCTATAGCCATGATAATTCCCACCCCATTACTATAAAATCTGGAATGTCCCTCCATTCTGTGAGATGTAGTTGAGGAATGGAGTATCAATTAGATGTAGGACACAGGTGAAACAAGCTACATGCACCATCTATGCAGTTCCTAAGGCAACTGTTATACTGGAACAGCTTTCAACAGACACAAAGCCAGCTTTCAAGGAGTGAGGTACAAACCAGTCATCAATGATCTGCAGTAGTCTCTTAGAGCATAAAGTATCATACCAATGGGAAGGGTTACCATGCAGCTGTCCATTCCTACTAGTGCCGAGAGCCAGAGGCATCACTGGTGGGGACCTGATGCTGCTGCCCTTTGATAGGATGAAACATAGAGAGCAGTGACAGTCATATAGTTTGTACTCTGGCAACCTGTCCACATAACTGCAGTCAGGGGAACTTTCTTGCTGTACAATCTTTTCACCCGTATGCCCAACCGCACTAACTACCTTCTTGTACAACTTTGACACAGCCATCCTTGAAATATAACCGCAGCTTGAGATGTGCCAACTGGGTGCAACGCGTGACATCAGTTCTTTAACACCTTAAAGATTGGTGATGTCCCAGTATCATTACCAGTGTCCCTGCCTTAAGGAGTAGTCCTGGCACGTCATGGGTTTTGTGATCACAGGGCTCCTGCGGGAGTGCTGTGATAACTAGGGGAGTCGGAAATGACTGCTCCAAGACCTGAGTGGTCAATTTCAGCCTCTCATTCGGCGAACCACTATATGTAATAGTACCACATCTATGTGGTCCTTTAGGGTGATCCTACCCCAGGACCATCTGACATTAAGGGGTTAAAACCACTGTTTCAAGAGAAGAATAGGGCAGTATGTCCACTGCTAACATTATGGCAAGTTCATCATTTCACAGGTGAATTTTTTAATTATTCCTGTGCAGTTTTCGAAGAAATCAGAACATGAGGGTTGATGTTTAGTGGTGTTGGTGGCAGCAGGTGTTAGGACTCTGACTAGTGAAGTTTTTGTAGTGCTTATACTGCTGCCAGTAATCACACCACTGACATGTTGCTGGTGTGTCACCCAGTCAGACCTCTAGTTGTATTTCAGGTGGAATTTCCTTAAAGATGTACCTAGACAGTATCCTGCTATGCCCCTGCTCACTTGAATTTAAACAGACAACAGATAACTTTTGGATTGTGAGTGAAGTATCTTCATACTGGAGATGTCATAGCCTGAAAGGTTACTGAAGGACTACTACTACTACTACTACAGGGGCTAGATGTTGCAATAGTTCTAAAACTAGGAGTCACTGGCTCTGCACTTTGAACAGCGGAAGAAGCACTCATAGTTGACATGTGTTGTTGCTTAGTAGTCAGTAATAGTGAATGAGAGAAGGTTGGGTTGGACCTGGAAGTGTTGCTACTGGTGATGAGGGCATATGATAACTCTCATTGGAAGAGCTAGCATTGAGTGCAAGTACTTCAGGGTTATCTTTATTTTCTTTTTTTGTTTGATTACTTTTTCTTGTAGCACCTCTGTTGGCCTTCCTACATGATTAGAGAGACATATCTGAAGATAAAGTGATAACTTGTGATAACTTGGATAAAATCAAAACTGACCTTAAGAAACTCAGTGGTGAATTAGATAAGTTTGAGACAGATCTGACTGATAAGCATAAATGTGATTGAGATCAGTATGATCATTAAAAAGGTTCCATATACTTTAGAACCAAGAGACAACCCAGGTACGCAAAGAGGAATCTGTTAGGACATCTAGTGAGTGAACAGCATCTGAATCTGCTCACTTAGACAGTAAAGGATCCACAAACAGGGGTCAACCTCTTTTAGCCCTTTGGGTATCAGAGGGTGTCCAATACATTGCAGAACAGTGTGTTGAACACCTTTCCTGCATTCAAAGGATTAAAGGGCAGGTGAGATCACAACAGAAATCAAGGAGATGCAAAAGAACTCAGAGATAGGGAGTAATCGTACAAGCAAACAGACAAGAATCACTGGGGCAGATGCTAATTTGTCAGCTCATTCTCTAACAGAGTTCCATAAAGACATTCTCTCAAATTATTTAAGTTTATCCCATGCCCATCCCATAAGTAAGCTTGAAATTATGACTGAGCTACATGCCTTTACATGAAAATTACTCTTACATAAGCTTTTTGAAATCCAAAGTGAGATTAATATACAGGCTCAAAGATCAGTCAGTTTTGGAACAGAAATATAGATGAAAAAATATCTAAACATTTTATATGATCCTTTTGCTGAAAGTGAAGTGTACACGTCCTAAAAAGAAATCTATTTTTATGCCCCAATGAGTATTTGTCCAGTCATGCAATCATTCACTAATTTAGTTATGAGGGACCTTGTGCATCTCCCTGGTATTACTGGCAATAGCAATCTGACTAGAGATGAATCTAAAGCCCTACAAAAAATTCCAAGATGGGATGATGTGGTGATTAAGCTGTCTGATAAAGATAGGTATGTGGTAGTCATCTGGCCCACTGATATGTTTGTTGAGGAAGCTGTGTGAGAGCTAAATGATCCTCGGGGTTATTAAAAAACTGTAATCCTACAGAATTCTGCACCAGATTTCTCACAAATGGATTTCTGATGCCGCAAACAAAGACATCATCAATGTGCATTCATTTCCTAATGTGGAGTGAGAATTTTCCTAAAAGTCACAGATATTTGCTTTAGAGCCTATGGCATTTTAAACAGACTCTGGAATTCGGCCATAGGTTATTAACTAGATTCACACTGGCCTGGCTGCCCTGTGATAGCAAACTAGCAAATAAATAAATAAATAAATGGATGAAAAGGCTTTATGAAATCTCGAAGAGCTAATAAACTGTAATGGAGCATCTTCCTTTATTTGTATGGAGTGAGCCAAAGAAAGAACCAAGTCTTTATTTGACATCTTGATTTTAATTGATTATTAAATATATACAAGGCAGTGTAGTGAGCTTTATGTCAATTTTCAAAATCTCTATCAACCCAAACCACATTTTTTCTCTTTCTCTCTCTACTTGCCTACTTTACTTCCTTCTTTCCCAGGAGGCATGCACTAAATGACAGACAATTCATATCTGGGAAGAGTGTTCACTCAGTTTTCGCCCAGCAGGTCCTTGTTAGAAAAAAACAAAAAGTCAACTGTTATATTGGAACCATTTTCAACAGACACAAAGCCAGCTTTCAAGGAGTGAGGTACAAACCATTCATCAATGATCTGCAGCAGTCTCTTAAAGCATAAAGTATCATACCAATGGGAAGGGTTACCATGCAGCTGTCCATTCCTACTAGTGCTGGAAGCCAGAGGCATCACTGGTGGAGACCTGATACTGTTGCCCTTTGATAGGATGAAACATAGAGAGCAGTGACAGTCATATAGTTTATACTCTGGCAACCCGTCCACATAACTGCAGTCAGGGGAACTTTCTTGCTGTATGATCCTTTTATCATCCCTATCCCTGTATCATCCCTATGCCCAACCGTACTAACTACCTGCTTGTACAACTTTGACACAGCTATCCTTGAAATATAACCATAGCTTGAAATATGCCAACTGGGTGCAACACATGACATCAGTTCTTTAACAACTTAAAGATTGGTGATGTGCCAAGACCTTTACCAGTCTCCGTGCCTTAACGAGTGGTCCTGGCACGTCATGACTTTTCTGGTGTCACGGGGCTCCTGCAGGAGTGCTGTGATAACTAGGGGAGTCGGAAACTGACTGTTCCAAGACCTGAGTGGTCAATTTCAACCTCTCTTTCTGTGAACCACTATATGTAATCATTCACGTGTCCTGGCTCCATGAACCACAATTTGTAAAGATTGAGTGACTCACCAAATGGGCCAAATAAAAATACCCATTGATAAAAATGAGTCTTTGTACCGTTTGAATGCTAGAGATGTCTCAAACATATTGCTTCAATATGTACTGATGATTCAAGGGTTAAATAGTTTGGTGGTTAGGGTGCCACATGAATTTTGTGAGAAGCCTATGGGTTCCACAACCACAACACATTTGAGAACCACTAGCCTAGGATAAATTGGCCTAAAGTTCCTTTAAATGCAGGATATATGAAAATCACACACTGCCAGGTTGCACTGAATCCTATGTGGTCCTGCAGTATGAAATCATCATACGCTCCCTGTATTTAAAGGGATAAGGGGACACCTAAATTTACCCTTGGTGAATCCAGCAAATGGAAAGTCACCAACTGGCATTCAACTGATTCAATTCCAAAATAGCTGAGCATTCCAACTGGGAAGCCACAGGTTGGTATATGGACTATGTTGAACATAATGACCCTGGTGTAGTAAGCAAAAGGTGTGTAATGCTGAAGCAATCTAACTGCACCGTAAGGAACAAATAAAATACCAGCAAATTCATATTTACCTAAATGGGGGTTTTAACCCCTTGAATGCTAAAGGTCTCCAGCACATTGGTTTACAATGCATGGGAGACCTACATGCTATGTAAGGGGTTAAACAACCCATTTAAAGCAATCTGAAATTGCATTTGCTCCAGAATTGCATCACATTCCCATAGTGCATCAGGCTCCATGTGTTGCACACTTCTTTGGCAGTAAAACAATTAAATCTGCTAAGTCAGTGAAGGCTCTTTGATCTTAGTGTTCCTCCCATTTGACCCAATTTATATCTATTATAGATCATAGATCAACTCTATTAATGTGTTAACCCTTTGAGGGTCAAAAGAGCAATGTGTTGTACACTTGTATTTGACATTCCAAGCTTTAATATATTCTTAGAGTAAAGGGAATGTTTTTCATAGGAAGGGATATAGAGTTTGACTAAAGAAACGAGCAATACGATCAAAGTTATTTAACTGGCATGCACAATTTTTAACCATGTGAGTGCCATACAGGGTGTGCAGCATTTTGCAGAACAATTTATGCTAAATGCTTCTTGAATTGGCTTTTGCAATAAAACTACATAGACATTTACAATTGTTCGCAAAAGCACTTCCTGCATTAGGCACATTCGCTATTCCACAGGTCACAGGCTGGGACTAGCTGATGTTATCTATAGAGCTGAATCCGTTTGTAGAGTTTGCTGACTATTTAACCTTTTGTTTAGGTGAATTTTGGTATTTGATCCTTCACTTGGAGATGCTACAACTTGCAGCTATCTTTGATGGAAGTGTACCATGTGGATAGGAAGCAAGTGAAGCATAGTAATACTAATTACAGCAGAAATAATTGTAATGTTTGTGATTAATTCAGTTGGCACCAGCTAATCTTTTCTGGCATCTCTCTCTTTTTTCATTATTTTAATATTCTTTGAGGCAAGCCAGATTATGTTGTCTCGACAATATTATAGTTGGCTGTCCTTCCTTTTTAATTTAATATATCAGAACTTAAGTTTGACCCATTTTCTGTCCTATTATATGATAACTCTCATTGGAAGAGCTAGCATTGGGTGCTACTACTTCAGGGTTACCTTAATTTTCTTTGTCTTTTCTTTCTTTTTTATTGCAAATTAGTTTACAGAAACAACAACTCTAGTTCAATACATAAAATCATGTCAACCATATGAGACATATTTATGGATACATAAACCCAAACTCTACTCCAACATTGTCCCAATCCTAATTGCGTCTGTATCTATAACCTACAATTCTAATCTTCTATATAATCATGCACACTTCATACAATCTACACTCATCCTTTCATCTACAGGATCAGGAGAGGTCAGTATCTACCAAATAAGAAAAACAACCGCTTTTTTGCCTAAATCAATGTTTGCCCTAATCTGAGGGACCAATTCAACACTTCATCAATAATCCCCTCCATCATCTATTCCTCTTTCTTCCAAAAATGTTCCAACCATCTTCAACCAGTCTTCACAGATCCTGGCTTGTCTATTACCTCCTCTGATTTATAGACAAAACCCTTTTCCATTCTTAGTTGCCATTGTAAATGTCCATATACCTACTTCATACTATGTATAGTTCTTAATTTCCAACTTTTTCCAACACATAATTTTGCCGCAGCCAATATATGTGTAATCAAAATTATATTTTCCACCCTCATTTGTGGCAAATACCCACATCTAACCTCAAAGATATATTTGTAAATTTATATATCATTTGTACTATATCTTTCCAAAACTCTACTATCAAATTGCAGCTCCACCATACATGTAGATAGCTACCTTCCTTATTTTCACATCTCCAAAACATCTTAGAGGCACCCGGATATATCTAATTTATTTTCAATGGAACTAAATACCATCTACTTACGATCTTATATTGAATAGCAATTAGATTAGAACAATGAATATATCTATTCAATCTCTTGAAGGCTTTTATTCATTCAATTCCATGACTTTCCCTACCAAGATCTTTCTCCCACCTGCCCACCATCGGCAATTGGGAGTTGTATCTAATATAATACTCTAACTCTGCACATTTTGATAGTAAATTCGTACAATCGTCCTGCTCAACTAATTTATTAAACTTACTCACAGGGTCCTGCCATGAATATATACCGACAGGAAATCCCTAATTCTTAAATATAAAAGCAGATCTTTATCTTGCATCCCATATTCCTTTTGTAGTTGCAAAAACGGTTTAAATCTATCCTGATCCAACATATCTCCCAATCTTTCAACTCCAGTACTAATCCAATGATTTACATTTATGTTCTCCATTAAATCATTAATTACTCCCAGTGGGAGTGAAGGCAGAAGTTTCCCTGTCAGCTTTAGATGTTTCAATATATTTTTAAATCTTCCATTCAAATGAACTAATATTTTTGGTTTAATATCTCTCATACCTACTTTTTTCTCTTGTCTTATACTATCTAACCAGAAACCAGTCACAACTACCTTCAATCCCGTTCTCTTTTTCTCGATTTGATACCAGCCTTCATCTTCAATTCTTATATTATGTGTCATTAATATATGAAATAATCTACTAACATTGTAACATTGCACTGGTTCCATAAAACCTAACCCTCCTTCATTCCTTTTCCTCACCAGATCTTTTACTTTGGCCCGTGCTCTTTTACCTTCCCATAAAAACGCATAAATGTAGTATGCAATAAATTCAACCATGATGCCGGAAATTCTAATGGTACCATCCTCCACAAATATAACCATCTTGGTTATACATAGGAGTTTAAAATATTAATAAGGCCGGACCAAGAAAACCCCAAATTCTTCCATCCCTTCAATGTCTTATTAGTATCTTTCAATAATGTTAGAAAGTTCTCCTCTACCAAACTCTTAATAGAGGGGTTATTTTAATACCTAAATAGGAAATATAATCCGTCTTATATTTAAGTCCTACCTGATTAGTCAGGAAAATTAACGAATCTCCATCTACATTATATGCTAAAAACATAGATTTTTCAATATTAACCTTATAACCAGAAAACGTTGCATACTCATCTATCGATTTAAACAATTCCAAAACTGATTCCTTCGGTGTTTCTAAGGTCAACAATATATCATCTGCATATAAATTAATCTTCAACTGACCAAAATCTGATACAAAACCCCTAATATTAACATTACTCCTCACTGCTATGGCCAATGGTTCCAAGACCAGTGTATATAACAAGGGCGACAATGGACACCATTGACGAGTGCCATTATTTATCTCAAACCTTTCTGAAGAAAACCCTGACTCGACTACTTTCACCTTAGGGTTATCATATAAAGCCATAACCGACTGCAAGAACATTCCTATAAAACCATATTGTTGTAACACTCTAAACATAAAACCCCACTCAACTCTATCAAAAGCTTTTCCTGCATCAAGCTATAAGAGTACGAGTGGGGTTTTAGAACAGAATCTAATATATTTATGGTTCTTCTCATATTATTAACTGAAGACCTTCCTGATATGAATCCTACTTGATCTCTATCTACCAATTTATGTATAACCAATTTCAATCTCTCTCTGCCAATATAGAAGTAAATATTTTTATATCCGAATTTATCAATGATATAGGTCTATAATTTATTACCCTTTCTGAATCTCTATCATTTTTCAAAATTGGAACAATATTAGCCTCTAATAACTCTCCCAAACATTTACCCCTTTTTGCCATTGCATTAAACAAATTGGTCAACCTTTGTTTTAATTCTATTTTCATTAACTTATAAAACCAATTTGGAAAACCATCTGGTCTTGGGGCTGTCTTACTTTTAAGCTTATCAATAGCTAACACAACATCCATCTCAGTTATTGGTCTATTCAATTCTGCTAACTGATCAGGTGAAATACACAGAATTCCCAACCTCTCCAAATAACCATCAGCTACAGGTCTTACCACATCTTTTGATAAATTATATAGATCTTGGTAATATCTGGCAAACACTGCACCAATGTCATCTGGCTTCATCATTAGCTTATCTTTTTCCCTGATCTTAGTAATCACTCTCCTTTTTACTTCCTTCTTAAGTTTACTGGTCATTAACTCGTTTACCTTATTTCCCCTGTGATAATATCTGGTCTTGAAACGTTCCAGCGACCATACAGTCTTCCGTATTAGATGCTCATTTATCAAAGCCTCCAATTCCTGGATTTTACTGGCCATTACAGTTGATGGTTGTTTTTTATTTTGCTCTACATATTTCTCCAAATCAATATATAACTGAGATAAACTGAACCATGCATGTTTCTTATCTTTTTTCACCATTTTTATCAGGTGCCCTCTCACCACACTTTTATAGGCACACCAAACTTCTTCCTCTGCCACCTCTCCATTACCATTCTCTACAAAATAGAAACTAGTTATCTTTTTAATTTCATCCAAATTCTCTACTTTGGCCAATAAATTATTATCCAACCTCCATTCCCTCTTTCTTATGTCAAATATATCCTCATACTCCATAATCACTGGCGAATGGTCTGACTATGATATCAATCCAATACTTATGTTTTTAACAGCCCTTAAAAATTCCGAATTACCTAATATTAAATTTATTCTGGAATATGAATTACACATTTTTGAATAACACGTAAAATCTCTCTTGTGGGTGAAAAACCCTCCATATATATCCTTCACGTCAGACATCCTTAATAGCTCTTTAAATTTATCAGCACCTCTAAAATCCTTGCTCTTAATTATATCTTTTTTCACTGAAGATCGTCTGTCCATCTCTGGAGTCAATACCAAATTAAAATCACCCATTATTAACACATTACCTTGTTTCAATCTATCTACTTTTCTCAAAACCTTTGTAATAAACCTTACAGGGTATCCATTAGGTGCATAAATATTGACCAACGTCATCAATTTGTTATTTACAGTACAAACTAATATAGTATATCTTCCTTCATCATCAAGATCTTGATAACATACTTCCAACAGGATATCTCTTGAAAAAAGGAACGCCACTCTTCTTTTCCTTTTATTGGCCATTAAAGGACTAATTACTGTTGGAAATTTATTAGACTTTAGGGCCACCCTCTCTGATCTTTTCAAATGAGTTTCTTGCAACGCACATATCTGCGCTTGGGCCTTACCTATATAATTCAAAACAAGGGATCTTTTATGAGTTGAACTGATGCCATGGGCATTCATCGATACAAGCTTGATTACACACCTCTAGTCCACATCCTCCTTTCCTGTCCTGTACATCCTTACATTCATCCACACATACTCTACATTCTCCTCACTTCTGCAGATCTTAACCCTTATTCGATCTGCATACATCCCTGTCTAGTATCTATCTCTAAACACCAAGACAGGTCACCTTACCCTTTCTTCCCCCAGTTAAGTACAAATGCCACATGGGTCGGCAAAAACCACTAAGGTTAAAGGGCACGAAAGGAGGATAACTGCCCTAACGCAATCTAAAAGGGGGGGAATTACAACATCTCCCATGTTCCATATCCCCACCGCCCTCCCCCTCCCCCACATCCGTGAGGGCAAAATGGGAAGGGGAGAAGGAGAACAAAGGGAGAAAGAAGAAGGGAGATACCCCACCTTATACATTTGTGATCCACAAAGACATTTCTAAATCATATCAACTCATACACATATCTTCTAACAATATCTCCCCTATACCATGGCCCCACAATAGTGCCTCCCTCCCCAAAGTCCCCCCCACAACCCCCCACCCCCCTGTCCCCACAACCATGGGGGCAGAGGGGGGAGGAGAAAAACAGGGCAAGGGGAGTGAGGAGGATAAAAAACATCCACCCCTACAAATCTTAGTCACATAGAAATCCCTAGCACATGAACCCCTATATCTCTCCAATTCTTTAATACAATCTCCCCCCATCCCTTGCCTCCCCCGCCCCCACCACAGCGGGGACTGTGGGGGAAGGCGAAAGGGAACAACGGGAGAGAGAAGAGGAGCTACATCAACATTATACAATTATTATTCCACGCAAAAATTCCTAACACATGTGGAATCGTAATCATACCTTCTTAAAAAAAAAAAAATTCAACTTCCAACTATACCTATTAAACTACCTCTCGTGAGCATCTCTTCTTTCTCTAAAAGAGTACACATGTTTACCTAAAAACCATATGACTTTCCACCCTTTTAAAGTAACACTGTTTCCCATATTCCACACCCCCACAGCAGCCACCCTGCCCTCCAATCGCAAAAACGGAGGGGGAAGAAAGATGAGGTGCCAAGAGAGAGCGGAAAGGGGAGATGCATTATATTTATACACATATATTCCATATGAAAATTTCTAGCACATATTAACTTCCAAACTTCACTTCTAACAATATATCCCAAGAGCCTTACACCCACAATAGTGAGAAAAAAAACGAAAAAAAAACACTTCCCTTTCCCCAAACCCCCCCACCCCAATCTGTCCCAATCAGTCCCAGAGCCACCCTTCACAAAGGCCGTAGTCCACAGTAATTTCCATGTTGTTCACCCTCATCCACTGCTCTAGGGAAGTTGGTGAATCAAAATTAGAGATAATTCCATCCTGTACCAGTGACAATTTAATGGATGAACTCCACCAATATCTTATATTTGTATCTCTTAATATTTTCATTAAATGATTAAAAGCTCTTCTTCTTTCTCTAGTAGACCATGATAAGTCTTGAAGTACTTGAATTCCTTCCAGCCTCTCTTGTGCCCCACTGGCTCTGAGCTCTCTAACCGCTGTCACAATTTTTAATTTTATTTTAAATGAAGGACGGCCCACCATAACATCCCTTGGGAGGTGTTCTGAAATATTCCTTGCTTTCCTCAGTCTATAGCAGCTTTCTAGTTGCAATATATTTTTATCAACCTCTACCCCAATCCTACAGATCCACTCCTTAATATATCCTTCCAGATTATCCTTAGTTATCTCTTCTGGAACCCCCTCCCCTTATTCTAAAGTTGTTTCTGCGCAAATGGTCTTCCATCTCTATTATTTTATTCTCCATCTCTTCTCTTTCTTTTATACTTTGTGCATGTAAGACTTGTTGTGCTTCAATCTGCATCTCTAAATTCACCAATTTATCCTCTATTTTCCCAATTCTGGGATGTAACAACAACAATTCTTCTTTAATTTCCTTTGTGTTAGATCTCATCTTTTCCTGGATTTTTTCAAAGTGAATATCAATATGGGTGATGAGCTGTTCATACATTGTATCTTTCTGGCCCAATAAAGTGTGTGTATGTGTCTGACTTATTTCCATTTCATTCATATGAACAGTCACATTATCTCCCGGAGAACCACTCACTGGTGTACCCTTATTTAACCCTGATTGGGGTGAAAAAAACGACAGCCTTTTTTCAGTCTTATTATCAGACTTTTCTGCTTTTTTTCCTTCTTCTGCTGTCTATTCTCTGTTCCTTTCTTTGAGGCCATTAGGGAATTTAACTTTTTATACTTTATCCCCTCTTCCTTTCTTTTTTCTTTTTCTTCTTTTCTCTTCCTCCTTCCCGTCCTCCTTTTTACTTCCATACATTTTTTCTTTATCTGTCTATTAGTCTCTATACTAAGTGGTACAGCCCAATAGACCTCCAAGTAGCTGATATCACATCATATCATGGATATATCTTAGCCTCTTAACATATCACCCTTTACTACACACACTTATTCATACACCAGGCCCCGTTATTCTCACACATATGCTTCCTCACTCCAGCCAAATACCTTCAGAAAGCGTTCTCAGCTTTCCTCAACTCCAATCGCGCATGGGCATCTCCTCCTCCCATAACCCCCTGATGCTTCAGAACGCCATCTTCACGTCATACATTCAGCCCCTTTATTTTCTGTTTTTGTTTGATTAATTTCTCTTGTAGCACCCCTGTTGGCCTTCCTACATGATTAGAGAGACATATCTAAAGAGAAAGTGATAACCTGTGATAACTTGGATAAAATCAAAACTGACCTTGAGAAACTCAGTGGTGAATTAGATACGTTTGAGACAGATCTGACTGATAAGCATAAATCTGATTAAGATCAATATGATCATAAAAAAGGTTCCATATACTTCAGAACCAAGAGACAGCCCAGGTACACAAAGAGGAATCTGTTAGGACATCTAGTGAATGAACAGAATCTGAATCTGCTCACTTAGACAGTAAGTATCAGAGGGTGTCCAACGCATTGCACAACAGTGTGTTAGACACCTTTCCTGCATTCAAAGGATTAAAGGGCAGGTGACAAGGTTACAGCAGAAATCAAGGTGATGCCAAAGAACTCAGAGATAGGGAGACGTAATCGTACGAGCAAACAGACAAGAATCACTGGGACAGATGCTAACTAGTCAGCTCATTCTCTAACAGAGCTCCATAAAGAAATTCTCTCAAACTATTTAAGTTTATCCCATGCCCATCCCATAAGTAATCTTAAAATTATGACTGAGCTACATGCCTTTACATGAAAATTACTCTTACATAAGCTTTTTGAAATGCAAAGTGAGATTAATATACAGGCTCAAGGATCAGTCAGTTTTGGAACAGAAATATAGATGAAAAAATATCTAAACATTTTATATGATCCTCTTGCTGAAAGTGAAGTGTACACGTCCTAAAAAGAAATCTATTTTTACGCCCCAATGAGTATTTTTCCAGTCATGCAATCATTCACTAATTTAGTTATGAGGGACCTTGTGCATCTACCTGGTATTACTGGCAATAGCAATCTGACTAGAGATGAATCTAAAGCCCTACAAAAAATTCCAAGATGGGATGATGTGGTGATTAAGCTGTCTGATAAAGATAGGAATATGGTAGTCATCTGGCCCACTGATATGTATGTCGAGGAAGCTGTGTGAGAGCTAAATGATCCTCAGGGTTATTAAAAAACTGTAATCCTACAGAATTCTGCGCCAGATTTCTCACAGATTGGTTTTTGATGCTGCAAACCACGACATCATCAGTGTGCATTCATTTTCTAATGTGGAGTGAGACTGTTCCTAAAGGTCACAGCCATTTGCTTTAGAGTCTATGGCATTTTAAACAGACTCTGGAATTCGGCCATAGGTTATTAACTAGATTCACACTGGCCTGGCTGCCCTGTGATAGCAAACAAACAAATAAATAAATGGCCGAAAAGGCTTTATGAAATCTCAAAGAGCTAATAAACTGTAATGGAGCATCGTCCTTTATATGTATGGAGTGAGCCAAAGAAAGAACCAAGTTTTCATTTGACATCTTGATTTGAATTGATTATTAAATATATACAAGGCAGTGTAGTGAGCTTTATGTCAATTTTTAAAATCTCTATCAACCCAAACCACATTTTTTCTCTTTCTCTCTCTACTTGCCTACTTTACTTCCTTCTTTCCCAGGAGGCATGCACTAAATGACAGACAATTCATATTTGGGAAGAGTGTTCACTCAGTTTTGGCCCAGCAGGTCCTTGTTAGAAATAGACAAAAAGTCAGATTTTTTTTGTTTGAATTTTCACACCAAATCCATGTGTTTCTTTTTTTGTGCATTTATAATTCATAAAATGTTCACCTTTCTGACACCACCACTGAATTTCTGACTGGATCACTGCCGTTCCCACCTATTCTTTCTATAGCCATGATAATTCCCACCCCACTACTATAAAATCTGGAATGTCCCTCCATTCTGTGAGATGTAGTTGAGGAATGGAGTATCAATTAGATGTAGGACATAGGTGAAACAAGCTACATGCACCATCTCTGCAATTCCCAAGGCAACTGTTATATTGGAACCGTTTTCAACAGACACAAAGCCAGCTTTCAAGGGGTGAGGTACAAACCAGTCATCAATGATCTGCAGTAGTCTCTTGGAGCATAAAGTATCATACCAATGGGAAGGGTTACCATGCAGCTGTCCATTCCTACTAGTGCTGGAAGCCAGAGGCAACACTGGTGGGGACCTGATGCTGCTGCCCTTTGATAGGATGAAACATAGAGAGCAGTGACAGTCATATAGTTTATACTCTGGCAACCTGTCCACAAAACTGCAGTCAGGGGAACTTTCTTGCTGTATGATCCTTTTATCATCCCTATCCCTGTATCATCCCTATGCCCAACCGTACTAACTACCTGCTTGTACAACTTTGACACAGCTATCCTTGAAATATAACCATAGCTTGAAATATGCCAACTGGGTGCAACACATGACATCAGTTCTTTAACACCTTAAAGATTGGTGATGTGCCAAGACCTTTACCAGTCTCCGTGCCTTAACGAGTGGTCCTGGCACGTCATGACTTTTCTGGTGTCATGGGGCTCCTGCGGGAGTGCTGTGATAACTAGGGGAGTCGGAAACTGACTGTACCGAGACCTGAGTGGTCAATTTCAACCTCTCTTTCTGTGAACCACTATATGTAATCATTCACGTGTCCTGGCTCCATGAACCACAATTTGTAAAGATTGAGCGACTCACCAAATGGGCCAAATAAAAATACCCATTGATAAAAATGAGTCTTTCTACCGTTTGAATGCTAGAGATGTCTCAAACATATTGCTTCAATATGTACTGATGATTCAAGGGTTAAATAGTTTGGTGGTTAGGGTGCCACATGAATTTTGTGAGAAGCCTATGGGTTCCACAACCACAACACATTTGAGAACCACTAGCTTAGGATAAATTGACCTAAAGTTCCTTTAGATGCAGGATATGTGAAAATCACACACTGCCAGGTTGCACTGAATCCTATGCGGTCCTGCAGTATGAAATCATCATACGCTTCCTGTATTTAAAGGGATAGGGGGACACCTAAATTTACCCTTGGTGAATCCAGCAAATGGAAAGTCACCAACTGGCATTCAACTGATTCAATTCCAAAATAGCTGAGCATTCCAACTGGGAAGCCACAGGTTGGTATATGGACTATGTTGAACATAATGACCCTGGTGTAGTAAGCAAATGGTGTGTAATGCTGAAGCAATCTAACTGCACCGTAAGGAACAAATAAAATACCAGCAAATTCATATTTACCTAAATGGGGGTTTTAACCCCTTGAATGCTAAAGGTCTACAGCACATTGGTTTACAATGCATGGGGGTTAAAGAACCCGTTTAAAGCAATTTGAAATTGCATTTGCTCCAGAATTGCATCACATTCCCATAGTGCATCAGGCTCCATGTGTTGCACACTTCTTTGGCAGTAAAACAATTAAATCTGCTAAGTCAGTGAAGGCTCTTTGATCTTAGTGTTCCTCCCATTTGACCCAATTTATATCTATTATAGATCATAGATCAACTCTATTAATGTGTTAACCCTTTGAGGGTCAAAAGAGCAATGTGTTGTACACTTATATTTGACATTCCAAGCTTTAATATATTCTTAGAGTAAAGGGAATGTTTTTCATAGGAAGGGATATGGAGTTTGACTAAAGAAACGAGCAATACGATCAAAGCTATTTAACTGGCATGCACAGTTTTTAACCATGTGAGTGCCAAACAGGGTGTGCAGCATTTTGCAGAACAATTTATGCTAAATGCTTCTTGAATTGGCTTTTGCAATAAATCTACATAGACATATACAATTGTTCACAAAAGCAGTTCCTGCATTAGGCACATTCGCTATTCCACAGGTCACAGGCTGGGACTAGCTGATCTTATCTATAGAGCTGAATCCGTTTGTAGAGTTTGCTGACTATTTAACCTTTTGTTTAGGTGAATTTTGGTAATTGATCCTTCACTTGGAGATGCTACAACTTGCAGCTATCTTTGATGGAAGTTTACCATGTGGGTAGGAAGCAAGTGAAGCATAGTAATACTAATTATAGCAGAAATAATTGTAATGTTTGTAATTAATTCAGTTGGCACCAGCTAATCTTTTCTGGCATCTCTCTCTTTTTTAATTATTTTAATATTCTTTGAGGCAAGCCAGATTATGTTGCCTCAGCAATATTATAGTTGGCTGTCCTTCCTTTTTAATTTAATATATCAGAACCTAAGTTTGACCCATTTTCTGTCCTATTATATGATAACTCTCATTGGAAGAGCTAGCATTGAGTGCTACTACTTCAGGGTTACCTTAATTTTCTTTTTTTTTTCTTTCTTTTTTTTTTTCTTTTCTTTTTTATTGCAAATTAGTTTACAGAAACAACAACTCTAGTTCAATACATAAAATCATGTCAACCATATGAGACATATTTATGGATACATAAACCCAAACTCTACTCCAACATTGTCCCAATCCTAATTGCGTCTGTATCTATAACCTACAATTCTAATCTTCTATATAATCATGCACACTTCATACAATCTACACTCATCCTTTCATCTACAGGATCAGGAGAGGTCAGTATCTACCAAATAAGAAAAACAACCGTTTTTTTGCCTAAATCAATGTTTGCCCTAATCTGAGGGACCAATTCAACACTTCATCAATAATCCCCTCCATCATCTATTCCTCTTTCTTCCAAAAATGTTCCAACCATCTTCAACCAGTCTTCACAGATCCTGGCTTGTCTATTACCTCCTCTGATTTATAGACAAAACCCTTTTCCATTCTTAGTTGCCATTGTAAATGTCCATATACCTACTTCATACTAGGTATAGTTCTTAATTTCTAACTTTTTGCAAAACATAATTTTGCCGCAGCCAATATATGTGTAATCAAAATTATATTTTATACCCTCATCTGTGGCAAATCTAAGTTCAACAAAATAATACCCACATCTAACCTCAAAGATATATTTGTAAATTTATATATCATTTGTACTATATCTTTCCAAAACTGTACTATCAAATTGCAGCTCCACCATACATGTAGATAGCTACCTTCCTTATTTTCACATCTCCAACACATCTTAGAGGCACCAGGATATATCTAATTTATTTTCAATGGAACTAAATAGCATCTACTTTCGATCTTATATTGAATATCAATTAGATTATAACAATGAATATATCTATTCAATCTCTTGAAGGCTTTTATTCATTCAATTTCATGACTTTCCCTACCAAGATCTTTCTCCCACCTGCCCACCATCGGCAATTGGGAGTTGTATCTAATATAATACTCTAACTCTGCACATTTTGATAGTAAATTCGTACAATCGTCCTGCTCAACTAATTTATTAAACTTACAGGGTCCTGCCATG
Source organism: Rhinophrynus dorsalis (assembly GCA_037306005.1). Classification (NCBI taxonomy): domain Eukaryota; kingdom Metazoa; phylum Chordata; class Amphibia; order Anura; family Rhinophrynidae; genus Rhinophrynus; species Rhinophrynus dorsalis. Next base: position 65,314,632 of record CM074723.1, on the reverse strand, counting down.
ATGTTATCATATATACCGACAGGAAATCCCTAATTCTTAAATATAAAAGCAGATCTTTATCTTGCATCCCATATTCCTTTTGTAGTTGCAAAAACGGTTTAAATCTATCCTGATCCAACATATCTCCCAATCTTTCAACTCCAGTACTAATCCAATGATTTACATTTATGTTCTCCATTAAATCATTAATTACTCCCAGTGGGAGTGAAGGCAGAAGTTTCCCTGTCAGCTTTAGATGTTTCAATATATTTTTAAATCTTCCATTCAAATGAACTAATATTTTTGGTTTAATATCTCTCATACCTACTTTTTTCTCTTGTCTTATACTATCTAACTAGAAACCAGTCACAACTACCTTCAATCCCATTCTCTTTTTCTCGATTTGATACCAGCCTTCATCTTCAGTTCTCTTATTATGTGTCATTAATAGTGATGAGCGAGCACCCCAATGCTCGGGTGTTCGGGTGCTCTGACCGAGCACCCCCGGAGGCTCGAGTGCTCGGCCGAGCACCCGAGCCCCATTGAAGTCAATGGGAGGACTCGAGCATTACACCAGGCACCCCCTGCTCTGATGAGGGGAGGGTGCCTGGTCCATAGGAAAAGGGCAGAAAATGATGGAAACACCACAGAAATGGTTCAGGGACAGCATAGGGAGGATGTCTGGATGCATCTTGGACTCCAACATCGCTGCTGGGAACGATATTTCGCCCGTAGTACGCCATTTTTACAGACTGACCGTAAAACACACAAAAAGGAAGATAAAAACGACTTTAGGCGAAAAATTGTTACCAAACAGTATTTGCTGTATATTTACTTGTATATCATCTGCAAATTCTGCAAAAAATTTCCTTGATTTTTCTGAACTGAGGCCATGATTAAGAGGGAAACGTGCGCAGAGGCAAATTCTCCCAAAAATTTCCTTGATTTTTCTGAACTGAGGCCATGATTAAGAGGGAAACGTGCGCAAAGGCAAATTCTCCCAAAAATTTCCTCGATTTTTCTGAACTGGGGCCATGATTAAGAGGGAAACGTGCGCAGAGGCAAATTCTCCCAAAAATTTCCTTGATTTTTCTGAACTGAGGCCATGATTAAGAGGGAAACGTGCGCAGAGGCAAATTCTCCCAAAAATTTCCTTGATTTTTCTGAACTGAGGCCATGATTAAGAGGGAAACGTGCGCAAAGGCAAATTCTCCCAAAAATTTCCTCGATTTTTCTGAACTGGGGCCATGATTAAGAGGGAAATGTGCGCAGAGGCAAATTCTCCCAAAAATTTCCTTGATTTTTCTGAACTGAGGCTATGATTAAGAGGGAAACGTGCGCAGAGGTAAATTCTCCCAAAAATTTCCTTGATATTTCTGAACTGAGGCCATGATTAAGAGGGAAACGTGCGCAAAGGCAAATTCTCCCAAAAATTTCCTCGATTTTTCTGAACTGGGGCCATGATTAAGAGGGAAACGTGCGCTGAGCCGACCATCTAAAACATTATGGGTGAGGGTCTGCTGCGGAGCTGACCATCCTAAACATTATATGCGAAGGCCCGCTAGTGAGCTGACGCCATAAAACATTATATGAGAGGGCCCGCTAGAGAGCTGACCCAATAAAACATTATATGAGAAGGCCCGCTGGTGAGCTGACCTATACAAAAATTGTCAAACAGGGCCCGCTGGTGAGCTGGCCCTATATAAAAATTATATCACAGGGCCCGCTGGTGAGCTGGCCTTATATAAAAATTATATCACAGGGTATATGGAAGAGAGTCAACCATGTACCCGTTTTTTGGGTGGAAGGGGTGAATGGGAATACAGAGTATTCCCATCATTGTAAATAACATATATAAAGTCACTTTATGTTCCCCCGGGGCTTTCCTCCAGTGGAGTGGAGAAGTCAGGGGAAATCCAGGCCTTGTTCATTTTTATAAGTGTCAACCTATCAGTATTTTCGGTGGAAAGGCGGATACGCTTATCTGTTATGATGCCACCAGCAGCACTAAATACCCGCTCAGACAGAACGCTGGCGGCAGGGCAGGCCAGCACCTCCAAGGCGTAGAGTGCCAGTTCATACCACGTGTCCAGCTTGGACACCCAGTAGTTGTAAGGCACAGAGGGATCATTGAGGACGCTGACACGGTCTGCTACGTACTCCTTCACCATCTTCCAAAACTTTTCCCTCCTTGTGACACTAGGCTGCGCATCAGGGTGAGGGTGCTGGCGGGGTGTCATGAAGGTGTCCCACGCCTTGGAGAGTGTTGCCCTGCCTTTGTCGGAACTGCTGTGTGCTCCCCTTTTCTCCCCTTCTCGGTTGGCCAAGGTAGCACGTACTCTGCCGCCAGTGTTGTCAGATGGAAAATTTTGGAGAAATTTTTCGACAAGAACCTTCTGGTATTGCACCATTTTGCTTGTCCTCTCCACCGGAGGAATGAGAGATCAGAAATTCTCTTTGTAGCGGGGGTCCAGAAGGGTGAACACCCAGTAATCCGTGTTGTCTAAAATGCGTATAACGCGTGGGTCACGGGAAAGGCAGCCTAACATAAAGTCAGCCATGTGTGCCAGAGTACCAACAGGCAAGATTTCGCTGTCCTCACCAGGAGGATGACTCTCAATATCCTCATCCTCTTCCTCCTCTTCTGCCCACCCACGCTGAAGAGATGGAACTAAAGTTCCATGGCTACCCTCTGTAGCAGAGGCAACCGTGTCTTCCTCCTCCTCCTCCTCCGCCTCCTCCAATTGTCGCTGAGAAGACGAAGTGAGGGTGCTCTGGCTATCACCTTGTGTAAGCTCTTCCTCCCGCATTTCCACCTCTTCCACATGCAAAGCGTCAGTTTTAATTGTGAGCAGCGAGCGTTTCAGTAGACACAGAAGTGGGATGGTTACACTGATAATAGCATTATCGCCGCTCACCATCTGTGTCGATTCCTCAAAATTGCGTAAAACCTCACAGAGGTCTGACATCCATTCCCACTCCTCACTTCTGATTACAGGAAGTTGAACGGAGAGTCGACGACCGTGTAACAGCTGGTACTCCACTACTGCCCTTTGCTGCTCACAAAGCCGGGCCAACATGTGGAAGGTGGAGTTCCAGCGCGTGCTCACGTCACACAGCAGCCGGTGAGCTGGCAATTGTAAGCGCTGCTGCAGCTTCAACAGGCCGGCTGAAGCTGTAGATGACTTACGGAAATGTGCACACACGCGGCGCACCTTCGTCAAGAGATAATGCAAATTGGGGTAGGTTTTTAGAAATCGCTGAACCACTAAATTAAATACATACGCTAGGCATGGTACGTGTGTGAGCTTGCCGAGCTCCAAAGCCGCCACCAAGTTACGCCCATTATCACACACAACCATGCCTGGTTGCAGGTTGAGTGGCGAGAGCCATTGCTCGGTCTGGTGACTAATCCCCTGCAACAGCTCTGAGGCCGTGTGCTGTTTGTCCCCAAGGCAGATCAGCTTCAGCACGGCCTGTTGACGCTTCCCCACTGCAGTGCTACACTGCTTCCAGCTACCGGCTGATGGGTGAGTGGCGCTGCGCGCAGAGAATTCGGAGGTGGAAACGGAGGAGGAGGAGCCAATAACGTAGGTGCTGGCGGAAACCCTGATGGAGGTAGGGCCCGCAATCCTCGGCGTGGGTAGCACCTGTGCCATCCCAGGGTCCGAGTCGCTCCCAGCCTCCACGACATTCACCCAGTGTGCCGTCAGGGAAATGTAGCGTCCCTGGCCACAAGCACTTGTCCATGTGTCAGTCGTTAAGTGGACCTTCCCAGTAACTGCGTTGGTCAGGGCACGGGTGATGTTACGGGACACATGGTGGTGTAAGGCGGGGACGGCACACCGGGAAAAGTAGTGGCGGCTGGGGCCTGCGTACCGAGGGACAGCTGCTGCCATCAGGCTGCGGAAGGACTCAGTCTCCACAAGCCTAAATGGCAGCATTTCGATGGCCAGTAATTTGGAAAGGTGTGAGGTTAGTGCTATGGCCTGTGGGTGGGTGGCTGGGTATTTTCGCTTGCGCTCAAATGCCTAGGGTAACGACATTTGGACGCTGTGCTGGGACAGGGAAGTGGATGTGGTCGCTGATGGTGCTTCAGATGGTACAGGTGCAGGGCGGGAGGTATGCGGGCCTGCGCCTTCGACAGGCGATTGGCCGGCACCGAAAACAGGGGAAGAGGAGACAGTGGTGTGGCCTGCAGACACAGATTGGCGATCCGGGCGTTCCTCCCACTTATTACGGTGCTTGGATGCCATGTGTCGGATCATGCTGGTGGTGGTGAGGTTTCTAGTGTTCATGCCTCGGCTCATTCTGGTGTTGCACAGGTTGCAAACTACAATTCTTTTGTCGTCCGCACTTTCCTTAAAAAAACGCCATACCGCGGAACACCTAGCCCTTGGCAAGGGAGATTTACGCAAGGGGGTGCTCCGTGGAACATTTGCGGGCCGGTTTGGTGCGGTCCGCCTTCTTTCTGTAGCCACACCACTGCCTCTTCCAGCCTGTTGCGGTGCTGCAGATGGCTCACCCTCAGGACTGCTGTCATCGCTCGGCTCTACACCTTCCCAGGTGGGGTCAGTCACCTCATCGTCCATCAAGTCCTCCTCCACTTCCTCACTATGATCATCCTCCTCATGTCTTGATCCCACCACATACTCAGTCATTGACAACTGTATATCATCCTCCTCATCAAGGTCTTGAGACAGTAATAGTGGTTGATTTAATGGCAACTGTGTCTCATCATCATCATCATCCACTTCCTTTGACCTTAAATGCCGTTCACTCTGTCATCTTCTTGTGATTGGGTACCCTCTAGAGGTTGTGAATCAGGGCACAAGATGTCATGTTCCTCTGCAAGCGTGCTTGGAGAGAGGTTCAAATTAAGGATTGGTGATGAGACGAGCTCCTCACTATATCCCAGTGTGGGATCACTTCTTTGGCCAGATCCTCTATGGTGGGAGGAAGGATGATCAGGGTGAGGATTATGTTGACCAGACTCTTGGCTACTGAGAGTGGACTTGGTGGAAGACAGGGTGGTGCTTAAAGGGATAGTAATACTTCATTTTAACTTTATTTTATTTTGTAGGCATTAAAAAAACATGAAGAATGATATAAGTCTTATCTCTGAAACCTTTATGGTTTAGGAGATATTCACAAACAAAGTATCCCCCCCCCGTTCAATCAGATCAGAAGGGAGATGCCCAGGTAGACTGCAGAGAGGGACAATCTTCAATTAAGATAATGGAAAAAGCTGAAAAACTTGTCAAGGGGGGAAGGGCTTTCATTGTTTTCATACAAAGAAAACTGTCCCTTTCTGTTATCTGTACTGTCATACAACCAGACTCACATCTGAGAAGAGATGGCTTACACTAGGAAAAAGGGGCGGGGAGGGGAACTTTGCTTGTGAATATCTCATAAACCATAAAGGTTTGAGAGATAAGACTTATATCATTCTTCATGTTTTTTTAATGCCTACAAAATAAAATAAAGTTAAAACGAAGTGTTACTATCCCTTTAACCGACTGGAAGCAGTATCAGCTGACATCCAACCGACCACCTGTTCGCAGTGGTCGGACCTCGAGAGTGATGTCCTGTGACACCCTGTAAACTGAGACATGAAGCTAGGTATGGTGGATGTCTTTCTGTCTTGTACTCTGGCACCAGGCACAGTTTCTACGCGTCCTGACCCGCTCCCTGAACTATCAGGATCACGTCCACTTCCCCGTCCCTTTTTACCCGCCTTCTTCATATTACACGGAATATGTGCTGCAAATCTGCAACTTTGCACAGTAAACAGAATGTTCTTCTTAACTGCGGCTCGGCACAGTGAATGGAATATGTGACTTTGATATTTTACAGTTTGAACACTTAACAGAATGTTCTCCTAATATGCAACTTTGCACAGTAAACAGAATGTTCTTCTTAACTGCGGCTCGGCACAGTGAATGGAATATGTGACTTTGATATTTTACAGTTTGAACACTTAACAGAATGTTCTCCTAATATGCAACTTTGCACACTAAACAGAATGTGCTTCTTAACTGCGGCTACGCACAGTGAATGGAATATGTGACTTTGATATTTTACAGTTTGCACAGTTAACAGAATGTTCTCCTAATATGCAACTTTGCACAGTAAACATAATGTTCTTCCTAACTGCGGCTACGCACAGTGAATGGAATATGTGACTTTGATATTTTACAGTTTGAACACTTAACAGAATGTTCTCCTAATATGCAACTTTGCACAGTAAACAGAATGTTCTTCTTAACTGCGGCTACGCACAGTGAATGGAATATGTGACTTTGATATTTTACAGTTTGAACACTTAACAGAATGTTCTCCTAATATGCAACTTTGCACAGTAAACAGAATGTTCTTCTTAACTGCGGCTCGGCACAGTGAATGGAATATGTGACTTTGATATTTTACAGTTTGAACACTTAACAGAATGTTCTCCTAATATGCAACTTTGCACAGTAAACAGAATGTTCTTCTTAACTGCGGCTACGCACAGTGAATGGAATATGTGACTTTGATATTTTACAGTCTGCACAGTTTACAGAATGTTCTCCTAATATGCAACTTTGCACAGTAAACAGAATGTTCTTCTTAACTGCGGCTACGCACAGTGAATGGAATATGTGACTTTGATATTTTACAGTTTGAACACTTAACAGAATGTTCTCCTAATATGCAACTTTGCACAGTAAACAGAATGTTCTTCTTAACTGCGGCTACGCACAGTGAATGGAATATGTGACTTTGATATTTTACAGTTTGAACACTTAACAGAATGTTCTCCTAATATGCAACTTTGCACACTAAACAGAATGTGCTTCTTAACTGCGGCTACGCACAGTGAATGGAATATGTGACTTTGATATTTTACAGTTTGCACAGTTAACAGAATGTTCTCCTAATATGCAACTTTGCACAGTAAACATAATGTTCTTCCTAACTGCGGCTACGCACAGTGAATGGAATATGTGACTTTGATATTTTACAGTTTGAACACTTAACAGAATGTTCTCCTAATATGCAACTTTGCACAGTAAACAGAATGTTCTTCTTAACTGCGGCTACGCACAGTGAATGGAATATGTGACTTTGATATTTTACAGTTTGAACACTTAACAGAATGTTCTCCTAATATGCAACTTTGCACAGTAAACAGAATGTTCTTCTTAACTGCGGCTCGGCACAGTGAATGGAATATGTGACTTTGATATTTTACAGTTTGAACACTTAACAGAATGTTCTCCTAATATGCAACTTTGCACAGTAAACAGAATGTTCTTCTTAACTGCGGCTACGCACAGTGAATGGAATATGTGACTTTGATATTTTACAGTCTGCACAGTTTACAGAATGTTCTCCTAATATGCAACTTTGCACAGTAAACAGAATGTTCTTCTTAACTGCGGCTACGCACAGTGAATGGAATATGTGACTTTGATATTTTACAGTTTGAACACTTAACAGAATGTTCTCCTAATATGCAACTTTGCACAGTAAACAGAATGTTCTTCTTAACTGCGGCTACGCACAGTGAATGGAATATGTGACTTTGATATTTTACAGTTTGAACACTTAACAGAATGTTCTCCTAATATGCAACTTTGCACAGTAAACAGAATGTTCTTCTTAACTGCGGCTCGGCACAGTGAATGGAATATGTGACTTTGATATTTTACCGTTTGAACACTTAACAGAATGTTCTCCTAATATGCAACTTTGCACACTAAACAGAATGTGCTTCTTAACTGCGGCTACGCACAGTGAATGGAATATGTGACTTTGATATTTTACAGTTTGAACACTTAACAGAATGTTCTCCTAATATGCAACTTTGCACAGTAAACAGAATGTTCTTCTTAACTGCGGCTCGGCACAGTGAATGGAATATGTGACTTTGATATTTTACAGTTTGAACACTTAACAGAATGTTCTCCTAATATGCAACTTTGCACAGTAAACAGAATGTTCTTCTTAACTGCGGCTACGCACAGTGAATGGAATATGTGACTTTGATATTTTACAGTCTGCACAGTTTACAGAATGTTCTCCTAATATGCAACTTTGCACAGTAAACAGAATGTTCTTCTTAACTGCGGCTACGCACAGTGAATGGAATATGTGACTTTGATATTTTACAGTTTGAACACTTAACAGAATGTTCTCCTAATATGCAACTTTGCACAGTAAACAGAATGTTCTTCTTAACTGCGGCTACGCACAGTGAATGGAATATGTGACTTTGATATTTTACAGTTTGAACACTTAACAGAATGTTCTCCTAATATGCAACTTTGCACAGTAAACAGAATGTTCTTCTTAACTGCGGCTCGGCACAGTGAATGGAATATGTGACTTTGATATTTTACAGTTTGAACACTTAACAGAATGTTCTCCTAATATGCAACTTTGCACACTAAACAGAATGTGCTTCTTAACTGCGGCTACGCACAGTGAATGGAATATGTGACTTTGATATTTTACAGTTTGCACAGTTAACAGAATGTTCTCCTAATATGCAACTTTGCACAGTAAACATAATGTTCTTCCTAACTGCGGCTACGCACAGTGAATGGAATATGTGACTTTGATATTTTACAGTTTGAACACTTAACAGAATGTTCTCCTAATATGCAACTTTGCACAGTAAACAGAATGTTCTTCTTAACTGCGGCTACGCACAGTGAATGGAATATGTGACTTTGATATTTTACAGTTTGAACACTTAACAGAATGTTCTCCTAATATGCAACTTTGCACAGTAAACAGAATGTTCTTCTTAACTGCGGCTCGGCACAGTGAATGGAATATGTGACTTTGATATTTTACAGTTTGAACACTTAACAGAATGTTCTCCTAATATGCAACTTTGCACAGTAAACAGAATGTTCTTCTTAACTGCGGCTACGCACAGTGAATGGAATATGTGACTTTGATATTTTACAGTCTGCACAGTTTACAGAATGTTCTCCTAATATGCAACTTTGCACAGTAAACAGAATGTTCTTCTTAACTGCGGCTACGCACAGTGAATGGAATATGTGACTTTGATATTTTACAGTTTGAACACTTAACAGAATGTTCTCCTAATATGCAACTTTGCACAGTAAACAGAATGTTCTTCTTAACTGCGGCTACGCACAGTGAATGGAATATGTGACTTTGATATTTTACAGTTTGAACACTTAACAGAATGTTCTCCTAATATGCAACTTTGCACAGTAAACAGAATGTTCTTCTTAACTGCGGCTCGGCACAGTGAATGGAATATGTGACTTTGATATTTTACCGTTTGAACACTTAACAGAATGTTCTCCTAATATGCAACTTTGCACACTAAACAGAATGTGCTTCTTAACTGCGGCTACGCACAGTGAATGGAATATGTGACTTTGATATTTTACAGTTTGCACAGTTAACAGAATGTTCTCCTAATATGCAACTTTGCACACTAAACAGAATGTGCTTCTTAACTGCGGCTATGCACAGTGAATGGAATATGTGACTTTGATATTTTACAGTTTGCACAGTTAACAGAATGTTCTCCTAATATGCAACTTTGCACAGTAACCAGAATGTTCTTCTTAACTGCGGCTCGGCACAGTGAATGGAATATGTGACTTTGATATTTTACAGTTTGAACACTTAACAGAATGTTCTCCTAATATGCAACTTTGCACAGTAAACAGAATGTTCTTCTTAACTGCGGCTCGGCACAGTGAATGGAATATGTGACTTTGATATTTTACAGTTTGAACACTTAACAGAATGTTCTCCTAATATGCAACTTTGCACAGTAAACAGAATGTTATTCTTAACTGCGGCTCGGCACAGTGAATGGAATATGTGACTTTGATATTTTACAGTTTGAACACTTAACAGAATGTTCTCCTAATATGCAACTTTGCACACTAAACAGAATGTGCTTCTTAACTGCGGCTACGCACAGTGAATGGAATATGTGACTTTGATATTTTACAGTTTGCACAGTTAACAGAATGTTCTCCTAATATGCAACTTTGCACACTAAACAGAATGTGCTTCTTAACTGCGGCTACGCACAGTGAATGGAATATGTTACTTTGATATTTTACAGTTTGCACAGTTAACAGAATGTTCTCCTAATATGCAACTTTGCACACTAAACAGAATGTTCTTCTTAACTGCTGCTCGGCACAGTGAATGGAATATGTGACTTTGATATTTTACAGTTTGAACACTTAACAGAATGTTCTCCTAATCTGAAACTTTGCACACTAAAAAGAATGTGCTGCTAATCTGCAACTTTGCACACTGAACAGAATGTGTTCTAATCTGCAACTTTGCACACTAAAAAGAATGTGCTGCTAATCTGCAACTTTGCACACTGAACAGAATGTGCTCTAATCTGCAACTTTGCACACTAAACAGAATGTGCTGCTAATCTGCGACAAGGTCGACAATGGACACCCTTGACAAGTGCCATTATTTATCTCAAACCTTTCTGAAGAAAACCCTGACCCGACTACTTTCGCCTTAGGGTTATCATATAAAGCCATAACCGACTGCAAGAACATTCCTATTAAACCATATTGCTGTAACACTCTAAACATAAAACCCCACTCGACTCTATCAAACGCTTTTTCTGCATTAAGCGATATGAGAACGAGTGGGGTTTTAGAACAGAATCTAATATATTTATGGTTCTTCTCATATTATTAACTGAAGACCTTCCTGATATGAATCCTACTTGATCCCTATCTACCAATTTATGTATAACCAATTTCAATCTCTCCGCCAATATAGAAGCAAATATTTTTATATCCGAATTTATCAATGATATAGGTCTATAATTTATTACCCTTTCTGAATCTCTATCATTTTTCAAAATTGGAACAATATTAGCCTCTAATAACTCTCCCATTTACCCCTTTTTGCCATCGCATTAAACAAATTGGTCAACCTTTGCTTTAATTCTATTTTCATTAACTTATAAAACCAATTTGGAAAACCATCTGGTCCTGGGGCTGTCTTACTTTTAAGCTTATCAATAGCTAACACAACATCCATCTCAGTTATTGGTCTATTCAATTCTGCTAACTGATGAGGTGAAATACACAGAATTCCCAACCTCTCCAGATAACCATCAGCTACAGGTCTTACCACATCTTTTGATAGATTATATAGATCTTGGTAATATCTGGCAAACACTGCACCAATGTCATCCGGCTTCATCATTAGCTTATCTTTTTCCCTGATTTTAATAATCACTCTCCTTTTTTCTTCCTTCTTAAGTTTACTGGTCATTAACTCGTTTACCTTATTTCCCCTGTGATAATATCTGGTCTTGAAACGTTCCAGCGACCATACAGTCTTCCGTATTAGATGTTCATTTATCAAAGCCTCCAATTCCTGGATTTTACTGGCCATTACAGTTGATGGTTGTTTTTTTATTTTGCTCTACACATTTCTCCAAATCAATATATAACTGAGATAAACTGAACCGTGCATGTTTCTTATCTTTTTTCACCATTTTTATAGGCACACCAAACTCCTTCCTCTGCCACCTCTCCATTACTATTCTCTACAAAATAGAAACTAGTTATCTTTTTAATTTCATCCAAATTCTCTACTTTGGCCAATAAATTATTATCCAACCTCCATTCCTTCTTTCTTATATCAAATATATCCTCATACTCCATAATCACTGGGGAATGGTCTGACCATGATATCAATCCAATACTTATGTTTTTAACAGCCCTTAAAAATTCCAAATTACCTAATATTAAATTTATTCTGTAATATGAATTACACATTTTTGAATAACACGTAAAATCTCTCTTGTGGTGAAAAACCCTCCATATATATCCTTCAAGTCAGACATCCTTAATAGCTCCTTAAATGTATCAGCACCTCTAAAATCCTTGCTCTTAATTATATATTTTCTCACTGAAGATCGTCTGTCTATCTCTGGAGTCAATACCAAATTAAAATCACCCATTATTAACACATTACCTTGGTTCAATCTATCTACTTTTCTCAAAACCTTTGTAATAAACCTTATAGGGTATCCATTAGGTGCATAAATATTGACCAACGTCATCAATTTGTTATTTACAGTACAAACTAATATAGTATATCTTCCTTCATCATCAAGCTCTTGATAACATACTTCCAATAGGATATCTCTTGAAAAAAGAAACGCCACTCTTCTTTTCCTTTTATTGGCCATTAAAGGACTAATTACTGTTGGAAATTTATTAGACTTTAAGGCCACCCTCTCTGATCTTTTCCAACGAGTTTCTTGCAACGCACATATCTGCGCTTGGGCCTTACCTATATAATTCAAAACATAGGATCTTTTATGAGTTGAACTGATGCCATGGGCATTCATCGATACAAGCTTGATACCACACCCCTAGTTCACATCCTCTTCTCCTGTCCTGTACATCCTTACATTCATTCACACATACTCTACATTCTCCTCACTTCTGCAGATCTTAATAACCTTTATTCAATCTGTCTAGCATCTATCGCTAAACACCAAGACAGGTCACCTTACCCTTTCTTCCCCCAGGTAAGTACAAATGCCACATGGGTCAGCAAAAACCACTAAGGTTAAAGGGCACGATAGGAGGATAACTGCCATAACGCAATCTAAAAGGGGGGGGATTACAACATCTCCCGTGTTCCATATCCCCACTGTCCTCCCCCACATCCGTGAGGGCAAAATGGGAAGGGGAGAAAGAGAACAAAGGGAGAAATAAGAAGAAGGGAGATACCCCACCTTATACATTTGTGATCCACAAAGACATTTCTAAATCATATCAACTCATACACATATCTTCTAACAATATCTCCCCTATACCATGGCCCCACGATAGTGCCTCCCTCCCCAAAACCCCCCACCCCCCCGTCTTCACAACCATGGGGGCAGAGGGGGGAGGAGAAAAACAGGACAAGGGGAATGAGGAGGATAAAAAACATCCACCCCTACAAATCTTAGTCACATAGAAATCCCTAGCACATGAACCCCTATATCTCTCCAATTCTTTAATACAATCTCCCCCCCATCCCTCGCCCCCCCCGCCCCCACCACAGCGGGGACTGTGGGGGAAGGCGAAAGAGAACAACGGGAGAGAGGAGAGGAGCTACACCAACATTATACAATTATTATTCCATGTAAAAATTCCTAACACATGTGGAATCGTAATCATACCTTCTTAAAAAAAAAAAAAAAATTCAACTTCCAACTATACCTATTAAACTACCTCTCGTGAGCATATCTTCTTTCTCTAAAAGAGTACACATCTACCTAAAAACCATATGACTAACAGTGTTTCCCATATTCCACACCCCCACGGTACCCCCCACCCCCCAATCGCAAAAACGGAGGGGGAAGAAAGGAGGGGTGCCAGGAGAGAGCGGAAAGGGGAGATGCATTATATTTATACAGATATATATTCCACATGAAAATTTCTAGCACGTTAACTTCCAAACCTCACTTCTAACAGTATGTCCCATACACCTTACGCCCACAACAGTGAAAAAAAAAATAAAAAAAAACTTCCAACTATATCTATTAAACTACCACTCGTGAGCATATCTTCTTTTCTAAAGGCGTACACATGTCTACCTAAAAACATATAACTTTCCACCCTTTCCCTTTTACAATGACAATGTCTCCCATATTCCACAGCACCCCCACCTACCCCAACCACAAACATGGAGGGGGAAGAAAGAAGGGGTGCCAAGAGAGACCAGAAACGGGGGATGCATTATATTTACACAATTATATTCCACATGAAAATTTCTAGTACATTAACTTCCAAACCTCACTTCTAAGAGTATATCCAATACACCTTACGCCCACAATAGCGAAAATAAATAAATAAATAAGTAAATAAATAAATACATTCAACTTCCAACTATTTCTATTAAACTACCACTCGTGAGCATATCTTCTTTTCTAAAGGAGTACACATGTCTACCTAAAAACCATATTACTTTCCACCCTTTCCCTTTTACAGTGACAATGTCTCACATAGTCCACACCCCCACAGCACCCCCCAACTGCAAAAATGGAGGGGGAAGAAAGAAGGGGTGCCAAGAGAGAGAACAGCATCTGAATCTGTTCACTTAGACAGTAAAGGATCCACAAACAGGGGTCAACCTCTTTTAGCCCTTTGAGTATCAGAGGGTGTCCAACGCATTGCAGAACAGTGTGTTGGACATCTTTCCTGCAATCAAAGGATTAAAGGGCAGGTGACAAGGTTACAACAGAAATTAAGGAGATGCAAAAGAACTCAGAGATTGGGAGACGTAATCGTACAAGCAAACAGACAAGAGTCACTGGGACAGATGCTAACTAGTCAGCTCATTCTCTAACAGAGCTCCATAAGGACATTCTCTCAAACTATTTAAGTTTATCCCATGCCCATCCCATAAGTAATCTTAAAATTATGACTGAGCTACATGCCTTTACATGAAAATTACTCTTACATAAGCTTTTTGAAATCCAAAGTGAGATTAATATACAGGTTCAAAGATCAGTCAGTTTTGGAACAGAAATATAGATGAAAAAATATCTAAACATTTTATATGATCCTCTTGCTGAAAGTGAAGTGTACACGTCCTAAAAAGAAATCTATTTTTACGCCCCAGTGAGTATTTGTCCAGTCATGCAATCATTCACTAATTTAGTTATGAGGGACCTCGTGCATCTACCTGGTATTACTGGCAATAGCAATCTGACTAGAGATGAATCTAAAGCCCTACAAAAAATTCCAAGATGGGATGATGTGGTGATTAAGCAGTCTGATAAAGATAGGAATATGGTAGTCATCTGGCCCACTGATATGTATGTTGAGGAAGCTGTGTGAGAGCTAAATGATCCTCAGGGTTATTAAAAAACTGTAATCCTACAGAATTCTGCACCAGATTTCTCACAAATTGGTTTCTGATGCTGCAAACCACGACATCATCAGTGTGCATTCATTTTCTAATGTGGAGTGAGACTGTTCCTAAAGGTCACAGCCATTTGCTTTAGAGTCTATGGCATTTTAAACAGACTCTGGAATTCGGCCATAGGTTATTAACTAGATTCACACTGGCCTGGCTGCCCTGTGATAGCAAACTAGCAAATAAATAAATAAATGGACGAAAAGGCTTTATGAAATCTCGAAGAGCTAATAAACTGTAATGGAGCATCGTCCTTTATTTGTATGGAGTGAGCCAAAGAAAGAACCAAGTTTTCATTTGACATCTTGATTTGAATTGATTATTAAATATATACAAGGCAGTGTTTTGAGCTTTATGTCAATTTTTAAAACCTCTATCAACCCATACCACATTTTTTTCTCTTTCTCTCTCTACTTGCCTACTTTACTTCCTTCTTTCCCAGGAGGCATGCACTAAATGACAGACAATTCATATCTGGGAAGAGTGTTCACTCAGTTTTGGCCCAGCAGGTCCTTGTTAGAAATAGACAAAAAGTCAGATTTTTTTTTGTTTGAATTTTCACACCAAATCCATGTGTTTCTTTTTTTGTGCATTGATAATTCATAAAATGTTCACCTTTCTGAATCCACTACTGAATTTCTGACTGGAACATTGCCGTTCCCACCTATTCTTTCTAGAGCCATGATAATTCCCACCCCACTACTATAAAATCTGGAATGTCCCTCCATTCTGTGAGATGTAGTTGAGGAATGGAGCATCAGTTAGATGTAGGACATAGGTGAAACAAGCTACATGCACCATCTCTGAAATTCCCAAGGCAACTGTTATATTGGAACCGTTTTCAACAGACACAAAGCCAGCTTTCAAGGGGTGAGGTACAAACCATTCATCAATGATCTGCAGTAGTCTCTTAGAGCATAAAGTATCATACCAATGGGAAGGGTTACCATGCAGCTGTCCATCCCTACTAGTGCTGGAAGCCAGAGGCAACACTGGTGGGGACCTGATGCTGCTGCCCTTTGATAGGATGAAACATAGAGAGCACTGACAGTCATATAGTTTGTACTCTGGCAACCTGTCCACATAACTGCAGTCAGGGGAACTTTCTTGATGTATGATCTTTTCATCCTTATGCCCAAACACACTAACTACCTGCTTGTACAACTTTGACACAACCATCCTTGAAATATAACCGCAGCTTGAGACATGCCAACTGGGTGCTCCTTTTAGGAGCAAAATGTGCCAGGACTGTCATGATTGTCAGTCCTTTAAGGATAGATGAAGGTCCTGGCCTTTAAATTTTTGATCAAAGTGAACCTGCGGGTGAGCTGTGATCACACTGGGAGTCTAAAACTAATTACTTCAAGAGCAGGAGGAAGTCAGTGTCAGCCTCTCCTACAGCGAGCTGGTACATGCTGGCTCTCCAAACAAAATGGCTCCCATCCTCTAGGGGAAAACACCTCTGTCCGCCAGGTCCTTAAGGGGGTTAAATTGGCCAAAAGAGCGTTTAAAATGGATATTGAGACAGTATATAAAATGGTAAATAATCTGCTCCTTAAAAGGTTAAACAGAGAAATGGCATTTAACCATTTAAATTCCAAAGGGATATATATAATAGAATGCTAAGCATGCCACCAAGTAAATTAAGGTTAGTAAATGCCTAAAGTGGGAGAGAGTCAGCTCATAAGACAAAGAATATTAAGGTTAGGCACTTGCCAAGAGTCAGGTACCTTGGCGTTGGTGGCAAGCTTAGCATTCTATGGCCGTATGATGTGACTAAATCCTCATCTTTAATATAGTAATGATATGCAGGCACAATGCCGCAGAGTAAAGGGTTAATGGCAATGAAAAGTTGGATGTGCACCAATATTTTGTGTATTTGCTTTTAGCTATTTTGGTCAAAATTGGTTGTACTCCAGTAATTTTAAATGTGTGTGTGTGTTTTTTCTTTGGGTGTGCTTACCAAAACCTGGACTGAAATTATATATATATTTTGATAGAAAATGAGGGCATATTTGAAAGTAGGGCAGGGCATATTTCAGTACACTTGCCTTTTATAGGAGCAAGACAGGACCTGTGTCTTTGTACAGAGTCATTCTGCTCACAAATGACTGCCTTGTATCACATGCACCCAGACACAGGAAATGTGGGAGTGTGTGGGAGTGCCATTCATCAGCTACCAGGCATAGGCTATATATCTGAACTGAATGCAGAGGAACAAGGTACCAAATCCATCTTAGTTTTCATTTGGCTGCTTGTGTGGTATGAACCTGGATGTTCTACACCAGAAAGCATTGTGAGTCGTGATGTATTAATATGTTTGAACATATACATAGGCACAAATGCTTTTATTGTATGCTATAGATGCTTAGTATGTTCCGGGCCAGTATTTCATAAATGTCCCTCAATGTTCTGCATACTCTTCTGGTACTAGCAGGATTAAGGAACACAGGGTGAACTGCAAGAAACGTGCGCATGCACTGAAGTAATTTTTCATGCAGGAAGCCATATGCTAAATTCTTCTTCAATTGGCTTTTGCAATAAAACTACATAGACATATACAATTGTTCACAAAAGTACTTCCTGCTTTGGGCACATTTGCTATTCCACAGGTCACAGGATGGGACTAGATGATGTTATCTATAGAGCTGCATCTGTTTGTAGAGTTTGCTGACTATTTAACCTTTTGTTTAGGTGAATTTTGGTAATTGATCCTTCACTTGGAGATGCTACAACTTGCAGCTCTCTTTGATGGAAGTTTACCATGTGGATAGGAAGCAAGAGAAGCATAGTAATACTAATTACAGCAGAAATAATTGTAATGTTTGTGATTAATTCAGTTGGCACCAGCTATTCTCCTCTGGCATCTCTCTCTTTTTTAATAATTTTAATATTCTTTGAGGCAAGCCAGATTATGTTGTCTCAGCAATACAATAGTTGGCTGTCCTTCCTTATCAATTTAATATATCAAAACTTAAGTTTGACCCATTTTCTGTCCTATTATATGATAACTCTCATTGGAAGAGCTAGCATTGAGTGCAAGTACTTCAGGGTTATCTTTATTTTCTTTTTTTGTTGGATTAATTTCTCTTGTAGCACCCCTCTTGGCCTTCCTACATGATTAGAGAGACATATTTGAAGAGAAAGTGATAACTTGGATAAAATCAAAACTGACCTTGAGAAACTCAGTGGTGAATTAGATAAGTTTGAGACAGATCTGGCTGATAAGCATAAATTTGATTGTGATCAGTACGATCATTGAAAAGGTTCCATATACTTTAGAGCCAAGAGACAGCCCAGGTACACAAAGAGGAATCTGTTAGGACATCTAGTGAGTGAACAGCATCTGAATCTGCTCACTTAGACAGTAAAGGATCCACAAACAGGGGTCAACCTCTTTTAGCCCTTTGAGTATCAGAGGGTGTCCAACGCATTGCAGAACAGTGTGTTGGACACCTTTCCTGCAATCAAAGGATTAAAGGGCAGGTGACAAGGTTACAACAGAAATCAAGGAGATGCAAAGGAACTCAGAGATAGGGAGACGTAATCGTACAAGCAAACAGAAAAGAATCACTGGGACAGATGCTAACTATTCAGCTCATTCTCTAACAGAGCTCCATAAAGAAATTCTCTCAAACTATTTAAGTTTATCCCATTCCCATCCCATAAGTAATCTGAAAATTATGACTGAGCTACATGCCTTTACTTGAAAATTACTCTTACATAAGCTTTTTGAAATTCAAAGTGAGATTAATATACAGGCTCAAGGATCAGTCAGCTTTGGAACAGAAATATAGATGAAAAAATATCTAACATTTTATATGATCCTCTTGCTGAAAGTGAAGTGTACACGTCCTAAAAAGAAATCTATTTTTACGCCCCAATGAGTATTTTTCTAGTCATGCAATCATTCACTAATTTAGTTATGAGGGACCTTGTGCATCTACCTGGTATTACTGGCAATAGCAATCTGACTAGAGATGAATCTAAAGCTCTACAAAAAACTCCAAGATGGGATGATGTGGTGATTAAGCTGTCTGATAAAGATAGGAATATGGTAGTCATCTGGCCCACTGATATGTATGTTGAGGAAGCTGTGTGAGAGCTAAATGATCCTCAGGGTTATTAAAAAACTGTAATCCTACAGAATTCTGCACCAGATTTCTCACAAGTTGGTTTCTGATGCTGCAAACCACGACATCATCAGTGTGCATTCATTTTCTAATGTGGAGTGAGAATTTTCCTAAAAGTCACAGCCGTTTGCTTTAGAGTCTATGGCATTTTAAACAGACTCTGGAATTCGGCCATAGGTTATTAACTAGATTCACACTGGCCTGGCTGCCCTGTGATAGCAAACTAGCAAATAAATAAATAAATAAATGGACGAAAAGGCTTTATGAAATCTCGAAGAGCTAATAAACTGTAATGGAGCATCGTCCTTTATTTGTATGAAGTGAGCCAAAGAAAGAACCAAGTTTTCATTTGACATCTTGATTTGAATTGATTATTAAATATATACAAGGCAGTGTTTTGAGCTTTATGTCAATTTTTAAAATCTCTATCAACCCAAACCACATTTTTTTCTCTTTCTCTCTCTACTTGCCTACTTTACTTCCTTCTTTCCCAGGAGGCATGCACTAAATGACAGACAATTCATATCTGGGAAGAGTGTTCACTCAGTTTTGGCCCAGCAGGTCCTTGTTAGAAATAGACAAAAAGTCAGATTTTTTTTGTTTGAATTTTCACACCAAATCCATGTGTTTCTTTTTTTGTGCATTTATAATTCATAAAATGTTCACCTTTCTGACACCACCACTGAATTTCTGACTGGAACATTGCCGTTACCACCTATTCTTTCTAGAGCCATGATAATTCCCACCCCACTACTATAAAATCTGGAATGTCCCTCCATTCTGTGAGATGTAGTTGAGGAATGGAGCATCAGTTAGATGTAGGACACAGGTGAAACATGCTACATGCACCATCTCTGAAATTCCCAAGGCAACTGTTATATTGGAACCGTTTTCAACAGACACAAAGCCAGCTTTCAAGGGGTGAGGTACAAACCAGTCATCAATGATCTGCAGTAGTCTCTTAGAGCATAAAGTATCATACCAATGGGAAGGGTTTACCATGCAGCTGTCCATTCCTACTAGTGCTGGAAGCCAGAGGCAACACTGGTGGGGACCTGATGCTGCTGCCCTTTGATAGGATGAAACATAGAGAGCAGTGACAGTCATATAGTTTGTACTCTGGCAACCTGTCCACATAACTGCAGTCAGGGGAACTTTCTTGATGTATGATCTTTTCATCCTTCTGCCCAACCACACTAACTACCTGCTTGTACAACTTTGACACAGCCATCCTTGAAATATAACCACAGCTTGAGACATGCCAACTGGGTGCTCCTTTTAGGAGCATAATGTGCCAGGACTGTCATGATTGTCAGTCCGTTAAGGACAGATGAAACTCCTGGCCATGACATTTTTGATCAAAGTGAACCTGCGGGTGAGCTGTGATCACACTGGGAGTCTAAAACTAATTACTTCAAGAGCAGGAGGAAGTCAGTGTCAGCCTCTCCTACAGCGAGCTGGTACATGCTGGCTCTCCAAACAAAATGGCTCCCATCCTCTAGGGGAAAACACCTTGGTCCGCCAGGTCCTTAAGGGGGTTAAATTGGCCAAAAGAGCGTGTAAAATGGATATTGAGACAGTATATAAAATGGTAAATAATCTGGTCCTTAAAAGATTAAACAGAGAAATGGCATTTAACCATTTAAATTCCAAAGGGATATATATAATAGAATGCTAAGCTTGCCACCAAGTAAATTAAGGTTAGTAAATGCCTAAAGTGGGAGAGAGTCCGCTCATAAGACAAAGAATATTAAGGTTAGGTACTTGCCAAAAGTCAGGTACCTTGGCGTTGGTGGCAAGCTTAGCATTCTATGGCCGTATGATGTGACTAAATCCTCGTCTTTAATATAGTAGTGATATGCAGGCACAATGCCGCAGAGTAAAGGGTTAATGGCAATGAAAAGTTGGATGTGCACCAATATTTTGTGTATTTGCTTTTAGCTATTTTGGTCAAAATTGGTTGCACTCCAGTAATTTTAAATGTGTGTGTGTGTGTTTTTTCTTTGGGTGTGCTTACCAAAACCTGGACTGAAATTATATATATATTTTGATAGAAAATGAGGGCATATTTGAAAGTAGAGCAGGGCATATTTCAGTACACTTGCCTTTTATAGGAGCAAGACAGGACCTGTGTCTTTGTACAGAGTCATTCTGCTCACAAATGACTGCCTTGTATCACATGCACCCAGACACAGGAAATGTGGGAGTGTGTGGGAGTGCCATTCATCAGCTACCATGCATAGGCTATATATCTGAACTGAATGCAGAGGAACAAGGTACCAAATCCATCTTAGTTTTCATTTGTGCTGCTTGTGTGGTATGAACCTGGATGTTCTACACCAGAAAGCATTGTGAGTCGTGATGTATTAATATGTTTGAACATATACATAGGCACAGATGCTTTTATTGTATGCTATAGATGCTTAGTATGTTCCGGGCCCGAATTTCATAAATGTCCCTCAATGTTCTGCATACTCTTCTGGTACTAGCAGGATTAAGGGACACAGGGTGAACTGCAAGAAATATGCGCATGCACTGAAGTAATTTTTCATGCAGGAAGCCATATGCTAAATTCTTCTTCAATTAGCTTTTGCAATAAAACTACATAGACATATACAATTGTTCACAAAAGCAGTTCCTGCATTAGGCACATTCGCTATTCCACAGGTCACAGGCTGGGACTAGATGATGTTATCTATAGAGCTGAATCCGTTTGTAGAGTTTGCTGACTATTTAACCTTTTGTTTAGGTGAATTTTGGTAATTGATCCTTCACTTGGAGATGCTACAACTTGCAGCTCTCTTTGATGGAAGTTTACCATGTGGATAGGAAGCAAGAGAAGCAAAGTAATACTAATTATAGCAGAAATAATTGTAATGTTTGTTATTAATTCAGTTGGCACCAGTTATTCTCCTCTGGCATCTCTCTCTTTTTTAATAATTTTAATATTATTTGAGGCAAGCCAGATTATGTTGTCTCTGCAATAAAATAGTTGGCTGTCCTTCCTTATTAATTTACTATATCAAAACTTAAGTTTGACCCATTCTCTGTCTTATTATATGATAACTCTCATTGGAAGAGCTGGCATTGAGTGCTAGTACTTCAGGGTTATCTTTATTTTCTTTTTTTGTTTGATTAATTTTTCTTGTAGCACCCCTGTTGGCCTTCTTACATGATTAGAGAGACATATCTGAAGAGAAAGTGATAACTTGTGATAACTTGGATAAAATCAAAACTGATCTTGAGAAACTCAGTGGTGAATTAGATAATTTTGAGACAGATCTGACTGATAAGCATAAATTTGATTAAAGGGATAGTAATGTTTCATAATAAAAGCAGCTCTAATTAATCATCATAGTATTTGTACTTTGGAAAGTGTTATCTCAGTCCTGTCAGAGTTGTAGTTCAGGAGTAATTCAATGACAAAGTATCCACCCCCCCCCCTTTTACTGATGTAACACTGCTAAGCCACAGGAGAAGGGAGGTGCCCAGGTAGATTGCACAGAGGGACAATCTTCAATTAAGATAAGGGAAAAACCTGAAAAGCTTGTCAAGGGGGGCAGGGCTTTCATTGTTTTCATAAAAAGAAGAATGTCCCCTGCTGTTATCTGCCTGGTCTATGGACTGCATTCCACATCTGAGAAGAGATGGCTTACACTAGGTAAAAGGGGCGGGGAGGGGAAACTTTGCTTGTGAATATCTCTTAAACCATAAAGATTTGAGAGATAAGTCTTATATCATTCTTCATGTTTTTTTAATGCCTACAAAATAAAATAAAATTAAAACGAGGTATTACTATCCCTTTAAGATCAATATGATCATAAAAAAGGTTCCATATACTTCAGAACCAAGAGACAACCCAGGTACACAAAGAGGAACCTGTTAGGACATCTAGTGAGTGAACAGCATCTGAATCTGCTCACTTAGACAGTAAAGGATCAGAAACAGGGGTCAACCTCTTTTAGCTGAGTATCAGAGGGTGTCCAACGCATTGCAGAACAGTGTGTTGGACACCTTTCCTGCATTCAAAGGATTAAAGGGCAGGTGACAAGGTCACAACAGAAATCAAGGTGATGCCAAAGAACTCAGAGATTGGGAGACGTAATCATACAAGCAAACAGACAAGAATCACTGGGACAGATGCTAACTAGTCAGCTCATTCTCTAACATAGCTCCATAAAGACATTCTCTCAAGCTATTTAAGTTTATCCCATGCCCATCCCATAAGTAATCTTAAAATTATGACTGAGCTACATGCCTTTACATGAAAATTACTCTTACATAAGCTTTTTGAAATCCAAAGTGAGATTAATATACAGGCTCAAGGATCAGTCAGTTTTGGAACAGAAATATAGATGAAAAAATATCTAAACATTTTATATGATCTTCTTTCGGAAAGTGAAGTGTACACATCCTAAAAAGAAATCTATTTTTACGCCCCACTGAGTATTTTTCCAGTCATACAATCATTCACTAATTTAGTTATGAGGGACCTTGTGCATCTACCTGGTATTACTGGCAATAGCAATCTGACTAGAGATGAATCTAAAGCCCTACAAAAAATTCCAAGATGGGATGATGTGGTGATTAAGTTGTCTGATAAAGATAGGAATATGGTAGTCATCTGGCCCACTGATATGTTTGTTGAGGGAGCTGTGTGAGAGCTAAATGATCCTCGGGGTTATTAAAAAACTGTAATCCTACAGAATTCTGCACCAGATTTCTCACAAATTGATTTCTGATGCTGCAAACCACGACATCATCAATGTGCATTCATTCTTTAATGTGGAGTGAGAATTTTCCTAAAAGTCACAGCCATTTGCTTTAGAGTCTATGGCATTTTAAACAGACTCTGGAATTCGGCCATAGGTTATTAACTAGATTCACACTGGCCTGGCTGCCCTGTGATAGCAAACTAGCAAATAAATAATTAAATACATGGACGAAAAAGGCTTTTATAAATCTTGAAGAGCTAATAAACTGTAATGGAGTATCTTCCTTTGTTTGTATGGAGTGAGCCAAAGAAAGAACCAAGTCTTCATTTGACATCTTGATTTGAATTGATTATTAAATATATACAAGACAGTGTAGTGAGCTTTATGTCAATTTTTAAAATCTCTGTCAACCCAAACCACAACTGTTCTCTTTCTCTCTCTACTTGCCTACTTTACTTCCTTCTTTCCCAGGAGGCATGCACTAAATGACAGACAATTCATATCTGGGAAGAGTGTTCACTCAGTTTTGGCCCAGCAGGTCCTTGTTAGAAATAGACAAAAAGTCAGATTTTTTTTGTGGGAATTTTCAGAGCAAATCCATGTGTTTCTTTTTTTTTTGTGCATTGATAATTCATAAAATGTTCACCTTTCTGATACCACCACTGAGTTTCTGACTGGAACATTGCCGTTCCCACCTATTCTTTCTATAGCCATGATAATTCCCACCCCACTACTATAAAATCTGGAATGTCCCTCCATTCTGTGAGATGTAGTTGAGGAATCGAGTATCAATTAGATGTAGGACATAGGTGAAACAAACTACATGCACCATCTATGCAGTTCCCAAGGCAACTGTTATACTGGAACAGCTTTCAACAGACACAAAGCCAGCTTTCAAGGAGTGAGTACAAACCAGTCATCAATGATCTGCAGTAGTCTCTTAGAGCATAAAGTATCATACCAATGGGAAGGGTTACCATGCAGCTGTCCATTCCTACTAGTGCTGGAAGCCAGAGGCAACACTGGTGGGGACCTGATGCTGCTGCCCTTTGATAGGATGAAACATAGAGAGCAGTGACAGTCATATAGTTTGTACTCTGGCAACCTGTCCACATAACTGCAGTCAGGGGAACTTTCTTGATGTATGATCTTTTCATCCTTATGCCCAGCCGCACTAACTACCTGCTTGTACAACTTTGACACAGCCATCCTTGAAATATAACCGCAGCTTGAGATGTGCCAACTGGGTGCAACACATGACATCAGTTCTTTAACACCTTAAAGATTAGTGATGTCCCAGTATCATTACTAGTGTCCCTGCCTTAAGGAGTGGTCCCGGCATGTCATGGCTTTTGTGATCACAGGGCTCCTGCGGGAGTGCTGTGATAACTAGGGGAGTCGGAAACTGACTGTTCCAAGACTTGAGTGGTCAGTTTCAGCCTCTCATTCGGGGAACCACTAATGACGTCTATGTGGTCCTTAAGGGTGATCCTACCTCAGGACCATCAGAAATTAAGGGGTGAAAATCACTGTTTTCAAGAGTAGAATAGGGCAGTATGTCCACCGCTAACATTATTGGAAGATCATCGTTTCACAGGTGAATTTTTTAATTATTCCTGTGCAGTTTTCGAAGAAATCAAAGCGTGAGGGTTGATGTTTAGTGGTGTTGGTGGCAGCAAGTGTTAGGACTCTCACTAGTGAAGTTTATGTAGTGCTTATACTGCTGCTAGTAATCACACCACTGACATGTTGCTGGTGTGTCACCCAGTCAGACCTCTGGTTGAATTTCAGGTGGAATTTCCATAAGGATGTATCTAGATAGTACCCTGCTATCTCCCTGCTCACATGAATTTAAACAGACAACAGATAACTTTTGGATTGTGAGTGAAGTATCTTCATACTGGAGATGTCATAGCCTGAAAGGTTACTGAAGGATTACTACTACTACTACTACAGGGGCTAGATGTTGCAATAGTTCTATCACTAGGAGTCACTGGCTCTGCACTTTGAACAGCGGAAGAAGCACTCATAGTTGACATGTGTTGTTGCTTAGTAGTCAGTAATAGTGAATGAGAGAAGGTCGGGTTGGACTTGGAAGTGTTGCTACTGGTGATGAGGACAGAGATTTGTAGGCATGTTTATTTGTCCAGACTTTCCAGATGACCAGTCATTTCCAGTAGTAGAAGACTGCAAAATGTTTAATCCAGCTATTTTTTGGGCCAAATCACCATAACTTTCACTCTTTATTTAAGATGCATCTGAAGAAGAAAGGGTGGGGATGTGCAAATTTTAAATCAACTACATCATCATTAATATTTAGGTCATCAGCAGCATCATCAACATTATCTGATTCCTCCCCATTCCCACCAATGTACCCTCTAATTTTTAAAGAAGCAAGAAATCAGCCAGGCTCCATGAAGCACATTTTGTAAAAACTGAGCAACTTCACCAAATGGGCCAAATAAAAATACCCATTGATTAAAATGAGTCTTTGTGCCCTTTGAATGCTAGAGATGTCTCAAACATATTGCTTCATAATGCACTGATGTTTCAAGGGTTAAATAGTTTGGTGGTTAGGGCGCCACAACACATTTGAGAACCAGTAGCCTAGGATAAATTGACCTAAAGTTCCTTTAAATGCAGGATATGTGAAAATCACACACACTGCCCGGTTGCACTGAATCCTATGTGGTCCTGCAGTATGAAATCATCAGGGCAGCACGGTGGCTTAGTGGTTAGCACTGTTGCCTTGCAGCGCTGGGGTCCTGGGTTCAAATCCCACCAAGGACAACATCTGCAATGAGTTTGTATGTTCTCACCGTGTTTGCGTGGGTTTCCTCCGGGTACTCCGGTTTCCTCCCACACTCCAAAAAACATACTGATAGGTGAATTTAGATTGTGAGCCCCAATGGGGACAGGGACCAACATGAGTGTAAAGCGCTGCGTAATCTGTGTGCGCTATATAAATAAATAATAATAATACGCTTCCTGTATTTAAAGGATTATGGGGACACCTACATTTAGCCTAGGTGAATCCAGCAAATGGAAAGTCACCAACTGACAATCAACTGATTCAATTCCAAAATAGCTGAGCATTCCAACTGGGAAGCCACAGGTTGGTGTATGGACTATGTTGAACATAACGACCCTGGTGTAGTAATCAAAAGTTATGTAATGCTGAAGCAATCTAACTGTACCGTAAGGAACAAATAAAATGCCAGTTGAATGCTAAAGGTCTCCAATACATTGGTTTACAATGCATGGGGGACCTACATGCTATGTAACGGTTTAAACAACCCATTTAAAGCAATCTGAAATTGCATTTGCTCCAGAATTGCATCACATTCCCATAGTGCATCTGGGTCCATGTGTTTCTCGCTCCTTTGGCAGTGAAACGATTAAATCTGCTTAGTTCAGTGAAGGCTCTTTGATCTCAGTGTCCCTCCCTTTTGACCCAATTTATATCTATTATAATCATGATCATGCCTTTAAATCTATTAATGCGTTAACCCCTTGAGGGTTAAAAGGGCTGTGTAAAGCAATGTGTTGTATACTTATATCTGACATTCCAAGCTTTAATATATTAGTAAAGGGAATGATTTTCATCGGAAGGGATATGGAGTCTGACTAAAGAAAGGAGCAATACGGTCAAAGCTATTTAACTTGCATACACAGTTTTTAACCATGTGAGTGCCAAACAGGGTGTGCAGCATTTTGCAGATCAATGCATTGCATACAGCACTCAGAGTGTGAATGTATTCTCAGACTCAGAGTAAAATAAATAATTATACTCCTAAGGGAAAGGTAGTCAGGCTAATGGGAGGGACAGTAAAAAAGAGACTCCTGGACTAAGCGTCTGTGTTCCAAATGGTTGTGCAGAACAATGTTATACAGAACTCAAAGGGCTTATGTATAAACTGAGAGACATCATGAAGTGGGGCTAATTGATAGGAGCAGTACCTATCATCAAAGCTGCTTTACTTGGTCTAAACATTTTTTAACCATCTCTGTGCCTAACTGGTGTGAAATGCATTGCTGAGCAATGTGTTACCCACCGCATTGGCACTCAAATAGTTAAAAGCTATACAGTTTGAGTAAGGCAGCTCTGATCTTACAGTTCCTACCATTCTGGGTATACTTTTCAGTCTAAGCTATGTTCTGTAATGCACATTTTATGTTGTGCAGGATTCATATGTGTGTATGTTGTAGAGACACAGAATGGAGTTTCTGACTTCAGGATGATAAAAGAAGTAGCAATAAAGCTTCTTCAATTGGACTAAGAAGCTTTTACCCATTGGAGTGTTGAAGGAGTGTGCACGCAAACCACAATGGCAATCGAAGGGTCCATATGTTATCAGAATTAAGCTATCAGACAAACTGTGAATGAAGAGGGAGAGGTGAAAGGGAGTTCAAACTCTTTCTCCTCTCTCTCTGCTGCACTTGTGTGATGGATGAAAGAAATGGTTTGCAGAGGGTTAAAACTAATGGACAGATGTGCAGCTGTGTACTTTAGAGGTACCATTGATTCCCACTAATTTCATATTCTTGTAAGTCTGAAGCACTTTATTTTCACCTTTTCCTTTAGTGGAGGTTTATAGGGGGTTAACCAGTAAGTTTGTGGCAGGGTGTTACTGTGACTCTATGATGCAGCATTTGGTCTCACTACTAATTATTTTTCCTCTGTGGCAACAAAACTAAAATATGAGTCCTCATTGTCTTTAAGTTTAGTATTGTTACTGGTGGCGGAACTTCTCACATCACTTTTACAAGCAGCCTCCTCATGATGAGGAGGATCATCATCATTATCTTCATCAGTAGCAGCAGCAACCATAGCATAATCACCATCATCATCTTCTTCATTATCACAAGCTGGAACAACTATGGCCGTAGTCATTTTCTGTAGTACAATTTTACTAACATCTGCACATCCATGCATTCCTCATACTCCTTTTCTCTTACCCCTGCCCCTAGTATGGTAGATGGATATAATGATAATAGTGCTGATTTTTCCTGTAAAACACACTACACAGCTGTTAGAGCATTGAGTGATGTTTTCTTTCAAAATAATGTATGAGCTATGACTCTGTCTCTTACTTTTCCTTTCAATTGCAGCTCAGGTGAATGATCTCCAGCTTGACTCGGTCTGTGTCTCCTATCAGCCAAATGTTTTTTTTTATTTCTTTTTTATACTGTAACTGTCAATTCCACTGTCTACAAATCATACCCCTGCAACCCAAATAACACCAACTCTCCTTTTCCTGTCTTTTCCTGCCTCTTCCCTCATAGCTAGCTAGTATCAAAATTATCCTTCTCTCTCTCTCTCTCTCTCTCTTTCTCTCTCAAGGACTGTGGTGTTAGATTTTGCAGCACAGGATATTCTTGTATTAAGTTCAGAATCACTACCAGCTTGCAATAAAAGACTAAAGCCCACAACAGCTTGTTCAGCATCAACCACACCTCAGCATATGCTTGTCCATCTTGTTCTTGTGAATGTTGGGTGGGGGTCTGTAAGTAACACAGTTTCAAGTTGTATTGGGAAGAAGTGCACCACTAATATTTCAGTATAAAGGGTGTTGCCATTTGCAACTAAGAGAATGTGCTAAGATATATAAAGAATTAATTATACACAAAAAGAAAGAAAAGAGCAGGAAATACCACTGTAACAGCACCAGAGCCTCCCCTACTAAAAAACAGGGTAAATCCCCTTCTTAAGAATCTAGTGTATGATATGAAATCTGGTCTCACTAAAGGCACGATTCTATTACCAGCACTAATGAAAAAACAGGCTTTGTTTTTTTAAGTATGTTTTTGCTATCCTATTACTCGATTTGTGGAAACAAAATCAGCAGTAATTATACTTACTGCCAGTCAAAAAAACAGCCCATAGGAAACAACTAAAAACAACGTGCAAGTAGTATCCTATTACCCACGCACAGTATTAGGGCCTGTTCTGTTGATACAAGTTAAGATGGAAATCATGCGCCTCAGAGGATGAGTTGTAGAAGCCACAAAAGCAGTGTAGAATACAGTATACTGCATAGAAATCCGACATAGAGTGCCCCCCTTCGACATATTAACCTCCCCTTTTAAAAGTCGACAACAGTGCTTTTCTTTCACCTCTTAAATTCGACAAATATTGTTCACATTCCTCATTTTAACCCTTCCTCTTCAAAATTCAACTTACAGTACTTTCTTTCACCACTTTAATTTGACAAATATTGTACATTCGACATTTTAAACCCCCCTTTTAAATTTCGACTTACAGTGCTCACATGACTTTCTTTCACCATTTTTAAATTTGACATTTTTCTTCTCCTATTTTTTTTCGACATGCCTTCGTATTTTGTATTGAAAGGTTAACCCTATGAGTACCAGAGAGGTAGCAACACATTGCAATGTGTTTGCTACCCCTCAGGTACTCAAAGGGTTAATGCTGGGATGCTCGTGTCAGATAGTGTGTTTGGTTAAACTTGATATTTGATTAGCAATGATTATCCTCCACATGAGTACCCCATGAAACTTTGTTGTACAGTAAATCCATGGAGGCTGATGTTTAATTCACTCGAAAATAAGTTTCATGTTCCCAGTGGACTATCTCAGGTGAAATGGAGCACAGTGCACTCTTCTCAAATGTCTTGTCTCTGAGAGACATAACAATTTATTATACCTGGGACCTGCAGCTGGAATTGGTTTGAATACAAAATGAAATGTCTATATATATATAAAACTGTGCATGATTCCCGATCTGTCAACACTATCAGTGAATGAAAGATGGTAATTCAACAAGTTCTTTCTGTATCCGATTTAAAAGAATTAGTGGAAACAGTGCTTCTCAATATTAAATAAACCTATATCTTGATTGTAATTAGTCGCCTAAACTCTGTTTTATAAGATCAGCTCTCCATTATCTGTATGAGCCACCCAGTGGGGTGACCCCACTGGACGTAATATCAAATATGGATCTAAGTGAACTGATGGGCACTTGTGAAGACCCTGGCTCCTTAGTCCAACTCTACAACAAAACCATAAGGGACAGCCTAGAAAGCAATGCACTATCACGCATATGCACTATCAAAGCTCACAATAATGCACCTTGGTTTGATAGCACTATCAGAGAATTCAAGAGAACAGGCCGTAAACTTGAGAGAAGGTGGAGCAGGACACATGACCCAGAGGACAAAGTTGCTCTTACCAATCACCTCAATGAATATCAATTTAAGATAGCTCAGAAAAAACCCTCATTTTTGTCACACGAAATCACACTTTCCCACAACAGACCCAGGCAACTGTTTTGCACAGTAGAAAGGCTCTGCAAACCAGCATGCATGCATATACCCACAAACTTTTCTCAAGATAAATTTGAAGAATTTGCGATCTTCTTCACAGACAAGATTTCCTCCATCCGAGCCTCCATCACAGCAGGCCAACCAGTTACCCACCAGAACCACTACAGTGGAAGACCAAATTCCCCCAGTTTATGGTCTACTTTTACAAATGTGGATATAGAGGAAGTTAAAAGAACCATGCAAAAGTTGCGCCCCACTACGTGTGACTTAGACCCTGCCCCAACTCGTCTTATATCTGTATGTACTGAAACACTTGCCCCAGCCCTCACAAAAATAATGGAGTTTCACTAAAAACTGGAATCTTCCCGGATCCTCTAAAAGAAGCAGTGGTAAAACCCCTCCTAAAGAAACCCTCACTAGACCCAGACTGCAAAGCAAATTACAGACCAGTATCCAACCTTCCATTTCTGGGGAAAATCATTGAAAAAGTAATGGCAACTCAACTGGAGGCCCATCTATCAAGTTCCATAATTTTGCTAACTGTAACACTAGGGGAGTTATATATGCCAAATAAATAGAGGAGTGATATATGTCATCAAATGCCCATGTGACAAGCTCTATGTCAGGCAAACTAGTAAGAAACTAAAGGAATGCCTACAAGAGCATCTATGCAACATCATCAGGGCACAGTGTGACCAACAGAACAGAAAGAAAATGGCAGACACTTTCTCATGGCACATAATGGAAAGACAGATGGCTTACAAGCCTCCTGTCTGATGAAAAGTATACCTAACCATTCTTTGTGTCTGTAATGAAACAGTAACATAGTAGATAAGGCTGAAAAAAGACATGCGTCCATCAAGTCCAGCCCATGCCAAAAACACCCCTTTTGATCCAGAGAAAGGCAAAAAAGCCCTCTGGATACATTTCCAATCTAGTCCCAAGTGTGTTTGGTTTGGTATTCCTTCCTGACTCCAATTGGTAGTCAAATAGTTCCCCGGATCAATATCATATTTGTTTTGAAGCTATCTGTCATAATTGTCAATATTGTTCTGTGCTAGATAGGCATCCATTGCTTTATTGAATGCAGTTGCATTATCTGCAAGCACAAGATCCCGAGGAAAAGAATTCCATAACCTTACCTCCCCTACTGTAAAGAATCCCTGCCTTTATTTTAGTCTAAAGCACTTTTCCTCTAGTCTTGATGGATGACCTCTTGTTCTTAGCTCAGCTCCTTGCATAAATGATTTATTGGATAGTTCTGTTACAGCTTACCTTGACTTCAGCATCATTACAGGCGCGAGGCTGCAAGCATGCTGCAGGCCTCTGTTTTATCTGTTTGCTTACTGTAGTCTCCTCCTACCTACTTCCTCCCTCTGAGCTGCTCCTTCCTGTGGAGGGGTTTAAAAGGCTGACTGAGGCCTGACTCAGATACCCTTGTGTTGTTGATCAAAGCAGTTCTGTACCTTCGGCTCTGTGTATGACCTGGCTAGTCTTCCATCCATTCTAGTGCTGACCTTTGGCTTTGTCTGACTATTCTTTTGCCTCATCCCTAATAGTGGACATCCAATCTGGTGCAGACTTGTTACTTTGGTTGACTACCTGAACTGTGTATGACCCGGCTTGTCTGACTACCCCCTCTGGTGCTGACTTGTGGCTCTGTCTGACTATTCTTTTGTCTTTTCCCTTGGTGATCAGACACCCAATATAGTGTGGGCCTGGGGCTCTGGTAGACTTGCATCTTACTGCTGGCGTGAGTCAGATCACTCGTTACATCTGATCAAGATCCTGAGTTCCAGTTCCTGCTACTGCTCCTGGTTCAAGATCCTGAGTTCCGGTTCCTGCTACTGCTCCTGGTTCAAGATCCTGCGTTCCGGTTCCTGCTACTGCTCCTGGTTCCTGTTGAGACTACCAGTGGCTAAGGCCTAGTCTCCAGCAGTGTGGTCTAGCTTTGCAGCCTATTATTCCTGATAATAGTGCTTGCTGGCTGGTAACCCTCTGCTTGTTCCTGTTATTTGTTGTTCTTTCTATCCTATTGTTAATAAATTGCATTTACTGTACTGTACTGACTCCTGAACTTCTCTGGGTAACCATGACAAGTTCTTTGTATTGACCTTGAATGTATTTGTAAATGGTAATCATATCACCCCTTAGACGTCTCTTCTCTAACGTAAACAAACCCAGTTTGGCTAGTCTCTCCTTATAACTCAGATCCTCCAACCCCTTTATCAGTTTTGTTGCATGTCTCTGCACCTTTTCCAGTTCAGTAATGTCTTTTTTTAGAACAGGCGCCCAAAATTGTACTCCTTATTCTAGATGAGGCCTAACCAAGGATTTATACAGAGGTAGGATAATATTAGCATCCCTTGCATCTACACCTCTTTTTATGCAGGCTAGTACCCTATTTGCTCTTGCAGCAGCTGAGTGACTCTGCACACTGCTGTGAAGTCTATCGTCTATCAGTACTCCTAAATCTTTCTCTAATGAGGATTTCCCAAGTTGTTTTCCATTTAGAGTATATGTAGCAAGTGTGTTTCTACAGCCCAAATGCATAACCTTACATTTATCTACAGTAAATGACATCTGCCACTTTTCTGCACATTCACTTAGTTTATCTAAATCCTTCTGTAGGGAAAAAGATTCCAGCTCTGTATGTATTTCCTTACATAGCTTAGTGTCATCAGCAAAGATTGAGATGCTACTTTCAATTCCCACTTCTAGATCATTAATAAACAAATTAAAAAGCATTGGTCCCAGGACTGAAACTTGCAGCACTCCACTTATAACCATAGACCAATTTGAAAAAGTTCCATTTACAACAACTCTCTGCCATCTATCATTTAACCAGTTCTCAATCCATATACAGATAACACTGCCAAAACCGAAGCCTTTTAACAGCAATTCCCCTGTCCAAATTACTACTCACTCTTTCATAAAATGCAAGTAAATTATTCTGACATGATCTGTTCTTCATGAAACCATGCTGATTCCTACTAATGATTTTGTTTGTCTTCACATAGTTCTGAATACTGTCAGTTAATAACCCTTCTAGTATCTTACCCACTATGGAAGTCAAGCTCACAGGTCTATAATTTCCCCCTTTGCTCCCTTTTTAAACAATGGAAGTACATCAGCTTACCTCCAATCACAGGGCACTATGCCTGATGAAAGTGAATCAATAAATATTAAGTATGATGGTTTTGCTATTACCGAACTAAGTTCCTTATGTATCCTTGGGTGTATACCGTCCAGTCCAGGCGCTTTATTCACTATAACCCTTTCCAGTCTCTTTTGGACCTTGTCCTCAGTAAGCCATGTAGATGTTGGAGGAAATCCCGTGTTTTTGTCTGTTTGCCCATATGCATACCTGGGAACTTTTTACTTAGGGGTGCCCAGAGGACATACCTCTAATGCCGATGAGAGTAGAGAAATGACGCGATTCGTGTAATTAAAAAGGGGTGGGGCTTAATTGTGAGGGGGCGGGACTAATAAACATTAAAAAAAAAACCCATATAGAATACACTAGGGGAGGGATAGTAGAGGGCGCGGAGTGGCAGGAAAAGGGTGGGATTGAGCACAAGTGGGCAGGGTTTCCCCACATCCGGAGAATCTGGCTTTGCCCCAGAGACCCGGTAATTCATTGTCAAACCCGGAGTCTCCGGGGCAAAACCGGAGAGTTCCCAGGTATGCCCATATGTCATTGCTGCTTCCTTTGTATATACGGAAGCAAAGAATGTATTTAGGGTGTCGGCCATAGCTTTATCGCGCTAATCAATTCACCTGTCTCAGTCCTAAGAGGACCAATATCAACCTTAACTTTTTTGTTATTAATATACTTGTAGAATTGTTTAGGGTTTTTCTTGCTCTCATCTGCAATGTTTCTCTCATTTTCTATTTTAGCTAGCTTAATTGCTTGTTTGCATATTTTATTACATTCTTTATATTTTTTAAATGATACATCTGACCCATTTGACTTAAACACTTTAAAAGCCTGATATGGCTGGTGCCATAATATCTATACACTTAATATTCAATTTGATGCATTTATTTATTTTTTATCTTACTGACTTTTTATAATAATATTACAATAAAAGTTATATTTTATCAATTGTGTACTAATTTGCCTCAGTTCATTCTTAAGCAGGAGATGTATCCATTGTCTTTAGTTTGTGTGGGGGGGGTGGATCTGGTGCTTTTATAGGGGTATCTCCTGCTCTTTTTTGTCTTTTTACAGTATCAAGTTGTACCCTTTGTCTATATCTCTTGTCTTATCTCGGGGTTTGAACCTGAGACTCAGGATTTTGACCCAAATCTCAGGGTGAAGGGCCAAATTCTCAGGGTGAGAGAGTCTAGTTCGATCTATTATCTAATCTACTCCAATGACTGCTTAAAGTGGATCTATCACATATAGAGAAGTAATGCTCATTAGTTAGAGCATTTAGCGAAAAAGTTTAACGTTATTCATTTAAAAAAAAAAAAACTTTATCTGCGCAAAAATGAATGTTTAAAAAGTGCCCAGCAGCCTACTTCCAGCTTTCAGCACTGCCTCTGCTCCTGTCCCACTACCCAGCATCCTCCGATGAGGGAGGCTTTCTTTCTCAAAGCTGCAGCGATCTCATTGGCAGAGATCGATATTTAGCCAATAAGATCGCTCCAGCTTAGAGACAGACAGCCTCTGACATCGGAGGATGCTGGGTAGTGGGATGGGAGCAGCCTCTGTGCAGCAATCTGCGGCAAGCGGAAGTAGGCTGCTGGGCACTTTTTAAACATTAATTTTTGGTCAGATAACTTTTTTTTTTTTTTAAAATGAGTAACATGTTAAACTTTTTCGCTAAATTCTCTAACTAATGAGCATTACTTCTCTATATGTGATAGATCCAGTTAGTGGTTCCATGAGGATAGTTTGGAGCACCTCTTGATTAGCGCAAATAGGACATATCCCAGATAATCTATATTATAGGAACTTTGAGGTTTAATATTTAAAAAAAAATCTCAGGGTCAGCTCATTTGCAAAGTTCCCAGGTACAATGATGTATTGTTTGTCTGCACAGCATCTTTCACACAGTCTCAGTAGAATCTCAGCCAGGACCATCTGCCTGTCTGTCTGTCACTTATCACCCAAAATTTTTTTTAAATTCTCCCTTCACATTTACACCTAGAGAACAACAGTCAGTGGCTACCATCCAGACACTACCAAGCATCTCCAGCTATTTGACTACACAACCTGGAATCTAAAATTCAGCTACTTTTTTACTCTCTCTCTCAAGAACAGACTGACAACATGTCAGACATCTTTATTCTAACACGGTGGGAATGCATGGCTGAAACTCTCCATATGGGGAGGATACATTATTATCACTGAGATGGAAAAGGTGGAGAAAAGCAAAAACTGGCATTTTCATTGGAATTTTACTGTAGGGTGGGGATTGCTGTTTTTCACATGTTTTTCTTTTGAGAAGAAACATTTCACTGATCCCTATTGCTTGCATACCAAGTACTGATTTGGATGAGCAGTAAGTTTCTTATCTGGTGATATCCTACATGTCCTCTCTAAATAATACATTTTTGTATAAGTTATATGAGGGAAGGGGTGTACTTCAGTTTTGTTGTAGATAACATTCCCATTCTCCCCCGAGGCAACTAACCACATCTCGCATTCACATCAGTGATCCAGTGAGATGAAGGATTCCAGGAGATGATAGGGACATCACTGTACAATTCACTAAATGATTATGTATAGAAGTTTTACAACTCTTAAATCCTGCTGCTTTCTCTTGCGTAACATAGCTAAAATCCGTCCCTTCCTTTGTTCCTCCACAGCCAAAATTCTTACACAAGCACTCAACCTTTCCCACAAGGACTACTGTAACCTTCTTCTCTCTGGCCTTCCTGCCTCCCAGCTCCATACAAAATGCTGCAGCACGAATTACCCTATTGTCACCTAGGTTTGTCCCTGCCCCCTCCTCCTCAAATTTCTCTAATGGCTGCCTATCATACTCTGAATCTCTTACAAAATTCTGCTTCTCTCATTCAAAACTATTCTCTCCTTTACCCATTCCTACATTTTCACTCTGATCTCCCGTTATACTCCATCCCACAACTGATGATCAGCCAATAACAATCTTCTCTCAGCTCATTTTGTGTGTACAGCCCTCTCACCTTTTTATCGCATTCCTCCTTATATATGAAATGTTCTTTCTCCCACTCTCAGCCACTGTACCTCTCTTATGGTCTTCAAGTCATGACTGAAACTACACTTCCTTAACAAAACTTGAACATGCTAGAAGGCACTGACTTTGAGGAACTTAGACTTTTTATAAATTATTTACTTTATCTATGTACCCTGTCCTAATGAGAAATCTGGCACTGTATGCAGCACTAGACCCTTATGTACTCTGTATGTCTCCCATTACCACTTTTGATTGTAAGCTTTAGGGCAGGGACCTCACTTCCAGTGTTTCATTTTGGAAAGCACTTGTAACCCAGTATTGTCTAAACCCTTAAATTGTAAAGCGCTGAGTACACTTGTGGCAACTATATAAACATACCCATTAATTCATTCATTCATTCATTCATTCATTCATTCATTCAGTGTGCTGGAATAGGTGGCTGCTTTCAGTAGGGTTAAATATAGGGTTCATAAGGGGTTGGGCCACTAGGTGGCAGCAACCTGCAACTACCCAGCTTTTGTTAGTCTACAATTTCCAACATAATTTATAATAATAATAATAATTTTATATTTATATAGCGCCAACTTATTCCGCAGTGCTTTACTATAGGGGATAGACATATAGAGATATTAAATAGTACAAATCATATGTGGAGAACAGAAGGATCAGAGGGCCCTGCTCGTGAGAGCTTACAGTGTAGAGGAAGGTGGGTAGGATACAGAAGGTGTAGGTGCTATTGGGTGTAAGTTTCTCCTGTCACATAAGCTGCCTGTCAGAGGGTGGGAGAGAAAAGTGCTAGTGAATGCAGTGGTCCATTTGGAGGGTTGCAAGTTGGTGATCCCTTCTCTAAGCTGTTGTATAGTTTTTAACAGTAGAATAACTAATATATATGCTATAGGCCATAAAGTTTAAAGAAATGAGGAGCAACCTGGAAACAAACCAAACTGGGGTAACAGGTTGTTGAATATATTTCTTCCCCCTTGACCCTAACCAAAAAGGCTTTCTGCTGATTTAACTAAGAATTGCCAATGCACATTCACCCCATTATGCACTAAGAATTAATTATTCATAGCACGGGGCAAAGAGTAAGACATTGGTCACTATCATATGAAGTTGGATTAAATATCATCTGAAAACCATAACTGTAAAACTCTGAAGGAAACTTTCAAACTGATAAAAGTCTAAAGAGAAGTTTTGCCATTTTAAAAGTCTACACTATTTTAAACAGCTGTATATTTTTGGTTTTTAATATAGGCCACCCAGTGAGCGTATATACCAGATTATCTCCAAAGCACTTAGTTACAACAAATCCTCAGGAAATGTTTTTCATCCAGTAGGTCCAACATGTGCATTAGATTAGGACTTGCCTGATACTGGAGATATAGTGATGAGGTGGGCAAGCTTAAACATACTTTGGCCAAATTATACAACAAAAATCTCATATTTATTAAAGGGATAGTAATACTTCATTTTAACTTTATTTTATTTTGTAGGCATTAAAAAAACATGAAGAATGATATAAGTCTTATCTCTGAAACCTTTATGGTTTATGAGATATTCACAAACAAAGTATCCCCCCCCCCCTGTTCAACCAGATCAGAAGGGAGGTGCCCAGGTAGACTGCAGAGAGGGACAATCTTCAATTAAGATAATGGAAAAAGCTGAAAAACTTGTCAAGGGGGGAAGGGCTTTCATTGTTTTCATATAAAGAAAATTGTCCCCTTCTGTTATCTGTCCTGTCATACAACCTGATCCACATCTGAGAAGAGATTGTTTACAGTAGGTAAAAGGGGCGGGGAGGGGAACTTTGCTTGTGAATATCTCATAAACCATAAAGGTTTGAGAGATAAGACTTATATCATTCTTCATGTTTTTTTAATGCCTACAAAATAAAATAAAGTTAAAACGAAGTATTACTATCCCTTTAACACAGTGATATAATATATGCCCATTACAGGGCACACAAGTGGACAACTTGAATGGAGGAGAATAGGTCTGTTTTGTTTGTTTTGTTTGCACTTTGGCCCTAATACTTGGGGGTCTGGAGAACCTCCTACCCATTACTTGCTGCTATCTATACTTTATTCACTTGGTCTTTTTGTAATGTAATTTATTATGTGTGAATATTATGGAGAGTTAGCGCTGTGAGCTGTTTTTTTTTCTCTATGTGTTATAAATATATTTAACTGAGGTGGAGAAGGAGAATAGGCAGAAGATGATAGAATAAGATAGGGAGCTATCACACCCTCTCTCGCCTACATTCATTACAGTATAGTAAGCAGAAACTACTGGGCCCAGGAGCTTAGTGGACACGATACACACACACCACACACACACATATTCAAGCTCACCAACTCTCTCACAACATTTATAGGTTTAACCCCTTAAGGACTACATGACGTACTATGACCGTCACGGTCCTTATACCCTTAAGGACCGGTGACGGTCACAGCACGTCACATACCTTTTACTGATAGCGCTCTACTGGGAGCGCTGTAAGTAAAAACGGGGCCTAAAATTGACCGCTCCAAGACCGGAGCAATCTGTCTTAGGCCTCAAAACGGCATTCCAGTACGCGTAACAGGTCACGTGTACCGGCGCGTCAGCACGGATCAAAGCGGTCCTTAAGGGAAGGTAACTTCCCTGGACCGCTGGTCCTTAAGGGGTTAAACACACACACATACATACACACACACACACACACACACACACACACCTACATGTGCTCCTTTCAATGTTTGGCTTTAGCAAAGCTGGCCTTGATCTAATAGCACCAGTGGGGAGGAGCTTGTTAGTCCACTTCTATTATGGGAAGGGTGGACCCTGCTTTCAAAAGAAATGGAGCAATTCTGGAGGGGAAAAGGCTGTAGAAAGCTCTGTTTTGTTTCTAGCAAAGAAGAGGTTAAAACCCCCATTTCAATCAGTTGAAACTTTCATTTATCGTATCCTATATTATAATTCACTAAGGAAGTCAGAAGACCTCATGCACATTAGAGATGGATGCATGCGCTGAAGTCATGCGCAGTGCTGACTGCCCGCACCACGGCTGATACGGAGTGGGGCACTCCCAATTCACACCATAGTCCTCTCTGTGCACCTCAGGTGAGCAGAGAGGACTACAGTCTGAATTCAGAGTGCCCCGCACCGTATCAGCTGCGGCGCCGGCAGTCAGTAATGCGCATGGCTGCAGCTCCTCCAGTGTTGGCCCATGTACACGAGCTTTAATACTAGTATGGTATAATTGTTTTGCCTCAGAATTACTCCAGTCTTTCATTTGAACATAGGGTTCATAATGTATGGTACCTGACTAGTGGCTGTATGACACTGTAATGCTTGGCAGCCTGTTGGACCACATTATTGCTCCTCCTATCAGCTGCTCTGTCTCAAAGAATGGGCAAGCCTGGCTGGCAAATAAAACAATTAAATGGGCTATGTAGATCCTCAAAGCTGGAGCTCCCTTTGTTCATGACACTGCCCTACACTGCAGGAGAAACATCTAAACATGACAAAGAGACAAGCAGCTTTCATTATAACACTGTCTGCAAGGGGTTGTGTAAAAACTGACGCTTGGAATAATTTTTGCTTCCCTGTCTGGTGCCATTCTGTCTCAGAGAGCAATACAGGTGATATCTCTTGGAGTGTTCCCCTGCACAACTACTACTCTTTATGGTCCTCCTATTGTGTATATTATGCAAGGGAAACTATCAAGTCTTTCCCTGCTGAAATAAATGCTCTTGAAACTATGATTGTCTTTTCTGACCAGTCCATTTTTTCTACTCTGCCCTGCTCTACTCTGGGCGACTCTATCACATACCATGTCCTGTGGCAGCATGTTGTTATTCTATTAAACTCTGACATACACAATATGTGAGTTGATCAGGGCAGAGTAGATAAACCGGGTGGATCAGAAAAAACAGCCCTAACGTCATGAGCAAGATAAGTTATTTATTTCAGATGGGGTGAGGCTTCATGGTTCCCCCTGAAGTTCCTTGTTTGCACTACAGCTTTGCTATTGTGCCAGGCTTTGCCAGAGGGGTGCTGTAGGGTGATGCCCATTTCATGAGTGTACTTTCAATACAAGTAGCTACGAATATCCATGTGAGACCAACCAGAATGCTTGGGCCATACAAATGACAGAAAAATCAATATCACACACACACACGTGTCTGCTTAACCACTTCAGGCATTATCAGTCATAGTTTCTTACTCACTTTGTTGAAAATAGGGGATGTGTTTGTGTGCTTCCTCACTGCGCCTGCTCCCAGAGACAACATAGCTTCACTTGTTCCACAGTGCCATTAGCCACTCATTTGCAGAACAGTAGCAGGAGCCATAGACGTTAGTATAAATTAAGGAAATCTTGGCATACTCTTTGACAGTACTATTATGTGTCCCATTGCATCAGGAACTTTTAGGAGTGTTTCTACTGCTTAGACTGTAAGCTCTCACGAGCAGGGTCCTCTGATCTTTCTGTTCTCCACACTTGATTGTACTGTTTGATACATCTGTATGTCTACTCCCAACTGTAAAGCCCTGCGGAATTTGTTGTCGCTATATAAATAAAGATTAATAAATTCAAATGCTGTCCTTCAAGAATGATTGCTTACATATTGTGATGGTCCAGCTAACAGGAGCTTATCTGCGGTACAGCTTGTACCGGAGACTTCGAATTACAGTGCTGGCCATCCCCTCTTGCCTCTGATGCCCACCCACCACCCAATAGTGAATGCCTTTTTCATGCTTAGACAGAGATTAAGGTGGGGAAGCGCTGCCAGTCCTGCAGTATGTAGTCCAAATGGCAGTGCTCTCTCTCACTGATGCTGCTCTCATCGGGCAAAGTATTAAACGTAAGATATATTTAACAACGATTAAACAGTGCGTTTTGGACTGCCATGGCCTTTTAAAAAAAATTGGGGGGTGGTTCAAACGAGGTGATAGTTCTGCTTTAAAATAAGGGCACTTTAGTTCCCTCCTTTAAACAAAGAAATAACAAAAGAGAAAAAAAAGAAATGACAAACAAGAATACATTCTGGAGCTCCCATATTGATCCATCGATGCCCATTCCCCTGCCTAAAGTAGAGGATGTGTAATAATATATTAATATGGGGTACAGAGAATGCATACTAATTAAACAAAAAAAAACTGGAAGAGGGCCCTGGGACTTGCCCCCACCCCTAGCCTATAAGTATGGTTTGTGTATTTTGAAAAAGCTGATGTCAGAGGTCCAGTGGTACCCACCATGCCACCCTGTTCTCAACACAATTTACCTAAGGAAATTAAAAAAAAATGTGATGTATATCCCTTTTGTTTGTGTTAACAGACTGAGAGCCACTTCTTAGTGCTATTGTTTCATTTTTCCAAAACAGAAAGGTTATAATTTAAAGGGAATTCTTTAAAATAATAAAAACCACATGTACTGCTTTCCCCTTTAAAGACAGGAGACATCAGTAGATCAGATTACTGTAAAACTGTTCCAGCAGAGAATAAATAACCTAATAGTGAAGATCTGGACTAAACATAAGAATGATTTACTTGTTGGAGCCTG
Organism: Rhinophrynus dorsalis; assembly: GCA_037306005.1. NCBI lineage: Eukaryota > Metazoa > Chordata > Amphibia > Anura > Rhinophrynidae > Rhinophrynus > Rhinophrynus dorsalis. Next base: position 65,271,849 of record CM074723.1, on the reverse strand, counting down.
CAGTTACAGAATGAAATGTCACATTGACGTGGAACTGGTGCATAGATTTAAAAAATGCAGTTTCCAAAGAAGTCTGTTTTAAAGTTTACATTTATTCATTTATTTTTTTTCAAATTGTTAACCATTGCATACTAGTATCTAAGAGGGTTAGAATGCCGAAATAAGTTACTATTCCCAAACTGTTGAATACCATCTAATAGCACCAGATTCTTATATCCTGTCTGGGGACCAACTGGCGGCTCTGCAGCAGAGCCGCGATCGCGTTATTTAATAAAGAATTACTTCATTAGAAAGGTCTACAAAGTGCCCCTGGTTTGCAAGCACACTTTGTAGACCATTCCAATGAAGTAATTTGTTTTAAATAACACGATTGCTGCTCTGCTGCAGAGCTTCCGCCTGTCGTCTGACACGGATCTCCTGCTGTCAGCTTTGCAGCTGACAGCAGGAAATGTCAAACTTTGACAGTGAATATCTCTCAAACCATAGCGGTTTGAGAGATAGGGTTTTTGCATTTGGATCAACTTTTCAAGCACTACACAATTATAATATTTTTTCATATAGTTAATCTTGGCTTTTGAGAGGGAGGAATATTCTTGCAGAATTTGGAGGCACAAGGGAATAGAGCTCTCTGGTTTGGAGAGGCATAAGAGGCATAAGAGTATGTCATCTGCATAGGCTGCTACTTTGTATATCTCTCTACCAGAACACAAATCATGGATGACAGGTTTGTTTCTGATGAGGTTCGGGTAGCTTGGTATGTAAATGGTGGCAAGAGTAGCTCCCTGTGAGTAGAGTCTAGATGTATTATGACTAGGAGATTCATGTGAGGAATCAGGCAGCATGAGTTCCATCCCCAGAGTATATAAAAAAATAAACTATAGAGAAAAATATATTATTCTTCCTTGCCTTTCAGTCCAAGCCAAGTCTTTATGATGGTAGAAAATACTGGCTAAGGTGATGAGGGCAGTAGGAGGTGAAGACACTAAGTACAAGCAATCTAACTATGGTAAGATATCTTCCAAATTATCATAGGTGGTGAAGAATAGAGGACCAGTTAACTTACAATGCAGTAACTCTAGCATCACATTAAGGGTGCTATGCATATGTAGAAGTCAAGCTGCCTGATACATTAGTGGGTGTAGGGGAAGAGTGAATGTAATGAGATGCAAATGGCAGGAGAAGGTAATTTCCTGTGAGGAGAGTCATTATGACCAGGAGAGCTGTGTGAGGAATCAGTCAGAGTGAATTCTATCCACTGAGTATAACATACAAGGGAAAATCATCTAACAACAAAGGCAGCTTAATGTTTAAACATAGTAGTTGGGTGTAAACATAGGTAGGGAGAGTTAAGGTCATGGCAGAGCTGCTTGCAGAGGTTGCGATATTCCTAATGTTGCACACAATGTGGGAATGTCATCAGGTGTGTAGAGGATCGCTGATCTGTTGTATATGGCAGACAAGGAGAAGGGAAAGCCCCAGTGGTGTCTAATCTACAGGTTCCTCAGGTGGTCAGTTAAACATTTATCTGATATGTGCAGCTGAAAGGTGTGAGGAGAGATATCATTAAATAGATGAACTTTGGCTCCAGCACACTGAAGTGAGCTTCCTTCTATACTTCTCTGCAAAATCATCTCCTTAATTTCATACCTGTGGAAGAAGACTACTACATCTCTGGGGTTCACGTTATCTATGGGTTTTAGAGTGCAAAGTACCAGTTCCAGCAATATAGCACAGGTGTAGGATTCTTCCAGCATAACAGAGAAGAAAGAGGTCAGCACTAACCTGAGTTCTTGTGGGGTACTGCTTCAGGCAAGTTTTTGATACGTACATTGCATTGCCTGGCTTTATTATCAAGATCATTGATCCGCATGTTGAGGTGATGGATTTTGTCATCTTATTCCACTAATATTGTTCTAAGGTTGTTGTGTGGACAGCTTAGACAGTTCTATCCTTCTCCAGTTGAGACACCCTCTGACTTAACTGCACAAAGTCAGCTCTGATGGAGGGCAATTTGGCCTTCAGAATGAGTTTCAGTTCCTCCATGAAACCTTTGAAATCTTCTTTGGAAATGAGACCCACCAGCATCTTTGTAAGATCAGATTTAGTTAACCAAGGCCATTTGGTCTTGAGAGCTGGGAGATCAGTGGGTAAATAGAGGGTGAGTTGAAAGAAGAACTGATCTCTGCATAGAGTAGAGGATTCCCGCACTGGAGAGGCATTCACGTTGGAAATGTTAAGTGCTGCAGCTGAGGTGGGAATCTTGTTACAGAGCTTTCAGATTGCTCAGTTTCTTTCTCCTGCCTCTCATTAGTCTGGACCAGTTAATCCAGGAGATTGGTGTAGAAGGTGTACACGCTTCAAGTCACAGATGTCAGCATCTGCTCGTGAAAGCTTAGAGCTCCTCTATAGTGTCTGCTTGATCTGTATATATTTTTTAAATAGGGTGTACTTACCACGTTACAGTTTGCATTTAATATAGAGGGGATACAATATGTAAAGCAGTTAAGTGGTTATACAGACAATTGTCATAAGGGGAACACTAGGTGAGCGAACATTAGGATAGGAGGTCCCTGTCCAGTAGAGATTACAATCTGAACAGTGTTTTCTCAATTTATTTTAATTTATTGTGGGCATCATCAGACAGCTAATACGCTTATATAGCAGTCTGCAGAAACTCTTGAGAAAATACTGAATCTAATATACTGAAAATAACTGGTTTATTTCTGGAGTAATCTAACAGCATCATAGGGGACAGATAAAAATTCCCTAAATTTCCATGGATTTTAAAGGGAATGTCAACCATTTTGAATACTAGAGAGGTCACCAATGCATTTCTTTGCAATTTACGGGTAACCTCTCTAGCAAATGAAAGGTTAAAAGTCCCATTTAAATAATTGGCCATTACTCGTTATCCTCAGTACATCTTCACTGCCATACTATGTAGAAATGTGTAAATTGTCTCTTTGTGTTTCAAATTCATATGAATCTGAACATTTCATTTGATCTGACATGATCTGTGAATATGAATTGCTTTGATTTGGGCTTACTCATTGGCACCGCTATGTAAAACATTTTTTTTTTTTCTAATTGGATAGATTGGAGGATATGCACTTTGTACCAATGGAGATTCATTTGGAACACCTAAAAAGAAACACACATTTTTAAAAGGACAGCTAAAAGAAATGGCCAGTTAATTGCTGTTACCTCTGGGACTAACATCATTATAAATGCACAACTCTGTTGGTACTGGTCAAATACAAACCTCTTTTCTCATCGTTCTCGAGAAACTGGAGCTGCTAGAGGCTGCCTCATTCATATAGTCTCTAGAGGTTGGTGTAACATCAGAGAAGCCAATAAGAATCATCAGCTGCCTCTTTGGAGCTCACAGCAACAGCTTTGTGGAGAAGCCCAGAAGGACCTGTGATTTAAAATGCAGCTACCGCTAGAGCTAGAGGTGATAGTAGCATAGATTACAACTGAAGGACTGGGCTTTAACACACTTAGGGAGGCTAATATTAATAACAATTTATTTTGGATGACTGCTACTGCTATATTCCATTGCTGTGGTTGGCATTTGGGTAGGCTAAGCCTCTGCTGTCATTCATTATTCACTCCTGTGTTTAAAAGATTTGCGAAAATAATTTCAGATGGTTGGTTCATCTGCATCCATGACGTAGGTGACAAATGTATAGAATCAAGTAATTCTGAGGCAAAACAACTAGGGTATATTATACAGAATTTATCACAGGAAACCCCTAATTGAAATTAATAGGAATCAAATACAACCTTTTACTTCTTATAACCCTGTATATTTTGATATGTTAAAAGTACTCCATGCTTTTCTTGAACATATCTACAGTATCTGCCAACACACTCTCTTGGTAGTTATTAGTAAACTCCTTTGTGCAGATGTATAAAGTGATGTAAACATATCTGTTGTAATTTAATATAAAAATTTGCTGCACGTATGTATATGATGTTAACACATGTAAAAACTTCTTTGTACCATGTGCGGCAAAATGATTTTATAGCATCATTTGTCAACACTGCTGAAGTAAGAACTTTGATGCACACAATGTTTAAAAATTGACACATTTTGTGGCTGTTTTAAGATAAATTTTTGCCCCTAATTTGTTAATCGCCATTTCCCTGGAATAAAAATAGTTTGTTTACATAAAAGATATGTAGAAACTTCATAATGCTGGAAAATATATTTGCAGACATGTAGCAGAAAAGTCATAATTGACACATTTTCATTGACCTACCTTAGTAGGCATGTATAAAACATTTTTGTTACTGACTCATAAACTTATATATCGGCGTCCAGCCGCAAAACCAGTAAGCGAGTCAATATATTATATTGCAATGGACTTCCATTTTAATCTTTATTAAATGTATTTTCTTATTGGATGAGAGCAGTTATATTTTTTCATCTACTTCATCACTGATCCAGCATCCATGTGTACTTGAGCCGAGACGGAATATCCTATCCATCCATTTGTAAGTTGGTTAGACATGTGAGTGCATTTTGCTATATCTATACTTCATCACTGTTTGACAAATTAACACGATTGTGCGCCATTGTTTTTTCATTTTGTTTTGGTTATGTATAAAACATATATATAGATATGATCTAGTGCAAACACCACAATGAGCCCAATGAGTTTGTTTTAGATCATTTTTATACATCTCTGCCCGTGTGTTTACTTCTCTTACAATAAAGAACCCATTCCTTTGAGGGTGAAATCTTTCCTCTAATTTCAGACGATAACCTCTTTGCAAAGGACCTGATGTGCAACACATATACAGTTTTTTCATGTATAATCAATAATATACTAAAGTTAATACTTACATAGTTATGGTGATTAAGCCCTTGGCGGCTAGAGGTGTCTCTGATGCATTGCGAAGCGATGAGTTAGAAACCTCTCTAATAACCAAGGTGTTAAAGGGATACTAATGTTTCAAAATAAAAGGAGCTCCAATTAATCTTCCAGTATCTGGGCCATGGACAGTGTTATTTCAAAACTGTCAGAGTTATAGTTCAAGCGTAAATGAATGATAAAGTATCCCGTCCCTTTTACCTAGTGTAAGTCGCCTCCCCTCAGATGTGGAATCTGGTCCTGGGACCAGACAGCTCACAGCAAGGGACAATCTTCTTACTGTGAGCATAAGGAAAACCCTGGCCCCCTTGACAGGTTTTTCCCTTATGATAATTGAAAATTGCCCCTCTCTGCAAGCCATCTGGACACCACCTTTCTGTTCTGTGGTGAGCAGTGTTACATCAGTAAAAGAGACAGGAGGGAGATACTTTATCATTCAATTACTCTTGAATGACAACTCTGATAGTATTGAAATAACACTCTCCATGGCCCAAGTACTATGTAGATTAATTGGAGCTGCTTTTATTTTGAAACATTACTATCCCTTTAATGTCCAAATAATCTATTGGAATTTCACATTTTCTATAGTTAGATTAAATAACACAAAAATAAAAAATTGATACCTGTGTTCCTATGTAGAAGTCATCCACTGCATATGTGCCCATGAAGGGAAATTGCATATGTGTGTGGGTATCAATTCCTCCTGGAATCACCAGTTTCCCAGTAGCATCAATTACTCTCAAATCGGTAACATTTTCTTGCTGCAAATTCTCTCCAATTTCTTTAATCAAACCATCCTCAATATAAACATCCGCAAATACAGAAGAATCATCATTCACTATTTTACCACCTTTGATTAAAATTGGTTTTGAAGCCATAGATTCAACAAGCACTTCAGTTCTCCCAAATAGTATTCCTTTTAAATAAGAGTTTTAAAGAATGAATGAAAAAAAGTTTGATCGTGATTTCTTTCTCAGTTTAATCAATGTTCCAGTTGCTTTTGAGTTCTTTGAGCTTCGAGAGTGTCTGTTGCCTCTCAATGTGTATAACAGAGCATGTTCTGTAACATACTGTATGACATACCAATGTGTTCTCTAAATGTTCTGCCTGCAGAGCATTCTACAGCCCCTCCTCCACTACATTCCCTGCACACTATGACCAGCAATGTATGATTAACTATTCCTCCAAAATATTCCAGAGCCTTGTTACTATAAACAGTGGAACATTTACAGCCGTGTAATGCTATCTGCCAAAGCACATCACTGTGGGTTAGACGTTATTGGCTTATGGAAGTAACATATTTACAAATATGTAATTAATACTGTTTGGGCTTTATGTATCAAAGCAAACTGGAGCAATTCTGGAGCAAACCATCTGCACTATAGGGAACAAAGTAAAAGTAAAATTGATCAAAATGGAACTTTTAACCCCTTGAATGCTAGAGAGGTGTCCAAAGCTTTGCAAAGCATTACGATCCCTTTAATTCCTTGAGGCTGATGTAGTAACTAGAATTGGAGTAATTTGGGGAAAGCCAGCTGTACTTTGGGACAAATGCAAATCCCCAATGATATAAAAAGGGAGTTTAACCTCTTAATTGCTAGTGATGTCTACGATGCATTGCAGTAGAGTGTGTTGGAGACCGCTCTAGCAGTGAAGAGGATTGTGGGAATATTTATCTGTCCCCAGTGGTGCAGTAGGTTTGCAGTAGGTTTGACATACCAGGACTGTCACGCTGCTCCGGATGTTAAGGACTGGTGATGCTGCTGGCACGTCATGGAATTCTGGCATTGCAGAGTGCCTGCACGATGTGCATTCCAGAATGCATTGCTGTAAAAAAAAGTGCCATGGTCCTCTAGGGCAGCCCACTTCAGGACTGCTCCTTCATTAAGGGGTTAAAAGTTATTTTTAACTCAAGGGGATTTGTTTCGTATGATGCAGTTGGCATACTCCAAAATTACTCTTATTTTCCTAGTATCATCATCTAGTATATCAATGTCAAGCAGTTAACCCTTTGAGTGCCAGAAGGGTATGCTACGCATTGTGAAGCAATGCATTGCATACCCCTCTGGCACTCAAAGGGTTAAAAATAAACCATACATATGAAGTGGAAAGCTGTAGTCATTCCTTGTGGTGCAGTTGAGCTGTCTTTGAATTGCTCCAGTTTTGTGAGCACTAGGTAGTGTTTATTAAAATAAATAAATACATAATATAGAAGAGTATTTTATGAATGCATTACCAAGACTGAATACAGCAATGTATAAGCAGACCCTGGCCGAAGATCAGTACATCCACTAAGTTAACGGTACGCGAGCAGCGAGGCTCCGGAAATGTCTTTAGTACATGGTACGGCAGTCTGACATTCCACTTATACCATTTCCTTATAACAAGCCTGTAAAACAAACACGCACCAGTGCAGAACTGCAAGTATTATTTTATTTAATATATTTTGTTACAAGCAAACAGCATTACATAATGAAAAATAAATGTAACACATTCAATATCATTCATTAGCCAATACTGCTAACCCCCTGCAGTGCGTTGTGCACCCCTCTGTTCCTCAATAGGTTAAAGGGACCCTATCACCGAAAATCTGGTGATTCTGAAAGACACGACATGCAGGCACTTTCTGTCTTAGCCCTTCCTACATTACCTCCCCAACTCACTGACACTTAACTCATTATGTTCAGTTCTGCTGAGCAGTGTCAGTAAGTGGTGGTAATACAGAGTTAAAACAGGACATTCCTTCATGGCATGCCTTAATTAGCCTAATTTATCAATCTAGGTAACTCAAAAAACTAGTTTCCTAAATAAACAATGGCTAAAACAACATATAGGTGATTTTGATAACTCTTTCAAAATAATGGTATAATTTTCCACGTAAGAAAAATCACCCCTTCCAAAATCTTAGACCTTCTCCACAACTGGCATGTGAACCCCTTGAGACCCAGAGGGGTACGCAACGCATTGCAAAGCAATGCAGTGTGTACCTCTCTGAGGGTTAAAAACACTCTTAACTATTTTCTCTGTGCTGACATTTTAAATATGTCCTCCATCAATGTCTAATTCTTCATCTTGTCTTAATCTAACATGAACAAAAGCTCTTTATCCAGTTTGTGTTAATGAAATACTATCTAACCTTTTTCTATATCCTGAATGAAGTTAGCCTTAATGTTGATCTTCAACTAAAGAGCAACTCCTTCTCCCTTAGCCCCAAGTCATCTATAGGTATGAGAAAATTAGTTCATGGAGCTTATTCCATATACTATGGCATTTGTGAACATATGATGGAAATTTCCCTTAATGGTGTTCTTGGGTTTTCATTTTTAGCTATATATCCTCCACCTGTACTCTTAGTCTCAATAATATGAAACTACAGCACAGATTCAAAGATGAATAACAAGCTAAGCCCTGTCCAATACAAAGTGGGTTTAAATATAATAAAAAGATAATAATAGGAATTTGCAACAAACCACCTACATTGGGGAGTTTGAAGAAATCCAACTGCTATTACAAATGGAAAAAGCTTTGAGGTTAGGAAATACCATACTGGAATACAGAGGCGTAACTAGAAGCTTCCGCGCCCTGGTGCAAAAAGTGCCACAGGTGCCCACACCACCACATTGGCCCCCCCCTCCACAATACCCCCATCTCCTACCTGGAGCTCCCGCGCGGTCCTCTTAATAATGTAGAGAACTGGGAGATGATGTCATCTCCCAGCGCTCTGCATTACTAGAGCGCCGGAAGCAGATTGCAGGCACCGGGTGGATGGATCGCAGGGGGCGGCTGGGTCCCTGGAGTGCACGGGCCCAGTCTCAGGTGCGACCCCTATAGTTACTCCACTGCTGGAATATTTAGCTATCCTGAAACTGACTAGAGAAACAAAGGAAAATGTTATAGATATGTTTAATGACAGCTTCATATCTCAACTAGTAGAAGTGCCAACTAGGAATGAGGCCTTGTTGAACCTAAGGATGTGAAAATATCATAAAATGGTATACCATATTTAGGTAAGGGAGCTTTTTGGTAGCAGCGGCTATAATATGGCATCCTTTAAAACTTTTTATGAGAAACCCTTTAATAAGGGCATAACCAAAACATTCAACTTTAAAAATGCCAATGTTGCAATGCTAGAAGCAGTGTTAGGGAGCAGTCAATTGGATGTTGTTTTAGGAACAAAAATGCAGAAGAAAAATGGAACTTGTTCTAAAGACTTTTTTGGAAAATATCCTCACCATTATATTGCATTAGATAATAAATGCAAGACGAACAAACAAAGACCGATGTGGCTTAACAATGATATTCTTAGAGAAATGGGGAGGAAAAAGCAGGATTTTAAATTGCTTAAGTCAGAAGGGTCAGACAAATAATTGTAAAAAATATGAAGAGGTAAATAGGATCTTCCAAAAAGCAATAATGCTAGCCAAAATTGAAAATGAAAAATTAAATGCATAAAAAATTATAAATATTTCTATAAGTATATAAAACTGGCAAGATTATGACATTTGCTATTGGGCCCTTTCAAACTAAGCAGATACATTAATTAGGATAATCAATGACTGATACCTTATCCCTTTAAAGGGGATCTTTCTAGAACTTTGCCTAAATAGTTTTGTCATATATCGTACATAATGAAAAGTGTATACATTTAAAAAAAAACCAAAAAAAAAAACCCTTGTTTGGCAAAATTAAAAGAATAAAAACAGCTCTTTAGCAACTTCCGGGCAGACTGCAGTTACCTGTTCTTTACCTCAGTCTGCCGCTCAACCTCTCTCTATCCAGCCCACTCTGATAACGGAGGCTTTCTGTCTGTAAGCTGGAGCACTCTCATTGGCAGAGATCGATTTCTGGCCAATGAGAGCACTCCAGATTACAGGCAGAATGTCTCTGTCATCAGAGGAGGCTGGATAGAGAGAGGCAGAGTGGCAGACTGAGGTACAGAACAGGTAACTGCAGTCTGCCCGGAAGTAGGTAAAGGGCCTTTTTTATTCTTTTAATTTTGACAAACAAGGGTTTTTTTTTTTTTTTTTTTTAAAATGTATACACTTTTCATTATCTACGATATATGACAAAACTATTAAGGCAAAGTTGTAAAGGTGTGAAAGATCCCCTCTAAGTGCCAGAGAGGTATCCAATGTTGCAGCTCAATGCGTTGGATACCTCTCTATCACTCAAAGAGTTAAAAAAACATTCTCTTCTATATATATATATATATATACAGAAGAGTACCCAGTAGATAGACCTTCCAGGTCATGTGCACAGGAGCAAGCTGTCACAGCAGTTGCCTATGTGATCCTGTAGATCTCAGTGGGTTGACTTAAAAATAAAAATGCATAGAGCCATTCAACATCTCTGTACTTACAGGAGACCCAGGTTGTCATGAAACAGCACACTGTGGTTTCCTGCAGACATGCTGAGAAAGCCTGCAGTCAATGCGCCACAATGGCCGAAAGCCTAGCCACTCAAGCCTTTTGTATTTGGCATAAGGGACCTTAAGTGGTTAATGTCTCTTAAATAAGATGTCTTCCAGGAGGTTAACTGGAGTTTTGAAGACAAAGCCAGACATTTCCTGCTTAATATTCTCTGTGACAGTATTCCACAGATGGGAAACAGGTTTCAGACTTCAGAGAGCAGTACCAGTACAGAGAAGTAAGGGAGTTATACACTGATGGGAGATAAAGGTGATATAAACTCTCTAATGGGTGCAGTCTGCTCAGTTCCTGTGTTCTGTGGAGCCTATGCACTAAAGTTTGACAATCTCAAATGGTCTTAGTGTATAGGGCTTCATAGTATAAAAAAGAAATGACAGAAGTTTATCTCACCTTCACCTGAAAACCTGCACTGCTAGTGGCTCTTGAGTACCAGAGCTGTCTATCTCTGAATCCACAGCTTACTTAGAAATATGGTTTCTTTTGAAGGTGTTACATCAATAAATAGAAGATCCAGAAATATTATGTTAAAGGCCACGTAAAGCAACTGCAGAAATCTAATACAGGAGAAGCATCTGTTGTGAAGCATCTAATCTCTCAGCACAAGTCATGTGCATGTTAACAGGAGAGCTAGGAAAGGAATGCACTTTATATTGGTTAGAACATAGAGGCCCATATTCAGAAAAGTTATCCTGGAGTAAACCAATTGAACCATAGGAGACAAAAACATCCTAAATTTCCATGTACTTAAATAGAGGTTATTCAAGGGGTTAAAAAGTTCAGTTGTAGTTCATGGTAATTTAGGGATTTTTCTCTGTCGAAAAATTAGCTCCTTTAATAGGCAGGAACAATTCTGATAAGTGACTGCTGGGTAGAGCCTACCTCCTCTCCTTAGCTTGCAGCTAGCCAATCCCCAACCAGTAAGATTTGTTCCTTGGTCAAGACACAAGGCAAGAGAACAGTTCTGTTATAGTTTTAGCTTTCTTATTATTTTCTGTTAGATTTGGGATACCACCATTAGGCAGATTACCATCACTGACAATTCCCATCACCCAAATGTGGATAGCTCAGTTTACCAGGGGCTTTTGTGGACCTAAGCCCTTGGAGGGAAATCTTGGCTGCAACTTCTTTCCCCGGGAGTTGCCCACTGAGGGTTCTTCTTGATATATGGTAATCTGAAGAGGGAAGACCTGCTGAAAAAGGTGAGCACCCTTTGAGTGCTGAGGTCCACATATCCCATGCTTCCCCTCCACACAGGGGTCTCATTTTAAGTTACTATTACATACTCATGCACTCATTGGGTTTATTCTGTATGTCTGTGAAGTGTTTGGAGCAGGTTTCTGTGGTAACTTAACCCTTTTGTTGCTGGTTTGCACATTTTGAGGGGGGGCTTTGGACACTTTCCCTACTGGGACCAGTGTTTATTGCGTCTACTGATTAATTATAGTGGGCTTTTGAGTGGTTTTACGTTGTGGTATTCACCTCATTAACTTTACGTTCTGTGCCTTTAAGGCGCTCGTTTACCGCATAGGCAACATTGCTCCGTTCACTTCTATGGGACTTTACAGTTTGGGAAATATCTCTGCAACCGCTCTTTGTAGCGAGGTCAGAGATGGTTCATTTTGTGGGTTTGCCCTTGCTCTGTTATCCGGTTAATGTTCTCGGGATGTTGGGGACCTAGGGGGCCTTGGGCACTGTTGGGGTACTCTGTTAGCAAAACTACTTTTCCCATGTCCGCCCGCTTTGCTCGCTTGTTTCCGATCGGCTCCCATCGCTGCAGCCATTTTGTGTATTCGCAGATCAAGTATCTTACGCAGGGCTTGGACTCTCCTTCTCTCCTCCGCAGTTTAACTCTTTGCCTACCAGATAAGTCTTATTTAGCATTTCTGGGGTGTATTTATTTATCATACATACTATTTTGTGGGTGTTTTGATACTTTGACCACTTGACTCTGTGAGAAGGTTTACTTCGTTAGACTCTGGGGCTAAACCTAAGACTAAGGATACTGGGGTGTCTGTGTCCCCCATTGCTCACTGCTCCTCATGTCACTCAGGGTTACCTAGAGAATACTCAGGTCATGTTTGCCCAGCATGCGCTGCTGCCCCTGAATCCCCTACAGGAACCTCCAGCCATGCACTAGAGCCAGTATGGATGCAAGAGTTTAAGGCTACTACCAGGGACCTCCGGTCCACCTTACAACTCCTTCCATCCACCTTTCAGGGGGTCTTCCACTCGTGGCAGACCCCCTCCCATATCAGATCTTGCCTGCCTAAACCTCCGGGTGTACCTGATGTGTCTGACTCCTCTGAGGAGGAATTGTTGGTGGACTCTGATGATGATGACTGTTCAACTGTTCCTTCATCTCAGTATTTTGGGGACCCCTTTGAGGCGGACCCCATGAGGCGGACCCCATTCCCTCGGCTGAGGGCCTGATCAGGGCTGTTTTGTCCACCCTGAACATTCTCTTGGTGCAGGAGGCATCTTCTGGCCCCTCTGATGTGTTTCAGGAGCCTGTTAGGCCCCATGCTTGTTTTCCACCTAACCCCACTCTTGACCGCTTGGTGTCAGAGGAGGGGAAGTTTCCAGACAAGAAACATCTGTGTCTAGGAAGCTTGCTAAACTTTACCCTTTCTCTGAAATGGCCCTCATGCAGTGGGTCCATCCCCCCAAAGTGGACGCCCCAGTTTCCAGGCTTTCTAAGTCCACTGCTTTTGCTGGTGGCTGATGCCTCTGCTCTCAAAGACTGGACTGATAAGAAGCTTGAGACTTCTCTCAAGGCTATTTTTGCTATGGCGGGCTCTGCCCTCCACCCTGTCTTTGCTACTGCATGGGTAAATAGGGCTGTGGCTGTTTGGACTTAACAGCTCACTTCTTTTGTCCACCAGGGGGGCCCTACTTCTGACATGTTGCAACTTCTCGCTAACATTGCTGAGGCTCAGCATTATGTCTCTGCTGCCCTGTTTGACGCTGTACGTATGGTAGCCAGGGCATCTACCATGTCTGTAGTAGTCAGACGTGCTCTTTGGCTCAAGATCTGTCTGCTGACACGGCCTCTAAGAAGGCTGTTGTGTCTTTGGCTTTTCAAGGCTCCTCCCTGTTTGGGCCTGAGCTAAAGGATCTCATCAATGAGGCCACTGGAAGGAAGAGTACTCACTTGCCAGTGGTCCTAAGGAAGAAGGCGCCTGTCAAAAGGAATAGGCTCCTTCGTTCCTTTCAAGCAGACTCACATCAAGCGACCCAGATGGTCCCTCAGGCTCCGCACACCTCATCCAAGTCTAAGCAGCAATAGAGATCCAAGTCCTCCGTGAAGCCCAAGGCTTCCAAATCTTTTTCTGCATGACTCGTCGAACCTGGATCCCCACCCGCAGGTAGGTGGCCGCTTACACCGCTACCTCTTGGGCTGACAGGCCTCCGTGGCAGATCCGTGGATTTTACAGGTGGTGGCTATGGGGTACAGGATTCCCTTCACCTCCCTTCCTCCTCCCAGGACCTTTGCTTTTCGTTCTCCCTTGGGAGCAGAAAAGCGCAGCATTTTCAAGGAAGCTATACAGGCCCTTCTGGACAAGGCAGCCCTGGACCCAGTTCCCCCTCAGGTGAGGGGCTTGGGATTCTATTCCAACCTCTTTGTGGTTTCCAAGTAGGACGGGGGCTGTCGTCTCATTTTGGATCTGAAGGCTCTCAACTCCTTTGTGGTCAGGTCCCAATACCTCCAGGAGTCTCTGTGCACTGTGATAGTGGCCATGTCTCCTGGGCAATTTCTGGCCTCTCTGGATTTTCAAGATGCCTATCTGCACATCACCATTCATCCAGAGAGTTGGCAGTATCTCCGCTTTGCCTGCGACGAAGGGCATTTCCAGTTTTCTGCCCTCCCCTTTGGCCTGACCACGGCTCCTCAAGTCTTCAACAGAGTCCTGGGAGCATTGATCCCTGTCCTACATTGGAACAGCATCAGGGTGACTCCGTGTACGGACGACCTCCTTCTGAAGGCATCTTCTCTGGAACTCCTTAACCAGCAGGTGCAGGACTGCACTCATGCTCTCTCCCATCACGGTTGGATCATCAACTTAGACAAGTCAGACCTTGTTCCTTCCCAAAGCATGGTCTTTCTGGGCCTCCTCTTTGACACTCAGAGAGGGATGGTATTTCTCACAGACGAAGTGGCTCATCAGATAGCACTGAAGGTCCAGGCTATCCTGTCTCAGGATCTTGTTCCAGCCAAGAAGTTGTCATCCTTGGTGGGAAAGTTCATGCCCACCATAGAAGCAGTTCCCTTTGCTATGGCTCACACCAGGGAACTTCATAGGTTCCTGGTCCTGGCATGCAGGGGCCGTTCATATCTCCTGGAAAGACCCCTATCTCTCCCTTTTCAAGTGGAGCAGAGCCTCTCGTGGTGGCTCAACCTGAACATTCTCCTGAAAGGCAGACCCTTACTGGTGCCCTTCTGGACCAGAGTGACGACGAATGCCAGCCTCTCCGGATGGGGAGCGGTGTTGGGACACTTAAGTGTTCAGGGCCAGTGGTCTCAGGAGGAATCTCTCCTGCCCATCAATGTCTTGGAACTTCGGGCGATATTTCATGCCCTACAACACTGGACATGGCAACTGGAGTATTGCCCGGTCAGGGTACAGTCGGTCAACGCCACAGCGGTAGCCTACATCAACAAGAAAGGAGGCACAAGAAGTCTTACAGCTTGGCTAGAGGTCAAGGCCATTTTATCATGGGCAGAGGAGCATGTCCCTGCCATTTCCGCAGTTCATATTCCTGGAGTAGACAACATTCTGGCAGACTTCCTCAGTCGGCACACTGTGGACAGCTGAGAGTGGGAGCTGCATCCAGAGGTGTTCAACCTCATCATCCAGCAGTAGGGTCTTCCCTGCATTGATCTGATGGCAACCAGGCACAAGGTGCCAGCGTTCTGCTCTTGCTAGACGGATCCCCTGGCTCTGGCAGTGGATGCCTTGTCGATCCCGTGGACGTTTCATCTGGCACACATCTTTGTATGGCATACATCTTTCCTCCTGTTCCCCTGTTGAACAAAGTACTTCAGAAGCTGAGACTGGAGCTCTGCCCAGTCATTCTGATTGCTCCGTACTGGCCCCGACAGGCTTAGTTTCCGGAGCTTCTGGACCTCTCAGTGGCAGAACCTCTTCAACTTCCCCCCGTCCGGACTTTCTTCTACAGGGTTACCTCTGGAAGGAAGATGTTCATTATCTGGCTTTGACGGCATGGAGACTGAATCCTCAATTCTGAAGAAGAAAAGATTTTCTTCCTCTAAGGCCTACCATCGAGTTTGGTCTCAGGATTTTGACATTCCTATAGTACTTGCCTGATTTGAAGGCTAAATATCTCCATGGTCACATTTTAATTTTAGGTGAAAGTGCCTCTAGGGCAGCCCACCCACGCATTTTGCTGTCATTAAGGGGTTCAAAGTTCCTTTTAACTCAAGGAGATCTGTTTCCTGTGGTGCAGTTGGCGTGCTCCAAAATTACTCCTATTTTGCTAGTACCATCATCTAGTACATCACATTTAACCCTTTGAGTGCCAGACAGGTACGCAACGCATTGGTCTGGCACTCAAAAGGTTAAATGGGGCTTTTAACTCCTTGAATGCTAGAGACGTCTCCAACATTTTGTGGATCTATGCTGTGAAGACCCGTCTAGCATTCAGAGTAGTCAAGTGCCCCGATTACATCAATGGGAATTTTCATTTTTCCCTGTATGGAGGAGCTGGTTTGCTCCAAAATGACTCTTTCTTGATGAATACAGCCCATTGTTTATATCTATCATTAGAAATCAACTATAGCCAGGTGGTTAAACAGACATGTATGCAAATGATGATGATTAACCCTTTGAATGCCAGAGGAGTACAAAGCGCATTGAAGAGAAATGCGGTGCCTACCTCTTGGGCACTCAAAGGGTTAAGGTGCCTGGTGGTGTTGCCACTCCCATCATAGGCATCATAGACTTGGGAATCTGGTACAAACTGTTTTTCCAAATACGAACAAAAAAGTTTTCTCCATGTTAATTTGTACACCATGAAACACATTACACAGGGAATGCTGGGAGACCTAATCCTTGCTCCTTTTGAATCCTTTAACCCCTTGAGTGTCAGAGGGCTACTCAAAGCATTGCTTTGGTTGCGTAACCCTCTGGCACTCAAAGTGTTAAGGACTTGAAGGGTACATAATGCATTGCGTACCCCCTCTTTTCTTTTATGGGTTAATTTGAATTCATGACATGCCTTCAATGTGCAGAAAGATACAAGCTGATATGACTGGCTCAGGAATAAATGGCCTAAGACTCATCAAATTGCCTGTCCTGCACTGAAGATAATCCTGAACATTCAGAGGTTTAGTACTGCTGTGGTGATGCAACCAAACTAAATTCATTATGTGCTATTAAAGGAACACAAACACCTAAAAATGAAAATGGTGGCTTTAACTTAAAAATCATGAACTAACTTGAAGGTAGAGTCTGTAAAAATTATTTTAATACATACAAAGAATGTCCTATTCAGATACCATTTGGTAATTTGTTTTTGTGCTTTTTGCAATGAGCGATAGCATTACTCTTACCTGTCAGTTTCTTATCCTTCAGGTCTCCTTTGCTGGTACCCCTGGGAGAGAACACAGCCTCCCTTGGTAGGTAGGAAAAAAAGATTAACCATTTCAGCACCAAAGGGGTGTCCAATGCATTGTGAAGCAATGCATTGAATTCCCCACTGGCACTCAAAGGGTTTAAAGGATCTCCCATTCTTACCATCCTCAGTTTTTGAACAGGGCCAAACCAGGACACAAATTCATGCTCAAGCAAAAATATTTAAATGATAACAAAAGGGGGGAAGTCCGAGTGCTACTGACAGTGACCTGAAGGAAAAGGGAATTGACAGTTAAAATAAAATCTGCCTTTCCTTCAGGGTATCCAGGTAGCAAACAGTGACAGAAATAACCAATGGAAAGGATTAAGCAACTATGGCTTGCATAACATTTTGGCCAAAGGCATCCTGAATATCGTGTATGTAGTGCTTTGTGAAGATATGACAGCTATATATATTTGCTCTGTAGAAGCCTTAGCCTTTTCAACCCAAGAAGCAGCCATAGCTCCAGTACAGTGAACATTTATTCTTCTGGGGATGTTCTTTTCCTTGCAAAAATCAGGCTCCAAAAATAGTTGATAGCTACCCTCTTTCATTATTAGATTTGGAAGTCTTCATTGCTTGGGAAGGACCAAACAGTTAACAAAAAGCAAGGAACCCTTTCTCAATGAACTTGAGTCAAGACAATACTTCACACATCTACTCTCATCCAATTTATGCAGTCTTAAGCAATTTGAGAAGGAGGACACAGCATAGGTAGACATATATCTACACTTCACCCAATCTTCTGGCTAATGCAATGCTACTAGTACTACTGTTTTTGAGGGAATGCAATTTCAGAAAACATTTATGCAATGGTTCGAAAGGCACTGCTCAGCAGTGATCTGAGAACTAAGTTTAAGTCCCATAGCAGGTAAGAAGTTATAGTTGCTATTCTCAAACACGTAATGAATTTGATTTAACTTTTTATTAAATGCTGTTCAGCAAAAGGTTGCCCAAAATCTCCTGGAATTGATATCAGGACCTTGAGTGTGTGAGGATAGAGAACTTTATTAAGATTATCAGCCAGAAACTCCAAACACATAGAAAGGATGTAGACAGCAGAACCTTCTTGTGAGATTTACACCAGAAAAATAATTTCTTCCAAGCTCTATTTTAAGTATTAGATGTGCTTTTCGTTCTGGATTTGAGAAGAATAATCACTTGGAAAGACACACCTTAATCTGTCAAGATACTGCTTTCAGGAACTAGACAGCCAAGTGGGACTTGATTTGTTTGCATATTTGAAAACATAATTGAAAACTGCCTATATAAATCTTGTTAGCAAAAAGACTAGCAGATACATAATTTAGGAAAAATACTTTTATTTCTGAGTAAGTGAAACACTTTCAATGAAGCACAGACCATAACTGGCATATGAAACCACACTAAAATGCTAAAGTTGCTTACATTAACATATGGTACCTCACTTAGAGAGCCCATCTTACAGAAATGAAAGTATGAATATCTCAAATTTTGTATGTACATTTTGCTAAAAAGATACATAGGCATTTTTTATATCATAATGCAAACTTGAATTCAAGGTCCACTTTAATGCCTTTTGGTGTAGTACTGACACTTGATGTAAAAGGTATTTCTTAAGAGGGAGAATGATTTATCTTTCACAATCTCCTGGGCCAGGAAGGAGCACTTGAGATTACTGTTAATTTCTCCTGAACAGTTTCCCTCATCACCAAGGGAAGGGGCCACAGAAGAGGAAATATGTAGGCCAGATGAATTGACCAAGTCTGCAGAAGAGTATACACTGTTACTTTGTGAATTGAGAAAGGCGTTGTGGAAGCTTTGCATTCTCTCTGGAGGCCATCAGATCTAACTTAGGACAACCCTACATCTTCTTCAGAGAATTGAAGACCTCTTGACTGAGAAGCCACTTCTGATGAATTGTCTTCCTGCTGAGGCTGTTTACCCCTACATTTAACTTCCCTCTGATATAAAAACTTGCAAACGCCAACATATCTAATTCTGGCCACTGGCACATTGTCATGGACAGATGCAGCAAAGTTCCACATCTTGTACCATTTTGCCTTAAGTGGTAATTTACCACAGTGGAATTATCTGATCAGATCTTGAAAGAATAACCTTTAATGAAAGACAATGCTGCTTTCAGAACTCTCTTAAACTAGAAGCTTAAAGGGATAGTAATGTTTCACAAAAACAGCAGCTCCAATTAATCTTCATAGTATTTGAGCCATAGAGAGTATTATTTCAATACTGTCAGAGTTGTAGTTCAAGAGTAATTGAATGATAAAGTATCCACCTCCCGCCCCTTTTACCTAGTGTAACACTGCTCACCTCAGATGTGGAATCTGGTTGTTTGACCAGACAGAAAACAACAAGGGACAATCTTCTTACTGTGAGAACAATGAAAACCCTTCCCCCCTTGACAGGTTTTTCAGCTTTTTCCCTTATCTTAATTGAAGATTGTCCCTCTATGCAATCTACCTGGGTACTTCCCTGCTGCTCTGAGCTGAGCAGTGTTATATCAGTAAAAGGGGTGGGAGGGGGATACTTTATCATTCAATTACTCTTGAAATACAACTCTGACAGAATTGAAATAACACTCTCCAAGGCCCAAATACTATGATGATGAATTAGAGCTGCTTTTATTATGAAACATTACTATCCCTTTCAGTTAACTGAAATGAAGATCCCTGTCTGAAGAAACCAGAGATCTTGGAATGATCTGCCTTGTACAACTGACCATTAACAGTACTTGTTTGCATCCATCATGAAGATCATCCGGCTTGAAATGGACCAATGAAGTCCCATGTAGATGTTTGATCTGACCCACCAAGCTAGAAACAGTTTTATCTGAGGATAGACTATCACATGATAATTGAGGGGCTCATTCCGTTTATTGTTAAAGAGGGATTATTTGAAGGTGTCCCCAGAGAATGGTGTCTGTGCATGGAAAAACGATTCATAAGACCTAGAAGGGACATAAGTTTCCTCAGGGACATAGAGTAGCATCTAGGATAAGACCTAGAAATCTACTCTTTTGCTCTGGAATCAGGTCTGATTTATTTAGTTTGACCAGCCATCTTAGAGACCTTAGAACTGAAATCACTTGCTAAAGACGATCAAGAAGCAGCTGAGTATAGGTTTTCTCTAACCACTGGTTTAGATAGGGTATAACAGCAATGCATTGTTCTCTTAGATGTGCTGCCACCACAACCATAACTTGGAAACAATACTAATCTTTACATCTCTGATGGCTATTCTTAAATATTGCAGTTAATAATTGTGACTGTGAACATAATGGTAAGCCTTTTGGAAATGTATAGTGGCCATCACCGCTTCTGAGATTTTTATTGCTGATTTGATATATCCATTGTGAAGTGTTATGCCTGGAAAACTCATTCAGAAAATTTGATTAACCCTTTGAGTTCCAGAGTGGTTTGCAATGCAAAGAAAACACCATCTGAGAATTTTGTATCAAACAACACAAAAGAATAAGTGCTTTTCCACTAGAACTGGCTCCAGGAATTTGGAATCCACAACATTTTTAATGACTTGAAGAAAGCTTGGTCTTTTCATATAGCAGTGTGTAACATGAGTAAGAGGAAATATCTTTTGAGGAAGAGAAGCAAAAATTATTTTACAATCACATTTGATCACATGTAAGTCCCAAGAATATGAGGTTGTGCTTTCCCACTTATGAATAATGTGATGCTTTCTTCCTTCAACAGGAATAGAAGACCTGGTGGAAGATTCTCTAAGCTGTGATAAAGAGGTGATAGAGTGGAGATGACTTCTCCAGTTTATCACTTCTCCAGTTCCTTTGTTATTCTATGGAGCCTATTCACTAAGATTTTTTTCAACTCTGGAGATCTTAGTACATTGGCTACATAGAATAACATAGGAACTGAAGAAGTGATAAACTGGAGAAGTCATCACCACTGTATCACTGCTTTATCACCGAATAGTGAATCTCCCACCTGGTGTCAGAAATAACACTTACCCTGTTCATCCTAGAAGACTGGTTTTCAGATCTTGGTCTTTTTCCTGCAAAGGAGTGGTATGCAATGCAAAGCAAACACCATCTGAGAATTTTCACTCAAACAACACAAAAGAATAAGTGCTTTTCCACTAGAACTGGCTCCAGTAATTTGGAATCCACAACATTTTTAATGACTTGAAGAAAGCTTGGTCTTTTCATATAGCAGTGTGTAACATGAGTAAGAGGAAATATCTTTTGAGGAAGAAAAGCAAAAATTATTTTACAATCACAATTGATCACATGTAAGTCCCAAGAATATGAGGTTGTGCTTTCCCACTTATGAATAATGTGATGCTTTCTTCCTTCAATAGGAATAGAAGACCTGGTGGAAGATTCTTTAAGCTGTGATAAAGAGGTGATAGAGTAGAGATGACTTCTCCAGTTTATCACTTCTCCAGTTCCTTTGTTATTCTATGGAGCCTGTTCACTAAGATTTTTTTCAACTCTGGAGATCTTAGTACATTGGCTACATAGAATAACATAGGAACTGAAGAAGTGATAAACTGGAGAAGTCATCACCACTGTATCACTGCTTTATCACCGAATAGTAAATCTTCCACCTGGTGTCAGAAATAACACTTACCCTGTTCATCCTAGAAGACTGGTTTTCAGATCTTGGTCTTTTTCCTGCAAAGGGCTTGTTAGAAGACTTCTTAGGTTGGTAGCTCCTCTTGTCTCTCCTGCAAGGATGAAAACAGGACATAAGTGAATGAAAATACCTGTCTTGAGGAAGCTACTTCTTCTATGCTTCCAGTTTATCAACTAAGGTATCTAATTATTTTCCAAAGACAAAATAAGTTTTAAAAAATGTGGAGCATTATCTGAGATCCAGAGCTCCCATATTAATTAGTCCAAATTAGAGTTAGGAGTACATCTTTCTCTTCCCTCTGTAAGGGAGAGGATGTTAAAAAAATGTGAAGAATAATATGTAATGAATGGGCCCCATATTATTTTTAACACTCTTCATCTTGATCTCATCAGAATGGAAAGTTGAGGGTTAGTATTAACCTTTATTTTTTTTTACAAGGGTCATTTTGACTTTTATTTTTTCTTTACCTATTAACCACTCCTTTGCCAGTATGACTTATTCTAGCTTTGTCAACAACACAGTGGTTAATTATATGTTTGGATAGGGTGGTTTGCGGTGGTGGGTAATTATCTGTTTATAAATGGTGGTTAACCCCTCCTTTGCTGTTGCAGTGAGATTACTGTAATCTGTAAAGCGTACAGTTTAAATGAAGGTGACAGGGAAGTGGGAAGGTTGCTTGGAAATATTGGGGATCAGACAGGGGACCAGGTGTGCTATTGCTGCCCCCCCACCCTACCACCACCACTACCACCAGTTTGTTCTGCTTGATCTAGCCCAAGAGAATTGGCCATCATCTGGTCACTTACCTTGGGCTTCTTGGGCCTTGCTTTGAAATCATTTTAGAACATTCTTCAGGGCTCTAAGAGGGTGGTGGTGGGTCAATGAAAAAGGCCATTTGCTTTTCTTTAAAGTGGGTATTAAAAAAAGTGCCTCCAGTTAAGGAGACGGTTACATTTTGGTTTAAAATTAAGGCTCTCAACATACGGAGAATTTTACAAATAATCATAATACAAACAAAGGAACTGAGTTAACACTTAACACTCACAAGAAAGTAGGTTCTAGGTACTATGTCAATGTTTGCTGTAACCCAGAGATGATCCGGTCAGATGTTGATGAAACATGAACATGCTCCAGTTCTGAGAGATCACTTCTTATACACTAACAAGACAAGTATGATTTCTCCCTCTGTCTTTCTGATAAAAATGTCACTAAACTGGACGTTATATAAGCAGTAAATTGAAGTAAATAATATAGTAGGACACACTGGGTTCTCCTATCCTGAGAATTTGGCCCTTCACCCTGAGAGTTCAAAACCCAGAGTGTCAGCTTCAAACCCTCAGAGCTCCCAGGTATGTTCATAATTCATGAGCATATGCAGACCACTCTGGTACAATACATTGTTAGGGCTGATTTGATTTCCTAAGAAGTGGAACAGTTTTGGAGTGGAACATCTGTATCATGGGGAGAAATAAAAATGCATTGCATCTCTCTAGAATTTAAGGGTTTAAATTTACAATTTCAAACAATGAAAATATTTGGAATTATTATTTGTCACTTGTGGTTCCGTTAACTTACTCCTGAATTTACTTCACATCTTAGTAAATCGGCCTCACTGATAACATTAGGGTGAAAGGGCTGCAAGAATCTGTCCCACCACAGGATTTAATCAAGGTAATGGCTTCCTCTTTTGCGGACCTGCTTGGTGACTTAGCTCCAGAAGATGTAGACATTGAACGTATTCATAGGGCCCTGAAGCCCAAGGACCCTGACTCTCCTCGTGATGTCATTTTATGCCTTCACCGTTTTGCCTTCCAGGAGAAGATTATGAAGAAGGGGAGAGAATCTACTCAACTGATGTGCGCTGGTGCGCCTATACAGTTGTTCAATTATATTTCTCCGTTTACTCTCAACCTGAGACGATCAGTCAAACCCCTAACAGATCATCTACGCTCTCAAAATATTAAATATAGATGGGGCTTTCCCTTCTCCCTTTCAGCATCTTTAAATGGGAAAATTGCAATACTCCATTCGACTGAAGAAGTTGCCTTATTCTGTTCTACTCTGGGTATACCTACTCCAACACAAACAGATGTCACTTCGACTTCACAACCCCAGAGATCCCACAGGAGACTAGAATGGTCCCCGGGCTCCCCAACACAGAAGAAGAAGATGTCTGAACGCTCCTGGAGTACAAGAGGTTCATATGGACAACAACGGGACCTGATGGATTAAAGTATTTTAGTACGGCATATAGTTGCTTGATTTGACTCCTGGTGACATACTCCCAGCATCTTTACACTTTTCCTGGTCTGAACTAAACTGAACTGATGTCTCTAGTTTATCCTTTGCTTCACTCATTTAAGTTCACCCTGCTTCACTAGAGCACTAGGATGGTTATGCTCTCTAGATGCATAAATTCAACTACAACTTCTTGTGCGTTTTTTCTACAGTGAGAGTACACGGTTGCGTGATGCCTTGATGGCACCTAATAGCAGGGACATGAGGACCCGCTCAGCAGCCCAGAGCCACACCACTAATTATTGTATACAGTGCAAGTGGACAAATCTCCTGAAGAGCGGCACATAATAGCATGTCATGTTATCTATTCATAGGTTTAATTAAAAGAGAATTGAAAACAACTGGGTGGGTAACTTGTGACTCTATCCATTGTCAGGCTACAACTCCCATCACCCTCAGCCGATCACTGGCCAATGGAGAATACTGTGGTTTATAATCAAACAACTGAAGAGCCACATATTGCCCACCTATGCTATACACACATCTACATCAGAGTTGTGCAGTGGAGCATATCACTGTCATCTGGTGCGTATGCCCTCTATCGTATATGTAAAATCCATGCTAATAGTAAAGCAAGGAGGAGCATGCCTGGTGGCTGTCACTGACGTGAAAACACCTCTACTACACAGAATGCAGTGGCGAAACTATAGGGGTCGCACCCGCGATTGGGCTCGTCACTCCAGGGGCCCGGCCACCCCCTGCACCTGGCGCCCACAATCTCCCTCCAGCACTCTAGTAATGCAGACGCTGTGAGATGACATCACCTCCCAGCACTCTGCATTACAGAAAAGGGCAGCGCGGGAGCTCAACGTGTCAACCCGTCTCTCCTGCCACGCCACTGGACCACAAGGGATTGGGAGGTAGGAGAGGGGACATTGTGGAGATTGGGGGGGGGGGGCATTGTGGAGGGTCCAGGGGCCAATGTGGTCAGGGGTGGGGGGGCCCATGGCACTTCTTGCACCAGGGCCCGGAGGGTTCTAGTTATGCCTCTGACAGAATGAATGGATGATCTGGCACTCACAAGCTACATAGGTGATCAGGGAGATGCAATAAGCAGCTTCATCATCCTCCTATTCAATATTAATTGCAGTCAGCAGCCATAACTCCCAACATTTCAAATGGAGAAAGATGGACACTTTTTCTTTAGGTGGTGTTGCTGGCGGGCCGAGCATTACAGAGAATGTTAGGTTATTTCATTACCTATTGACACATCTTTTGTGTAACCAAATAAATCATTTAGAGCAAGGCTAAAGTATTTTATTTACACAGACTAATTTATAAACACATATACTGAAGTTTAAACAAAAATTGTGAGCTTTATTGCTGTGGAGCAATGTGATATACTTATATACACAGCACACAGTCTGGGATAGTGGGATGTGGATCTCAAAAGAGGAACTGTCCCTCCTAAAGAAGACTGCTTGGGGAGTATGCAATTTTCTTTTATCCCCTTGGATGCTGGAGATTTCAAATACAATTAGAAGCTTTGCACTAGAGCCGACTTTTAGCAGCGATTTTTTTTTAACTCTTTCCATGCCAAATGAATGTACAACACATGCCAGTCAAAGCAATGTTTTGGAAACTCCTCTGGCACTCAGGGGTTAACCTTGTGAATGCAAGAGGCATGCAATGCTTTGACACCATCCTGTAACACAAAAGATTAACCCTTTAATTGCTGGATGGGTGTTTAATGCATTGCAAACCAATGCATTGGCACTACTTTCTCTCACATTCCTCAGGTCTATTATTTCTTTAAGTGCCAGAGGGGTATTCAATACCCCATTGCACTCAAAGAGTGTTGTAATACACTCAGCCTATCAGAAGCCTGCAGCAATATGCTCCATAGAGTGGAAATGAAAGCTGTAAGATTTCGGTTTGCCAGTGGCACAGCTGCATTGTTCACCCTTACTTTCAGATTCTTATTGCTAGCGATTTACCCCATGCATCTGTATAGCACTGTTAAATACTACCAGTCCAACAATGCACCAGGGGAGGAGATGAAAGCTTTGTGGTGTGAGTAACTTAGCTTAGCACATACATACAGAATGTACAGTTACCTCCCTACTTGTTGTGAACAAGCATGTGTATCGTCCTTCCATTGAACTCTTCCTGATCACGTTCTGCTAAACCCTTGTGTGAGAAGGAAGCAGAGAGCCCTTAAAGGTACAGTATGCATTCATTTGCAGACTGCCGAGAGGTGTGTGCCCACTGCCCTGAATACAATGCTGTATTTTATTCAAGCAAACTGTGATGGAGAGACTGATCTTTCTGAATGATTCACCCAATAGCTACCTCCCACGATCAAAGAAGCATTTAAAACAAGAGTGGGGGTAGATTTATTCAAAACGATAAGAGCCGATCATTCTATTCCCATCTGCTTAAATAAATCAAATACAACAGTGTGATAGTATGCATTGTAACATTAGTCTTTTCTGTGGCAGACAGCTGGTCACTGCATACCTCATGAAGACAATGTCACATGTAACAGAAGGACCGCAATCCCAAATTTTTCACTCGTTCCACTAGTGTCTAATGGTGAAACACTTAACCCCTTATTGCACACTACAAGTGAATTGCTTTACTGCCTAACCTATTCTGACTCATGGAACTTGATCAGTCTCTGAAAAAAAGGATTATGAATAGTAGCATGCAGTTTGCTTTTCTTCAGTTCTCTGTCATCTAAATGACACCCAGTGCAGTTGTTGCACACCCTAACTCACTTGTACACACACAGAGTACATATACCTGTCTTGCCAATCATAGCTCCATATAGCAGCAGTTTAAGTCATCCCATGCCACTTACTATTCATGCTTTGACATTGTGTGGATTGAAATTGAGCTATCCAAGCCATGCCTCTATAGTTGTCACTCAATTAGCAGTGGCAACTGAGGAAGTATATGACGGACCAATACATAGAAAACGCGAAACGAAAGTACAAACGGGAGGTGGGACTTCTTAACCATTTGGTTGCCAATGAGGTGTGCAAGGCAATGTGTTTCTCACAAATCTGGCACTCAAAGAGTCATGCTGTTGCAGCCTGCGAGCAGGCATTCTGATAGCCAGGAAATAAAATTATTGGCGCCTATGTTGCCTTGCCTGTGATCCGGCTCTGCCGGCCAGTACACGCGCACAAATTATTCATACGCTTGCTATACAGGAAGATAAATGCATGAGGCGGGCATGCCCTACCCCCCTTTCCAAGTCCTGCTTACCCCCCCCTTGACACCAACACAACAATGATCCCCGCACACCAACATCCTGCCTAAGTAAAGCTTTTTACACTCTAATGAAAATAAAGACACGACACAGTAATTGTGGGATAAATGGAGGTCACGGTTTATTTAAGGCCTATTTAACTATTTAAACCCTTGGACCCACCCTCATAATGTGGAGCTCCTGGGCCATGGTGTCCTGGCATGGGATCGGCCAGGCCTGCACCCCCGCCAGGGCAGCTACCTAGATGGGGAGGCTTTATCAGACATTCTTAGCCCCACCTCCCCACCTTCTCGCTGCGGCTCACCACTTCGTGCCATTGGTGTTGGTACTTGGCAAAACCTTTTCCCCTCAGGCCACACCAGCCGCACAACCGGTGTCCTGACTTAAACGTAACCTTCAGGTATGCCCCACCGACACAGTGCCCAGGAGAGACACATTATTGGACCTTTGTAATCTACATCTCCAGGAAAGCTTCTTATGACCTATCCGCGACCTCCGGCTAGCGATGAAGTTTTCTTGCCATTTAGTCTGGGTGGGTGGGAGGAAAAATCAAAATGAGTTAATGGCTACAGTAACATTGGACACCTTTTTAAGCACATATCCCCCCGCCCCCTCGCACACCATTACCTGGGGAAGGTGAGGTGGTAACACCCCACCTCTCCAAGATCTAATTAAACCCCCCCTGGGCTAGAGCGGCCAGCCCCCATTGTCTAGGAGCTGACCTCCCCAGCCCAGCAGGGGGGGAATACGCATCCCATTGTCACAGGGGAGAGGGCAGCCGCCTCATTGTGCTCCAGGCGGACCAGCCGCCCTGCACCCTTGATTGAGGCGGGCATGCCCTACCCCCCTTTCCAAGTCCTGCTTACCCCCCCTTGACACCAACACAACAATGATCCCCGCACACCAACATCCTGCCTAAGTAAAGCTTTTTACACTCTAATGAAAATAAAGACACGACACAGTAATTGTGGGATAAATGGAGGTCACGGTTTAAGGCCTATTTAACTATTTAAACCCTTGGACCCACCCTCATAATGTGGAGCTCCTGGGCCATGGTGTCCTGGCATGGGATCGGCCAGGCCTGCACCCCCGCCAGGGCAGCTACCTAGATGGGGAGGCTTTATCAGACATTCTTAGCCCCACCTCCCCACCTTCTCGCGGCGGCTCACCACTTTGTGCCATTAGTGTTGGTACTTGGCAAAACCTTTTCCCCTCAGGCCACACCAGCCGCACAACCGGTGTCCTGACTTAAATGTAACCTTCAGGTATGCCCCACCGACACAGTGCCCAGGAGAGACACATTTCGCCACCCAAAAAGAGGGAAATTACTTGGACCTCTTTACCCCACTAAACCGCACCTCCAATATCTAGGATAGTCCTAATGCTATGGCCGAATTAAACCTATCCAGATCTGTAAGGGACAAATGGACCCCATCAGCCCTATAAAGACTGGTGTCAGAAGCCACCAATTCCTTATGGCTAATAACGTGGCCCCCGCAAGAGTGCATAAACTTCCTGACTGAGCGATTAACCTTTTCTCTGGACTTCTCAATGGACCTGTTAGAAGCTGCTCCTCTCCATTCAACCCTCTGAACAATTTCAGAGCACGCAATTACCATCTGGGGAGAGAGACCACACCACGCTGCATGCTTGCTGAATGTCCAGAATCACCTGCATCGAATTGCAGGAGGTAAGATCGTTCCTACCTGCATGCAGCACAATGATGTCTAGCTCTCCCCACCTGGTCCTTGCCTGCTCCAGCCTACCAGCCATCTCAGTCCATTGAAGGCCTCGTTTCCCCAGCCACCTCAGTCTAAATCTCTCTCGCGGCAGCCCAATCTGACCCCCGATGTGTCTGGTAGCGGTGTGCCTTTCCGCCCATAGCTGAAGGAGTGGCCAATAAGCCACACCTGCACCGGAACCTTGACTGAACTTGAAACACATCATGCATCCTGATTAGTACACGATAACACCTAATTGTTAGTACAAGACCCCCTACACCAAAACAGAATAATTATATATATATATATATATATATATATATATATATATATATATATAATTTTTTTTTTTTTTTTTAATTTATTTATGGCCTAACGTAACGTTTGCAGGCCCCAGAGCGCCATCTCTCCACATTCTTAATTTCTTCCACTGACTGACCCCTTACGGCAGCCTCTGTTGTTCCCCCAATCCTAAAAGAGTGGGTGTCATACGCTTTGGGGTCCAAACCCAACTTCGTCCGTGTTCTGATAAACACAGCTTTAAATTGCAAAACAGATAACGCAGAACCGTCTGCATATCTTAAAAAGGCACCCCTACATGGGTTCTAACTGACCTGTAGCTCAATACCGCTTGCAAAGGACAACCTGCCCCCCTGTGGCCTTCAATAGTGCAAAGTGCATTGACCGGGAATCGAACCCTGGCCCCCCCCAAATTGGTCAGTGCATACTTGTGGCAATATGTTTATCAGGACCCCAATCTAGCCCTATCCACTGGTCTCCTCCTGCCTTATGTATGTGATCCCACTTATCCCAACCCTTGAGAATTCGCCTGACTGCAGACCTGGTGGCCAGATCCTCCCTCCCCAACATCTTAAAATAAAATGATAAGCTCACCAATTTTGCAGTCACTGAACTCTTAGACAAGCCCTGCACTTTCAAAGCTACCAAAAATTGCCATATTTGGACCCTGGGAGCTAGCTGGCTAATCTCCGGTCTCTGAATGAACTCACCCCAGGATCGCCATGCACTGGCATATGCTGTACATGTCTTAGGAGCCAACGATCGCTGCACCAGAGTTTAGATGGACATTCAATACCATTAGGATGTGCATGAGGTGCCAACTTATAAAACTCTTCCCACCTTTCCCTAGACAGAGCATCTGCAATTTGTTGTCTACCCCTGGGAGATGATTAGCTTTGGACCAGATATTATGGCGCATGCATAACAATACTGCAATTTTGTTGTCCACACCTGGGACATGCCTAGCTTTAAACAAAATATTATGGCCCATGCATAACAATACCACCTGCCTAAGTATCCCCAAGTCCTGTGGAGATGAGGAAGTTAGCAAATTAATGTCATAAACTACGCTCATGTTGTCCATCCAGAACACCACTGCCTTATTTGCCAACTCCTCATGCCACAATTCCAGTGTACCAAGATGGAAAAAATATCCTGGTGAGGCCCTTGGGCTCCCAGACATACCTCCCAACATTTCCAATTGCCAAAAGAGAGACACTTGTGTTTTAGGGGGGTGTGACTGGTGGGCGTGGCAATACCAATAATTTTTTAGACTATTTCATGACCCATTGACACCTCTTTGTGTAACCTAATAACTGATTTAGATCAAGACCAAAGTATGTTATTTACGCAGACTTATCTATATACACATATACTGACAATTACACAAACACCAATGTGAGCTTTATTGCTGTAGACAAGTATGATACACTTATATACCCACCACACAGTCTGACCCCCTAAAAAGAGGGACATCAGGGTAGGAAAGAGGGACAGAGGGATTTGGGTCTAAAAGAGGGACTGTCCGTCCTAAAGAGGGACACTTGGCACCACTTGCCTCTCAAGTATGTCCCTACACCACCTGCTACATCAATGAACAGCTCCACTTCCTGAATAGACCGCCCCCTAGACACCCACAGCCTAGCACCATAGAAATCGTTAATGAACTGGTCCCACACCCTAAGATCCTCCTGTAGCTGCCTGGTCAACCTTATCTTGAACTGCGGCTTCTACACACCCGCCGTTGCCATCCGCAACCTGCGACAAAAAACCCTACCAATTAGTTTGTTTGTTTGTTTGTTTGTTTTTTTTGTTTTTGTTTTTTTTTTATAGAAAACTGACATGATTCAAAGGAAGGTGCTTTATCCAGGTTGTTATTTACTGAGCTACCCTCATGATAAATGTAGAATCAGCGCAACCTTTCCTGAATCCTCCCTAGGTATTACACCTATAGGGGAGACTTCCAGGCCATGCACTGGAGCTGAATCAAAGGGGGCCCATTAGCTCTTTCCACCATGTAGTTCAATAACATGGGAAGCTGCTATGCAGAATGCAGCAGAGGAAATTTAAATAAAATGAGTGATAGATACATGGAATAGCCCCAGTGGAAAATGCAGAGACCCGAAAACAGAACAATGAATTGAAGAACTTTTGTGATAGGTCCTTGGCCATTGTAAGGCTTAACTAACTAATGTTTTAATATAATGGGAACCACATGCCCCATCTTTATATTTATCCTGATAAAATAAACCCTTAATACTTGTATTTGCATGATCAATAATTACCTATATTTGGTTTATCAGACTGTGAGGTTGCACAAAACATTGATAACAGGCAAAGACCTCAAACCCCCTGACAATAACAAAAGGCCTGAATTAATAAGATTAGTGAAAAGAAAAGACCTCAATGCATTAAAAACAACAAATGTCAGGCAACTCATGAGACAACTGCCCCCTACCCCCCCATTGTTACCGAGTCAAGGACAAAGGCCACACTTTTGCTACTCAGAGGGGGGTCTACTGTAACCCACACCATGCATTGTAAACACAGACAATGGACCATGTACTTGCTATGCCAACTCCTTAAGAGATAATCTGGACTACACCCTTCACCCAGACTATATTCTACCCAGACTATATATTACACACACATACATACACACATACACATATATATATATATATATATATATACACACCCATACACATAAACATATATATATATATATATATATATATATACATATACATATAAACACATACACATTTTCTATATGTTATGCTCAGAAAAATATTCCTTATAGTTCACCTCCTATTCCATTATAACGGTGTTGCTATATAACATTCACTGATTCCAGGTAGGATAGTGTTGAAGCATTGCAGTAGTATTTGTATGTATCTAGAGAACTGTATTGATTTGTGTAACGGATCCTACCCGTTACTGAGCCCTTGTCTGGACCTCAAACTATTTATTCAAAGACTATGGACATTTATAACTGTTTGGACTCTGTGCTGTGCCTTGGCGTACAAACTGGCCAGCTATTCCCTAAGAGAAAGACTTAAATTCATAGACTTTGGATCACATAGTATGTTTAATGTATGGCGAACGTTTTAGTTATTGTATGTAGTATGTTGAGGGTTTACTCCAAGGGAATAGGCAGTGAGGGGTTAATTATTTCATTATGTATTGCAGACTCCCAAGCCTTTTGCTTAATTATTCAACCCCTGGCCATTGTTAAGGAAATGAATATTCTGGCCACTCAAGTCCTTGGAGTGAGAACTGTCCTGAGACCCCCCTGCTGTGTGTGTTAATCCATTCACACCCCTCAGTCTGTGAGTCACCTATTGTATAGCCTGAAACTCTGTTGCCAGCCCTTTGTATTATGTTGTGAGTTGATTACCTCTGTGAATGCTCTCATTGTGTCAGCCCTTGCCTTTTGTCTGATGTGTTTGATTTAATCAAGTTCCCTATTGTGTCAGGTTCCCCATGTGATCCAATGTACTGTACTGTATATAAATATCTGTGGTTTGTGACAATAAAATGAGTTCTGTTTTGGAGTGAACAAGGAGTCCTGGAGTCTTGTATTGCTTATGGTCTAAAGTATCCACTCTGATACCCATCTGCGCCAAGTATCCTGAATCGCCGACCGCCTGCTGCCAGTTTCCTGCGACCTAACTTTGTGGACTGTCAGGCGGCGACGTGGACTCTTCCCTGCTTCCAGCGATCCTGCGGCTGTTTCCAGTGACTGTTCATACTACAACTGGTGCATCCGACGGCGCTTATCTGCGTCGAGAAGGAGAGACCCAGGAACGACGGCGGAAGGTGACGCGGTCCCTTCCCAGCTTCCGTTACACTGGTGGCAGCGGTGGGATTTCTCCTTCATTCATCGGTTGCATCAAGTGAGATATGGAGGATTCTTTTGGGTCATATGAGGATCGCTTTGAATTAATCCGGTCTCAGTGGAGTTTCTGGCTGGGCGATATTGTAAATGACTTTATTCCAGAACTGGGTGGTTGCATCACAGAGGAGCTACGGATGCAAGATGCCTACTGGATGCTGGTAAATCACATTGAACAAGAGTATGGCCCCGTGCTCCCAGTAACCTTCTCCCCGGCCCGCTTGCGATGTAAGATCCAAGGGCTGGTATGGGATGCTTATCTGTGGGATTCGAACTTTGGCAGTCCAGAAAACGACCGTTTCTTGGAGCTTTTGGCCAAACGAGAAGATATGCTAGGGGGGTACGTCCCCAGGAGCTTGCAAGAGGACTTGAGCGACACAGTCAGTTGGGAGTGTGAGGTAGAATACATGTATGCCAAATTAGTGCAAGAAATTCGGGAGGCCCTAGAGGAAGAAGAAAACTGGGGGGGTCACTCATCTGAGGAGGGCCTCAGTGAAGCTGAGGACCTGGATGGAGTTTCCCCTGTTCACTCCACACTGGTGAGTGGGAATGCGTTCCTCACCAGTGCCCCTGTTGCCCTGCCTGATACCCCTTTGCCCCTGGACCGTTTGTTGCCTGAGCTGAGGGGTGGGAATTCATTCCCCCTCAGTGAAGAGAATGCCTCTGCATCAGGGGATGGGACGGACATCTCCCCTGATAGGCATATTGCCCCTTCCCCTGTTTTCCCAGCTGCGGTGGATGAGATGCAGGTCCCCACCAGTAGCGATTGTATGTCCCAACTGATGGGTGGGAGAGAGCCCATCAGTCCCTATGACCCCCCTGCTGTGGTGAGTGTGGAAGAGCTCACCAGCAGCCCCAAGATGATGCCCCCTGTGGGGTTGGAAAACGCCCTGGAAGTGGAGCGGTATGTGCTCTCCAGGGCCACAGAGGATGCCGCCTTGAGGGATGGGACTGCGGTCTCCCTCAAGGCAGAGAAGGCCCTGGAAAGTGATGGCCTACAAGAGGAGGTCCCCAGCGGACCGGAAGAGAGCAGCGCTGCTGGCCCTCCTGTGAATTTGTTGTGTGAACTGATGGGTGGAGAAGAGTGCCCCATCAGCCCCCCTGTAAACCCTGACCTGGTGAGTGGGAGCGAGCTCACCAGGGTCTGGGAAACCCCTGCTGTGGTGAAGGAGATGCAGGTCCCCACCAGCAGCCCCAGTCCGTCCCCTGTTGCTACTGCCCTGGAGAAGGGGAAGAGTGTCTTCTCCAGGTATGTGACTAAGATTGCGAGGAGGATTGAGACTGCCCTCCTCCAGAAGACAAGAGATGGCCCTGATGTGAGGGGCCAAGAAGAAGAGGGGTACAGAAGGCTGCCACTCTGCAGTGCTGCTACTGCCCCTGGAAACCCTGGATGTTGCCCCAAGTTCCTCATGCTGGAGAGTAGGAGCGAGCTCTCCAGTCCCCCTGTAACCCCTGGCTTGGTGCGTGGGAGCGAGCGCACCAGATCATGTGAAACCTTGGCTGGGATTAGTGGATCAACAGTCCTCATCCCCAGCCCAACGATTGTGTTCCCTTTCCCTGTGACCCCTGGCTTGGTGGATGGGAGCAAATTCACCGGGTCCTGTGAACCCCCTGCTGTGGT
Source organism: Rhinophrynus dorsalis (assembly GCA_037306005.1). Classification (NCBI taxonomy): domain Eukaryota; kingdom Metazoa; phylum Chordata; class Amphibia; order Anura; family Rhinophrynidae; genus Rhinophrynus; species Rhinophrynus dorsalis. Next base: position 65,237,245 of record CM074723.1, on the reverse strand, counting down.
GTGTAGGAGTGAGCACACCACCCCTTGTTTTGCCCTGACACTGGTGAGTGGGAGCAAGCTCACCAGAAGCCCCAAGAAGGCGCTCCCCAACAATTCCCCTTTGGGCCCTGATCTGGTGAGTGGGACCACCGTCCTCATCAGGGATGTTGCTGGGGCCCCTGAATTTCCTGAGCTCTGCCTGGGGGGTGGGAATGTGTCCCAGAACGTTGCCCCAGCCCAGGAGAGTGGGACAAACATCCTCTCCTGTTCCTCTGGGGCAGTGGCCCAACTAAAAGGGGGAGATATACCTCTCTCCCCACACTCTGATGCACAGAAGCCAGAGACACAATTGCCCCAGGAAGATCCCCCTTATAGACTGGCTTTGGACCCTGAGCCCCTGGCCCCAGACCCAGGAACATTGAACCCCAGCTCTGCATGGAGCATGGCCCAGGAGAGGCCACCCAATTTGATGATTGCCAGGACAACCAGGCACCAATTTCCCTGGCCCAGGATTAAGAACCGAGACTGTACCCCTGGTCCAGGACAAGAGACCTGCTTTCTATTTCCAGGCGTGGACAAGGGGCTTGCATTTTCTCCTGGCACAGGACACCAGGCTGAGTCATTGTTTCCCTGGCCCAGGACAAGGGGCTCCTCCTTTAAGACTGGCCTAGGACTAAGGCCTCCAGACTAATGAACTGTCCAGACAAGTGGCTCACAACCTCAATGGTCTCCTACAGCTCCAAGTCAGCGTTTACTACTGTCCCCGCTGGCTTGGTACAAAAAGGGGGAGAAATGTAACGGATCCTACCCGTTACTGAGCCCTTGTCTGGACCTCAAACTATTTATTCAAAGACTATGGACATTTATAACTGTTTGGACTCTGTGCTGTGCCTTGGCGTACAAACTGGCCAGCTATTCCCTAAGAGAAAGACTTAAATTCATAGACTTTGGATCACATAGTATGTTTAATGTATGGCGAACGTTTTAGTTATTGTATGTAGTATGTTGAGGGTTTACTCCAAGGGAATAGGCAGTGAGGGGTTAATTATTTCATTATGTATTGCAGACTCCCAAGCCTTTTGCTTAATTATTCAACCCCTGGCCATTGTTAAGGAAATGAATATTCTGGCCACTCAAGTCCTTGGAGTGAGAACTGTCCTGAGACCCCCCTGCTGTGTGTGTTAATCCATTCACACCCCTCAGTCTGTGAGTCACCTATTGTATAGCCTGAAACTCTGTTGCCAGCCCTTTGTATTATGTTGTGAGTTGATTACCTCTGTGAATGCTCTCATTGTGTCAGCCCTTGCCTTTTGTCTGATGTGTTTGATTTAATCAAGTTCCCTATTGTGTCAGGTTCCCCATGTGATCCAATGTACTGTACTGTATATAAATATCTGTGGTTTGTGACAATAAAATGAGTTCTGTTTTGGAGTGAACAAGGAGTCCTGGAGTCTTGTATTGCTTATGGTCTAAAGTATCCACTCTGATACCCATCTGCGCCAAGTATCCTGAATCGCCGACCGCCTGCTGCCAGTTTCCTGCGACCTAACTTCGTGGACTGTCAGGCGGCGACGTGGACTCTTCCCTGCTTCCAGCGATCCTGCGGCTGTTTCCAGTGACTGTTCATACTACAACTGGTGCATCCGACGGCGCTTATCTGCGTCGAGAAGGAGAGACCCAGGAACGACGGCGGAAGGTGACGCGGTCCCTTCCCAGCTTCCGTTACAATTTGATGTTATTTTCTCCCAACAGGTATTAACTTATAAAAGGGGGGAATATGTTTATCTAGATACCTTGACTTACAAGCAATGTAACTTCTGAATATTAATAATATACAGTTCTGTAAATGTATCAAGAAACAGTAGCCACTAACTTCACTCAATGAGATATTAAATGTGGGAAGAACAAAAGGCTCCCATACCACCCAAGAAAAGCACAGTACGTGAATATGGATGCCAAGAAAGTTATATTATATGGCCCACTGTCCTGGAAAATATTCCAATGTGTAAATTGAAATATCACCCCACTATACTTTATCAAATAAGCAGTAATTGGCTTGAAAAACAGGGACCTGAAATTCCATGCAACTCTCTCTCTGAAAACAAAACAAGTGGTAGAGAATGGATGAAAAATACAAGATATATGGCCTTCTACAGCTTTTGCAAGAAATACTTAACTATTGCATTATGAGACACATATGACCCCCTGGTACAATAAATGCCTACACCCCTGTTTACAAGAAATGACAATGTATTATAATTAATTAAAGAAACCAATGATTAATGTACTCAATTACAATATCACAAGTGACCGCTTTTTAGTGAGTGATATATTCGCCTCCAGGTCATGGACCTCATAAACATTTTGGATTAAATAATATCACTACATTAATTATTAAGCTCATTTTTTCTATTGTTTTGCAAGACAGCTCACTCCAGCTATGGCAAAGTATTACCATCAAAAATTATACAGTTTACCAATCCTATGGAATGCTGACTTTCTTCCTTGGCTTTCTGGATACAAATTCCTTGGTTCAGATAAATTTGAGAGTGCATGTATGGAAGGTATGAGAAATGAAAAAAGAAAAACAGCTTCCAAAAATCAAAATTAGTTAATGGCTACAGTAACATTGGACACCTTTTTAAGCACATATCCCCCCGCCCCCTCTCATACCATTACCTGGGGAAGGTGAGGTGGTAACACCCCACCTCTCCCAGATCTAATTAAACCCCCCCTGGGCTAGAGCGGCCAGCCCCCATTGTCTAGGAGCTGACCGCCCCAGCCCAGCAGGGGGGGAATACGCATCCCATTGTCACAGGGGAGAGGGCAGCCGCCTCATTGTGCTCCAGGCGGACCAGCCGCCCTCCACCCTTGATTTAGCTACACATACGTAATATAAAAACATAGCATTTTCATACAGGGCTTCAATTTCTGCTTGCCAAATGGGAGGAGGCGAGTGGAAATTTTGAGCCCTGGTTTATAGCATTGATTATCAGTGCATTTTTCCGGGAAAAAAAAGGTTTGTACATTTAAACTCAATTGACCTACTGTTAATGTGAGATGCTTGGACAAACAGCGTTCTCCTCACACTCCCCATTTAAGGTTTCTACCTTCCGCTTAATGGCTGCAGCCATGGATGGATGACCAACCATCTCACATTTCCCTGGTTTACTTCCCCCCTCAGCTTCATTTGGGAGACGAGGGAGGGACAAGACTGCAGATCTGATATGCTCCTACGGTATTATGTGATACAGGTTGTCCATAATTGCAGATTGAGTAATTGTTAATGCTGTATGTTACCTATGTTGTCCTATACTTATGCTAGCTCACTTGCCTCTTGATGGCTAACCTGTACTAAGTTACTATTGATTTGGAACATCAGTGGCTCCGCACATTATATAATAAGCATAAGGTTAATAGACTTTCTTTCCCACTGACTTGACTCTTACACACTGATGTCCCAGACACCCCTTCTTCTGACGCAATCATAGATAAGTTGCACCAACTCAAACACATTCAGACATAAACAGCCCAGAATAATTAATTTTCCTCCAACAGATCACTCAGATGTCCTCCACTGTTGAGCTCAGCTCTAAGATTAGAGCTCCATTAAGACAGACTCCCTATATTAAAGGTGCCATCTACCCACGAGCACTCACATTCCAAGCCCCACTTCAAGGTTTAAACAATACTACTGCCTCGACCACAAATTGTCGTCACACTGTATGACACATGACACCAAGTTCTTCTTACCACCCCAAGCCTACGGGCATGTTCCGTGACTCAACTTATGACATGGATTTTCATATCGCTTATAGATGGCTCCTTCCTTTTCTTCCTTCACTTTCTCTCCCTAACTATGGGAGACTCAGCTGCTCTCTGATGGTATACTGGCTCTCTGATGGCCCCACTTAAAACTGTTTCAGTCAATGCCAGAGGACTGAAAACCCCTGAAAAAAGAGCGATTGCCTTAAGGGAGTTTGACCGTTTAAAGGCTGATGTTGTCTTTGTGCAAGAGACACACTTCAAACTCTCTAACTCCCCTAAATTCTGTAAGAAATCTTACCCAACTTCATATTTCTCTTCTGCCCAAGATCTTCCTTGCCTTGGGAAGAAGTTGATCACATAGCTGATCCAGAAGGCTGTTACCAAATTCTCACAGGGCTATTGTCTAATAAACCGATCACTTTTCTTAACCTATATGCACTCAATTCCGGCCAACTTTCATTCCTCCTCAAAATACTTTCTCTTTTGGATGAGAGCTCCCATAACACGGTCATCATTGGAGGAGGCTTCAATATGACCTTGAATCCTGCCATAGACAGCTCGTCAGGCAAATCCCCTTTCAGAAAATCAGACTTAAAGGGGTTACATAAAGAATTAACACAGAGGCACCTGGTAGACGTATGGAGATTACTCCATCCCTCAGATAAAAATTACACCTTTTTCTCGCATCTCCACCTGACACATAGCAGAATAGACTACTTACTAATCCCACAATACCTTTTAGACAAAGTCACAAAGGCTCAAATTGAGACTTCTTCATGGACAGACCATTCTCCCGTCTCTATCTCCTTGAACTTCCCTCCTGACACTACACGCTCGAGGAGCTGGAGATTAAATGAATCTCTACTTCTGACTGAGCAAGTGAAAGACACAGTAAGGAAACACATACTAGAATATTTTTCCCTCAACTCCTCTCCTGATATAACTCCCACAAACATTTGGGAGGCAAACAAATGTGTGTTGAAAGGACACCTTATAAAACTGGGGGCACGGAAAAAGAGGGAGAAAATGAAGAGGATTCATGATCTGATAGGAGATATCAGGTGCCTTTAAATAGAACATATACAGCAGGTGACACCAGACTCCTTGCAAGCACTAATGAACAAAAAAACAGAACTCTACGTCCTACTTAAGGAGAATGTCACAAAATCCTTTATGTGGCAGAAATTTCATGCTTACTTAGCAGGTAACAAATGTGGGAAGTTGCATGCTAGAACAGTAGCCATTAAACGTCGCCACACCCTGATTTCTCTCATTAGATCACAACAAAATACCCTGACTTCTTCATACCCTGATATCGCCAACACATTTCGAGAATTCTACAAAACACTTTATAATCTTCAAGAAGATCAGGAACATCCCACTGGTTTCTCATTAGATAAACTGAAATCCTTCCTAACAAAAGCGAAGGTCAACACCCTATCTCAGGCAGAAGTTGACACTCTAGAATCCCCTATGACAACAATGGAGATTCGGGACTCCATAAAATCCTCTGCATCAAGGAAGTCCACAGGGCCAGATGGTTTTCCCCTCAAATATTATTCAACCTTTCTAGGAACTTTGCTCTCACATTTATGCAACACATTTAACGTAGTTTTAGAAGGCTCTCCCTTTCCTTCACAGTCTTTAGAGGCTTACATTGTAGTTATCCACAAACCAGGTAAAAAACCCCTAGCAAATGCCAACTACCGTCCCATTTCACTACTGAATTCGGACCTAAAAATATTTGCCAAGATCCTGGCTGAAAGGCTCAAAATATACCTGCCAAAACTGAAACATCCAGACCAGAATGGATTCACCCCGGGCAGGGAAGTCAGACACAACACGTCACTTGCTATTTCTGCCATGTAATTTGCTATTGACCACAAGGTCCCGTCGCTTTTTCTATTTACAGATGTGGAAAAAGCATTTGACCGAGTGCACTGGGGTTATCTGTTTAGGGTTCTACAATACTTCTGGTTTGGGCACAAATTACTAACAGGCATAAAGAACTTATATAATAGCACGACAGCCAGAGTCTTGGTAAATGGCACACTATCCGTATCCTTTGACATACACAATGGCACAAGGCAGGGTTGTCCTTTATCCCCTATATTGTTTATTTTATCCCTGGAACCACTTCTTAATCTGGTTAGATTATCTCCAGGCATTACAGGACTCAGTCTCGGTAGCATGTCACTTAAGATCTCTGCATATGCAGATGATACTCTCTTCCTGTTGTCACACCGATCATCCTCTCTCCCCCCTTTGCTCTGTCTACTAGAGGAGTATTCCACAATTTCCCAAGGTAAGATAAACTTTTCAAAATCTACCATATTAAACATCAACCTTACGCAGGCTCAAGTCACTTCCCTAAAGGCGAAATACCCCTTTATGTGGGCTAGAGACTCTGTTATGTATTTAGGGATTAGGATATCACAGAAATTAGACTCCTTACCTGATACTCTTTGCTCAGATTAAGTCCGAACCCACAAAAACTGTACTTCATTAAACTCTGGGACACCACCAGTTGGGCTCATATTTTGAAGAACAATTTCAGACTAACAAGAGACATGGCTACCAGAGAACTAAACTATAAACTTCTTACCCGATGGCATCTTACCCCAGCATGCCTGTCCCAATTTTCCACCACATATACTCCCAAATGCTGGAGATGCACCAAGGAAGTAGGTACTCATGCTCACATTTGGTGGTCTTGCCCTCTCATAGTAACATATTGGGAACAAATTCTGCAAAAAATTAATACAACGCTCCGACTAACGCTCCCCTTAGACCCACTACTGTGCTTATTTTCTAATTTTCAACATCTTCTCACCATTACCTCTTTCTCAATGCAACAAAAAATCTTAATTAAACACCTTTTGAAAGCGGCAAAATCCCTCATACCAACTTATTGGAAACAAACTTCAGTCCCCTCTATTTCCCTTTGGCTTATGAAAATATCTCATATCCAGTCTATGGAGAGATGCCACGCTACTGCCAACTTTGACATGTCCTCCTATGACTCCTGTTGGGAGGATTGGATTGTGTAGATACCCCTCTGACATTGACTGTCAAAGATCTTTAGACTTTATGATAAGAGATCAGGGGAGCTATTCCGTAAGAGAGTTGACGATCTCTTCCTTCCCCCCTCCCCTTCTCTTCTTACTTCCTTTTCCTCTCTTGTATTTCTGGTAATCTCTATGTATTTCCATACTAGCTGAAGAGCCCATTACACGGGCCACAGTGCCACTGCCAGCCGGTCGCGGGGCAGTCAGGCGCAGCAGAGACTGCCTGCGGCGTGGCTGATACAGAGCTGGACGCTCTGAAGGAGCATCCAGCTCTGTATCAGCAGTGGTGCAGGCAGTCTCTACTGTGCATGACTGCAGCACACGCAGCAGTCTCTACTGCACATGAATGCGTTGTTACACACGTTTTAGCAAATTATTATATAGGAGGAGGATTTAATTTCCCATCTTGACAAAAGCAGGTCAGATTTCGATATGTTCTGCTTAGCTACAAGCACTCGAGGTCCCCCACATATAAGACTAGCTGATCACAGGACTGTATCTCCCCTCATAAAGGTTGAGTCATACGTTTGCTTCTGCCACCACTTCTACTGAGATGCTAACAATGTTTTGTACTTATGGAAATATGTATTTGATTACATTGTTTCTTTGTTATTATTGTCATATAGACATGTTAATTTCTTGCTTTCTGAAATTGTATATCTGAAAAATTATCAATAAAAACCTTTAAATCAAGAGGTGCTACCCATAAATAGTGTCTCTCTTGCCGCCAAGGGGTTTAAAGTCCCATTTAAATCAATGTGCGATTTCATTTTCTCTCTACAATGAAGTTATAATGCATTATAGAGCTTGCTAGCATTCAAGGTTCAGTAATGTCTGCCATAAAGTAGATCTCCAAGTCTTCTCTATTGTAAAACTAACACATTGCGCTATGTTTAATAACTTACTTTTATGTAGTTCCAAAGATATTATATATAAAAAGATCCCCCTCCTGCCGCTTCTGGCCAGATCACACTTCCTCTATCTGTGGTTCGGATGGAGAGCGGCGAGGGACAAACTTCAGTAAGCAAAGGAATATCCTGCTCTCCTTCATCAAAGGGAGAAGGGTTTTCCTTATACTTACTGACTGAAGTTTGTTCCTCGCTTCGTCTGCCAGGTCCCGGGACCAGATTGCAGCTCTAAGGGAAGGTGGCTGGAAGGGGTAGGAGGGGGATTTTTTTACATAAAAGAAAGTGATTAAACATAGCACAATGTGTTAGTTTTACAGTAGAGAAGACTCAGAGAGCTACTTTCTGGCATACATTACTATCTCTTTAAAAATTAAAAAAAAAAAAATTATCCCCAAGTTGCAGTTCTTTTTCTGCAAAATTCCACTTTTTTAGCCAACAACTGGCTGGGGATGATGAAGGTTATAGTCTAAAGGTAGCTGGAAGGTTTTAAGTTGCCCACCCCTAATTTAGAACATGCATAAATACATAACATTACAGGACGTTTTAAATGGAAAGAATTCAGTCAGTAAAAATAAGCCTATTGCCTAACAGTAAATACCAGCAATATCCTTTGTCAGGATATTAGATCCTATCAGCATTCCCATTTAAGAATTTCAAGGGTGGAATGTCCCTGATTATCGACAGATGGTAGCCAGATCAACGTTTATGAGCACTAAGGGAAATTCCAAGGATCTTCTCTGTAGACAGGGACAGCTTGAGACAATCACAGGCCCAAACTATAAGGAAAGGACTTGGAGAGCAAGAAGTGATTCTGAAAGCAGAAGACTGGTAGAGTATAAGTGATATGTTTATTGGCTATCTGCGTAGCTTTTCAGTGCAAGCTTTCAAGAAAACGTAGGTCTGTTTGCCAGGCATGTTATAGAATAAAAGAGGAAGTTTATACCTATATTACAGTTCTAAGAAATCCAATTCTTTTGATCATCCTGCAAATTCATTGTGTATACTCCACAGTATAACCCCCACTTCTTATTTCTCATCCTGACTGATTAACACGGTTGTTTTATACAGTGATAATATGCTAATGAGTTTTCCATTTGGAAAGGTGAAGTACACTTCTGGAAGTTGTTAGCTAACTACAAACATCTGTTTTATGTATACTTTTGGATGGGCAAAATGTATAATGAGGGCTATATGTGGAAAGAAATTAAGAATAGTTTTTGAGAAAAACGACTGTGCTAAAATCGGGCAAATAAAAATTTCCCAAGTTCACATTTATTCAAATGGCATTTTTAAACCCTTCGCTAGGAGTTTTTCATTCCTTTGCCATGTGTTGGAAACTTCTCTTTCATTCAAGGGGTTAAAGAGTTAATAATGTCCAGATATAAATGTAGGCAATATTGTAGATTTAACAAAAAGAAATTATGCTGCGCAAATGATATCTCTCAAACCTTTATGGATTGAGAGATATAAGGTTTTAAAGTTCCCCCTTAATTCCCCTTGCACTGACCACACAGAAGGAGATACTGGGACCAGCCATTGGCTCTTCAGAAGAGCCGAAACACTGGTATCTAAAAATAAATACTTAATTGGAACGGTCTAAAAAGTGTGCTTACAAACTGCTGAAGAGTCGTCTCGAGTCGGCTGACAGCAGGGAGAGAGGAACTTTAAAATGTTATATCTCTCAAACCGTAAAGGTATGAGAGATCTAACTTGCTCCACATTTATTTTTGTTAAATCTACAATACTACCCAAATTTATATCCAGACATTACTAACCCTTTAAAACCCCCATTTATCCATGGGAATTGGTATTAGTTCTGCACAGTGCAGTTGTAGAACATTGTAGATCTTGCTAGCATCGAAAGGCCATGCTGCAGCTTCTCTGGGTTTTCTCTTCATTCCTTTTTTCCCACTTTTTTCTGTTGCTCTAGAACCTTTAAAGTCTCCTTCTACCCATTTCCTTGCACATGTTCATGTCTTGCACTTCTTGTGAAGAGCTTTTGCACCTTACCTTTGGTTCCAGAGTTGTTTCTCAGCATTCCAGTGATCCCATCCTTCTTACCAGGCAAGTAATCCTGCATCTGTGGTCAGCTGACTTTAAGGGAACTAAAACAGATCCTGGAAATTATAGACCTGTGAGTTTGACCTCTGTAGTGGGAAAACTGCTAGAAGGGATAATAAGGGACTATATTCAGGATTACAACACAAAAAATAATATCATTAGCATGAATCAACATGGTTTTATCAAGAATATATCATGCCAAAAGAACCTTTTCAGCTTCTATGAGGAAGTAAGCAGCAACCTTGATAATGGCAATGCAGTTGATGTAGTATATCTAGACTTTGCAAAGGCATTTGATACAGTGCCACACAGAAGGCTGGGGTATAAAATAAGGAAATCGGGGCAATTGGATACAAAACTGGTTGAAGGATAGGGAACAATATGTGGTTGTAAATGGACAATTCTCCAATACAGTTAAAGTGGAGAGTGGAGTACCTCAGGGTTCAGTATTAGGTCCGCTGTTTTTTTATCATGTTTATAAATGACCTAGGAATAAATATAGAAAGCAAAATATCAATATTTGCAGATGACACTAAATTATGCAGGGTAATTATTTCAGAACAGGATAATTGCTCTCTACAGAGGGATTTACATAAAATGGCAGACTGGGCAAACAAATGGAATATGAAGTTTAATGTGGGGAAGTGTAAAGTCATGCATTTGGGAGGAAATAATCCCAAGGCAACTTATAAACTTAATGGAATCATTTTAGGGGACTCATTGCTACAGAAAGACCTGGGTATCCTTGTCAACTACAAACTGGGAAACAGTGACCAGTGTCAAATAGCAGTAGCAAAGGCAAACAAAATCCTGTCTTGCATAAAAAGAGATATTGAAGCAAGAGTGGATAACATTATTTTGTCATTGGTAAGACCTCACCTTGAGTATGCAGTGCAGTTTTGGGCACCAGTTCTGAAAAAGGATATACTATAACTAGAGAGGGTACAGAGAAGAGCAACAAAATTAATTAACGGAATGGAGGACTTGATGTATGAGGAACGACTAGACAAACTTGGTTTATTTACTCTAGAGAAAAGGCGACTAAAAGGAGACCTTATCACATTGTACAAGTATATGAGAGGTCAATACAAGGATTTCTGCGTTGTGCTATTTATTCCAAGGTCTGATCAGGTGACCAGGGGACACCCCTTGAGATTAGAGGGAAGGAGGCTTAGACTTCCACAAAGGAAGGGTTTTTTTCAGTAAGGTCTGTTAAATTGTGGAAATCCTTACAATGGATACATTCATGAGAAGATTAGATACATTTCTTTCAAAAAGGGAACATATAGTTATAATGTTTATTAATAGGCAGATCAGGAAGGTCAGATAAATGCTAACTTATTTGGTAGGAGAAAAGCTATAAAATTCTCAGTCACTGGGGTATGAGGCAATGGTTGAACTTGATGGACTTGTGTCTTTATTCAACCTAATTTACTATGTTACTATGTTACCATGAAGCGACGTTGGCAGCATTGATTTGTCACTGAGAGAATGGCAGGGAAGCTATAACATAACACAGCTTTTCTGCCATTCTCTACTTACAGAATCAGCTGTTCAGTAGGCTCCCCACCTACTGGCTGATTTATGTAAACACAGAAATTGCAAAGTACTTGCAACAGAGTTACTTCAGAGTCCATTGATTACGTAAGAGAATAACTGTAGCTATAGGGGAATATAGTTTCTCCTGATGTGCCCTTAGTTGGAATAGGGAGACATTCCTTGAGAAACTGGCACTTAAAAGTGTCTTATGCCAGATAGCTACATTGTCTCAGGTTAGGAAAAAAACAGTTATTAACCCACTGAGTGCCAGAGGGGTATGCAATGCATTGCCCTGCAATGCGTTGCGTACCCCTCTGGCACTCAAAGGGTTAAAGAAACGTCACTAGGATGCTCAGGGGCTCCTTCAGTGGGCCAAACCTCACAATCCGGCCATCTCACTGGTTCATACCCCAGGCATGGAAAATGTGGTCGCAGACTTTCTAAGTCATCAACTTCTGGATCCTGTGAATTGAGGACTAAGTGTGTGACCGACATGATTGTCCACCGCTGGGGATTACCATCTATGATCAGGGGTTGGCCATGACTACCCTGTATTTCAGCTGTTCAGATTTAAGGAGTTCTGTAATGGTGTGATGAACTGAAAAAAATGGCAATTCTTTCTTGTTTCCTACAAAGGCCACATCCATTACACCAAACTCCTTATGAGTTTCAGTTAAGCCCAATGTCTTCCTCATATTCTTGAGGAAGGGATACAATGTATTGTAATTGAATTATTCTGTTCTTTCAATAATTTCTCCTGAGGAATATAAGGATGCTAATTCATTCTCCATATCTCCGGAGAAAGAACCTTCCCCGGGTCCTCCAGATGCTGCCTCTTCTTTCTATTTGCTGCCTCCTGCACGGCCAAGAAGATTTCCTGAATGTAGGATCTTATCCAAGCAAAAACAAAATCTTGAAACTGAGGCAGCATTTCCTATCCTGCAGCTCTCTTCAAACAATATGGACAAAACTTAGATGTGTCTGAAAGGGGCAATTTCTTGTCACAACCACCACAGGACTTGGTCTTCTGGGCCTTGTCATCCTTACTGGAAAATGCAGCAGGAGTCTTTTAATCAGATGTCACTGATTTAGATGCATCAGACATAATGTTTTACAAGGAAAATGAATATTCTATCAAAAAAGCAAAATCAACAACTCAGCTAGTGAGTTCTGCTATAATTAAAACAATTAATTCAGAAATAGCACTTAATCCTTTAAATATCCATCACCTTGTAGAATGCACACACAGTTGGCTAAGGCCTGTTCCTTGTGTCTGTCTAGATTGGACCTATCCCACTTTGTTGGTTAGGATTACAGTCTGGATTTAATGTGACAGGTTCCCTCCTAGGTCCGCTTTGGCTGTTAAGTCAGGGAGGTTTACTGATTGGTTGGTTGGAATTTAAAAAGCAGAGTGGTTATACATGCCTTTGTTCAGAGATCATGAGTAAGTGTCTTGTAAGTGAAATGTGTGGATCTGTTTGAGATGATACTTCATTCCACCTAGCTGTATGTATCTTTTACTGCTGAATCTCTCCATTAGTTTTTGTAATGGCCAGAAGATTTTCAAGGTACATTTTATTACTACCAATAAAGATTGTCGATTTTATGGATGGAATTCATTAGATATCTTTGGTGGGGATGCGTGAGTTCTTATGACTTACAAATATACACATAGTTGCCATGCTTCCTGAGCCCTGAAGGGGAGGAGATAAAGACAGTCTGCATGGGATATGCTTATAATGAAAGCATTTCAACAGAGAACTCAGACGCAGTGAGGAAAAAGAAAATTCTCTCTCAGAAACAATGAGGTGAAGGGGCAGCAGCACAACAATGACTATGGTGCTGTATATGGGTTTCTTTTCTTTCCTTCTTCTGTGTTATCACAATAATGACTATCCCTGCTTCCAAATTTAAATGAAACATGAGCTGACCCCAGATTTCCAACAAGCATATCTACCTCTGGCATTAAAGGGATAGTAACGTACAAATATAAATGAATCTTCGATTATTCTTTATACTTTTTAAAGGGATAGTAATACTTCGTTTTATCTTTATTTTATTTTGTAGGCATTAAAAAAACATGAAGAACAATATAAGTCTTATCCCTCAAACCTTTATGGTTTAAGAGATATTCACAAGCAAAGTATCCCCCCGCCCCCATTCAGCCAGATCAGAAGGGAGGCGCCCAGGTAGACTGCAGAGAGGGACAATCTTCAACTAAGATAAGGGGAAAACCTGAAACGCTTGTCAAGGGGGGAAGGGCTTTCATTGTTTTCATACAAAGAAGATTGTCCCCTTCTGTTATCTGTCTGGTCTTACAACCAGATTCACATCTGAGAAGAGATGGCTTACACTAGGAAAAAGGGGCGGGAGGGGGAAACTTTGCTTGTGAATATCTCTTAAAAGAATATCTCTTATCGTTCTTCATGTTTTTTTAATGCCTACAAAATAAAATAAAGATAAAACGAAGTATTACTATCCCTTTAATAATGCTCTGTACCTTCCAATCTAACCATATATATATAGTTTTATCATAATTTTGTTGTAAAGTTTCCCACTCACCCCCCCTTTTCCTGATGTCACTTTTATTCCCTTTAGATCTGAAAGTCGGTCACTTGACCAGACAGATCACAATCAGCGACAATCTTATCTCTGAGTGTATAAGGAAAACCCTGCCTCTCTTGAGGAAGAGGAGCAGGGTCTTCCTTATGCTGACACAAGATTGTCCCTAGTTTTGATCTGTCCAGATCGGCTTTCTGATCTGCAGGAAGAAAAGTGATGCTGGGAGAAGGGGCAGGGGTAGGAAACTTTACAATAAAATTACGATAAAATTATATGGATATGGACAGTTTGTAAGGGGCAGAGCATTATTAAAAACTATAAAGAATAACTGATGATTAATTTATATTGTGACATTAATGTTCCTTTAAGATGAGACCAGGGATAACAAATAAAAGTTTTGCTGATCAACAAGGAAGATTCATTCAATTAAATAGCTGAACAAAAGGAGATTTAAACTTCTCTCCTCCACCTAAGTGGGACCAAAGTAATTGAGGGAACTCTGGGTAGAGAAACTGTGTGGTGATTGATTCTACCAGCTGGAGGGAGGAAACAAACCCATCCTTAATGCCATTCTTAAAGCTGTGGAGCATGAAACAAAAGAAAGTTAGTGATTTCACAGGAAAGGAAAGAACTCCTTTATTTTTCATTCTTTCTGGAAGGGTCTTCCAGACATGGACTCTTGATCTCCGCGCCTAGAGGGAATCAGCAGCACCTCTCTGATGTAGCCCATTAAAGGCCAGTCACATCTGTGATTGTGCTATCATGCAGACAAGGATTGCCTGACATTTTGGAGGCTAACCATCAATGGGTGGGACTAGACTAATACAAATACAGAAATGTATTCTCAGCAATGACACATGATTGTGAAAAATATGACTGAACAGCACCTGAGGGGACACCATCCTCGAGAATAAAACTTCTTAATTTCATTCATTCTTAGTGTTTGCTTGTCATACAGCTTTTGTTTTGTAGTCCCCCTATGTGGAAGGGTATCACAGATATGGAACCTTGCTTTCCTAGTACCTAGAGGAACTCAGCAACTCACTATTGAGCATACAGGTTTTTAGATTCAATTACCAGGTCTCCAGGGACAAAGACTGTTCCTCCAGTGGTGGTGAGTTTCCTGTGAAATGCTGTCCACTTCTCCTCCTTCCCACCCTGACCCTCCCACTTTCCACCCACTTCTCCTCCTTCCTACCCTGTTCCTGTCACTTCCTGTCCACTTCTCCTCCCTTCCACATTGTTCTGCCCACTTCCCAAGTACAATATGTCTATATGCCCGTCCACCCACCCAGTTAAACCACCACCCCCTTTATGATGCAAATCTAGTTATTTACATAGCTGTGGTCACAGCACAAGAGCCCTCTCCATCTGCTTAAGAGGCTGAAGTTCTCAGGTATGCTGATGAGACCCACAAGGAAGAAGCATACATCTCCCTTGTGCAGAGAAGAATTGCCAGATATTTTGGTGTTGGACTATCTGTGGGCTGGACCAGATCAATTTGAATATAGAAATTTAATTGCTGCAATGGCACAAGAGAAGAAAAAATAGTGACTATCAGCACCTGAGGCACTCGTTCCCCAAGAAAAACTATTAATTGTCAGTGTCACTGTCAGGCCGCTTTTGTTTTATGGGAAAAGAAAAAGCAGTAGCATTATGGAAGGGTGAATATTAACTGTCCAAATGTGTGGAAGGAAATAATGGACTGGAGGCATTCTAGAGATGACCAGATGCACCATCGGCACCAAGAAAGAATCCCTCAAATGGTTTTTAACCCCTTGAATGCTAGAGAGATCGAAAAGGCATTACTAAGCATTCAAGTGGTTAAAGGGGAACTCTCACCTTAGTTAAACTTGCCTTCTTATTACAGCTCAATGCTATTGAAGCTGTACTCTGTTTTTTATTTTCATTTGAAATCAGTAGCAAAAGCACTTCCAGGTCATATTCAGGAATCCTCCATCATCGGAGGAAGCGGCAATACGTGGGGAGGGGACCTGAGCAAGATTGACAGGCTTCAGGGCAGAGCTGTACTCACAGACCGAAAGAAACTGACGTCACGATCCTGACTTTACAAGCTAATATACTGATTTTAAAATGAAAAGGAGAAACTGATTAAAGCTTCAACAACACTGAACTGTAATAGGAAAGCAAGCTTAAAGGGATAGTAATGTTTCATAATAAAAGCAGCTCTAATTAATCATCATAGTATTTGGACTTTGGAGAGTGTTATTTCAGTTCTGTCAGAGTTGTAGTTCAAGAGTAATTCAATGACAAAGTGTCCCCCTCCCACCCCTTTTACTGATGTAACACTGCTCAGCCAGATCAGAAGGGAGGTACCCAGGTAGACTGCAGAGAGGGACAATCTTCAATTAAGATAAGGGAAAAACCTGAAAAGCTTGTCAAGGGGGGCAGGGCTTTCATTGTTTTAATTGTAAGAAGATTGTCCCCTGCTATTATCTGTCTGGTCTTACAACCAGATTCACATCTGAGAAGAGATGGCTTACACTAGTTAAAAGGGGCGGGGAGGGGAAATTTTGCTTGTGAATATCTCTCAAACCATAAAGGTTTGAGAGATAAGACTTATATCATTCTTCATGTTTTTTTAATGCCTACAAAATAAAATAAAGTTAAAACGAAGTATTACTATCCCTTTAATTAAGGTGAGGTCCCCCTTTAAATTAATGGTAGTTTTTATTTGTCCACTATGGTGTAGTTGTTTGCTCCAGAATACAGTCTCAGTGACCGTAGCTAATCATTTTCAATGAATGAATGAATTCTAGTGCATTGTGCATTCCATTACTACAGCCAATAAAACTAGTTAACGGTTATATGAGTAATCTGTGATGTCAAGGCCACCTGCTTTCAAGACCAATGAGGAAAAAAATCACTGATGTACTAAAGAAGTGAGTGGCTTTGAGAACAATGACAGCAGAGTCGTTTACATTTTTTGTTTACCATGTCTAAAACTGATTAATGATTTAAAGTCAAACAATATTTATGAAAACAAAGAATGGATTTAAAGGCTTGTTCTGGCTTTAAAAGAAGCAGTTCATTAAAATAAAAAACAAAATAAGCAGATCAAATGTAAACATTCACATCTTAACCGCTTGCGGATCAGAGAGATGTGCAGAGCATTGATTCATGAGTTGTGGGGTTAAATAGTCACATAACAGTATTAGACTAGATATACTTGTAACATTGCACCTTCTAACAGTTTACATTTGCATTGACATTCCACAGATAATATAATTGTTAACCTAAGTTTAACCTGTTGGATGCTAGAGATGTCTTAACCCTTTGAGTTCCAGAGGGGGTACGCAACGCATTGCAAAGCAATGCGTTGCGTAACCCCTCTGGAACTCAAAGGGTTAATGACCTTTGACTGAGAAACTACCATATAAATACCTGAGAGGGGATATTGTCTGCCACTATGTATCAACAAGAATGGAGGGCATTGGTTATGAGCGACGCTGATATGCTCAGTAATATTGGAAAATTCTGCAGCAAACCAACGGTATAATACTTTGTAACCTCTAGCATTTGAGGGGTTAAAATTCCCTTGTAAGTCAAGACCTGAAGTCATGCAGAGTAAGCATTATAGGCATTGATGACATTCTGAAATGTACATGAATAATGGTTGTAGAGTCATATGTCCCAGCATTGATGATGTCAGCCTATATGTGCAATATAGACTGCCCACATCATGCCCAGTATTAGCTCCCAGAGGTTTTATGTCCCTCTATGGGAGGCATCCAGTTGTCCATCTAGACGGCTCACTAGTGAAGGTAGCAATCAAGTAGATACATGTGGAAAGACCAGGAGTGTAGACAAGAGGATAGGAAAGAAAACTCTGTATTTTAAATGGATAGTCGTACTTAAAACAGGGCTTATAATTTTAAGTTCTTTTCTACTAGCCAGACCTGAAAAGTTACTCGCCACTGCAAGCCATAACATACCCACCAGGCTGAATGTCTACTCGCCAGGGCTAAATTTTCACTCGCCATTGGCTAGTGGCGAGTGGAAATTTTGAGCCCTGCTTAAAATGTTCAAAAAATATATATGTTGTAGGGTTTATCCCCATGAGTAAAACATGGGTTCTTCCACTGCTGAAATGTGTTTTATTCAAAACCTATTACTGCTCAAACTTAAATTTTTAAGGTGCAATGTCTGAGCAGCCTAAAACTGTACAGTGGCACTGTTGCTACACCATCCTGTTGTGATATGTGGTCAGCTGACCAGATCTGTCCATGTGGTGTAGCAACAGTGCCACTGTACAATTTCAGGCCACTGTGATATTGCACCTAAAAAAATTGACATTTGAGCAGTAATAACCTTTGAATAAAACACCTTTCAGCAGTGGAAGTCATTTTGTTTTACTCAGGGATAAACCATACAACATATATTTTATTGAACATATGAAGTATTACTATGCTAAGTAAGTGAAACTTACGATACTTTTAAGCAACATGACTTTAACACCTTGAATGCTAGTGTCCTCTTCTCTGCCTTCAATGCAAAGCAATGCAAAGAGTTAATATGATTCAACATTTATCCTCAATAACAATTTTTTTTCCTTTATGTTATGAAAACTGTATTTTTCTTATTTATTCCATGCCACTCTTCTATTTAGTGTTTTCCTGTCAGATTGTTTTCTGGTCTTGCACTCTAAAATGAAACATTTATTATAACATTGTTAATATTCATTCCAGTTCTGGATTTGTACATTTGTTTTCATGTACAATACAAATTTGAAAATATATACATCTGTTCTATAACTAGGGAAACACAAAAAGTTCAACACTCATTTTAAAGCTAAGAATGACTAAACATTTGTTAGATAATCTTTTTTCCAGAGGAAATAATTCCTGCTATAGTGGCAAATTTTCATTGTGTAATAGCTCCACCTAGTGGTGGTAATAGAAGACTGCTCCTGTGCTATGAAACATTAATGGAATGTTAGGCAGAGAAACCAAATAATGCATTTTATTTTATTTTTTATCATGTTACTATAGTTTGCAGTGTTGGTTCCTAGTACGTGAACTTGGAGCACTTTCAACAATTATTCAAATGAAGAGAGTTCTCCAGTTCACTGCAAATCAATAATGTGCATCAATAATGTGCATCTTGCATTCAGGGAGATAAAGACTAAATTAGGAGAGGGTTCCTCACCCTGTTTAGGTATGCATATGAACTTTGATAATGTGATGTCTTGCAGACAGGAGGTTGCAGGTATACTTGAAGAGATGGAAAAGCAGGAGTCTCTTGTTCATAAAATATTAAAAGGGGAATTTGTACTATTAACAGTACATGAAAAAAATAAATGAACAGTAGATCAAACATACGTGTGTGATTCTCTCTCTCGACCTCAGTAAAATCAAATAAAAAAAAAAGATCTACCAGGTAGCATGTACTCCTAACTCTGACTCTAAGGGTTAACATAAAGAGAATGATGGAAGATAGTATAGGTGAGCGATATATAAAATAAATAAATAAATATATATATATATATATATATATATATATATATATATAGTGTTGATTATTTGTGAATATTAATATAAAAATGGTAGAATAATACACAATTTATAGCATATTCACATTCACAGTGTATAGATGAAAAGAAAATAATATCAATATAGATATTATTTATAAAGCAACTCTAAACCGCTATCTAAAAAATAGATAAAAGATAATATGACAAGATAGGTGAGCGCTATAACAAAACAGTTGTATCATAATTCAAGAAACACATTTTACACAAAACATAATCCATATATAAAATAAAATGAGTTAGTGTAATATTATGAAAATATTATTGTGGTACTTACAATTGGGTGAAGACTTGTGTGAGCAAACAAGTTCAGACATATTGAAGTGGAACCTTGCGTAGGTGAAGATTCTCTCAGTGGAATTATTGGGGCAAAGATACATAAAAGAAAAAATAAATGCAACACATAGCATGATCTGTGCATATAAGTAACTGGTGCCTCTATGAACAAACAATAATAAAGTCCCAGAATAAATATAGAAATTCTTCTAATACAGGTTTGCTAGGCATAATAATTTAGCACTGGTTGAAACTCTATAATTCTGGAATGAAGTTATGTCGGGAAAGAAACTCACCTGAATAGAACACTTGACTGACTGATAGACAAGCTATAATTACTTATGGGGAATTATGAGAGCTGTCCTCACTCAGCCACTCCCAAAGTGCATTCATATTCACAGATGTATCACAAGAACTAAACCAGTAGAAGGTATGCACAGGTTTGTAATAGCCTGGGAAGCCATGAGAGCTATGCCAGGACTGGGGAAGGCATGTGGGGAATACAGACCGCCCTCACTCGGTCATCACAAAGTTTCCCAAGGTTCAAGTATTGCACTCAGATAAGGCTCCAATCCTTGATCCAAGTAATATATTAGTAATATGATGAATATGTATATATATGCATGATAAAAATGTGAATCAAAATACAATTAAATGCATGAAAAATTTTTAATTGTGATATGGTACAGTAAAATGGATTTTTAGTTATAGTTAGTTGTATCTACTGTTAATTTTTTTTATCACAATTAAAAAATATTCATGCATTTAATTGCATTTTGATTCATATTTTTCATATTACTGATATATTGTGGAATATTATTCCTTACTTGGATCGAGGATTGGAGTCTTATCTGACAGCAATACTCAACGATAGTGATGAGCGAGCACCCCAATGCTCGGGTGTTCGGGTGCTCTGACCGAGCACCCCCTGAGGCTCGAGTGCTCGGCCGAGCACCCGAGCCCCATTGAAGTCAATGGGAGGACTCGAGCATTACACCAGGCACCCCCTGCTCTGATGAGGGGAGGGTGCCTGGTCCATAGGAAAAGGGCAGAAAAGGATGGAAACACTACAGAAATGGTTCAGGGACAGCATAGGGAGGATGTCTGGATGCATCTTGGACTCCAACATCGCTGTTGGGAACGATCTTTCGCCCGTAGTACGCCATTTTTACAGACTGACCATAAAACACACAAAAAGGAAAATAAAAACGACTTTAGGCGAAAAATTGTTACCAAACAATATTTGCTGTATATTTACTTGTATATCATCTGCAAATTCTCCCAAAAATTTCCTTGATTTTCTGAAGTGAGGCCATGATTAAGAGGGAAACGTGCGCAGAGGCAAATTCTCCCAAAAATTTCCTTGATTTTCAGAACTGAGGCCATGATTAAGAGGGAAACGTGCGCAGAGGCAAATTCTCCCAAAAATTTCCTTGATTTTATTGAACTGAGGCCATGATTAAGAGGGAAACGTGCGCAGAGGCAAATTCTCCCAAAAATTTCCTTGATTTTCAGAACTGAGGCCATGATTAAGAGGGAAACGTGCGCAGAGGCAAATTCTCCCAAAAATTTCCTTGATTTTCAGAATTGAGGCCATGATTAAGAGGGAAACGTGCGCAGAGGCAAATTCTCCCAAAAATTTCCTTGATTTTCAGAACTGAGGCCATGATTAAGAGGGAAACGTGCGCAGAGGCAAATTCTCCCAAAAATTTCCTTGATTTTCAGAACTGAGGCCATGATTAAGAGGGAAACGTGCGCAGAGGAAAATTCTCCCAAAAATTTCCTTGATTTTATTGAACTGAGGCCATGATTAAGAGGGAAACGTGCGCTGAGCTGACCATCTAAAACATTATGGGTGAGGGTCTGCTGCAGAGCTGACCATCCTAAACATTATATGCGAAGGCCCGCTAGTGAGCTGACGCTATAAAACATTATATGAGAGGGCCCGCTAGAGAGCTGACCCAATAAAACATTATATGAGAAGGCCCGCTGGTGAGCTGACCTATATAAAAATTGTCAAACAGGGCCCGCTGGTGAGCTGGCCCTATATAAAAATTATATCACAGGGCCCGCTGGTGAGCTGGCCCTATATAAAAATTATATCACAGGGCCCGCTGGTGAGCTGGCCCTATATAAAAATTATATCCCAGGGCATATGGAAGAGGAGGAGGAGGATGAGAAGATTAAGAGTCAACCATATACCCGTTTTTTGGGTGGAAGGGGTGAATGGGAATACAGAGTATTCCCATCATTGTAAATAACATATATAAAGTGAGTTTATGTTCCCCCGGGGCTTTCCTCCAGTGGAGTGGAGAAGTCAGGGGAAATCCAGGCCTTGTTCATTTTTATAAGTGTCAACCTATCAGCATTGTCGGTGGAAAGGCGGATACGCTTATCTGTTATGATGCCACCAGCAGCACTAAATACCCGCTCAGACAGAACGCTGGCGGCAGGGCAGGCCAGCACCTCCAAGGCGTAGAGTGCCAGTTCATACCACGTGTCCAGCTTGGACACCCAGTAGTTGTAAGGCACAGAGGGATCATTGAGGACGCTGACACGGTCTGCTACGTACTCCTTCACCATCTTCCAAAACTTTTCCCTCCTTGTGACACTAGGCTGCGCATCAGGGTGAGGGTGCTGGCGGGGTGTCATGAAGGTGTCCCACGCCTTGGAGAGTGTTGCCCTGCCTTTCTCGGAACTGCTGTGTGCTCCCCTTTTCTCCCCTTCTCTGTTGGCCAAGGTAGCACGTACTCTGCCGCCAGCGTTGTCAGATGGAAAATTTTGGAGCAATTTTTCAACAAGAACCTTCTGGTATTGCACCATTTTGCTTGTCCTCTCCACCGGAGGAATGAGAGATGAGAAATTCTCTTTGTAGCGGGGGTCCAGAAGGGTGAACACCCAGTAATCCGTGTTGTTTAAAATGCGTATAACGCGTGGGTCACGGGAAAGGCAGCCTAACATAAAGTCAGCCATGTGTGCCAGAGTACCAACAGTCAAGATTTCGCTGTCCTCACCAGGAGGATGACTCTCAATATCCTCATCCTCTTCCTCCTCTTCTGCCCACCCACGCTGAAGAGATGGAACTAAAGTTCCATGGCTACCCTCTGTAGCGGAGGCAACCGTGTCTTCCTCCTCCTCCTCCTCCTCCTCCGCCTCCTCCAATTGTCGCTGAGAAGACGAAGTGAGGGTGCTCTGGCTATCACCTTGTGTAAGCTCTTCCTCCACAATTTCCACCTCTTCCACATGCAAAGCGTCGGTTTTAATTGTGAGCAGCGAGCGTTTCAGTAGACACAGAAGTGGGATGGTTACACTGATAATAGCGTTATCGCCGCTCACCATCTGTGTCGATTCCTCAAAATTGCGTAAAACCTCGCAGAGGTCTGACATCCATTCCCACTCCTCACTTCTGATTACAGGAAGTTGAACGGAGAGGCGACGACCGTGTAACAGCTGGTACTCCACTACTGCCCTCTGCTGCTCACAAAGCCGGGCCAACATGTGGAAGGTGGAGTTCCAGCGCGTGCTCACGTCACACAGCAGCCGGTGAGCTGGCAATTGTAAGCGCTGCTGCAGCTTCAACAGGCCGGCCGAAGCTGTAGATGACTTACGGAAATGTGCACACACGCGGCGCACCTTGGTCAAGAGATCATGCACATTGGGGTAGGTTTTTAGAAATCGCTGCACCACTAAATTAAATACATGCGCTAGGCATGGTACGTGTATGAGCTTGCTGAGCTCCAAAGCCGCCACCAAGTTACGCCCATTATCACACACAACCATGCCTGGTTGCAGGTTGAGTGGCGAGAGCCACTGCTCGGTCTGGTGACTAATCCCCTGCAACAGCTCTGAGGCCGTGTGCTGTTTGTCCCCAAGGCAGATCAGCTTCAGCACGGCCTGTTGACGCTTCCCCACTGCAGTGCTACACTCCTTCCAGCTACTGGCTGATGGGGGAGTGGCGCTGCGTGTAGAGAATTGGGAGGTGGAAACGGAGGAGGAGGAGCCAATAACGTAGGTGCTGGCGGAAACCCTGATGGAGGTAGGGCCCGCAATCCTCGGCGTGGGTAGCACCCGTGCCATCCCAGGGTCCGAGTCGCTCCCAGCCTCCACGACATTCACCCAGTGTGCCGTCAGGGAAATGTAGCGTCCCTGGCCACAAGCACTTGTCCATGTGTCAGTCGTTAAGTGGACCTTCCCAGTAACTGCGTTGGTCAGGGCACGGGTGATGTTACGGGACACATGGTGGTGTAATGCGGGGATGGCACACCGGGAAAAGTAGTGGCGGCTGGGGACCGCGTACCGAGGGACAGCTGCTGCCATCAGGCTGCGGAAGGACTCAGTGTCCACAAGCCTAAATGGCAGCATTTCGATGGCCAGTAATTTGGAAAGGTGTGAGGTTAGTGCTATGGCCTGTGGGTGGGTGGCTGGGTACTTTCTCTTGCGCTCAAATGCCTGGGGTAACGACATTTGGACGCTGCGCTGGGACAGGGAAGTGGATGTGGTCGCTGATGGTGCTTCAGATGGTACAGGTGCAGGGCGGGAGGTATGCGGGCCTGCGCCTTCGACAGGCGATTGGCCGGCACCGAAAACAGGGGAAGAGGAGGCAGTGGTGTGGCCTGCAGACACAGATGGGCGATCCAGGCGTTCCTCCCACTTACTACGGTGCTTGGATGCCATGTGTCGGATCATGCTGGTGGTGGTGAGGTTTCTAGTGTTCATGCCTCGGCTCATTCTGGTGTGGCACAGGTTGCAAACTACAATTCTTTTGTCGTCCGCACTTTCCTTAAAAAAACGCCATACCGCGGAACACCTACCCTTTGGCAAGGTAGATTTACGCAAGGGGGTGCTCCGTGGAACATTTGCGGGCCGGTTTGGTGCGGTCCGCCTTCTTTCTGTAGCCACACCACTGCCTCTTCCAGCCTGTTGCGGTGCTGCAGATGGCTCACCCTCAGGACTGCTGTCATCGCTCGGCTCTACACCTTCCCAGGTGGGGTCAGTCACCTCATCGTCCACCAAGTCCTCCTCCACTTCCTCACTCTGATCATCCTCCTCAAGTCTTGATCCCACCACATACTCAGTCATTGACAACTGTATAACATTCTCCTCAACAAGGTCTTGAGACGGAAATAGTGGTTGATTTAATGGCAACTGTGTCTCATCATCATCATCATCATCCACTACTTCCTTTGACCTTAAATGCCGTTCACATCTGTCATCTTCTTGTGATTGGGTAGCCTCTAGAGGTTGTGAATCAGGGCACAAGATGTCATGTTCCTCTGCAAGCGTGCTTGGAGAGAGGGTCAAATGAAGGATTGGTGATGAGACGAGCTCCTCACTATATCCCAGTGTGGGATCACTTCTTTGACCAGACCGTGTATGGTGGGAGGAAGGATGATCAGAGTGAGGATTATGTTGACCAGACTCTTGGCTACTGAGAGTGGACTTGGTGGAAGACAGGGTGGTGCTTAACCGACTGGAAGCAGTATCAGCTGTCATCCAACCGACCACCTGTTCGCAGTGGTCGGACCTCGAGAGTGATGTCCTGCGACGCCCTGTAAAATTAGACATGAAGCTAGGTATGGTGGATGTCTTTCTTTCTTGTGCTCTGGCACCAGGCACAGTTTCTCCGCATCCTGACCCGCGCCCTGAACTATCAGGATCACGTCCACTTCCCCGTCCCTTTTTACCCGCCTTCTTCATCTTACACGGAATATGTGACTTTAATATTTGAGTTTGAAAACTTAACAGTATTTCTTCCTATTCTGCAACTGTGCAGAGTACACAGAATAGGCTGCTAAACTGCGGTGACGAACACAGAATGGAATATGTGACTTTAATATTTGAGTTTGAAAACTTAACAGTATTTCTTCCTAGTCTGCAACTGTGCAGAGTACACAGAATAGGCTGCTAAACGGCGGTGACACACACTGAATGGAATATGTGACTTTAATATTTGAGTTTGAAAACTTAACAGTATTTCTTCCTATTCTGCAACTGTGCAGAGTACACAGAATAGGCTGCTAAACTGCGGTGACGAACACAGAATGGAATATGTGACTTTAATATTTGAGTTTGAAAACTTAACAGTATTTCTTCCTAGTCTGCAACTGTGCAGAGTACACAGAATAGGCTGCTAAACGGCGGTGACACACACTGAATGGAATATGTGACTTTAATATTTGAGTTTGAAAACTTAACAGTATTTCTTCCTAGTCTGCAACTGTGCAGAGTACACAGAATAGGCTGCTAAACGGCGGTGACACACACTGAATGGAATATGTGACTTTAATATTTGAGTTTGAAAACTTAACAGTATTTCTTCCTATTCTGCAACTGTGCAGAGTACACAGAATAGGCTGCTAAACTGCGGTGACGAACACAGAATGGAATATGTGACTTTAATATTTGAGTTTGAAAACTTAACAGTATTTCTTCCTATTCTGCAACTGTGCAGAGTACACAGAATAGGCTGCTAAACTGCGGTGACGAACACAGAATGGAATATGTGACTTTAATATTTGAGTTTGAAAACTTAACAGTATTTCTTCCTAGTCTGCAACTGTGCAGAGTACACAGAATAGGCTGCTAAACGGCGGTGACACACACTGAATGGAATATGTGACTTTAATATTTTAGTTTGAAGACTTAACAGTATTTCTTCCTATTCTGCAACTCTGCACAGTACACAGAATGTGCTGCTAAACTGCGGCGAAGCACACTGAATGGAATATGTGACTTTGATATTTTAGTTTGAAGACTTAACAGTATTTCTTCCTATTCTGCAACTCTGCACAGTACACAGAATGTGCTGCTAAACTGCGGCGAAGCACACTGAATGGAATATGTGACTTTGATATTTTAGTTTGAAGACTTAACAGTATTTCTTCCTATTCTGCAACTCTGCACAGTACACAGAATGTGCTGCTAAACTGCGGCGAAGCACACTGAATGGAATATGTGACTTTGATATTTTAGTTTGAAGACTTAACAGTATTTCTTCCTATTCTGCAACTCTGCACAGTACACAGAATGTGCTGCTAAACTGCGGCGAAGCACACTGAATGGAATATGTGACTTTGATATTTTAGTTTGAAAACTTAACAGTATTTCTTCCTAGTCTGCAACTGTGCAGAGTACACAGAATAGGCTGCTAAACGTCGGTGACACACACTGAATGGAATATGTGACTTTAAAATTTTAGTTTGAAGACTTAACAGTATTTCTTCCTATTCTGCAACTCTGCACAGTACACAGAATGTGCTGCTAAACTGCGGCGAAGCACACTGAATGGAATATGTGACTTTGATATTTTAGTTTGAAGACTTAACAGTATTTCTTCCTATTCTGCAACTCTGCACAGTACACAGAATGTGCTGCTAAACTGCGGCGAAGCACACTGAATGGAATATGTGACTTTGATATTTTAGTTTGAAGACTTAACAGTATTTCTTCCTATTCTGCAACTCTGCACAGTACACAGAATGTGCTGCTAAACTGCGGCGAAGCACACTGAATGGAATATGTGACTTTGATATTTTAGTTTGAAGACTTAACAGTATTTCTTCCTATTCTGCAACTCTGCACAGTACACAGAATGTGCTGCTAAACTGCGGTGACACACACTGAATGGAATATGTGACTTTAAAATTTTAGTTTGAAGACTTAACAGTATTTCTTCCTATTCTGCAACTCTGCACAGTACACAGAATGTGCTGCTAAACTGCGGCGAAGCACACTGAATGGAATATGTGACTTTGATATTTTAGTTTGAAGACTTAACAGTATTTCTTCCTATTCTGCAACTCTGCACAGTACACAGAATGTGCTGCTAAACTGCGGCGAAGCACACTGAATGGAATATGTGACTTTGATATTTTAGTTTGAAGACTTAACAGTATTTCTTCCTATTCTGCAACTCTGCACAGTACACAGAATGTGCTGCTAAACTGCGGCGAAGCACACTGAATGGAATATGTGACTTTGATATTTTAGTTTGAAGACTTAACAGTATTTCTTCCTATTCTGCAACTCTGCACAGTACACAGAATGTGCTGCTAAACTGCGGCGACGCACACTGAATGGAATATGTGACTTTGATATTTTAGTTTGAAGACTTAACAGAATGTGCTCTAATCTGCAACTTTGCACACTAAACAGAATGTGCTCTAATCTGCAACTTTGCACACTAAACAGAATGTGCTCTAATCTGCAACTTTGCACACTAAACAGAATGTGCTCTAATCTGCAACTGTGCACACTAAACAGAATGTGCTCTAATCTGCAACTTTGCACACTAAACAGAATATATATTTTTTTTTTTTTTTTTTTCCCCCCCACACAAAATAACCTGCTGCCCCCACACACAGTAGTCCTAAAAAGGACTTTTGGTTCTTTTTTTTCACTATTTTGCTTGTTTTCCTCCCTACACTGCCTTTCCCTTCCTATCCTCAGCTCTCCCTGGCTAAGACTGAGCCGAACTCGATGGTCAGGTGCTATACAGCACCCGACCACGGGTTCTGGCCAGCCAATCAGTGTAATGCCAGCAGCCAACATGGCTGCTGGCATTACACCGATGTCAGAGCCTCCCTGCACGTTTATTGGCTGCGCAGCAGCCGCAAAACGTGCGGGGAGGAGACCCGAACATGGCGGGCGAGCACATGCGGTACTCGTACGAGTACCGCCATGTGCCGAGCAGAGCGATGCTCGAGCCGATCCGAGCATCGGCCGAGCATGCTCGCTCAACACTACTCATCGACTGACGCCAGTTGTGATGACTGAGTGAGGGTGGTCTGTATTCCCCATATACCTTCTCTAGTCCTGGGATAGCTCTCATGACACAGAGAGTGCCAGTCAGGCTAAACACCACAGATAAAATAAATGTGGCTGCCAGACAGTTAGACAGGAACATACAGGATCTTTGCACTCAAAATGAAGCAGGTTTGTCCTCTTTGGTCTTGAGGTTCCTTTATTTAATGTAATGAACTACTCAGACCAGCTAAGAACTGTGAGGGGAGGGGTGGTAATACAAGCCATCCTCTAGCATACTCAGGTCACTGAAGTCTGTGATCTGGTTCAAGCCAATAATGGAGGTCACCTAATGGGGGATTACACAGCCCTATCCTAGCAGAAGTAAAAGAAATCTAGCTAAGATAATCTTTGCACTGCATTCATCACTTTGGAGGTAATTTTTAAAACAAAACATGGCTGGTGGGGAAAGTGTTCCACCCTCCTGGCTGGAGGATCCATTACCCATGACGTGAAATTATAGTCTTTATATATAAAAGAAGACTTTGTGTCTGGCAAAACACACCCAGGGACAGCAGTAAAGAGGATTAATGCTCCCATTGGATGATTCAATGGGGTTGTGATTTTTGGCCCGCCCCCACTATCCAGCCCGTCCACCACTATCTGAGGCTGGAAAAAAAAATGGCTGTCACTCACTCCTACACCACAGACACACACACATGCCCCTCCTCACACTGGCAGACACATACACACATATACACACACTCATAGAGAGAGACACACACGTACGCTGAGCACAATGGGAACTATGTTCAAGCTACAGCTGGAAGACCATGGTCCAATCTGTATTATGCAGCTTCTTCATTCCCTGTCTGTGAGACTGCACACCTGCCAATTACTACAGGTGAGCTGATTTCTAAACAATCTGCAGGCAGGATGCTGGGGAAGCTGACTTGCTGGGGAAATGGAACAATGGCAGAGACATGATCAGGCAGTGCAGAGCAGGACTTCAGCTGAGCTGGTAAGTGGCAGAGACATGGATGTGACTGTATTTATATATTGCACAAAGAGAGAGAAAGAGAGCAGATTGTTTGTCAGTCTGTCTGTAAGTAGAGGTGCCAGTTCCTGCAATCATCTCCATGCTGTACATAGCTCACTGTATAGCATGTATGACAAACTATTTATATATGGTTTGGCATTCTGTGTATAAGAACTGGCACTATACAGTATAGGAGGGACAGTCCCTGTTTGACACCCAAATCCCTCTGCTCCTTTATTTAGGAGATCACAATGTGTGGTGTATATACCAGTGTATCAGATTGCGCCACATCAATAAAACCCACAGTAATGTAGGTATAAACATCTGTAAATGTCTGTTAAATTAGTCTGTGTAAAATATACTTTCATTTTCTTATAAATCATTCACTTACAGAAAGAGTAAATTAACAATTTCAATGCCAGAGGGGATGCAATGCATTGCTTACCCCCTGGCACTCAAAGGGTTAAAAATTCTCTACAATGGTCTGGCACTGTATAGCAGTGGTTCTCATCCTGTGCTCTCAGTGGCTATTAACAGGCCAGGATTTGAGAATTTCCTTCTAAGAGCACAGGTGAGTTAATCAATACAACTGAGCCTCTGATCAACACACTTGTGTTCTAGCAGGGAAATTCCTAAGTCGTGGCCATGGGTTGAGAACCTCTGCTGTATAGTATACAGTCTGCATGTGTCTGTGTATAAGGACTGGCACTATACAGTATAGGAGGGACAGTCCCAGTTTGACACCCCAAATCCCTCTGCTCCTCTATTTAGGAGATCACACAATGTGGTGTATATACCAGTGTATCAGATTGCTCCACAGTAATGTGGGTATAAACTTCTGTATAGATCT
Organism: Rhinophrynus dorsalis; assembly: GCA_037306005.1. NCBI lineage: Eukaryota > Metazoa > Chordata > Amphibia > Anura > Rhinophrynidae > Rhinophrynus > Rhinophrynus dorsalis. Next base: position 65,206,902 of record CM074723.1, on the reverse strand, counting down.
GAAAATTAGGGCTAGATTCAAATGTTGGTGTTAAAACCAACGTGAAGAAAAAAACTGCCTTCGCGCGTTAAGCAAGACCAGGTAACGTGAGATTCAAATCTTCCTTACCCAGAAAGGCTAACGAGCGATAACCAACAAAATACACGTTAACCTTAAACCTGCGTCCCATAGAAAATATTACCTAAAAACACACAATAAAAATGTTACCTAGCACCACAGGCAATCACAGCACTCCAAAGTATCAAGTTCAGTCAGAAAATCCAAAATCCACGTTGACCGTTCTGAACAGCTTTCTCTGTGCTTCCCTACCCAGCCACTAGGGGAACACAGAGATGGCTTTCAGCACCATGGACAGCTTTGAATGCCATAGGGATGTGCACTGCTCACCCCTGTGGCATTCAAAGGGTTACAATCAATAAAACTAGTACACCAAGCACTACACAATGACCCCTTTCACCCCCCCTTAGTATGTCACATATATTGCATATATGTGACATACTAACCCCATCCACATCCACCTCATGGACTTCCATGTAGTGGACAAATCTGTCTTTTATTCCACAATTAACCCTTTGAGTACCAGAGAGGTAGGAAAGCATTGCTTAGCATGTTTCCTACCCCCTCTGGTACCCAAAGGGTTAATAGGCAAGGTATGGACTACATACCTTGCCTGTATATATGTGTGTGTGTGTTTTTTTTAATTTTTTTTTAATTAAAATACTATTATTAAACATACTTTAAATTAGATCTCATTCATTTTTAACGCCCTACCTCCTGTGTCCCATTGCTATTAGTACTTTTGCTCCACTCTCCTTCAAATGGAGAGTGGAGCAAAAGTACTAATAGCAATGGGACACAGTAAGAATAACATTATAAATGGATGAGATCTAAGTTAACCCTTTGAGTGCCAGAGTGGTACGCAACGTATTGCAAAGCAATGCGTTGCGTACCACTCTGGCACTCAAAGGGTTAAAATACAATTGAGGGACACTCTGACTGCAGCTTCCCTCATCTTCATTAATAAATTCCTCCTTCATTCTTAACCCTTTGAGTGCCAGAGTGGTACGGAATGCATTGCTAAGCAATGCATTCCGTACCACTCTGGCACTCAAAGGGTTAATTCCATTGCTGCGGGTGGCTGTGAAGCCTGCAGCATAAGAAACGGCTGGGCACTAGCGAGGCATTGGAGGAAGTGGGAGCAGGGGAGAGAGGCATAGGATTAAACGGGTGGTAAGCTTGTATTTGCTGCCCGCTTCCTCCGATACCTCTCCTCATGCGTTGGCATTGTGCCAGGCTGCCTGGCATCACCCGTTGTAAAATTCATCCCTTCTCACAATGCACTGTACAATGTACATCACAATGTAGTCCATACCTTGCCTATTAACCCTTTGGGTACCAGAGGGGTAGGAAACATGCTAAGCAATGCTTTCCTACCTCTCTGGTACTCAAAGGGTTAATTGTGGAATAAAAGACAGATTTGTCCACTACATGGAAGTCCATGAGGTGGATGTGGATGGGGTTAGTATGTCACATATATGCAATATATGTGACATACTAAGTGGGGGGGATGTGGAAGGGGTCATTGTGTAGTGCTTGGTGTACTAGTTTTATTGATTGTAACCCTTTGAATGCCACAGGGGTGAGCAGTGCACATCCCTATGGCATTCAAAGCTGTCCATGGTGCTGAAAGCCATCTCTGTGTTCCCCTAGTGGCTGAGTAGGGAAAAGCACAGAGAATGCTGTTCAGAACGGTCGACGTGGATTTTTTTCTCTGCCTACTGTGCTGTTCTCCAAAAAAAATAGGCGTTAGATTTCTGGAGAGAAATGTTGCAATTTAACTCGCGTTAGCCCTAACTCCAACATTTGAATAGCTTTTGGCGTAGCTTGTACATTATCCTCTATGGGTGAGATCTTGCTGTTCTGGCGACGGGCGACGTGTGTTTCAGAACTGGCGTCGCATCTTACTAGTGGAACATTTGCATTGCTCAGTTGACGTTAAAACCAGCGTCGCCAGTTTTTTCTGCCAACACCAACATTTGAATCGAGCCCTTAGTCTGTGTAAAAAAATACTTTCATCTTCTTCTAAATCATTCATTTACAGAAAGAGTAACTTAACCATTTCAATGCCAGAGGGGTATGTAATGCATTGCTTACCCCCTGGCACTCAAAGGGTTAAAATTCTCTAAAATACACCACCAGCCACGCCCCCAGTAACACCACCTAAAACACAAGTGTCCCTCTTTAGCCATTTGAAATGTTGGGAGGTATGTTACTTACACTGCTCGCACTGTATGTATGTATGTATGTTATGATTTGCATCTGTGTGTCACTGTTTGTGTATGTCATTGCATGTGTGTGTATGTATGTGTGTTGCATGCGTCTGTCTATCACTGTGTGTCCCCCTGTATATGTGTGTGTTTGCACGTGTCTGTGTGTCACTGTGTGTACCTTTCTGACACTTACACTCTACACTATCATAACATTTATTAAAAAAAACAAAAAAAACAAACAAAAAAAACCCATTCCCTGCATAACATGACGGGCAACGCTGTCCCAAATTGCTAGTAATGGTATAAAAGCAAGGGATAGTTAATTATATTAGCTTAAAGATGCAAGTCTGAAAATAACAAAAACCCATTTCACCTCAGTAACAGCCTTATATATTCCCTGCCTGTGCTTTGATCACGGCTCAGATATACAAGGGCTTACATCCCAACACAAAATAGTTGCCAAGTTCACAAATATCTCTGTGTAAGTACTATTAATGCTTCCTATGCTCTGATGAGCTTTACTCATTGTTCAGGAAGCATTAAACCTAACCTCACTCAGACGTTAACTATTTTGCCAGTTCTCTAGAGAACAGGCTGATTTCAGAGAAAAGGGTGGGAGGGGACATTATATAATGAATAAAAATAATATCAAAGTATTTTACCAGTAAGCATACATTAAGATTGTTTTTTATTTTCATGTACATCCTGGGATATATATATCATTAATGGTACTTATTTTATCTATATCAGAAGGATGAAAGGCTGAGTTGACCCTGATGGGATTAGAACCTTCAAAGCTTAAGCTTGAACAGATTTTACAGCTGGTGCATTAACCAACTGAGCCACCAGTGAAACTCTTCCCCTATCAAGTATTAAAGACTGCAACACCAGTCACACTTTTAATACTTTACAGTTTATTCAAATAAAAGAAAAAACATTAAAATAAATGATTTCTATCCGTTTGTTTAGAAGGTTATCTGACAATAGATGAAATGTAACCACTCAAGTATAGGTACTAAAGTAAGCGTGATCTATCCCATCTATGACTCCTGTACATAACTGTGGTCAGGGGATGGCTAGAAGACTGTATTGTTCCATAGGGAATAAGGTAGGCACCGTGCAGAGCACTAGTAATACAATCCAGATAACTTAAAATACATCTAGAAAGGTAAAATATATCCTACGGTTCGAAGATTATTTTTTTTTATATATCATCCCCTATGAGGTATTAGGTTCATATACATATATATATATATATACACATTTATTTATATATATATATATATATATATATATATATATACACATTTATATATATATATATATATATATATATATATATATATATATATATATATATATAAGACAATTACTGTGTGCCTGGCTAACACACTCAGAGCAGCAGCTAGGAAGAGTTATTCAAATCTCCTCTATACTGGTGTTCCCATAGGTCCATTCATGGGTGCCTTCCTGCAAAAATCTCTGCAAGGAATTGCAGGGCCTTCTATACACACACACAATATTTACAAAACACAACATGCATGTAATGCATAAAGCAATATGTAAAACACTATCATCAAAATGCTATATGCAAGACACACACTATACTCAAAACATACACATGACACGCAAAACCTGCTCTCATGCATGCACACTCACACTTACTGATGAGGAGTTGTGTAACGCAGTACTTTTCAAAGCATTGCACACCATTTCAGAGCTGAAAGGGCTAAGCACTGATCATTCAACAAGCCACTCATTAAAAACATTGCCTCCATTCTGGATACATTTTTAACCGTATTAGTATCAGTGCATTGGACTGCAATGCAGTAAATAACACACACAATGGCTGCTCCCGTTTAGGATGTCTTCTGTAGTGGTATGTCTTAATAACATTTCCTTTATAAAACATTCATTATCTATTTAGTCATACATACAACTACATTGGACTTTTGTTTATGTTTTATTAACCTCACAGGCAAAGCCGCGCCAGTATTGCTAGTTTTATTCATAAAGCATATGTGTGTACATTTGGCATCTCTTTTGTATGTAAGGAGATGCACCATTTTTTTCCCTTATAAAATTTGGAAGCTGCCTTGGGATTTATCAACAGTATAATGAATGCAGTCCGAAGTCTTCAACTGTGCATATTTACATAAACATAGCGGTGTACATTGAAGAGACGTAGATTCCATAATGTGATTGTTTTGTGCCCAATTGAATTTACAATGCACTGTTAGAAGTAAAAACACGTATTATTACAGTGACATAGTTGATGAGGCTGAAAAAAAGACATATGCCCATCAAGTCCGGCCCATGCCGAAACACCCCTGTTGATCCAGAGGAAGGCAAAAACATTGAAGCCATTTCTAATTAATTCCCAAGTGGGTAAAAAAAGTTCTTCCTGACTTCAAATGGCAGTCAGATAGTTCCCTGGATCAACAACTTATCTACATTGAAACCATATGTCATAACTCTCAATATTGTTCTGTGCTACATAGACATCCACAGTTTTTAATGCAGTTACATTATCTGCATGCATTAAAAACTGATGCATAGAAATCCATAGCTTTACCAAATCCCTGCCTTTGTCTTAGTCAGAAGCACCTTTCCTCTAGTCTTAAGGGAGGACCTTTCATTCTTCTCTCAGCTCTTCGTGCAAATAATTAATTGAATAATTCTTTGTATTGCCTTAAATATATTTGTAAATGGTAATCTTATCACCCCTTAGACGTCTCTTCTATAATGTGACCAAACCTAGTCTGGCTAGTCTCGCTTTACAACTCAGATCCTCCAATCCCTTTATGAGTTTTGTTGCACATCTCTGTACTTTATCCAGTTCAATAATGTCTTTTTTTAAGAACTGGTGCCCAAAACTGTACTCTGTATTCTAGATGAGGCTTTACTAAGGATTTTTACAGAAGCAGAATTATATTAGCATCCCATGCATCTACGCCTCTTTCTATGCAGGCTAGTACTCTATTTGCTCTTGCCGCAGCTGAGTGACTCTGCTGTGAAGTCTGTCGTCTGTTAGCACTCCTAAATCTTCCACTAATGAGGATTTCCCAAGTAATTTCCCATTTAGTGTATATGTAGCATGTTTGTTTCAACAGCCCAAATGCATAACATTACATTTATCTACAGTAAGGGGAAGATGTTCAAAAAGTCACCATAATGAAAAAATTGTCAGAGCATGAGTTGGTGGTAAAAGGACAATATTTTCAGAAGTAAATCCATCACGTTTAAAAATGTGTCTGAAGAATTAAAAACGATGGTAAGATCTTGATGAACATTGCCCTTAAAAATTCTGATGTTAAAATGGTCTTTGATTTTGTATTTGAAATGAAAATTTTCAAAGAAACAAAGACATTTTTTGTCTCACTCCTAACAGTATTATAATTTATCTTCTCCAAGTTTAGAGCTTTTTTATTTTGTCGTTGAAAAAAAATGATGTTAATCAGACAAAAAATAGGATTTTAGTCTTACCTGTTAAATCCTTTTCACTTAGTCCATACAGGTCACTGGTACTCTGGGAGGCGTAAGTCCCCTTTAATAGGCAGGAACAACTATGCAAATGATTTGCAAGGGGCGGAGCCTCCCCTCTTACTTAAGCCACCTTCTGGCCAGAGCCACTTTAGATTGATTTGAGACCCTAAAACTGACCTCAGGTAAGCAAAAAGAAAGACTCCTGTGAGCATGCCCGAACGGTCTCCCATTGGATGCCACAGGAGAGCCAAGACTGGTCCCTTGACAGGGTGGGAGACCAGTGACCTGTATGGACTAAGTGAAAAGGATTTAACAGGTAAGACTAAAATCCTATTTTCACTGTCGTCCAATACAGGTCACTGGTACTCTGGGATGTACAAACATTGAGCTGATCCAGAGGCGGGAAGTAAGGCAAGGACCAGGCGCAAGGCCCAAGTCACTAGAACTGCTATGACCAGTTAATAACATAGCCCAAACTGTAAGTGTCAACGGACACCAACCAAGGGAACAATCCCTGAACTAACACAGCACACAGAACCAGAGCCAACCGGGCTCAACAGTAAGGAAGCACTAAGGATCACAGAGCGGAAGACCTACACAGGCAAGACTGCCTCCAGGACCTTCCTTCCAAAACTGGCATCAGCCGAAGCCAGTACATCAACTCGATAGTGCTTAGAAAAGGTGTGCACAGAGGACCAAGTGGCCGCTCTGCACAGTTGATCAGCAGAAGCTTGATTCTTGTAGGCCCAAGAGGCCCCAATAGATCTGGTGGAATGGGCAGTCACCCGAAAGGGAACATGCTTATTCCTCAACTTGTAGGCTTCACGGATAGTAGCCTTAATCCAAGAGGCAATGGTAACTTTGGAAGCCGGTCTCCCTGCCCTAGGCCCCTCAGGAATGACGAATAGAGCGTCAGACTTCCTGATAGACTCGGTGCGATGAACATAAAACTTGAGGCAACGCACCACATCCAACAGATGGAGATCTCTTTCCTTGTCAGATGAAGGATTAGGGCAGAAAGAGGGAACCACAATCTCCTGATTGATGTGAAACTCGGACACAACCTTGGGTAAGAATTCCTTGGTAGTGCGAAGCACAGCCTTATCCTTGTGGAACACCAGGTAAGGAGGTTTACAAGACAAGGCCTGTAACTCTGCTACCCGGCGCACTGACACAACAGCCAAAAGGAAGGCCATCTTCCAAGTCACAAGACGTAATGGAATGGAAGCCAAGGATTCAAACGGTGGTCGCTGGAGAACTCCCAGCACCAAATTGAGGTCCCACTGGGGAGCAGGACTCTTGAAGGCAGGTTGAACATGAGTCACACCTTGGAAGAAAACTTTCACATCAGGAAGGATAGCAATCCTTTCCTGGAAAAACACAGACAAGGCAGAAGTCTGAACTTTGAGGGAACTCAGACTGAGCCCCTTATCCACACCGTCCTGCAAAAAGGCCAGGACAGTGGGAAGATGGAATTCAAGGGATAACTTCTTATCAGAACACCATGTCACAAAAGTTGACCATATGCGATGATAGATCTTGGAAGACACAGGCTTACGAGCACTGAGCATAGTCGACACCACAGAAGGAGAAAATCCTTTCTTTGCTAGAATCGAGGATTCAACCGCCATGCCATCAAATGGAGAGAGTGAACATCCTCCTTCCACAGATACCCCTGAAGAAGTAGGTCCGGACGGGCAGGAAGCGGGATCGGATCCGTCACTGACATGGCCATCAACTCCGGATACCAGGACTGGCGAGGCCAGTTTGGAGCGATCAGGATGACAGGACAACGTTCTCTCTTCAACTTCTGGATAACTCTGACCAATAGAGGAAGAGGAGGGAAGATGTAAGCCAGGGGGAAGTCCCAAGGGATCGACAAGGCATCCACTGCTAGAGCAAGGGAGTCCCTCAACCGGGAGCAAAACACCGGAACCTTCCTGTTGTGTCTGGTAGCCATCAGATCCACCACAGGCATCCCCCACCGTTGAGTGAGCATGTGAAACACCTCCGGGTGAAGAGCCCATTCTCCGCTGTCGACGGTGTGACGACTGAGGAAGTCTGCCATGACGTTGTCCATGCCTGGAATATGAACTGCAGAGATGACAGGCACGTGATCTTCTGCCCAAGACAAAATATCCTTGACCTCCCACCAGGCGGAACCGCTTCTTGTGCCGCCTTGCCTGTTGATGTAAGCCACCGCCGTGGCGTTGTCGGACTCCACTCTGATCGGAAGACCGGTCAATTGAGACTCCCAGTGCCTCAGGGCTAGCCGGACAGCTCGAAGTTCCAGAACATTGATGGAGAGCATGGATTCCTCCAGACCCCATTTCCCCTGAGCACTGAAGTGACCCCAGACTGCACCCCAGCCCCGAAGGCTGGCATTCGTAGTGACTGTGGTCCAATGAGGAACTAGAAAGGATCTCCCTTTCAGGAGATGAGAGAGATCTAACCACCAGTGCAGACTCGACTCGACATGTGGAGGAAGAGAAACAGACAGATGTTGATGATCTGGATGATTCTTGCACGTCTGGATCACAAATCTCTGAAGATCCCTGGAGTGGGCCATGGCAAAAGGTACTGCTTCGATCGTGGAAATGAACTTCCCCACTAAGGACGACAACTTCGGTACTGGAATTTCGTCCATGTCCAGAATCCCAGCCACTCTGACGGCTATCTGGTGAGCCACGTCCTCTGGAAGAAACACCATGCATTGGCGAGTGTCGAACAGGAGACCCAGGAACAGAAGCCTCTGAGATGGAACCAAGTCCGACTTGTCCAGATTCAGGATCCAGCCATGACGGTTCAGGGTGTGCATGCACATCTGTAATTGCTGATGGAGAAGCTCCGCTGACGAGGCCTTCAGTAGGAGATCGTCCATGTAGGGGGTCACTCTGATCCCATCCTGATGGAGCACCGCTATCAAGGAGCCCAACACCCTCTGGAAGACCTGAGGGGCTGAAGTCAGCCCAAAGGGGAGCGCTGCAAACTGAAAGTGTCCCCTGAGGCAGGCAATCCTGAGATACCTCCTGCTCTCTGGATGAATAGGGATGTGAAGATAAGCATCCTGAAGGTCCAGGGAGGCAAGAAACTCCCCTGGAGACATTGCTGCAATCACAGAGCGCAGGGACTCCTGGCGGAAGTGGGAAGTCACCACATAGGCATTGAGATCTTTGAGATCCAAAATGGGACGAGCTCCTCCGTCCTTTTTGGCTACCACAAACAGGTTGGAATAAAATCCTGAACCTGTGTCCCCTTGAGGAACCGCCTCCAGGACCTCTGTGTCCAAGAGATCCTGAATAGCTTCGTCGAACAGACGCCTTTTTGTGGGTTCCTGAGAAGGACGAGTAAAATGGAACCGAAAAGGAGGAAGGGAAGAGAAAGGGATCCTGTATCCCTCTGACACCACCTGAAGAACCCATGGGTCCGCCACTGACTCCTCCCAAGTCCGGCGAAAGATGCGGAGACGACCGCCTACAGCCGGATGCGGACCCGGGTTCGGCGAGTCATGCCGAAGCAGTCTTGGAGGTCTTGGCCTTGGGGGCAACTTTGGGCTTCCAGGACTGTTTGGGCTTGGAGGAGGAGCGCGTAGTGGGAGGACCCGTTTGGGCCGAGGAGCGTGTCTCAGTCTGAAAGGAACGAAAGGACCGATTGCGTTTGGCTGGAAACTTTTTCTTAAAGACTGAGGGTATAAGAGTACTTTTACCGCCAGTAGCCTCACTGATCATTTCTTTGAGTTCAGACCCAAAAAGCAAATTCCCCTGAAAGGGCAAGGAAAGCAAGGCTTTCTTAGAGGCTGTATCAGCAGACCAAATTTTCAGCCAAAGAGCGCGTCTAGCCACCACAGAAGAAGTGGAGGCCCTCGCCATCATGCGCACAGCATCAAAAGCAGCGTCAGCAACATAGTTCTGAGCTTCAGTGATATTAGCAAGTAGCTGCAACTGTTCAGATACTGGCGCATCCTGGCGAACTGCTTCAGTCAGTCGCTCAGTCCAGGCCGCAATGGCTCTATTAACCCATGCCACAGCAAAGATTGGGCGCATGGCAGTGCCAATGGAGGCAAAAATAGATTTAAGAGAAAGCTCTAGCTTTTTATCCGTCCAATCCTGCAGGGCAGAGGCATCCGAGACAGCCAAAGCGGTAGATTTGGATAGTCTAGAAACAGGAGCATCCACCTTGGGAGGATGAACCCATTTTGCCAGCTCAGCCTCAGGAAAAGGGTAAAGTTTAGCAAACTTTTTGGAGACAGAGGAAGATCTATCAGGATTCTTCCATGCCTCAGAGACCAGACGGGCAAGAGTAGGGTTAGTTGGAAACAAACAACTGGCTTAGATGGCTTTTTCTGAAAAACATCAGTAGGATCATAAGTGGATTCCTGAGTCAGAGGAAGGTTGAGCGTATTCAGAACCGCTCTGATCAGACCCTCAGCCGAAACTTCGGGGTCACACTCATAGGGGTCCCCAATGGACCTGTTAGATTCAATAACAGTACGTTCCTCAGCATCAGAATCCTGTAAGAGTTCTTCTTCAGAAGAATCAGTGACATCAGGAGCTCCCTGTGGCTTAGGCAGGGAGGTCCTGATGGTAGAGGGGGTCTGCCAGACCTGGAGAGCCCCCTGAATCTGAGAGGGAAAGAGTTGAAGCGTGGATCTGAGATCCCTAGTGGCAGCTTTAAACTCCCTCACCCAAGATGGCTCAATAGCGTGGCTGGGAAGCCCAGGGTTGCTATCTTGACCAGTACAATTAGGGCATAGATCCCCCACATTATCGCTAGCCAGCCCAATGTGGCAAGAGGAGCAAAACGCCATGGGGGTAGCAGACCCCCCATCCTCCTTAGACTTGGGTCTAGCCCCTAGCTAAAGTGAAGTAGACATGCTCACAGCGTCAATATACCCCACTAATAACACTATCACCCAGAAAAAGTGTAAATGATTAAAGTTTCACCCCAGAAATGTCTAAAATCGGACTTATCTGGCCAGCGAAGGGTTAATCTGTTGAGGAGAGAGAAGGCTCGGTCCCTGCGTAGTGTACTCGCCTAGGAAAAGTACCACAAAATGGCGGCCGTCATGACAGCCAATCAGAAACGAGCGCGAACCAAGCGCTCATGGGAAATGTAGTTTTCCCTTACAAGTACCCCAAACAGTGCCCGAAGCCCCCCTGAACACCCCACATAAATAAAACACATTCTGGATGATAGAGCAGGAGCCTAGCATTAAAATGAGCCCTCTCTGAAGTTGCTGTGACAAGCGGTTCCAGAGATATGTCCCACACTGTGAATTCTCATAGAGAGTAAAGGAGCCCTTGCGTCTGAGCGGGAAAAAGCCGCGCTTAAAGGCGCGGAACACCATTTTTAATAAAGTTTAGGGAAACATTAAAAAGTGCCCAAACAAGCATGAAACACATGAGAAACATAAATAAATGAATACCCAAAGCTCCAAAACCCAGAGAATACCACAGAAATTGCATAAAACAGTAATAATGCAATAGAAACACCCTATGAGTGCTGGAGTGTATTAAAACTCCCAAATACAAGCCCATCAAAGGGACACTGTGGGGACAAGTGGACCTTCAGCACTCAATGGGTGACTCACCTTTTCTGCAGGACTTCTGTCTTCAGGTGACCATGATAAGGTGGGAAAGAACCAGAGGTAAATTCCCCAGTAGGGGAGCTGCTTAACACAAGCTGTCCCCTCTTCAGGGCATAAGGTCCACAGAAAATCCCTGGAAGCTGCACCAGCCACTTTAAAGAGGGCAATTCACAGCCATGGTCACCCTCCTAATGGTGGTATTCCATATTTGAATAAAAAATAATAAAACACTAAGATGCATAGATGTTCTCTACCTGGTGTGCAAGCACACCAGGAACAAATCAATCTAAAGTGGCTCTGGCCAGAAGGTGGCTTAAGTAAGAGGGGAGGCTCCGCCCCTTGCAAATCATTTGCATAGTTGTTCCTGCCTATTAAAGGGGACTTACGCCTCCCAGAGTACCAGTGACCTGTATTGGACGACAGTGAAAGTGACTTTGAAATGAATATTTTTTCCGAAAATACCTTACAATATGATGGTAGATTAAACCACACTCACTTTTAAGACTGCTTTTTCCCTTTGACGGAGATGGTGGAATTGGATGCCAAAAATGACGGAAACATGTCTGAGAATTGACAGACCATGGTGTAAGAACTTTTTTTATTCTGATTACAGACAATTTCACTTACCACTACTTTCTGAACATCTCGCCCTAAATGACATCTGCCATTTTCCTGCCCATTCACTCAGTTTATCTAAATCTTTCTGCAGAGAAAAAAAAATCCATCTCTGTATGTATTTCCTTGCACAGCTTAGTGTCATCAGCAAAGATTGAGATGCTACTTTCAATTCCCACTTCTAGATCATTAATAAACAAATTAAAAAGCATTGGTCCCAGGACTGAACCCTGCGGCACCCCACTTATAACCTTACACCAATTTGAAAAAGTTCCATTTACAACAACTGTCTGCCATCATTTAAGCAGTTCTCAATCCATGTACAGATAACACCTCCCAAACCGAAGCCTTTTAATTTATGCAGTAACCTGTTGTGAGGCACTGTATCAAAGACTTTTGCAAAATCCAAGTATACTACGTCAACAGCAATTCTTTGTCCAAATTACTACTTACCATTTTGTAAAATGCAAGTAAATTAGTCTGATATGATCTAGCCCTCATAAAACCATGCTGACTCCTACTAATATTTTTTGCCTTCACATAGTTCTGAATACGGTTTGTTAGGAACCCTTCTAATATCTTACCCACTATGGAAGTCAAGCTCATAGGTCTATCATTTTCTGGTTTGAATCCTGCCCCCTTTTTGAACAATGGAACTACATCAGCTTTCCTCCACTCACAGGGCACTATGCCTGATGAAAGTGAATCAATAAATATTAAGTGTAATGGTCTTGCTATTAATGAACCAAGTGTCACAGTACCTTGTAGCTCCACCGCTTCTGCTGATGCTCACCATGACGCTCCAGCGTAATTTCCACAAGCGGTTGGACGCATCAATGCTAGATGCATCATCTAAGACGCGAGGCTTCAGCATGTTGCAGGCCTCTGTTTTATGTGTTTGAGGCATGTAGTCTCCTTTCTACTTCCTCTGAGCTGCTCCTCGTAATTCCTGAGGAGGGGTTTAAAGGGCAGACTTGAGTCCTGACTCCGTTACCCTTACGTTGTTTTCTGAGCAGTTCATTTATTTGGTATCCCCAATTCCCGTGTATGACCCGGCTTGTCTGTCCATCCATTCTGGTGTTGACCTGTGGTTCTGTCTGACCATTCTCCTTGTACGTTCTGATACAGATTAGACATCCTTTCTGGTGCAAACCTGTGGCTCTGGCTGACTACCCGCTCTGTGTATGACCTGGCTTGTCTGACTATTCTATCTGGTGCTTACTACAGGGCTCTGTCTGTTCGCTCCGTGTAGTGGTCCCATTCCACAGACATCCTTCCTAGTACTGACCTGGGGCTCTATCAGACTCCTAGCTATTGACTGCAGGCGTGAGACGAGACTCCAGTGGTCTGAGGCCTAGACTTGGACAGTGTGGTGGCTCGATTGGAAGACTGCTATTTCTGATGCAGTGCTTGCCTCTGATCACCCTCTGTGTTATTTGTATTTATATATTTCTAATAAAGGTGATCTTAACTATACCGTCTGACTCCTTGTCTTGCTTGACAACTGTAACACCAAGTTCCTTAAAGGGATAGTAATGTTTCACAAAAGCAGCAGCTCCAATTAATCTTCATAGTATTTCAGCCATAGAGAGTGTTATTTCAACACTGTCAGGGTTGTAGTTCAAGAGTAACTGAATGATAAAGTATCCCCCCGCCCCTTTTACCTAGTGTAAGCCCCCTCTCCTCAGATGTGGAATCCAATCCATAGACCATACAGATCACATCAAGGGTCAATCTTCTTATTGCGATAACAATGAAAGCCCTGCCCCCCTTGACAGGTTTTTCCCTCATCCTAATTGAAGATTGTCCCTCTCTGCAGTCTACCTGGACACCTCCCTGCTGCTCTGAGGTCAGCAGTGTTACATCAGTAAAAGGGGCGGGAGGGGGATACTTTGTCATTCAATTACTCTTGAACTACAGCTCTGGCAGTACTGAAAGCCCAAATACTATGATGATTAATTAGAGCTGCTTTTATTATGACACATTACTATCCCTTTAAGTACCCTAGGGTGTATCCCATCAGGTTCATGTGTTTTATTCACCATACCATTTTTCAGTCTCTTTTGGACTTTTTCTTCAGTAAACCATGTACATGATGGAGGATATTATTTGGTTTTGTCCGTTTGCCCATAGTCTGTCACTGTTGCTTCCTTTGAAACAAAGAATGTATTTGGGGTGTCAGCGATAGCCTTGTCCTAACTAATCAATTCCCCTGTCTTAGCCTTATGAGGACCAATATCATCCTTAATCTTTTTGTTATTAATCCTTTGAGTGCCAGAGGTATACACAACACATTGCAAAGCAATATGGCACTCAAAGGATTTATATATTTGTATAATTAAGATATTTTGGAGAATACAGGGTTATCATATATGGGTTTTTTGCTCCAGTAAGATCTCATACTTGGGTTTTTTATTATCCCCATTGCCATTATTAGGGCCCAGAATTGCTTGAATTCTAAGAGGTCTGCGGGTTTCCATACTTCTTGCTTGTAAAACGAAAGCTGATGGGTTGGCGGCAATATACTGGGCTACATACAAATTGGTTTGTGACACAATTCCTCCCAAAAACAAATAAGAAAACTGATCATGGGTAAATCCTGCCACATCCACTTGAATTACTGGGTTGCCTGTGAATTCTGGAATTTGTTGGCATAAATTGCTTGGTGATACCCATTCATTAGGATCAGGAGTGGTAGTACTTGTGGCAGGTCTTGGGGCAGTTGCCAGGGCAGTATGTCTTTTCTTTACAGAGGGCCCAGTGTCATCACTAGAACTCTCCAAAAACTGAGTGATATGAAAGTCTGACGCAGTGTCTGTGGCTTCTGAGTCAGACTCCAAAAAGGCATATGCCTCTTCTAAACTATACCTCTGCTGTACACCTACCCTAAACTAAATACATTTCTAATTTCTCCTAAATAACTACCCATCCACTACTTAACTATTACTAGGTAAATCCTATACTATACCTAACTCTGTATCTCCTATACCTAACTCTAAACCTCACCCTAACCCACGTAAACACTAATCTACCTAAATTAACAGTAACTACCCACCCAAGCTTTCGGAATATAAAGTAAATCAATGTAATAAAAAAAATAGAAAAGGAAACAGAACAGGACCCCAAATTAAATTACAGAAAAAAACACTAACCCCAAACTACGGCACTATTCCTATGATATATATATATTTTTTTGTATATAAAACTCTACTCTTAATCTAAATCTATCCCTAAGCCTTACCAGATACCAAATATTCCCTGAACATACATAATCCAACCCAACTACCTATCTAAACTATCTTATTAACTCTAAAAAAGTATAATTTAAAAAAAAAAAATCGTTAAATACATTATTTTGTGTGTTTTTTTTCTTCTCTACTCCTCAACTCTAATCTAATCCAAAACATTCCCCAAACGCACGTATAGCCTAAACCTAACCAACCCAACTACCTAAACTGCCTATATAACACTAAAATACCCTAATTAAAAAAAAAAAAAAAAAAATCAATACATTTTTTATTAAAAAATAAATATACAAGGGGGGGATATCATAGATCAGCAAAAGCTGATCAGAGGGGGGAAATGTATTGATCACCGTAAGAACAGTGATCAAAGGGGTTAAATTGGATTATTTTTTTTTTAAACTTTAGAAAGGAACTGAAACAGGAGCTGGAACACTGTAAAAATGTATTTTACGTCTCTCTTCGCCTCAGAAGTGTAAACACGGTCCCTGTCACTCTGCTTTTGCTACATGTGATTCGCTGTATGTGAAAATGCACTGTATTTTTTTGTTTTAACCCTTTTGGTGCTACAGAGGTATCCAGTGTATTGCAATGCATTAGATGCCTCTTTGCCACCTGTGTGTGCCAAGACACTATTCATAGGATACTATATTTGGTAATCACTGAAAATGAATTTCTCACAGTTCTCAAAAAAAAAAAAAAAAAAAAAAAAAAAAAGAAAAGTAATTTTAATGTTTATACATAATAAAACATTTGGTCAGTTTGACTGACTACACAGGACATACACACAAGACTTGAAACATGCGTTTAAAATGACTTTCCAAGTACTTAAAATTTAATAAATAGCATACAGACACAAAACACAATTTTTATATTACATCAGTGTACATAAAAAATGGCAAAGAATAAATAAACAGCAGTTGATATTTGTCAATGCACTGTAGGTCTTGGACAATTCCCACATTGTGAATCTGCTTTATTACAAAATATAGAAAACAGAAATAATATACAAAGACGCGTTTCTAACCAGTGTTAAACCAGTTACCTTTTTTGTCTCAGCAATAATCCGATATTGAATTAGTGTAAGCAACTGTCTGTACCAGAAGGGGGTCCAGCTAAAGACGGCCATGGGAACTGGCATATGCTTGTGTGCAATTCTGGAGCAAATCCGCTGCCCTTTCGAAGGCAAATCAAAATCTCTAAAATTTCCATGCAATGTTAACCCCTTGAATTCTAGAGATATCAGCACACTGCCTATTGTTGCGATGGGGGCCTCTCTTGCATTCAAGGGGTTAAAATCCCCATTTAATTCAATAGGAATTTTAATTTTACTTCTAGGAAGCAGCTGGTTTACTCTAAAATGGCACTTTTTTTTTTGCGCAAGTCCCCATACTGAAAGATTTTAGGTCAGTACCTGAAGTACCACATAACCGGTTGCCTCTTAACCCTTGGAGTGCCTCTGACACTCAAAAGGTTAAGCCTTACTTACATCTGCTCCAACTGTTTGCCATTTTCCCATTAAATTTTTAAACTTCAAACAAAAATGGAGTGTGTCGTTTTAGTACCATAAAATGAAAAGTTACACAGTTAGGGAAAAAAATAAGAAAAAAAATGCAAACAGTATATATATATACACACACATTAGTTTCTTAGGAATAATGTGAAAAGCGATGCATAGTATAACCATCAGAGTACTCTACAGAGTTTCCAAAAATAAGGTTATTACAGAAACACAAACGATAAAAGATCTTGCAGTGATGGGAAGGTTTCGCTTGGAATAATCAGCTCTTCCTTTGTCTAACAGAAGAAATGACCTAGACATGTCCTTCATATAGCAGTCAGGTGTATCTAGCTACTGCTGGTCTGCTTTTCAACTCTGTTGTACTGTAGAACAATTGGGACGTTTTACTACACTGAGAATGTATACATGGACCTTCAACATTATGGATGGGACTCTCTCTCTATAGGTGCTAAAAAGCCCCAGCTTCAAGCACTGGCTATCCCAGGTCTAAAGTATGAGCTTCTCTCTTAATGGCTCCAGCCAGCCCTGACCAAGTCTTTAACACCTCAAGGACCAGACAGACCAGGGTTCTTTTTTTCCCTAGAGGACCAGGGTCATTTTATTTGCAGAGCTGGAAAACGTGAGCAATAACATGTACTGGTTCGCAGAGAGAGGCTGAAACTAACTGCTCTGGTCTTAGACTCCTGCATGATAACAGCTCGACCTCATGTGTGCTTTGCTCATGAAACTCATAATGTGCCAGGACCATCACCAAGTTGTGATGGTCCTGGCTTGCCCACAGTCCTTAAAGGGTTAACGGACAGTCTCTCTCTCTCTCTCTAAGGCTCTAGTCTAAATCGCACATGATCCCAAAGAGCCTTGTATACATTCTCAGGATAGTGAGGTGTCGCTAGTTACTTATAGCCTAGACCAGATTACATGTAAAAAACACATAAATAGACATAGCGGACTGCTGTATAAATGACAACTGTCTAGATAAGAGCCTCTTAGTTTAACAAAAGGACTTAATTTAAGGACATGGTACTCCTTAAAAAAAACTAGTATATTGTAACATTCACAGTGTCCATACTTTGATAAAACCCAATACAGCATATTACATGTGGAATTTTTCAGTTGATGGGGGGGGAGCCTATTTTGTTTGAATTCCTCACTTTGTTCTTTTTTTTTTTTTAGTAGTTGAACGCCTACTAAATATATCTTAAAATATACAGTATTACAGTATGGAAAAGTTCCCGTAAACATTAGCGAATGTTACAATGCATATAGTTATAAGAAAAACTTAAATATTTTTATTTATGTTCCTTTGAATAATTGTAACCCTGGTTATTAAATTCCAAAATTAATAGAAGCGTGAAAGGATTATGCAAGAAAGGCAAGGTTCTCTTGGGTTAAAATGAAAATATAAATGAAACACTCACGAATTCTTTCTAAACAATTTAGTTTTCTTTGAAAGACTGTCTTCATTTATATCATTTATAAAGCTCGTATACACGGCCAATTCTGGCGGCACTGCAGTTATGCACAGTACTGACTGCCCGAACGCGCCGCGGCTGATTTGGAGGGGGATGCTCTGACTTCAGACTGTGGTCCTCTCTGAGCACCTTCCTGGGACTGCTTAGCCCCAGAAAGGTGCGCAGAGAGGACTCCGGTCTGAATTCGGAGAGCCCCGCTTCGTATGAGCCGTGGCGCAGGCAGTCTCTACTGCGCATGACTGCTTCTGACAAACATCCTAGCGAATTATTATAGAAGATATTCAGCAGATCTGCTTTACTTATTTCCAGTGGCCTAAAATGTTGTGGAAGTAAGATCTCCTACTGGATACCCATATGGATATAGGGGTACTGATCTATATGGTAGTGGCCTATATTACAGAATAAATAGCTTTTTCTTCCAAAAGGTAGAATTTTGAGGTTATTGGTTTTAAAACTGAAAAGTATCCACCCCCACGGATGCCAGAAGAGTCTCCAATACAGTACGAAGCAATGTGCAGGAGGTGTCTAAACTACAATGGGTTCAAGGCTATCGAAACAGAGTTTGTGAAAAGAATTGTTCAACACTTTGAGTGCCAGGAGTATGCAAGCATACCCCTCTGGCACTCAAATGGTTAAACATACCTGAATTAATGTTTTAAAATAAATGCAGCTCCATTATTCTTTATAGTTTTGGGCCATATAGAGCGGTATTATCATTCTCTATGTGATGTGTAGCTCCAGAGTAATCCTATATAATAATTTGCTAAATGTGTGTTTGTCAGAAGCCATTATGAGCAGTAGAGACATCTGCGCGTGCGGCAGTCATGCGCACTACAGACTGCTCGCACCACGGCTGATAACAGAGCAGGGCTCTGAATTCAGATCGTAGTCCTCTCTGCGCTCTGAAGATGTGCAGAGAGGACTATGGTCTGAATTCAGAGCGCCCCGCTCCGTATCAGCCGCGGCATGGGCAGTCTCTACTGCGCATGACTGCACACAGCTGTTGCTGGGTGGCACTGTGGCCCGTGTACACGGGCTCTTCAACTAGTTGAATGATAAAGTGTTCCCATCCCGTCCCTTTTACCTGTTGTAAACTGCCTCCCCTCAGATGTGGAATCTGGTCACTTGACCGGACAGCTGATAGAGAGGGACAATCTTCTGGCTGTGAGCTTAAGGAAAACCCTGCAACCTTGAAGGAGATGGGTAGGTTTTTCCTTATGCTCACAGCAGATTGCCCCTTGATGAGATCCATCCAGACTTTCTTGCTGTGCAGCTTTACACAGGTAAAAGGGGCAGGAGGGGGACACTTTATGGTTCAATTAAACTGGAACTACACATCGTAGAGAATGATAATAACACTCTACATGGTCTAAAAACAAAGAATAATTGGAGCTGCATTTACTTTGAAACATATTATCCCTTTAGCCTTTTATGAACCATATGGGTGCTGTGCAATAAGCTGAACACCCAGTAGTCCTTAAATGGTTAAACAAGACAGCACGCAATATTTCCAGTGCATTTCAACATCTATAAATGATATGAAAGATCTTCCTATAAAGTTTAAATTCTATAGGGATTTTGCTGAATGCATATTAATCCTCTGAATGTCACATTGTCAGAGGGTAAGCCTGCATAGAGTACCTTTTAAAACAGAACACTACCCAAAAAAATTTACAGGAAAAAATTAAATGGGAATTTTTTTTTTTTTAATATATATTTATATATACACTAGTGTAAAAGCCTGTGTACACGGCCCAAGGTCCGGGTGATATTAGTGAGTGCCAGAGAGGTATGCATTGTGTACCCCTCTGGCACTCAAAGGGTTAAGAGTCCAGTCCTGCTCTGCGTCCTGCTGTCAGAGCAGTCATGCACTGTAGAGACTGCCCGAAAGCACAGAATGCTCCCAGCACAGAACTCCCAGCATTCTGTGCTCCGAGCATTCCGTGCGTTCGGGCAGTCTCTACTGCGCATGACGGCTTCTGAAAAACATTCTGGTGAATTATTATATAGGATATTCCATTAACATTTATTACCGTGTCTAGATCAGAGAATCGGCTTCCTATACTAACCGTTTGAGTGCTGGAGGGTTACACAGCGCTTTGCAATGCATTGCGTATCCCACTGGCACTCAAAGGGTTAATGAAAAAAAATTAAAGGGAAAAAAAAGTCCATCAAATGAATTAAACTGAAAATATTACCCAGTTCCACTGGACAATGTCTTTAACCCTTTGAGTGCCAGAGGGGTAAGCAACGCATTGAGAAGCAATACGTTGTGTACTCCTCTGGCACTCAAAGGGTTAGAATGAAAATGTGGTATAACTCACTAATTAGATCTGCCCTTGATCCAGACAGCAAAGTAAACCCAGTGTTCATATTGAACACGCTACAGGAACTTATGTTGAAAGCAAAAAGACGAGCAATTTTGGAACAAAACAACTGGGCCAAAATGGTGGAAACAAAAAAAAAAAAAAAAAAAAAAAAAAATTCACCAAATTCCTATTGGTTTATATGGGGTTTTTATCTCATTGGATAATATTTTTATCAAAGCATTGTTTTTGCATTGTGTTGGAAACCATTAAAACTCCAGGGGTTAAAAGCCCCATTTAAATCAACAGGGATTTTTACTATACACTACATAATAACTCTATGCTTCTTTTGAATGTAAGGCTTCAATGTAGCAAATTAAAATATGCAAATTAACATTTTAACGCACATTAACATTTTTATTTTTCTAACATTAAAGGGATAGTAGTACTTACATTTAACCATTTTTAATATTGTAGAGATTAAAAATATGTATACGATGAGGTATGTCCCATCTCTCAAACTTTTATAGTTGTAGAGATCGAAGCATGTAAAGATCCTGTTTTACAGAAGTCTGCCATCTAACTGAGAAAAGCAGATTCCGGTCCCCGGACCATCCTGCGGCTCTTCAGCAGAGCCAAAATGCTGAAATCTAAAAGTAAATACTTAATTGGAACAGCCTACAAAGTGTGCCTGGTTTGCAAGCACACTTTGTAGACCGTTCTAATGAAGTATTTCTTTTCATATTTCTGTATCTCGGCTCTGCTGAAGAGCCACAGGACGGTCCATGTACTGGAATCTGCTTTTCTCAGTTAGATGGCAGACTTCTGTAAAACAGGATCTTTACATGCTTTGATCTCTCCAACTATAAAAGTTTGAGAGATGGGACATACCTCATCGTATACATATTTTTAATCTCTACAATGTTAAAAATAGTTACATTTAATTATTACTATCCCTTTTACAATGAAAAACCATGGTAGGGTCAAGCTTTGGTAATATGTGAGTGGTAATATTCAGAAAATGGAATAATCGTACTCGCAACCCATTGATTCTTCTCGAACACCTTAGGGGTGTGATAAAGAGGTGCTAACTCAGAGATAACTTCTCCAGTAATATCACTTGTCTAGTTCCTATGTTATTGTATACAATCTATGCACTAACACCTCCAAAGCTGGAGAAATCTTAGTGCATATGCTCCATAGAATGACTTAGGAACTGGAGAAGTGATATCACTAGAGAAATTCTCTCCACTTTATCACCTCTTTATCACATCCCATAAGTATGGATACCTTCAACAAAAGTTGGGTGCAGCTAGTGTCATCTCTACAATGCCATCTCATCCCAGCCAGCCACTGGCCAAAAACATCATGTGAGGTACAAGCTGTCCTACCCTTCCATAATGCATAATTATCTGTTGTACCTTAAATGGCCATACCTATTAAGAATTCAGATTTTACATGTATAAATCACAGCATTCAGATCTAAACACTGAAGCTTTCCATATGTTTACAAGTACCGTTTTTCCTTTCCCAGAATTATAGCAGACTTTGATAGACAAATATGATGATTTCAATCTAATTATGTGTAGTTATCTGCTGTTTTATTTTACAGCTATTGTGGACCATTAAAAATGAAGACTGACTATACAAAAGGATGTAAAAATGAAAATTCAGCAAAAATGATGAGAAATCAAAACTAGGCAACACAGGTGGTAGGACTGCATCCAGATTCCTATGGATCTCAGCTGTGTAAAATATTTGATGAATTAAAAGCCTGAAATTAGATTCTTGCAATCTGTACAATATTTTATTAACCCTTGATGTGCCCTCTAGCACTCAAAGGGTTAAATGGGTTGTAAACATAGTAAACACACGCAAAAAAAAAATTAATATATATATATTGTACTCCAAAAGTATATATTTTTGTTGGGATTTTCCTGCTGAATTAGTACCACATACAATAGAATGACTCCAAAAACACTAATAACTTTTGGGTGAAGCATCTCTGAATATTAGAAGTGCCTTTACTTTGAGTGTCAGAGGGGTGCACAACATAAACCTGTCACGTTGATTCAACTTTGCATATCTGAAAAAGTAATTGAAATCTGCTTTTGTGTCATGTTAGTCAAAAGAGAAGAAAATGCGTAGTTTAGGAGATATTCCTTTTTGGTACTGCATGCTAATATATGCTAACTAAACATTCAGTGCGGTTTCATCCTACAATATAAAAGGCCAGATGTATGTTTGTCCGATGCAGTCATGCACAGTAGAGACTGCCTGAATGCACAGAATGCTGGCCCGTGTACATGAGCATTTACACTAGTATGCTAATAAAGGGGGAAAAAGAAATTATATTCTCTCTCTCTCTCTCTCTCCCTCCCTCCCTCCCTCCCTCCCTCTCTCCCTCCCTCTCTCCCTCCCTCTCTCCCTCCTAAACTACACATCTAGACCTTTGGCTCATATGATGCACATGCAGTTTTGAAGTTTTCAAATATTCAAAAATCAAAGTGAAGGATCCATTTTAATAGCAGGAAAAGCCTTGCAATTTTACACGTATATTTTCTCACAATATTGCCGGCAAACATGAAAAGCCTGCCGTCATGGAGCAGATTCCATTTTCCCTATTAAAAAGAAAAAAAAAAATGTTGCAATTGTATGCACCAAGAGGAACATAATAATAATTTTATTGTGCACATACGCAGTGGATTTTCATTATGGGAGATATTCAGAAAACAAAACAGAAGCAATTAAGATGCAAACCTTCTGGACCATAGGGCACACATGTCAATTCCTAACAATTTCAAGGGGAACAATTCACATAATAAACACTTTTGTGCATGGTCTTTAATTCTTAAAACTACATTAGCGCTGTTTTTTTGTTTTTTTAATTCTTACTCATTCACTTTTGGAGATATGAAGACCTGTTGGTGCAGCACAACTCTGCAGAACTTCCCACCCCCTCCCAGCTGCCCCAGGGAGCGCGTTCATACTTCCATTCATGGTGGCATTTATGTGGGCTAACATTACAGCAAGCTCCGTTTACCATGCTACTGAGCTAGGTGCTGCACAATGCGGAAGTGCAGTATTTTATGTCTTCACATCTCCAAAAGTAAGTAGAATTTAAAAAAAACAAAAAAAAACAAAAAAACAGTGCTAATCTGGTTTTAAGAATTAAAGCCCACGCACAAAAGGTTTTATTATGTGAATGTTCCCCTTTAAATTTGGTTTTTAACCCCTTGAATGCTAGAGAGGTCTTCATCACATTGCCCTGCAATGTGGTGGAGACATCTCTGGCATTCAAGGGGTTAAAGGGATAGTAACTTAAAATGTAAAAAAAATATGTTGTAGGGTTTCTCCCCTGAGTAAAAACAAGGGTATTCCCACTGCTGAGAGATATTTTATTAAAAAATTATAACAGCTCAAACTTGAATTTTTTAGGTGCAATATCACAGTGGCCAGAAAATTTACAGTGGCGCTGTTGCTACACCATCCTATGGACTGCTCTGGTCTGTAGACCATAAATTTCCATAAGATGGTGTAGCAACAGTGCCACTGTAAATTTTCAGGCCACTGTGATACTGCACCTAAAAAAATTCAGGTTTGAGCTGTTATAATTTTTTAATAAAATATCTCTCAGCAGCGGGAGTACCCTTGTTTATTCCAGTACATAAGCCCTACAACATATATGTATTTTTTTGTACATCTTAAGTATTACTATCCCTTTAAAATCCTCATTTGAATTAATAGGAATTTTGGACTCCTATGATGAAGTTGGTTTGCACCTGATTCTGTCTTATGTCTGCTAATGTGATTTTTGCAACTGTGCATTTTTTGTATATGTCACCTTGTTTACCATCTTTCTTAACCCTTTGAATGCCGGAGGGGTATGCAACGCATTGCATACTCCTCTGGCACTCAAAGGGTTAACAGCCAAGTATGAAATTTGCCAAACTAGTAGCTGTGTTTATGTGAAGATAATTGCTGCTCACAGAGCCATTTGCAAAACTAGTCGTTCTATAGTGTAAACTATATTTCAATCCCGTACCGGCAATAATTTATCATTCAAAAAAAAAAAAAAAAAAGGTTTATAGTTCTCTGCAATTAGCATTTTGGGTTTCGAAACATTCACGGTTGTAAACCAGACTTAACCATGATGAAGTATTGAAGCCTGCTGTAAGTTTTCAGTTGAATCTCTTAGGCTTTAATTTGTTCCTGTGATGTGAAATATAAAAGTGACTAAATATTGCTCCAAACAGTGCATCCCCCTGCAACGTCTGTGTCTAACAGAGTAACAGGGCTTCATCATCACTAGTTTCATTTTTGAGTACAGCTTCCATGCAGGTGTCAGGGATCTGAGCAGTGTGCACAATGCCGCAGCATTCACATGGACCGTCGCGATTGCATGGCCTAATTCCTTGATTTGTTGCACTGTATGGTTGTGTAATTCCTTGCCCCTGTTCAGAAGCAATATCAAGTAATGGTCTAGTACAGTCATTAAGATCAAAGTCTAATGCAGGGATTAGCATTTCTACATCATCATCTTCTTCTCTTCCGCTTCCACTACTGTCAAGCTGTCGTAGTGGACTTTGGTTCTGGTTGGCAGAGCTTGACCTACCAAGAGTAATTCGTACCCAACGTAAACCTTGAGTCATTCGGCTAAGAGCATTACTAAGCTGCTGACGTGCGGGACTTACAACAACTTGTTCTGGAGCAGGTGTCTCCCTCACATTATCTGTTGTGTTGCTGCTTGAAGTTTGAGTAGAAGTGCCCCCATTTGCATTTACGGTTGCTTCTACTGCAGAAACAGGAGGAGTTTTTTGAGGCAATGGGGCAGCAACCCCGCCAACTGCACCTTGTGCATCTCGCCTCTCATTTTCTGTATCTGTGTCGTCTGACTCAACAGAGAAGAGCCCTCGATGAGTGCTACTTCGATCGCCTTCTCTGCTGATATTTTGGCTAGCAACATTGTCTCCATCAGTCGAGACTAATGCTAAAGATCCTGAACTGCGTGACCTCACATAATTGAAAATTCTATTCCAAATGTTGCTTGACCTGCCAGCTATTGGCAGTCTAATCGATGTAAATCCAAGTTGAGATCGCACAGCAAGTCGCAAGTTTTCCAGAACTGAAGCCTATGAAGATAAAATGCAAAAATACTAAATCAGTAAATCTGAAGAACTTAAGAATTATGAATGAATTAATTAATTTTATCACACTATCTCTCAGGCCCGTTTGTAGAATACTAATGTATGATTAGATGCAGAGGTAGCATTTATTTAAGAGAATATTAATTAAGCTCTTTTTTTTTCTTTTTAACAATGCTATCTAACATTTCCATGGCATGGGTCATTTTAATTGCTTTAGACTCTCAATGATGGGTGAAAGATGCTCTCTAGAAATGCTGCCTCTTTTTTTCATGCCAGGTGAAAAAGTGGTCTCTTGGCATGTACCTAAACTAGAGTAGCAATTCAGGAAAGAGAAAACTCTCCCCTTTCCAGTGATGGTACTTCCTACTGAGCTGGTAGGAGGAATGAGGAAAGAGCTAGTGGGGCTCTGACTGAGCCCACTTTACGTTCTATATTTTCTTTTTTTATTTAGCTTTATAATCATAATGGGTGAGTGAACGATTACCCCAGGCATGAGCACTGACATGATGGTCATCACAGGAAAGGTTAGACTCACTTTCCAGAAATTCCCATTATGGAGTCAACAGAAGCAGAGAAAAAGGGAAAGAGGAACCATGATGCAGTCTTTCCAATCTCCTAACCAATTCCATCACTGGTGATTCAAGTGGACACCATCTTGTGACGTCACCATGCAAGCAAGGCAACGTCATAAGACTATCAGATGCGCTCATCAGATTCAGTGCTGGACTGCCCTAAGTCCCCACTTTCCCCCAAAAACACACATCACAAATTCATCCTTGGATGCAATTATGTCTTTGGAGGCATCATCTGCACTCAGAGCCAAAAAAACATGTCATCTTCCCAGAAGTCATCATTACTCAACTGTTCCAGATTAATTACACTTTCAAGGCACCTGTAAAAATGGTGATTGTTTACCTGGTTTGGAGAGCACACAGGGAAGTCTTCAACTGGTGGAATTAATCCTTGGGCAATCAATTGTCCGTAAGAAGGTGGAGCTTCACGTCTCAGTAAATCGGCCTCTACTCTGGAAAGCTGTGTTTCAAAGGATCTTTAACAATGAAATAAATCATAAATAGGTTTAGATTCTAATGACTGCAAAGACAGTGATTCTAATAATTTAAATACAAAGATGTCTGAAGGGTACCACAACTGAATATTTACACAAATAAAAAGTTAAAAGCCAGCTACAATGTTGTATTTGTAATGTTTGACAAACAGTGTGGTTCATTTATTTCATTACATTTTATTTTCTCCCCTCAGAGTAAACACATTGCACAGTACACAGGAGCATATGTATAAAACAAAAATAGAGTAACTCAAGGGCAAACCAACTGTACTATAAGAAACTCATGAATTCCAATTGATTCAAATGGGGCTTTTAACTTCTTAAATGTTTTGCAGTGCATTAGGATCAATTCAAAAAGGAACTACCCCTCTAGGAGTAATATGTTTAACAGAAGCCTTTACTTAGGTAGGAAGCCGTCACATAGCACTCAAGTCTATTTTTATTGTATGCTTGTGTATTTGGTAGAGCCAATAAGTCTTGAAAAAGCAGTGTAAACTGTGAAATGCGTTGACACCCTTTTTTTTGGCTCATCATTCATAAAACCACAGACACTAGAAAAAAACAGTCCCGTCATGCCTGAGCCAATAAAAGAGCTGGACAATCTACTTACCTGCGTTCAAACATGCGCAAGGAGTAAAGCTTGCATGTGCACCCTAAAGCAATGACGAGCAGGAGTCCACAAATGAGACTTCCAATCACAGCGGCAGTGATCACTCTTGTAGGCACAATCACAGGGCAGTTCTCCTCATCACTACCATCCCCACAGTCATCTTGAGAATCACACACCCAGCTTTCAAAGACACAGCGGTTATTTTTGCAGTGAAAATTTCCTGGCTGGCAAAAAAAGCAGTTCTTTTCATCAGAACCATTTGGGCAATGATTTTGATAGTTGCATCTGTCTGAACGGGGGTAGCAGACACCATTTCTGGAGCAGGGGAACTCCTCTTTTTGGCACATTGTACAGTTTAATTCATCTCTTCCGTTTGGACAATGCCAGTACCCATCGCATCTCTGTTGTTCTGTATAGCAGCCCCAGTTACCACCACAAGGGATCTCCCATGGTAAGCAGAAGCCATCTACTTGGTATGTTGCATTAAAACCTCTGGCTGCATTTACCTTATCTGCACAAAAATGCACTCTGATCTGTCCAGAGGATGAAACTACTGTGAGTGGAGCATGAGAATCAAAAGCAGTCAGGACTCGCAACAGATTATGTGGACTTTCTTCCAGTCCATCATATATTTTAACATAGTCCCCATATCCTGTGCCATCTAGCTTAAAATCCGTAAAGCGCAAAATCACTTTGCGTCGATCACCAGTGTCTATGAGCCATGTACAGTTGCTGCCAGGGGGGTAGAAGTCAGGATAGTTTGGGGAGCTGAATGCACCATAGAAATACTTGAGTGACTGCCCGCATGAAGGGACATCACAATCTAACTCATCAGCCAAGTCCAGGCAGTCAATATTCCCATCGCATTTTAATGAATTAGGGAGACATGTGTAGGCTTTAGTGAAACGTGAAAGACACTGAAACTGGTTGAATGTACATTGCTGAAAGGAAGATAATGTTGGGTGATCGACTTTGGCACAAAGCTTCTCATCTGAACCATCTCCACAATCGTCCATGTGATTGCATTTTAGTGTTTCTGGAATACATTTTCCATTGTCGCAATGAAATCGACCACCCTCACATTTTTTCTTTCCTTAAAATGAGAACAATAAAATATGAAGCATTTTCAAACATTATCAGAACATTTGCTAACAAAGTCAACTTGAAGAAGTTTCAAGGCTTATTTTTATTTTTTTTTCTTGTCAAACCTTGTGAAGCAAGTCATCTTTAACCCCTCTGGTCCTCAAGGGGTTAACTGTACCAGAATTGTATCCCATTTAGACTCACATTGCCATTTCTCTGCAACATCACCAGAGTCCTTTTTAGAATCACTTCAGTTTTTGAGCGGGTTATATTTTGACGGCGGGACTGGCAGTGGTACCCAACCCTCTCCCCTCAGGGACCCCTTACCAGGCCACGTCTTTAGGATTTCCCTGCTTGTACACAGGGGAGTTAATTAAATGACTGAGCCTGTGATTATCTCACCTGTACTGAAGCACGGAAATCCCAAGGACATGGCCTATTAGGGATGCTTAAGTAAAGGGTTTGGAACCACTGGTCTAAGGAGGAGTACAGTTACCCCTTTAAAACAACATTCCCAATAATAAATCCCATTTACCTTAACCTCTGAAGGACCAGTGACGTGTCAGGACCATCACCGGTTTCCTTGCCTAAAGAACCGGTGATGGTAGGGGCACTTCGCGTGTTTTCTGCTTACAGCGATCCTGCGAGAGTCGGAGATTCACTGCTCCAAAACAGGAACGGTCTCACTCAGTTCCCCATTCCACGAGCCAGTACAAGACATCAGTCACATGTGTTGGTGCACTGAACGTCGTCTATGTGGTCCTTAAAGGGGAACAATCACCTCCTAAAAATTTTTAGCATAGGTTTAGTTAATAAAGTAGTATTAGTCCAGGTGTTTTTATTTTTTCTAAAAATACGTACTTTTAAAGATATTTCATCTTGAAGCTTTACCGGTCAGCATAATGTAGCACTCCGAATCTTTGGCAAAGCAAGGAGGAGAATTAGGAAGTCAACAAGAGCTGTGCCGAAGATTCGGAGTGCTATATTATGCTAACTGGCAAAGCTAGAAGATTAAATATTTGTAAAAGTAGGTACATTTAGAAAAAAAACAAACAAACAAACACCTTGCCTAATACTACTTTATTAACTAAACCTATGCTAAAAAAAATGTTAAGAGGTGATTGTTCCCCTTTAAGGATCACATAGAGGACGTTCCTTGCACCGACACATGTGACGGATGTCTTGTACTGGCGGTTAATCTGGGCAGAAAATCCTAACTGACTCAAATCGTGTGTGGATTAGTTCCTCAAAATGAATCTTTAATAAGTCCTGGATATCATGTCCATGGAGGAGGCATGACTCAGTTTCTGGAGTCCAGGACCCCTTGTCACTGAAGTCTTCTAGTGATGGAGGGAGTACTTCAGTGGGAGGAGCTTAAGGTCCTGTGCATAACAAATAAGAATCATGCTTTCCTCCGCAGACGTGATAACCAACACCAATTAATACATCTGGGGGGGTGGGGCAGTCAGAATGGACTCATCAGGCCTTGCGTTCAAAAGAACACAGAGTAATTCTGATTCAAACCAGCTGCATAACATGGGAAAAGTAAAAGTACAAACTGATTAATTCAAGGTGTTAAATACCCTGTTTAAAACAGCTATCTCAAAACCACTGGTCTGTAATCTGATGGGGACCTATGCAGCATTTAAAGAGTTAAAAGCTTCATTTTATTCAATGTGAATTATAGTTCATAAAAGAGAGGCTGAGGTAGAATCCCACTTTAAAAAGTATTTAACACTTTGAGTGCCAGATGGGGTACACAAGCATTGCACACCCCCTGGCACTCAAAGAGTTAACAGATGCCTTACTAAAAAGCACAGGGTACAACTCTACAGAACAATACAATACACTAATATTACATGGCTAGTGTCTGTGAATGCGGGCGTATTACATGGCCAGTGTTTGTGCATGTGTGTGTTACATGGCTAGTGTTTGGGCATGCATGTGTTACATGGCTAGTGTCATGTGTTACATGGCTAGTGTTTGTACATGTGTGTGTATTACATGGCTAGTGTTTGTACATGTGTGTGTATTACATGGCTAGTGTTTGGGCATGTGTGTGTATTACATGGCTAGTGTTTGGGCATGTGTGTGTATTACATGGCTAGTGTATGGGCATGCATGTGTATTACATGGCTAGTATATGGGCATGCATGTGTATTACATGGCTAGTGATTGTGCATGTGTATGTATTACATGGCTAGTGATTGCGTGTGTGTGCATGTGTATGTATTACAAGGTGTGTGTGTGTGTGTGTGTGTGTGTGTGTGTGTGTGTGTGTGTGTATTACAAGGTTAGTGTTTGTGGATGTGTGAGTATTACAAGTCTAGTGTACACAAGGCTAGCGTCTGTAGACTGTATATGCACATAAAATGTGATGTTACTGTAAAACAGTGGTTCTCAAACTTTTTTTGTTCAGGGCACCACTAACACATAATCTACAACATTCGGGGCACCCCTAACATATTTAATGTACTTTATCAAGGGCATACGAAGGGTACAATACATAAATATACAGTTATTATTAGGTTTTATAATCATAATAACAATACTAAATATATTGTGCATAAAAATTTCTATAAATCTTTATTTAAAAGTCCATTTTTGTTAATCTTCATAGAAAACATGGGGCACCCTAAGTTGATGTCTGTGGCACACTAAAGTGCCACGACACCCTGGTTGAGAATCACTGCTCTAAAATATAAGAAACAGGTAGCTAACACAAAATAAAGAGCTGTATAGAAAGCAAAACGTGAACAATTCTGGAGCATACCAACTGCACGGGAATAATTCACAATGTGTTGGAGACCCTGCTAACATTCAGTGGGTTAAAAGCCCCATTTAAACCAACAGAATATTTTGTTTCTCCCTTATAGTTCAATTGGTTTGCACTGGAATTGTTCATCTTTTGCTTTAAGAATAAAGTCTTAAAGGGATAGTAATGTCTGCAATAAAGTAGATCGCTGAGTGTTCTCTATTGTAAATCTAACACATTGCGCTATGTTTAAAAACTTAGTTTTATGTAGTTCAAAAGATATTAAATGTGGAAAGATCCCCCTTGCTGCCGCTTCTGGCCACATCATGCTTCCTCTATCTGTGGTCCGGACGGAGAGCAGCGAGGGACAAACTTCAGGAAGCAAAGGAATATCCTGCTCTCCATCATCAAGGGGAGCAGGGTTTTCCTTATACTTACTGACTGAAGTTAAACGCTTGCTGCATCCGTCCGGTCCTGGGACCAGATTGCAAAACTACATAAAAGTAATTTGTTAAACATAGCGCACTGTGTTACATTTACAATAGGGAAGACTTGGCGATCTTCTTTATTGAAGACATTACTATCCCTTTAAGGGACAAAATGCCCATTGTTTTAAAAGTGGCTATTGCTAAGGATGTCCCCATTGCATTGTGAATCAATGCACTGAAGATCTCCTTGGCACTGACAAGGTTACAAACCACACTTAAACCAATGATAATTTTAGGCATTTTTATTTGTCCCCTACGTATCAATTGGTTTGGCATAGAAATGCTCATCTTTTACTTTCTGCGTAAGGCCCAAAATGCTTAGGACGTACCTGAAAAATAAGACAACCGGAAGCCTTTTTTACAGACATGATCATCTGAATGAAACCTGATCCACACGTGGTCCTGTAAGGAGATGTATGGTGGGGGGATTGTAGAGCCACATGCTCTTTTGCCATCATAATTTTGGGATGGGCCTATTGTCAACCAATCAAAACTACAAGTGGACGATCCCTGGAGGTCAAATTCTTGAAAACTGAAAAACAAAATATGAAACAAAATAAAGGCTTTAACATCTAAGAGTCATGTAACAAATCCCTAATTTAGTAAATGTAATCCATTTTGTTTACAATTTTGTAATTGATGATGATTTGTAGCCCCCAGACATGGATGGTCCCAGGCTGCCCATCACTGCAGTAGTACATTCACTGTGAGACAAGATCATTTTGCTCTAGGAAAGCGATAAAGGGATAAAAGGGTTTTCGTGTGCGCTCACGCGTGTTTTGTTGGTTGTTTGTTTTTTTTTTGCAGGTTTTATGCTGCCAAATAAAACATACACCATCCCATCGAAGATCAAACTAGCATTTTCTTGTGTGCAGTACTTACATGGCCTGAATATTATTTATTTATTTTACAAAGTGTTTTACAAGGAAGAATACATTGATATTTCTCTCATTTTCAAGTATGTCCTGGTGCTTCTGCTACAACGGCTAAGGCCAGTTGTCCATAGACTGCTGTAGCAATGGCACAACTATATTCCAAGACATGGAAATACTACCCCACTCCTAAAAAAAAAAAAAAAAAAAAAAAGAAAAAAAAAAAAGGAAAGTTTGTGCTGCAATAAGCTTTGAATAAAACATCTCAGCACTGGGAGTACCCATATTATAAGGGTTAGTAATGTTTCCTTAACAGAGCAGCTAGGATCCCTCTGTATAATGTGTACTTTAGCTCCAATATCTGCCTAATGCCAACATCGCAATATTTCCGATAATTTTAGATCATAAATTGTCCCCCTCCCACCCCTTAACAGGAAAGGAAGCCACCATCCCTCATATCTATCGTCTGGTCTCTTGACCGAACAGATCACAACAAGAAATGCCCTACAATATATATTTTTCATAAAAAAAGTTTACTACTCCTTTACTAAAACTGTGTTGTACAATTTAAAACAACATGTATTTATTTCCAGCAAAAATGAATTAAAAAAAAAAAAAAAAAGTTGTTAGATCCCAATCCAAATGTTTAAACTTTAATGTGTGTGTATACATTCCTAAACAGATGCCAACTGGTTAATTGTGCTTGTGCTAGTATGACAAGAGTTAATTCAGTTCATTTATTGAGATTAGTAATCAGTGCTCTGTTACTGACAAACACGGTTGCCTTAGCTTTGCCATTTACAGACAATATAACACTGTCACTTCTAAAACACCTATCATAATTGCTGTGGTAACAGGAATCTGGGAGCCGTGGGAAAGGCAGAAATGGCTACACCCACAGATCACATATAAGACTAGAGTTTAGGCCACAGAAAAAGAGAATTTTTACAGAAGCTAGCATGGAGTGGAGGATATATGTGTGTATAACCCAGATCATTTATAGATGCTAGTGTTTAATTCAAGAAAGAAACAGGGATACAATAAAGAAGCACAGGATGGATAATGAGCAGTAAAAGAAAAGAAGCGTTAGAACAATCTCTGGGGTCCTAAAGTGCATTTAGTTTGCCCCAAAATTGATCCACTTTGAATTTATAATTATGGCCCAGTATATTTATTCAGCTGAGCTTCAGCCGTTCTGCTCTTTGTCATCTCACCAAGGAGCAGGACAGCTGACTGTAGGCTGAATAAATCATGTTTCTCTGCATTAGAGCGCTAGTTCAGGAAATCGGCTGGGTTCAGGATAAGTGCACAGGCTGACATTGTTGGTTTGTGGTTCATCTAATAGAAGGGAATTGGAACATGGACCTCCTGTCTCTAACATAGTGCATTCAGCTGGAGTCCTGACCCGGCAACCAGAGAGAGACACTTAGGGCTATATTCAATACGCTAAAAAAGCACCGTTCTGGAGAAAACCAACTGTGCCATAGGAGTCAAATGAAAATTAGCATTTAATAATAAAGGGCACTTTTAACCCCTTGAATGACAGAGGTCTCCAAGTGGGACAACTCAAGAGGTTAAAAGAGCCATTTAAATCAATGGAAATGCAAGTTTGCCCCAGGAGGGAGCTTGTTTGCACCACCATTGCTCATCTTTAGCATGTTAAATACAGCCCACAGTGTGCAAGTATTATTTAAAGGCACCTTAACCCTTTGAGTACCAGAGGGATACTCAATGCATTGCGTTACATACCCCTCTTGCATGCAAAGGGTTAACCCTTTGAGTGCCAGGCGATTGTTCAAAGTGTTGTGCTGCACAGCCTTCTGGCACCCAAAGGGTTAAACAAACACTATTACCAGTACCTGACATGCAGGACTGATTAAAGGGGTTCTCCCTTGTACCAAGGCGAAAAAGTAAAATTCTTTGGGGTCCATTTGAATTTTCTGGACATAGCAAGGTGAGTGGGGGTTCTTATTAGATATTATTATTCATTTAACTACCAGAGGACCAGTCGGGATGAAAAATGTACTGCAAAGCGTTGGAAACCCCTTTGGTCCTCAAGGCATTAAAGGTGCAGTAAACCTTCATTATGAAATGATAAAAACATATTGTAGGACATTTCTTGCCACATAAAATAAGGGAGGATGTTTCATTAAAACATGATAGGGGTTTAACCCCTTAGGGACCCTTGACGTACCAGGACCGTCAAGGGTAAACTTGCTTGAAAGACCCTTGACGGTCCTGGTACGTCACGTACTTTTTACTTACAGCGCTCTACCGGGAGCGCTGTAAGTAAAAATGGGGCATGAAATAGACCGCTCCAAGATCGGAGCGATCTGTTTCAAGCCCCATAGTGACGCGCCGATACACGTGACAGGTC
Organism: Rhinophrynus dorsalis; assembly: GCA_037306005.1. NCBI lineage: Eukaryota > Metazoa > Chordata > Amphibia > Anura > Rhinophrynidae > Rhinophrynus > Rhinophrynus dorsalis. Next base: position 65,172,004 of record CM074723.1, on the reverse strand, counting down.
ACGTGTACCGGCGCGTCCAAGTGCCCCTATGCGGACGTTATGGGACGGAAATGTCCCATAACGTCCGGTCGTTAAGGGGTTAAACTCCCCTCCGCCATTAACGATATCCAGACAGTTCATCTACAGACACTTATTCTATTGCAGGGACATCAGAGGGTTTTTTCCCGCTTGAGGAAGACATGGTCAAAAATGTTGTGTGTGTCCTAAATTATTTATTTATTTATTTTAGAATGGTGAATAGCCCATTAACTATACATATATAAAACTTAAAGGGATAGTAATACTTAAAACGTAAAAAAATATATGTTGTAGGGTTTATCCCCCTGAGTAAAACAAGGGTACTCCCACTGCTGAGAGGCATTTTATTAAAAAATTATAACAGCTCAATCTTGAATTTTTTAGGTCCAATATCAAAGTGGCCTGAAAATTTACAGTGGCACTGTTGCTACACCATCCTATTGACTGCTCTGGTCCATAGACCATAAATCTCTATAGGATGGTGTAGCAACATCAGGCCACTGTGATATTGCACCTAAAAAATTTAAATTTGAGCTGTTATAATTTTTTAATAAACTATCTTTCAGCAGTGGGAGTACCCTTGTTTTACTCAGGGGGATAAACACTACAACATATATATTTTTTTTTTACATTTTAAGTATTACTATCCCTTTAACCAATGCTATTCATACAAAAGTGCACAGCTACAGGCCTAGTGCTAGTCAATGATCAATGTCATAAATTTTATTGAGAATACTGGTATATGTTCATAAATTTCACTGAGAATACTGGGATTTGTAACACTGAACTATTCTTGAAATGTAGGGTGTCAGTCACACAATGGTAGCAGTGGGCAGGTGATTAGGCATTACTGGCCTACTAGTTCTTGTATATTAGCTAATTAGGTAGAAAAAATATAATAATAATTTTGTTAAAAATTTCATGTGGCCTGACTACCTGGGGTATAGTGGTCTGCACTTGGCCCATGGATGTGCAAGTTTTACTACATTCTATGGAAAAGGTGAGTCACTAACTGCAGTTTTCCATACAACATGATAGTAACAGCTTCATCACTTCACAACATTTTGTACTATTGTAACTTTTACAGTAAAATAACCCCCAGTAGGGAGACTACCTTTGTTTTGCTCGGAAGGAAAAAGCAGTTTCATAATAAAAATACATCTCAAACCACTTGTTTCCAGGTTCCCTTTTACCCTTTGAGTGCCAGGGGGTATGCAACGCATTGCAAAGCAATGCGTTGCGTACCCCTCTGGCACCCAATGGGCTAAATCAGGCATTTGCACCAATATTAACACTGGAACATACGGCGTACACACACCTGATAGTGATTACTTCCCCTGGGTTTGCGCGGATATACCAGCTACAGTTGATTCTTGAAGGATACTCTATAGGCCACCCTGGACTTGTAATTATCCCACTCTGTGCTTTGATTTGCTCAGGAATCCCTCCGCAAGCTGAAGAGATTTTAAAAAACAGCAATGAAAAAGGGTTAATGTAATTGAACAGCAAGTGAAATATTACAAATATTTAGTAATAAAATGTGATTTGATGATGAAAGTTACAAAAGGTTGAGTTAACACATTGCTGCGAATGCCTGGTATTTAGGACTTGATGTTCTTACCATGATTCTGTCATGATAAAATGCAGAACTGCAGATTTGCTCAAACAAAAATTAACCCTTGAATAATAGGGATTGTCTTGCAAAGCAATGAAAAGGTCACTAGCATTCATGGAATAAAAATAAATAAATCAAAAAAATTACTAAAATATAATTATTTTTTTCTGCTGGTTTAGAGTTTTGAACTTCTGAGTACCAAGAGGTATGCCCAATGCATTGCTTCTCAACAACCCCTTCTGGCACTCAATGGATTAGCAATGCTATTTTGGTACTGTTATAAATATAACATAAGGTCTAATTAAAAAAGAAAATGGTGATCAAAAGCAAACAAACTGCACCACAGGAGAGAAATAAAAAAAACCTAATTTATTTAAATGCGACTTTCTAAACCAACTGCATACTAGACATCCCAACACTCTATAAATTGCTGCATTGAAAACCTTTCTAGTGTTCAAGGAGGTAAACATCCCATTTGATTTAATGAGAATCTTTATTTCTTTGCCATGTTAAGAAGTAGGACTCTCAAAACACCACTAGGTGGCACTGTAAAACCTACACTATCAGGACAGCCAGTGCACAGGATTCATCGAGCCCAGATAAGAATTGTGCAATGCAGGCAGCCTACTCACAGAGGACCACTACTAGAAACTTTCTAGCCTGGATTTTGTAGTCACTCATGCTAGATACGTGAATTTAAAGGCAAAATATGTCATTACTAGTAGTTAAAATCTAGTTAAAGGGATGAATAATCCTAAATCTATGAATGCTTTAGCCAAAAAAAACATACTGCCCTGATTCAGACAGCTAACCAGAAAACATTAAGCCCCAGTACTTATTTTGCAAGTCTCCCAATCTCCTTAGCATGCCTCAATAAAGATGTAGGTAACCTTTGCCTCTCCATCTGTTTGGAGCCATCCTCTAACAAGCAGATTATGGGAGTTGAAATCTCCATCAGCATGAGAACCAATAGTTGCCTACTCCTGCCCAAATGGGTGGGAAATGTCAAAAGCTTCAGAATCTGATGCTCATGACCCCATTCTATAGGGTGTGAGCAGGGACAAACTTCTTCCCAGCTCAAACCCCATTACTTAAACGGAGTATGCTCAGATGCATTTTGAGCATGCTCAGTTGAAGTACAGTGTGTGACGGAAGGAACACGCAGTAAACTAAAGAGGTGGTACTGTTTGTGACAAATGAAGATTTAAATGGTATTTTTCAAGCGGAACTTTCACACACAATAAAAAGACCCCCAAATAATTTTTCACATGTTAAAGCGGAACTTTCATGGTAACAAGATTGCCCCTGAATATATTACTAACTTAGTGATATGCAAAGGTATACTAGCTTTAAGCTCAATACGTTAGTGGTGTAAAAACACATCTTCTGCAGGAACCAGATGACAGACAGCGCAGACATCTAGAGAAAATGTACCTCCGAGTCTGCTCTGTCTGCCCTGTTCTCTGCCAGCATTGGGGAGTGGCGTTCTTCGTGCCTTATGGCACCGGAAGTTACTGACCACGCAGCCCGATGCTACAGAAGATGTGTTTTTACTGCAACACCACTGATTTATCAAGCTTAAACCCTTAAGGACCTATGACGGTCCTGGTACGTCATGGCTGGATTTGCTTGAAGGACCGATGACGTACCAGGACAGGCATGGAATTCCAGGCTCCCTGAGTGGCTGCACGCTGTTCGAGGAGTCCGGAATCAGATTAAAAAAAAAAAAAAAAATGCTCCGTGGACCTTAAGTGACTGCCACGTGCGTGTGCGGCCGATCCCTTAAGGGGTTAAAGGTATGCCTTTGCATATTGCTAAGTTAGTAATATATTCAGGGGCAATCTTATTGTCATGAAAGTCCCACTTTATGCATATCAATACTTGTATTATCCTTTGTAAGTTCGGCATTATTTAGAAATCCAACTTGTTCGGAGTCTCACCACAGACGACAGAGCAGACATCTTGCTGAAGAGGCATATCTGCGCCTGTGCTGTGTGCCCTGCCTTCTCTGTGATTGTTGAGGGGGAGTTGCATTGTACCTTAAGGTACAGAAAGGGACGGACAGACAGCGCAGGCACACATATTCCTCCACATCAAGGTCCTGCCGGTAAGTCTCCAAAGAAGTTGGATTTCTAAATAATACTGGACTTACTAAAGATAATACTACAAGTATTTATTTGCTTAACTCTATGTGAAAAATGATTTGGGGGGCACTTTATGCATGAAAGTTCCGCTTTAGCCCCCCTGAAGGTTAGAGAGGTCTCTACGCATCCCAAATGTATTGGAGTCCGTTCTGGCATTCATGAGATTAAAAGATTCATTTAAATCAAGAAAAATGGAGATCAGTTTGATTTGTTCCCTATGGTGCAGTTGGCTAGATCCATAATTGCTCCCCTTTTATCCGGTGCCCAAGGCCCTTGTCTCCATGCTTGGACCCTGCAGGCTGATAATTGAAGATATGCTGCCCTGAACCTAGTGACTGAGTAAACTTTACCTGCTGCACAACAACTGCACCATATTATCAAAGAAAGACTTCTATTGAAATCCATTGTAATGTTCTTTTATTTGATAAATATAGTACAAATATTTTTCTCTAGATTTCTACATGTCTGCCTTAACCCCTTAACGACCAGCCGAGCGCGCGCGCACACACACACGGAGCATTTTTTTTTCTTTTTTCCGGTTCCGGACTCCCCGAACGGTGTGCAGCAGCGGGGGGAGCCCGGAATTCCATGACGGTCATAGTACGTCATGGGTCCTTAACGCAGATCTACCCATGACGTACTATGACTGTCAAGGATCGTTAAGGGGTTAATATACCCCAATGATATTAGAACACCCCATAGGAATATACAATCAGAGATTTACAAGGCAAGCACACAGAGGAAAATGTTTACTATCACACTGCTAGGTTCAGGGCAGTAAACATTCAGTTTTCAGCAGTTCTATTACTAAGGCTTATTATCGCTTTAGTGCAGGGGTGAAACATTTCCAGGAGCCTAAAATTATGTCTCTGGCTCAAAAACTTAGGAAATATTTTATATACATCTACGTACAATCATCCATTCACCAGCTCATTAGCTCCTAAATGCACTACCGTCCCTGCTTTACAATCCTTTGAGCGCCAGAGGGGTGTACAATGCATTGCGAAGCAATGTGTGGCATACCTCTTTGGCACTCATAGGGTTAATGTGACCTTACTGGACTCTCTCCATCAAAAATAAACAACGAGCTTTTTGGTTACTAGTTAAATTATTTTTTTCATTTAACGTGAGAAGCAATAAAATAATATGATGCCTTCTGCGGGTTAACCCTTTGAGTGCCAGAGGGGTATGCAACGCATTGCTCTGCATCAGCCATCACCCTTTTCCCTTGTTGGTGGGAGGGCCAATCATCTTCTGGAAGGACCTACCAATGTTTTTTTTTTTTTTTTTTTTTTTGAAGAAAGAAATCCAACATTTTTACATGTATATCAGGGCCATTAAAAAAATAATAGGGCACCCAGAATGAATGACTACAATACATACAGAATACACTTTTCTACTTGTTGTTGGAAACATCTCTGGCACTCAAAAGGTTAATATATTTAGTGTGTGGGTAGCGCAGGGCAGAAAATGAAGCCTCATTGGAAAAGTCCAGGTCAGTCTTCAAACTTATCAACAGAGTTTGTGGTGGTGATGGAAGCCTAACAAGGTGGCAGACATACACGATTTGTAATTATACTGAGTCTTGCAGTGAGACTGTCTTACACTAACCCTTTCAGTGAAAGAGGGGTACACAACACAAAGGGTTAACTCAAAGGGCTAAAATTGAGTGTTAGTGGCAGAGATGAGCACTTGGGGAGTAAGGACTGTGCAGTGCAGCACCGATAATGAAACACAGGGGAAGGCTTAGAGGATTCTGTGCAGTGCAGCACCGATAAGGAAACACAGGGGAAGGCTTAGAGGATTCTGTGCAGTGCAGCACCGATAAGGAAACACAGGGGAAGGCTTAGAGGATTCTGTGCAGTGCAGCACCGATAAGGAAACACAGGAGAAGGCTTAGAGGATTCTGTGCAGTGCAGCACCGATAAGGAAACAAAGGGAAAGGCTTAGAGGATTCTGTGCAGTGCAGCACCGATAAGGAAACAAAGGGGCAGGCATAGAGGATTCTGTGCAGTGCAGCACTGATAAGGAAACACAGGGGCAGGCTTAGAGGATTCTGTGCAGTGCAGCACCGATAAGGAAACACAGGGGCAGGCTTAGAGGATTCTGTGCAGTGCAGCACCGATAAGGAAACACAGGGGCAGGCTTAGAGGATTCTGTGCAGTGCAGCACCGATAAGGAAACACTGGGGCAGGCTTAGAGGATTCTGTGCAGTGCAGCACCGATAAGGAAACACTCACTGGGGCAGGCTTAGAGGATTCTGTGCAGTGCAGCACCGATAAGGAAACACAGGGGCAGGCTTAGAGGATTCTGTGCAGTGCAGCACCGATAATGAAACACAGGGGAAGGCTTAGAGGATTCTGTGCAGTGCAGCACCGATAAGGAAACACAGGGGCAGGCATAGAGGATTCTGTGCAGTGCAGCACCGATAAGGAAACACTGGGGCAGGCTTAGAGGATTCTGTGCAGTGCAGCACAGATAAGGAAACACAGGGTCAGGCTTAGAGGATTCTGTGCAGTGCAGCACCGATAAGGAAACACAGGGGCAGACTTCGAGGATTGGCTTCTCAGAGGGAGAGAGCTGCCAATCATTCCACAAGTCATGAAGATGGAAGCACTCTCCATTTTAGTACTGTACTCAAATCAGGTAGGTTTTCTTTATAGGGGTGGGGGGCAACAATTAAATTTACATTAGGGTTTTTCAACTTATATAAACCAACTGAAGGATGGGGGGGGGAGAAGAGTTGGAACGTGACCGTTCCACTGTAAATTATTTGAAAAAAAACCTGAATCCTTCACGTACAAAAATAGTAAATTTGCATAATTTTTCCTAGATTCATGTCCTGCACAGACCCCTAGTTACTAGCAGCTCAAAATGGTATTTTTAACTTTCTGAAAATGCACGTTCCAGTGGTTACATGGTAAAATTAACTAAAACGGCAGAACTACTACATAAAACTATATATTTCCAGAAACTAGGTTTCCTACTGCATCAAATGAGGAGTCACTTGCATCTTCTAAAGGGAAAAAAATATTTATTTTTTTACATTGAAACCCCTTCATATGTACTAAAATATCTGCAAATTATTGCATTTCCTACTGTATTCATGAACGAGTGCTCTTAGGAGACAAAGGATACACCACTCGTATGAGAGGACATGTGTACACTGGAGCCCTTTCTAGCCAAGGGGGTACTTTTTTTTTTTATTATTATTAGGGTCCCATATGGCAATTTTTTTAAACTAATTAGTTACACAGCATCAGAAGGCTGAAAACCACTGAAGTGTGGCATTTGAATGTTACACAAAAATTACTTACCAACTGGGAGTCCCGAAATCTGAACATTTTCTGAACGCTCGGCAAGCACATTACCTAAAGTGAAATACAACAAGTGAGCTATTTTACTATTAGAAGCTGAACAGCACAGATGATGTAGTTACTAGATTTCATACATGTAGGGGCAAGTGTTAGAAAAACAAACAAAAATGAAAAATCTTCATAATGCTAACTCTCACAGTGTGTACAAGCTTTTAGTGCTGATGAAGAGTAATGAAATTGGGACATAATTTCAGCAAGGAAGAGGAATTCATGAAATACAGAACAGTTCTTAGTTAGGCTGGGGTAGACAGCTCTGATCCACAAGAGCTACCGTCGGTGAACGTTTTCACAAGATTCCTGAATGAGCACAGGTAGACCAATTAAAGTGACCGAGCTACCAGTATGCTCCAGCTGGCACTTCCTGAACACATGCACTGTTTGTAGCTCTAGAGGATCACAGCTGGCTACTCCTGGATTAGACAGTGATCTAGTAGGTTCATTTGTAGTCAGGGGAAAGATGTTGCAATCGGTAGAACGTATTTGGGGATATTATACCTTAATAGGTTATAAGTAAAATGATTAACCCATTGAATTCCAGAGAGGAATCCAGCAAATTGAGTTGCAATGCATCGGCTACATCTAGTACTCAAAGGGTTAAGAGAGTGTCAATATTTTAAAACTATTTCAGAAGTATATATTTGTTTAACTCATTGCTTTAATCACTGTTAACTGAATGTAATTAACCCTTTAAGGACTAGAGGGGTGTGCAAAGTACTGAGAAGCAATGAACTGCACACAATTCTGGTCCTTAAAGAAGAAACACAAACACTTAACTTTTTAGCGCCAGATGCATTGGATACCCATTTGGCACACAAAGGGTTAAAATTGAACAGGGGTTATAGAGAGCACACTTAAAGTGATAGTAATGTCAAACAATAATATTATTTTGTATTGTAGATGAAAAAAACATTATTTGCAGCAAATCCTCTCTCTCAAACTGCTATGGTTTGAGAGACATTCACATTCAAAGTTCCCCCCTCCCCCCTCTTCTCCTGACATCAGTGTTCTAGCTGACAGGAGATCCTGGTCCTGGGACCAGCCGGCGGCTCTGCAGCAGAGCTGAAATAGCATTATTTAAAAAGAATAAAGAATAATAATATTGTTTAGCATTACTGTCACTTTAAACACCATGTACTTCATACATTCTCTTTCCTAAGGGAGAAAATCTAGTTTTACACACTGTAGGAGCATTCATTCTTGCATTTTGTTTCATTATAAAGCAATATTGATTCTGTGTCTCAAAAATGACAGTGCAAAACTGTCTGTAAATGACCTATGATAAGGTAGCAGCCTGAGTGAAAAAGTTGTGCCTACTAATCTTAACTGCCCTTATCTGTGGGTCTTCCAATACAAACACTACAACATGAACCAAATAGTGCCTGAAATAGGACGTTTGAGTAAAACAAATTAAAGGGATAGTAATACTTGAGTTAAAGTTGAGGTCAGAGTCTTCTTTATACGTATTTGAACACATATATATATATATATATATATATATATATAAATAAATAAATAAAACACTTAAAGTTTTGTAGTTCAAGCGCAATTCAATCGGAAAGCATCCCCCTACCGCCTCCTTCTGGCTGCATCACCTTAGATTTGGAATCCAGTAGTGGGACCGGACAGATGCAGCGAGGGACAATCTTCAGTCAGTGAGTATAAGGAAAACCCTGCTCCCCTTGAGGAAGAAGGGAAGGAATTTCCTTTTGCTTACTGAAGTTTGTCCCTCACCGCTCTTCATCCGGACCAGACAGGAAAGCAGAGTGACGCAGGGGAAAGGGGCAGGAGGGGGATCCTTTCTGACTGAATTGTGCTTGAACTACAAAAATAAGTATTGAAATATAGTGCTATATGGTAAAATAAGTAGAAAGACGACTGGGACCTCAACTTTGATTCAAGTATTACTACCCCTTTAAAGAAACAGTAACCCTTTATTTTGACTGTACACATTCTTCAAGTACATATCTACATTCAACTTGTCTATACTTTTTTTTTTTTTTTTTGTCTTACATTTCCTTGACAATGAACTGCCTGTATCTGTCTGTAAACATAAAATCTGGTCTAGCGATACAATGTCAAATAGAAAGTATACAGAGAATTAAATCCTGCAGAAACTAACACTGTATATGATTCCTGATTGGATGGCTTATCAGCCAGAAATCTCTGGTAAAGGAGATCCAGGAAATGTAAAAAAACGAGGAAGAAATAATCAACATTAGAAGCAATTTGACTGTGCATATTATGTACATACAGAATTGTAACTGACAAAGAGTTACTATTCTTTAACACCTAGTACTAAAAACAAATTTAGGATTATATTTTAGGGATCTAACAGATTACATTATTTTTTGGTTTTGTGCTAGCGAAGTTCATGAAATTTAAAAAGGCATATCAATCAATTTCCTCTTTAAGTGTGTCTTCGGAGAGCTGATCCCATACTTTTCTCTTCCACTTAATGACAAGAATGCCTTCTATCTGTAATTTGAAAGACTAACCTGCAAGTTCAACTTTAGCGGACACAGATCACGTGTTCTATGTGCCTCACTAGCCCTGGGGTAATCTATTGATGGGGACTGCAACTCACACCATCATCAACCAACAATGTTTTATTCTCTTATCTGCTAAATAGTGGGCACACAGAAAAAAGTGAGAGAGCACATATCACCTTTTGTAGATACAGATGAAGAGCACTCTTTTTACTGAGTGAAGGCAGATATATAATAACTTTTGCCTGGGGAATTTTGTCCCCTAAAGAAAAGCTGGCTTGCTCCAGGATTGCACCCATTTTGTTTTTGCATAAGGCCCTCATTTCTAGATAACAATGGAGATAAAAAAAAATTACAGATGCCTGAACAACCGGGCTCCTGAAATTTTATTTCCGATTCCTAAATTTAGGGTGCATTATGAAATATATTTCTGTATATTTACAATGTTACAGCCTCAAAAAAACCTCCTAGTCAATTCCTAAACCACGGTCTGGCTTCAAAAATGTTAACAATCTCATCCAACTCTGCTTTATTATTGGTAAAATTGTCACATGCCTAAACAATACACTCTCATGTACATTTACCTGCCTGAAACATATCAGAAAACAAGTCCCCTGGAAAGAATCCATAGCTTACAATGTTTACATTGCTATCCCAGAATTCAAGTGAAGGCACACAACCTGAATTTATAACATTAACTTCCTTGGAGAATAGAGAGGTGCTCAAAGCATTGGAGTTGAAAAGGTGACTGCAACTTTAACGTAAAACATTTGTGGTACAAGTTCATGTCAATTATAAAATAGAATAATAACCCATAATTCTGTGCAGCTTGTCAGTGGAAAACTGAGGAGGCTATTGTAGGGGTATGTAACCCGTGGCTCCCCAGCAACTATTGAATTAAAGTTCCCTTCAGTCTCATTCAGGCACGAGCTGGATAGTACTTCTACTGCTGGGGGGATATTTACAAGAGTTCATAATCTGAAACAGTAAAATCTGCACCATAAAGTGCTAAGGTCACAAAATGTACTGCACTCATCCTCTTACAGATACACTACTGCAAACTGTAATAACATTTGTCTAATCTCCTAGCATTGGGGTTAACTGTTTTACTCAGCAAGAAAAGCCCTACAAATATCAATATAATATTTTCTTAGTAATCTGTATGGGCTCTTTAAAGGAAAATGATAATGATAAGGCTGTTTCTATAGGAGCAGACTTCATAGAAAGTCTGGGGCTGCATGGTGGTTAATATCAGATGTTCAGAAACCATCCCCCTTGGCTAGATCTCAACCCTGAAGGGTGTAGTTTTCAGCCACAGATTTTGCGGACTGCATGCACTGTCTCCAATGGCCCTCAGGGGTCTGTGGGGACTGTATCTCTCAGGACAAGAGGCCAAACTGTGAAACTTCGGTCATGCAGATTTATCTCATTGCAGAACCAACACGGAAGCAGTGGGAGTATCTTTTTAGATCCTGTTGATCCACTGAAGCTCACAATTCTCTGACTTCATCATGAGGTCTGCTCACAAGGGAGCACTGTCCAATGGATAGTTATGTTTGAAGATACTGTATACGAAACTGCCTGTGCAGTTTTTCAGCTTGTGCTGGAAAATAATTCCCCTTGCATTCCTTTACTGTACAGTGCTGCTGGGAAAATCGCTTCCCTCAAACCAGTGGTTTTCAACTGCTACACAGTCTGGAGTTTCTTATAAGTAATTTCAGTCTTCAGAGCTGTATCAATGCATTGCTTCATATGCAATTCTGCATCCAACAACCACTCTAGATGCCTATACACAGACGACTGTTATACAGTCTGTAGCTCTCCAGCTCTCGTTGGGCTACATACAACTGCATGGTCAGTCATCCTACAGCCAGCTGCAGATAATGGGAGGCATAGTCAAACACCAGCTGGAAGAGTTAGTATAGACATGCACAGTACCAAAACCGTGCAAGATATGGGGGGGATCCTGGGCCAGTGGAAACATTGCCTTTGACAGGAGGAACAGAGTGAATGAAAGGGGCAAGCTTGTCATAATGGCTCTGTCACCCATAGGGAAGTGGCCTTGTACAGATTTACATATCCGCCATCTCTTTTCTGCATCTGGCACTTATTTGCTCTATGACAATAATTTAAATGTATTTAAAATCTTCCAGACACACGTTGATTACAACAATGTAACAGTGCCACAAAGTGCAGTTAACAAACAGTATAAGACATACAATATACAGGAAACACATGGTTCTGAGGACCAGTTATGTTATTGTATTACAGCTGTATGGTCACATGCAATCAAAATGTATTTAGTGAATACCCCCTTACCTTAGCAGGGATATAAAATCATAGTGACTCCTATTTTGCCTGTGTGCCTTTGCTTAAGAGAAACTCTTCAATCAGTCCTGGATATCAGGTCCACAGAGGCAGATATTACTGATAGCAGGACCTCAAACTCTGCTCATTGCATAGGATAATCTTAACCCTTTGAGTTCCAGAGGGACACACAACACATTGTTTTGCAATATGATGCATACCCCCTATGGTACCCAAAGGGTTAACCCTTTAAGAATAACAGGGGTATGCAATGCATTGCTTTGCAATAAACTGCGCATTTTCAGTTTCTTAAAGGGGATCTCTTACCTCCATACAAGTTTGCCTCTATGTAATCTTCTGACAAAGTAAAAGGGATAGTATTGTTTCACAAAAACAGCAGCTCCAATTAATCTTCATAGTAGTTGGGCCATGGAGAGTGTTATTTCAATACTGTCAGAGATGTAGTTCAAGAGTAACTGAATGATAAAGTATCCCCCTCCTGCCCCTTTTACCTAGTGTAAGCCACCTCCCCTCAGATGTGGAATCTGTTCCTGGGATCAGACAGCTCACAGCAAGGGACAATCTTCTTACTGTGAGCATAAGGAAAACCCTGTCCCCCTTGATAGGTTTTCCTTTATGTTAATTGAAGATTGTACCTCTCTGCAAGCCATCCGGACAGTCTTGCTGCTCTGAGGTGAGCAGTGTTATCTTGCTATAGCCTTCATAAAAACATAAATAAATAAATTACAGATTGCATGTCAACTCTGTCAGAAGATTACATAGAGGCAAACTTGTATGGAGGGGAGAGATTCCACTTCAACTTGAGTTCTAGAGGAGTATCCAATCAATATTACAAAACCTTTGATTTTGAGTTCTACAATTTGGGTTAGATATAATGTATTTAGCTACACATTACCACTTGACTGCCGTTTGCACAGACAAGATTCAAAACGTAACTAGGAACACTCAGGGTTTGTCCTAGATCTCGGGGTCTCTGTCTGAAGGTCAGATTCTCAGGGCGGAAGTCCAGTGTTACCTACTAAATGCTTTGCACCAATTATCTGCTTGTTTGTCTCTAACTTGATTCCACTTCAGACACAAATGTCTTGCTTGTCTGTGTCCAAGTTCTAGCACGTTCAGAATTCATTGAGGATTGACTGGAGCACCCCTGTGTTACAGCTAGCAGGGACAGTCTACCAGAACAGGGGCATCCATGTTTTTTTGTGGACCACAAGATCAGAAAGTCATGGGTGAGGGCCACATTTTTTATTATTAACCCCTTAACGACTGGCCAAGTGGCTGGCAATTAAGGACCACAAGACATTTTATTAATTTTTTTGTGAATTCGATTCAGAGTCCCTGAGCGGTGTGAAGCCACGTGGGGACCCCAGAATTCCATGATGTGCCACGACAGTGACTGGTCCTTAAGTGCATAACCTTTGTGACTGTCCTGGCAACTCATGGGTCCTTAAGGGGCTAATAACGATAATGAATTGTAGCCTGTCAGCTGTTCAAAGGTATGGATTTATTTATGTATTGATTAAGGCAATGATAACACTGATATTTACTAGACATTATTCTTGAACTGTACTGTATTGGCAGGCAGGGATTCCATTTTACTGGCCTTCTAGTTCATTCATGCGTGTTCATTAGGTTTCATTTTTTTTTTTTAAATTTATTTTAACCCTTTCAGTGTCAGAAGGGTACGCAACACATTGCAAAGCAACGCGTTGTGTACCCCTCTGGCACTGAAAAGGTTAAATCTCAGGTGGGCTAACCCAGGCAGCCGCATCTGGCCCATGGACCGTCCATTTGACGCCCATGTGTCGTACTTCTTACAAGATCCTCCTCCTCTCCTGTAAGCCTCTTTGTTCTTCAGCACCATCTTACATTTCTGCTCTTATCTCCTGCTACACCCCTTTCCATCCCCCACGGTCTCCTTAAGGGTTCTTATGTCCTCTCCCTACACAACTCGAACCATCTCTTGGCTACAAGCTTTCTCACTGACTGCCCCTCGACTTCGGAATGCCCTTCCTATCACCATTCACCAATCATCCACACGCATCACTTTCAGGCATCTCCTCAAAACCCACCTGCTGGAGGACGCATCTCAGTAACAATGTCCTCCTTGTGCACACTGATAGTCACATCAGAATCCTTCTGCACTTCCTTCACCACACGTGGTACCTGCACTTATAATCCTCCTCCTACTGTCTGTTTATCATCATGAATTCTAATTAGACTGTAAGCTCCTTGGGGCAGGGTCCATTTCCCAGTCTATGATTCCCTTGCTGCACTTTCCCCTACAAATAATGCAATGATGGCACTTAAACTTAATGCTATTAACCCAGTTCTGTAGTTCTGTATTGTATTATTTCAAATTTTAAGCGCTGTGCACATGGTATGGCGATATATAAAGATAGATAGATATACATACATGTACTAGAATATACATTCTTTCAAAGATCTCTGTTGAAAGTTCCCAGGCGTTATTTAAAATAAAAGGGAAATATATGTTGCAACTGTGAAACTGATAAATTGTAAATAAAAGTTTTTACAAACAAAAACAGAGCAGGAATCAGAGGAATTTTATTTTCTATCACACACAGCTCTTCACACATCCATAGGAGACTAGCAGAGCGAAAAGGTAACTGCACAACTTGTCCTTTAATCACAGCTAAAACAGTACCAGCATTCATCTGTATTACACATAATAAGAGCATGTATATGACCGATTCTGGGGCTCATGAACAAAATTCCTAGAATAACTGAGTGGGGAGACGTAAATGACATTTTAAAAAAAACAAGTTCCCTTTTCAAATTTAGAAACATTGTCCCCTAACCCTTTGAGTGCCAGGGTGAGCAATGCTTTACAAATTAGTGCACTGCACTCCCCTTTGGCACTCAAAGGTAACAGTTTAAAAATTAAAACAACTCTAATTGGCCAACATTTAACAAGCACCTGCACTGCAAGTGAGACAAAACAGTGTATTACTCACTTAATCTGAGTGTCAGATGGGTGTGTAACGCATTGCAGAGCAATTCTCTGGCACTCAGAGGGTTAAGATCATAGGAATGAAAGAAATGTAAAGAACGTTGGACTCTGACAACAATTTTAGGGGCCAGAGAATGGGGTTTTGTACACAGGTGTATATAGAAGAGACTCCAAAAGCATAGGAGCCAGCAGTTAAACTGAAGGAGCCTTGTCTCACAGGCTCCTGGGATTCTTCTATCCCTGGGTTAAGTTAACATCTCTGTGGACCCTTCCCCCTTTACACCAGTGATGCATTCTATACAAACACAATTCTTTTCTCTGGAGCAGGAATGTCAAACATGCAGCCCATGGGATGAAAGTGTGTGTCTCTTGTCCAGCGGACCATCAATGTGAGGATCTTCATTGAGAAACTTTTCAAATGCCCTGCAGCCCAGCATGTTCTCCAGCCTAGGGCTTCCACCTCCCACTTTTCTGTCTTCTGTCCCCTTAATGATACAGTCTCCAGCGCATTGCAAATGTGAAAAAACGCCTGACTTGATTTGTCTTGATTTCAGCTTCTACTTCAATAAAGCCTGCAATTTAACACGTGTACCAGGCCCTCAACTGTACTTCAACCTGACATGCCTGGTCTAGAGCATCTCTTAACCCATAGGGGATAAATGTCTTAAAATGCCAGTAATATTTCACAGAAACGGCAGCTCCAATTACTCTTCAAAGTATTTGAGCCATGGAGAGTGTCATTTCATTACTGTGAGCATTGTAGTTCAAGAGTAATTGAATGATAAAGTTCCCCCCTCCCGCCCCTTTTACCTAGAGTAACCTCCCACTCCTCAGATGTGGAATCCAGTCCATAGACCAGACAGTTCACAGCAAGGGTCAATATTCTTACTGTGAGAACAATGAAAACCCTGCCCCCCTTGACAAGTTTTTCAGGGTTTTTCCCTCATCTTAATTGAAGATTGTCCCTCGCTGCAATCTACCTGGACACTCCCTGCTGCTCTGAGGTGAGCAGCGTTACATCAGTAAAAGGGGAGGGAGGCGGATATTTTATCATTCAAATAGTCTTGAACTACAACTCTGACAGAATTGAAATAACACTCTCCAAGGCCCAAATACTATGATGATTAATTAGAGCTGCTGTTATTATGAAACATTACCATCCCTTTAAGCCATGGAATTTGATTGGGTGGATTCTTTTCTAGCAACAAAAGGCAGTTTTTTTGTTTCGTTTTGTACTCCTGTCATGGCCCCGAGGAAAGAAAACCTTGTTTTTGTCTCTGGATTTGCCATCAGAGACATCCTAATGATACTATTTATCATGTGAAAACTGGCTTTGTGCCTCCACTGTATTGACTCTTGACATTTAACACTCTGAGTCTTTATCATGTAAAACTCAGTGGCCTTTATTTAAGTGTCTCATTTTTGCAAACATAATTGAAAGATGTTATGACATGAAACAGTGTATTTCATTGTACAGTGTATTTATAAATCATGCATATATTCCACATCAATATACAAATTAGATCTATTAACCCATTTAGGACCAGTGGGGTGTGCTATGCATTGCTTTGCTATGTGTTGCACCGTCTCAACCAGTAATGGGTTAAGAGGGCTAATTACTGTAGGAGCAGTTAAAGTGGAACTGCCACTTTGTAACACACAGCTGATTTTGAAGTTTTTTTTTTAAAAGCACCCATATTTATAATGGATTTTTTTTTTTTATTTAGAATAGTTTATGATGGCTATATTTAGCATTATTTATCAGTGTGAAACTGGCAGGCAATGTCAAATTGCTCTCAGTCCTAACTGCCACTTCCTACCTGAAGTAGTAGTACTAAATAGAGCTAATTATGTCAAACTGTTGTTTGAAATAAAAAAAAATGGCTAACGTAAATATAGTTATCAACTGAAAAAATGGAATACAGAATTTCGGCATTCCATGTTTTGGCCGATATATAATATGTTTGTAAACAGGTCAAGCAAATGAATTACAATGAAGTGTATCCATACTTATTGAGTGATTCTAAAGTAGGACTTTCTGGGTAGACCCTGCCTACTTTATTCATGCATACACTGACTAGGTCATGGGCAGCCAATTGTTGGACCTACAGATCCCATCATGTTCAAGTAGCCAGTGGCTGCTTGAGGATGATGGAAGTTATAGTCTCCAACAGCCGGAGGGACAACAGTCAACTAGCACCACATTAGACAATGAAATACAAATCACTGATTCACAAATACCTGGGGTGTTTTCCAGAAAGACATTTATAAAATTATCAGGATGAATAGCTTAGCAGCGAGGAGAAATGTATCTGATAAGCAGCTTTTTTGACACCTAAATAATAAATATTAGCACAAAGCCATACAAATGATGGGGAACAGATATATATATGTTGAGCAGTGGCTCTTAAACTTGAAGACTTATAAAGAGCCACACAGACCAAATGTAAATAATAGTTCTGTGACTACCAGTGAATATTGAAACATGGGGGTGGACTAAACCAGGAATCTGTGGCTCAAAGCCACAGGCTTCTCTAGTTGTGCACAGAATTCCCAGAGCCCGATAGGGTCAAGATAGAAAACCCATCCCTAGCAGTCTGTGGTAGCTGTGCTTGTTTTCCCACAGGACTGAACTGATACTTGGTTTGGAGAACACGAAGGTCACTTTTACAACCCCCAAATGGCTATCAAGATAATCTGAAAGAGGCTGCAATGCAATCTAAGCTGGTCTACTCCCAGAGGGACAGACCTGCCAGTAGGACAGCTATCACTGGAAAGTTGGCTTTGATTTGAACTAATGAAGTCAGCTCTCTAGGACCCATGGGTTTCAACATAGCAGAAAATGTTTTGAAACTGCTGTTTTAGAGCTTCAAAACTAGGGTGAGAAAAGGCCACAATTGAAATATATACTATGGGTAGGTTGCAGTGGTATCCAGGTAACTTACACCACTCTCCCCCTTCCTTCTTTAATAAAGCTCTTCAGTTTATTTTTCACTGTTGACGGGAATAGTTCAAGGACATCACTGAAATTACTGTTGTATAATATTGTATTACTGAGCTGAAACGGAATATCTGCGCATCACTCATAGCCAGTATGTCTGGCTAGTTACAAAACAGTTCTCAAACATAAGTAACGGTTTTTCCTTTGCGCCGAGGTCACATATAGACCAACATCTTTCTTTTGTTCATTTAGATGTCTTGGATGCCAGGGAAATCCAAGTTTCATTTTGACTTACAGAATGCCGCAAAGCAGCTGCGCTACGTGTGAAACGCCTACAGCTTTTGATTATTCATTACAACGCGGAGTCATCTGACTGGGCGGAAGAGACAATAGGTCTAATTCATGTAACTAACGAGATGCAACTCTGAATCAAACAAACTTTACCACAGAGGGAAATTAACATTCCCATTCATTTATATATTGCTGGAGACCTCTTAAGCATTCAAAGGGTTAAAAGCACCATATAAAAAAGTGGTAATTTGAAGAGTATCCACTTGTCCCCTATGAAATAGTTTTGCTCCAGAATTGCACCTCTTCATCTTGATAAAGAAGGTTCATTGGACATATGTATAGAGAAAATGGGAGCAAATGTGGGGCAAACACAGCAAAATGTACTCGACTAGAACTCACAACGTCAGTGCTTTAGTAAGCTCCCGAACTACCATGTTTTGATGCAAGTACTTTTTGCATTATTATTAACCCTTTTTGTGCCATAGAGGTATCCAATGCATTGAAAGGCAAGGCACTGAGACGGTTAAAGATTTTGAAACATCCAGTCAGACAATTGCCTTAATATGTCAAGTCTTTTATAGAAAGAATTTAGATTGTTGTGTGTCTTGTGATTACAAGAGTTCAATCCATCAAAGTAGGTTTAAAAAAAAAAAAAAAAAAAATTATAATTATATAGCGCAACACTACGTGTGATCACAGCACCCTGTTTCGGCAATGGTGGGCTGTTCTATACTTATGGCAGTAATCAGTTATCGTTTCTATCCTGGGCCCGTCAGTGTAGCTAGCCCAAAAAATAGACATAAAACATAGATAGGAACGGAGAGCGCTACTGATAACCGAAAATAAATATAATATTAAACATATAATTTTATTCTAATAAAATACACACATTACTCAGTACATAGTGTAACATACTAATACTATAACACTGGACACAAAACTCTCTATCAAAACAATACTATAGCTCTGGGGCTTAGATGTACTATATATAAAAAATAAATGTCCGTTTAGCATAGAGATCCCCTGTAGAAGAAAAATGGCATAGTTCTTACAATAGAACCCAGAACCAAAAGTCCACAATTCTATCTGGATATCCAATTACTTCAGCCTTGATGGTATAATATATATTTTCCTTTTAAAGATAACAGGCAACTGTATTGCTGTGCTTAGCGTACTTAAAGGTGACGTTTAAAGGCAACGCAGTAAATAACAAGGTTAACTCTTGTATTGCTGGTTGTAACAAATATATAAAATTGTAACGTTATAAATAACAAGGTTAACTCTTGTGTTGCTGGTTGTAACCATATAGTAGGTATATCAAGTTGTAGCGGGCAGGTCTGTGATATTGAGTAATCTGTATTAGTGACCGTTAGACTGATAGTATCCTGGTGAAAAGTTCTTAGCCTCCTGGGGTCTCTAGTATATATAATGTCCGCTATACGTAACTATTCATGTGGTAATAGACAACCCCGGCTTTTACCAAAAAGATTCTTCATTCCGTATCTTCAGTCTCTTTACCGTCACTTCTGTTGTTTTCTAAATCACTTCTCTTACCAGCCTCGCTCTCACTTCGGCTAGTCACCGATCTCCCGTCCTTATATCGATATCCTCTCCAATCTGTCACTGTGCTTTCATACAGTCAATATTCTCGGCTGATAGTACTGTCTCCATAATCCGGGTCTCTCTGTCCTTGCACTGCCAAACATAAAAACCTCCAATGCGTTTCGTACCAGATATTGGTGCTTTTTCAGGGAGCAATGCGTAATGACTTTCAGCGTTCTGGAGTAAACCAACTACACCATAGAGGACAAATAAAAATTCCTAAAATTCAATGCACTTGACTAAAGTTACCCCTAGAATGCCAGAGAGGTCTCAATGTATTGTTTGGTTACATTGGAGACCTCTCTGGCATTCAAGGGGTTAAAATCCCAATTTATTTTAACAGGAATTTGTATTTCTCCCCTACGTTGCTGTTGGTTTCTCCAGAATAACTCCAGTTTTCTTTTATTATTATGGGCCTTAGTTGCTTTTATTTCCTAAAAAGGTAAAAAAAAATAAAGGCTGCAAACGATGGCCAAGGAGTTTATAACTAGCAGATGGGGAGGGGAGACAATGTTAGATATGTAAAATTGCACTGAAGTATGGAAAGAGCTGCCTGAGGCCGATTGCAGTTAAACCACATATGGCGGTCTACGGGGGATGTCCCACGCCCACCTCTTACAACATTTATTACAGAACTATAAAGCCAAATTTAGCTAACGCAGTATGATGATATGAGGAACAATAATAAGAGCAACAATACATTCCAATTTACTAAAATGCTGAAAACTCAGTTATGAAAATGGCAAACCCTTTTACGACTACAGTGGTGAATAACACCTGGGGGTTATTCACTAAGTTGTGATAAAGTGGAGATAACTTCTCCAGTGATATCACTTCTCTAGTTCCTATGTTATTCTTTGTAGCAAATTCACTAACATTTTTTACGTTTTGGAGATCTTGGTGCACAGGCTCCATAGAATAACACAGAAACTGGAGAAGTCATCTTGGCTTTATCACCTGTTTATCATGCCTTAGTGCATAACCCCTCTGGCCTTGCTTCTTAAACGCATTGCACACTGCTCTGGTCCTTAAAGAGTTAAGCTTGGTATTATTAAAGTTGTGCAATCTTGAATTACACGGCAATGATGAAAAATTACTCAGAAGTTATCTTAAAAGGGAAAATGGTGTTTTGGTTAGAATCTCCAAGAACTGTGTGAATCATATCAATTCTGCGGCAGTTCCAGCACTAAGGAAGTGTCTCAATCCTGTCAAGACTGTAGAAGATATTCTCAGACACAAGTCATGGGAAGGTCAGATGTGATGATTGTTACTTTAAGTGTTTCCAGACATAAGCAACCACTACAAAAATTGCCCAGAAGTCAGATACCAATTCCATTCAAGACACAGCCTGCTGTGGCCGACAGATGACGATCTACAAACCTACAGATAGAAGACTAAGCAATGTAACGTTCTACTGATTCTGCTCCCTTTTTTCCCAAGCATACAATGAGCTACTTTCTACCCAGAGATGCACACAAGTACAGGTTACCCACCCCTGATGTGTGTGTCCTGACACCAACAAAAACCTAATGTATGAATCTTCAACTTTATTAGTGCCAGAGAGGTAAGCAGTGCTTTGCGTACACTTCTGGCAATCAAAGGGTTAAATGATAATACTCTATCCAGCAAGACCAGAAAGAACGTCAGGAAATGCAACAGCAAAGAGAAGAGACTACAGTTACTCACATCCCCCTCAGATCAGACACGAAGTGATGGGTAGTACTGCTTTGATTGCAATGCTATTAGGAGTTACTATCCCTTTACAGTTTGACTGATGTCAGATACTCTTTACTACTCTCTAGTTTGAGGATTTGCACTGCATATGACCCAATGACCACAGCAAAGAGTCAATTCTGGGACAAGCCAACTGTGCCACAGGGAACAAAGAAAAATCACCATAATGTCTATTGATTTAAGTGGTGCTTTAACAGTTTGTGTGTCAGAGAGATATCAAACGCACAGCTGAACAATGCATTAGAAACCTCTCCAACATGCACCAAAGGGGGTGTAAAACCTACAAAGGATTTCATTGGTTTGCTTTGGAAATGCTCATATGTAGCTTCCTGAATGAGACCCAAACTTCCTTGACATAATTTTTAAGATCGCTGTGACCTTTGTTATTGTGATTCGCATCACGAAGGATGATGTTCTAAAGTGAAACTACCACCCCTTTTAAACTTTGCCCCAAATAAGTACCCATCTCGCGACTAGTTGCTCAATAATGCTAGTTGCCAGAATTATTACCGCATTAATGAAAATTGTATTCCGTTCCTGAACTGACAGGCAGGAAAGAGAGCAGACATCTTTTCATAGTGACATCTACGCTGTCAGTCCCAGCCTGCTCTAGGAGGCGTTGCTATGAGCCATTCAGTACCAAAAGGAACTGACACCAAAGGCGTGCATACGTCACTATGGAAAGATGTCTGCTCTGTTTCCTGGCTGTCAATCCGGGAGCACTATAGAATTCTCATTCACATGGTAACAATTTTGGTGACTAGCAAAACTGAGCAGCTAGTCGCCAGATGGGTAATTATTCGGGGCAATGTTTAAAAGGGGTGGTATTTCCGCTTAGAATGCACTGGAACAGTCCTGGTGATCTGGTCACAATATCCTATGGTTCTGCTGGCTTGCCCCAGAATTGCTCCACTTTTCTACATGCAATTGGACCTCTGAGACTATATCTATATTAATAAAAAATGAAGGGGGTCATGTGACCAACATCCTGTGTCCATGTCACACACATCCAGGGGCAGAAGTAAGGAGGACTTATGCAAGGATCCTCCATACTGCCTGTCCCATGTATGCTCATTCATATACAACAAACCTTACAAAGTCATCTCACTCTTCACCCATCCTCCGTATTACTCATGTGTCAGAAAAAATGCGTTTTACTCTTTACCATCCCTCATGTAACATCCCACACGTCTTCCTTTGGACGCTTCCATATGACAATACATATGCAAATAATCTACTCCACCCAGTGTTCGGCCATCCACAGCATTAAAATGTTTCAATGCAAAATCGCTTCTACCCTCCACCCCCTGTGCAAATAACGCTACAAACATCTCTTCTGAGCCGTGACTAACCGTAGAACAGGCCACTGTGCTGTTTTGTTCGTCCTCGAAAGCCTCTCACATTTGTATATATATTTTGAAAACTCTTAGGGGGTCTTCCTAAGAGTGAAGGGTAAGCCAAACGTGGATACCTTGCTCTCAGTACCTAGGAAATCCAGCTGCACCTAACGAGGCCCAACAAGGCCGAAACATATGTCTGGGGTTAGCTGGTGTTCCGTGCAGAAGGGACTTGTCTGGCCCTTCTGCCTGGACCGCCCTTTTGGGCAGGATCAGTCTAATATGTATGTGGAAAGTTCTCCTCTGTAATGGCACTAGAGAGCTAAAACAATGCTTCTGAGCAGTGACTAGCAGTAGAACAGGCCATTCTGCTGCTTGTGTGTCCTCAGAAGCCTCTTACATTTTATATGCTTATGAATGAATGAATATGTTTATTTATATAGCGCCACAAGTGTACGCAGCGCTTTACAATCTCAGAGTTTAAACAATACAGGGTTACAGGTGCTTTTTGTAGAGTGAAACATTGGGTGCGAGGTCCCTGCCCGAAAGCTTACAATCTAAAGTGGTAATGGGAGACATACAGAGTACATTAGGGTCAAGTGCTGAATACAGTGCTAGTTTTCATGATAATAGAGGACATCAGTAATGTAAATAATTTATAAGAGCATTCATTGTACAACATCAGTGCCTTCTAGCATGTTGAGATATTATCCAAGAGGTGCATTTTCAAGTGAGATTTGAAGGTTGTCAGAGAGGTGCAGTGGCGCAGGTTGGATGGTAGAGCATTCCATAGATACGGAGCAATGAGAGAAAAAGGTTTGATCCGTGACAGGGCTGTAGAGACAAAAGGAGCTGAGAGAAGACAGGCATTGGCTGACCGTAAGTGTCGGGATGGGGTATAACGGGAGATGAGAGTGGAAATGTAAGGAGTAGTAAAGGAGAGAAGTGTCTTGAAAGAGAGAAGTAAGATTTTGTATGGTATGATATGAAGACTGCAAGCAATGCTGCATTCCAATTTAAAAGAAGGATTTGCTTGGTGGCTGTCAGTTGGTGATCTCCAAAAACCCTCTCCATCATGTCCTAACATTATGCCTAATAAACGGAGTCAAACAAGTGTCACTCCAAACTTCATGTGCAGCCTTCCACTGTGATCCTTTACTGAGCCGAGCCAACCCAGTCTACTCACTGGTGTGTCTATAGCAACACAGAATCCTAACTCACACCAAGACCCCCCCCCCCCCCCAACACACAGTTGAAATGGTGCAACAAAGCTCAGGCACACAAAGGGACAGTGGAACAAGACAGACACACACATACACACACTAGCAGAATGGAGGTATAATGCTCACACACATTGCAAAGGAACAGCAGAACAAACTTTAAAATGTATATATAAGTACCAATGAACATGGCTCAAAGAGTGTACATCTATATCTGTGACTACGACTGCTTAGTGGAATACAAACAATGTAAAACTATTTATTATTATTCTTTATTTTTATAGCACCATCTAATTCCGCAGAGCTGTAGAATAGGGTATAGACATACAGAGGTATTAAGTAATACAGTCAAATGTGAAGAACAGAAGGATCAGAAGTCCCTGCTCGTGTGAGCTTACAGTCTAGAGGAAACTTCGCCAGTCTAAAAACACTCAGACACTGTATGTTACGCTCAAAGACTACCAGAACAACATGGCTTCCACAAACACCATACTGTTCTTCTGTGGCACCCAGTGGAAGAAGGCAGACAGTGTAGAGAGGTTCTGTGGGCATCACTGTACACTGTATATTGTCTTGCCACACCCCCTGCCTCTTCTTGCACAGACAACGTTGTGCCTCTTTTGCTAGAGCTGTATATAGCTATGTGAATCATGTTAATTAAGCTCTGTGTACATGTTAATGGGCTGGATGTATTGGTTATTCAAATACTCCCCACAGGGTCCTGCATAGCCTTAGGCTCTGAGGAAGGAAGGAATCAGGGAGGAATGCAGGGGAGAACTAAAAATCCTCATTGATCTAAACTGAGCTTCTAACCCTCTGAGTGCTAGGGAGGTATCCAAACCATTCTGTTGCAATGTGCTGGCTACCTCTCAGGCCCACAAAGGGTTAACCCCTTTAATGCTATTATAAAGACCTCTATAATACCAGAAGAGATACAACACCCACTTAAACCAAAGGAATTTTTCTTTGTCTACAATTCGGGCATAAACCTGCAGCACCACATAGGGTTAATTAAAATTCCCATTGCTAAAATCTAACTTTTAACCCTTTTAATGCTAGTGGTGTCTCAAATGCATTGAGATGTAATGCAATGGAGAGCTCTCTAGTATTTAAAGGGTTAGAAGCCCCCATTTAAATTAATGGAAAATGTTTATTTGTCCCATATGGTGCAGTCCTTTTGGTCCTGAATTGCACTTCTAGTTTGCTGATAAATTACTGTTTTTCTTTTGAAAAGTATGGCCCAATAAATGCTCCAAATGTAGTCTTTTTTGAGAACTTGAAGAAAAAAAAAATGTCACTATTCTTTGACAATATCCAGTTCTTGTAAATGTAAAACATCTTTAACCCTTTGAGTGCCAGAGGGGTACGCAACAAATTGTTCTGCAATGCTTGGTATACTGCTCTGGCACTCAAAGAGTTAACTCCCATGATCTGCTGATTCAGATAAAAACTGAAGCCATCTTGCTAAATTTTCTTCTCAGATATCCCCAAAGTATAGATTTAGGAAAAGTCCTGATCCCCCTAAACTTGTAACATTTCAGCCATTTTACTCCATGACTGGCTCAATGTCTGTAAAATCTCTTTCACATGGGTAAACTGTAGTGCTCCCCCCCAGCTAAAGTCCTGTCAGCCATGTTCTCTCTTTCAGATTCTGCTGCCAATATCTTTGCAGTCTGTAGGCCAGCCCACTAAGCTTATATTATTGTCTGATACCCACATAGGTTAGCAATTCATTTGTGATTCTAACAAAGCTTGTGCAAATTTTCTGTTAGTAGGGTCCATAGGCAATGAAGACCTTCCTTGCTACATTTTTACTTTGGCAAATTCATGCAAGGAGACAGTCACCCTTATGAAAGGAACCACAGCATTTTACATTTCACATAGGGGTACCACGTGTTCCTGATTTTAAATATGTGACCCATGTCCCTGGCAGCCTCCTTCTGGGAGAGTACAAAGTCCCTAAATGAAGACTCCAGAGCACAGGCACTTTCAAACAGAAGTTAAAGGGCCACATACGCAAAGTTTTGAGTTCAGTACACTAATCACCCCTGGTGTACATACTGCCAAACATTATGCTACGACAGAGGGGCATGCAAGCCTGTCCTCAAGCCCTCCAACAGTACCTGTTTTCAGGATCTCCTCAATTACATAAAAGTGAATGTCTCCAACTCAGGCAGATCCTTCAGAATGGTTGAATCGCTGATTCATTCACCTGCGTTCATGCAAGGAGATCCTGCAGACCTACACCGTAAGGGGGGGGGGGGGCACTGAGGACAGCTTTGAGCTCTCCTGTTTGACGGTACATACTTGTCATATGATTAACCTGGGGGTCACTTCTGATCTTGGAGAGGTTGAAGCATGTCTCAAAGTTAATCTATTAATATTCCCAATAACATTTTGCAGCCCTGTGTTGGTTTTGGGTTTCTTATTACTAATAGTATCATTAATTTATTTACTTCCAATTTATTTAATTTGTAAAAGTTCACACGCACATCAGAGTCCTTGAGAAACTACATGAAGTTTCACAAAACAAAGCTATTAATGATGGACAGGTGGAAAAGGTTGGGGTGTCAAACAGCGTACATGTGGTTCTGACACTGTCAGCTGAATAAGGCTGGGGTATCAAACAGCATAAATTTGGTTCTGTGACTGACAGTGGAATAAGGTTGGGGTATCAAACAGCGTACATGTGGTTCTGTGATTGACAGTGGAATAAGGCTGGGGTATCAAACAGCGTACATGTGGTTCTGAGACTGCAAGTGGAACAAGACTATAGTGTCAAACAGGGTACATGTGGTTCTGTGACCGACAGTGGAATAAGACTGGGGTGTTAAACAATGTATGTGTGGCTCTGTGACTACCAGCTGAGAAGATTGAAATATTACAAACAGTGCACTTTTATTTTCAGTTGGATTTATCTTGCAACGAATACTAGCTTTCTCCAAGAAAGAAAAAATATCACATGCATTTCTCTCTTTGAGTGCCCATGGGGGTACACAACACATTCCAGAGCAATACGTTGCGTACCTCTCTGGCACTCAAAAAGTTAAGAGATACAGTTTAGCCTAATCCATTTCTTTAATGCCCCAATAAATATTCAAATTATTTGATTACTATTAAATGTTGATAATGAGTCTGTCCCTTTGGATGGTCAAAGACCTCCAACATCCAATGGTTTAATGAGTTTGATTTTTAGGGATTCAATGGGATTTCATTTAAAACCAATGGGTCTCAGCACAGCATATATTGTGAATACCACTGATGTATAGGATAAATATATCACATGTGCCTGCTTTGAACTGTGTAACTATGTTCTCTGAAACATAGCTGGCACAGCAGCCACAGGTGCTGAACGCTGTAGTGTAGCAGTGATTATTTATAACAGGTTTAACGACCCATAAAACCAATTTATTTACTTTGTCTCCTATGCGAAGGGCCATATATTCAAAAGAAAATTGGAGTAATTCTGGAGAAGACACAGTGCACCTATACGGGACAAAGAATAAGAAAATCTCATTGACTTAAAAGGATAGGAATACTTCATTTTAACTTTATTTTATTTTGTAGGCATTAAAAAAACATGAAGAACGATCTAAGTCTTATCTCTCAAACCCTTATGGTTTAAGAGATATTCACAAGCCAAAGTTTCCCCTCTCGCCCCTTTTACCTAGTGTAAGCCATCTCTTCTCAGATGTGGAATCCAGTCCATAGACCAGACAGATAACAGCAGGGGACAATCTTCTTCCTATGAGAACAATGAAATCCCTGCCCCCCTTGACAATCTTTTCAGGTTTTTCCCTTATCTTAATTGAAGATTGTCCCTCTCTGCAATCTACTTGGGCACCTCCCTTCTGCTCTGGCTGAACAGTGTTACATCAGTAAAAGGGGCGGGAGGGGGACACTTTGTCATTGAATTACTCTTGAACTACACCTCTGACAGAATTGAAATAACACTCTCCAAAGTCCAAATACTACGATAATTAATTAGAGCTGTTTTTATTATGAAACATTACTATCCCTTTAAAGCGGAGCTATCAACATCATAACATGTCCCTCAATCCATCGTATAATATAAAACGCCAGATGTAGGTTTGTCCGAAGCGGTCATGCACAGTAGAGACTGTCAAACACACAGAATGCTTGCCCGTGTACACAAGCTTTTGTAGTCATGCGCAGTGGAGACTGCCTGAATGTGCAGAATGCTGGCCTGTGTATACGGGCTTTTACACTAGTTACTAATATAGCGATAGGTAAAGCCATACTCCTATAATGCTGAATAAGTTCACGTTACTGAAGAAAACAAACTTCTTAGGCAGGCGTCCGCAGCGCGTTCCTCAGTACTGTGCATGACTGCAGCCATCTCTACTGCGCATGACAGCTTCAGACAAACATACTTAGTGAATTATAATATAGGATGGATTGGGGGCAATGTTATGAAGGTGATAGTTCCGCTTTATATTGGGCTTTTAAGTACCTGGAATGTAATGTATGTTGGAGGCCTCCCTGGAATTCAATCGGTTAAAAGCTTAATTTAAATTAGTTGAATTTTCAGCTCTCACTTATAATGCAGTTGGCGTGCCCCAGAATCCCTCCATATTTATTTTTGAAAATACAGTTTTAACCCTTTGACTACGTGGTGTAGCCCTGTGGCATTCAAAGGGTGAAGTGTTTATTTTGAATACTGGGAAAACCATAAACGTCCTCTCTTATTAAATAGATGTCAAATTTAGCTTAGGGGGATTTAATATTTGCTGCAGCTACAAAAGGGTTAACCCTTTCAGAGCCAGAGGGGTATGCAGTGCATTGCTAAGCAATGTACTGCATATACCTCTGGCATTGAAAGGGTTAATGTATCTACTGGAACTTGAATTCTTCTGAGTAGGCTTTACTAGGTGCCAACGGCCTGGCATAATCAGAAAGCCTTGGGTCGTATTCAGGAAGCTGGGGGGGGGGGGGCAAACCAACTGAATTGCACATAAAAATTCCCTTTAAATCCGTGTGAATTTAGGAGATTTGTATTTATGGTACAGTGAGAGTCCTGGTTACCACATGAGTCTCACAATGTTTATATACTTGTGGGATTGATAATCAATCTGCCTTAGTCGTACACACAACTGTCACAACATTGTATCTGGAAAGTTTATATGGCCTTTTCCTTAGACTCCCTGTGCATTACAGGAACAGATGTCAGGTTTAAAGGGAGAGTTAACAGCTATAAAGGGATAGTAAGGCAAATAATATATTTCTTCTGCAGAACATGCTACCTTGATTAAAACAGCCTGTAAAGAAAGTTAAATACATGAGCATGTGGTATTCCCCTCATCATCTGTGTTTTACTGATGGGGGGGGGGGGTTACTCACATGTCTTTCCTCAGTCAACTACACAGCTATGGTGTCTGAGAAGGGACAAACTTTTGTTTGCTCAAATACCATTGTATTTTTTGCACACTTTAAAGACACAATCACTTAACAACTACTTTGGCGATTCAGAAAACGGTTTTAAAAACCACCTATATGTTGAATTAGCCATATTATATTTACAAAAATATTATTTGCATTCGATTTCTAGATCATGCTAATTAACCCTGTGTGTGCCACAGGGGTACGCAACTCATTGCTCTGCAATGTGTTGTGTACCCCTCTGGCACTCAAAGGGATAAACTAAAAAATCAGGTTTATGACTAGTGAGTATGTGGCACAACTTCGCCTATGTGGTGATTTTTTTTTTTAAACCCTTTGAGTGCGAGTGGTAGCCAATGCATTGTGTTGCAATGCGTTGCATTGGATACCTCTGTCGCACTGAAAGGGTTAAATTCTATTAAAAGTCAGACCTTTTGGCGAGGAAACCCTCCTGATGCTCCCCAGCTACTGATCTCCCAGATAATTCGGGGAGAGCAAGAGGGCTCTCCCCTGCTTCATCCAACCCCAAGTACTGGGTAGGAGTGGGCAGGACTGAGAAACCCCTTCATGTCAATGAG
The DNA here is from genome assembly GCA_037306005.1 of Rhinophrynus dorsalis. NCBI lineage: Eukaryota > Metazoa > Chordata > Amphibia > Anura > Rhinophrynidae > Rhinophrynus > Rhinophrynus dorsalis. The sequence continues at coordinate 65,141,959 of CM074723.1, read as the reverse complement.
GGAAAGCATCCCATTTGTAGCTTTTTTGCTACCCATCTAGGTATGATTCCCAATGATAAACTTTCTAGTTACATTGGGAAAACTATAAACAATTTTTACAGAACACAGTTTCAGCTTCTTTATGGCATCTCACAAAAACTAAAATTTGCATAGTACAAGCTATGATGTCATAACCACAAAAAAAAAATTAAAAATGTACTTTTTTTTTTTTTTCTTTAATACCACCTTCTGGAAACATTTGTGCAAACCAATGGTAGACAAGAAACCCTCCTCATTTAAGGTAGTTTGGAATGGAATGTGCATTTTTACCACTGGGCAGTGATTTTGACAGGAGTGGCCATGTGGCAGAAGCCCCTCATGACCACTACTAGCAAAATCTCTGCAGCCATAATCACAGGGGCAATGATTTTCACAAGAGTGGACCCTTCTGTGAAAAGCACTGCAGCAAAACTCACTACCATCAATGTCCAGTTGTTTCCCAACATGCATGGAACGCCGAATCCAACAGGCACATAATGTTGAAAATAAATAAATAAATAGGACTGTGCAAGCATGTAGGTAAAATTAATTTATATATATATATATATATATATATATATATATATATATATATATATATATATATATATTTATTTACTTACTCAGTGGGTTTAGGTCTTTTACAAATAACTGAAATTTTCACTACCAACATAAATGTTTTTTTAGAGTTTATAATAGTGACAAAACTATGCATTTATTTATTTTACATATATATACCCCCTTCAAATGTACTGAAATCATTGAATATCCTACTGTATGCATTAGCTACTGCTCTTACAATAGAAATTGTACCCCACTGGAATGAGTTGACATACTGTAGGATATGCCAGAAGAACAAAAACGACACCAAATACAAACTCATTGTTTTTCGAACATTACTTGCATGTACTAAACCGCTGTACCAACTAAAAAAATGAAGAAACAATAGACAAAGCATACTGTTTTATAAAAAATAAAAAAAAAAAAGATGACCCACTACATCAAATGAGGTGTCACATGCCTTTCTACCCCTAAACTGGTGTGCACAAATGTTTCCAATATGTGGCAATTAAAAACATTTTTTTACATTTCCACCATTTCAAGTGTACATAAATGTTTAAAAACTACATCATTTCATACTGGATGTATTAGCCAATACTTGTGCAAGAAACATACTGTAGGGGGTTCCAGTAGTACAAAATGACACCTATATTTTTTTTTAATTATTATTTTAAAGGGAACCTAATAGCACAATAAAACTTTAGCTTAAATTAGTACATGTAATTTGTGGTACATATTGTGCTATATATAGTTATTTGGAGTATACTGCCGCACACACTTGCATTAGTAATTGAACTTGGTGCTTCCAAACCCTGCTTGTGTGTCGAAGCCTTCTGTTGGAAAGAGTTGAGCACTCAAATGTATAAAACTTATAATTTATTGTAACATAGTTAAAATTCCAACGTTTCAGTCCTCAGTTGGGACTTTCTTCAGGAACAACAGAGTTACAGACCGGTATGCCGGTCTGTCTTATATACTCTATTGTCAAATTTGGCTCCGTCATGACGTGCGTTCAGCTGCCATCACAGCAAACCAACATCTGACGTCAAACTATATCCTCAAAACACCTCCTATGTCCATCATTAAAAAACAATACTAAAAACATTGTATCAATAAACTCTGTAGCGTGTTACATATAATGTATCAGACTAAATTGTTCATTCAGTCCGATCGGTGACAGAGTTCTCAGCCTGTAAATCCAATACATTTCTCTCTTAGCAAGCTGAGCAACTCTGTCACCTCCCCTTGGTGCCTGTTTAACCAGTTCAAACGGAAAACACTTGAGTTCGGAGACTATGTCTGAACTGGATGAAATGTCTGGCTACCGGGGATCGCTTTAACTGAGTTGGGTGAGATGATTAAAGGTGTGTACACATGTGTGGGTTGTGTGACATGTACCCACATGATTACTGGAACTAGTTACCGGGTACCCTCGATTAATTATACCATTAAGGTGAAGCAGAACATCACATGTACTACAGCATTTGTGATATATCTGCTGATCTGCCCCTGTTTGAAATACTATGTCGGGAAGACGAGCAGATCTTTTAAAGAGCGAATGCGTGAGCATCGTTCTGTTATAATTAGAGGTCTCAATAACACACTGAGCGAGACACAGTTAAATCGATCCCCAGTAGCCAGACATTTCATCCAGTTCAGACATAAAGTCTCCGAACTCAAGTGTTTTCCGTTTGAACTGGTTAAACAGGCACCAAGGGGAGGTGACAGAGTTGCTCAGCTTGCTAAGAGAGAAATGTATTGGATTTACAGGCTGAGAACTCTGTCACCGATCGGACTGAATGAACAATTTAGTCTGATACATTATATGTAACACGCTACAGAGTTTATTGATACAATGTTTTTAGTATTGTTTTTTAATGATGCCCATAGAGATGGACATAGGAGGTGTTTTGAGGATATAGTTTGACGTCTGTCAGATGTTGGTTTGCTGTGATGGCAGCTGAACGCACGTCATGACGGCGCCAAATTTGACAATAGAGAGTATATAAGACAGACCGGCATACCGGTCTGTAACTCTGTTGTTCCTGAAGAAAGTCCCAACTGAGGACTGAAACGGAATTTTAACTATGTTACAATAAATGATACGTTTTATACATTTGAGTGCTCAACTCTTTCCAGCAGAAGGCTATATATAGTTACTCACACTTCTGTAGTTCAACCACTATTGAAACTTAAAGGATCACCCTCTTGCCCCTTCTGGCCGCCTCCCATTGAATCTGGAATCCGGTTGTGGGATTGGACGGTTGCAGCGAAGGACAAACTTCAGTTAATAAGTATAAGGAAAACCCTGGGCAGGATTTTCCTTTTGCTTAATGAAGTTGGTCCTTAGCCTCTCTCCATCTGGACCTGCATGAACGGATCAGTGACGTGCCCAAAATGGGAGAGAGTGGAATAATTTCAGATTCAATAGTGCTCAAACTAGAAAAGTGTGAGTATCTACAGTGGATTTAAAAGTCTACCACCCCTGTTAAAATGCCAGGTTCTTGTGATGTAAAGAACGAGACAAAGATAAATCATGTCAGAACTTTTTCCACCTTTAATGTGACCTATAAGGTCAACAATTCAATTGCAAAACAAACTGAAATCGTTGAGGGGGAAAAATAAAAAACTCACAATAACCTGGTTGCATAGGCGTGCACACCCTTAATCTAATACTTTGTTGAAGCACCTTTTGATTTTATTACAGCAATCAGTCTTTTTGGGTAGGAGTTTATTAGCATGGTACATCTTGACGTGGCAATATTTGCCCACTCTTCTTTGCCAAAGCGCTCCAAATCTGTCAGATTTCGAGGACATCTCCTGTGCACAGCCCTCTTCAGATCACCCCACAGATGTTCAATTGGATTCAGGTCTAGGCTCTGGCTGGGCCATTCCAAAACGGTGATAATGGTAGTATAGTTTGTCTAGAGGGGTTATCAAGGGAACCCTTCAGCTCAACCGGAGGGGGCCTATCTAGCTTCACAGCTAGAACCTTTATACGGCTTAGGGCTGCTGCACAATTCCTTTTAGGCAACCTCCGATCTCTAGCCTCATTGCCCAGCATCGCACTCTAGCTTATTGCTCTTCTATCCCTTGTTGGAGTAGTCTGATCGTCCTTATTCCTCAGGGGGGGATAGGGGGTTCTGTGTTATCCTACACCAGTCTGGTATACATGACAACTCCTTTGTCAAGGAAGGTAGGGTTTTCCTTATACTTCCTTAAAGTTAGTCCCTCGTTGCATCCGTCGGGTCGCACGGCACGATTAGAGATTCAATGGGAGGTGGCCAGAAGGGTGACGGGCGGGGGATCCTTCTCCAGTTAATATGTTACGAACTACAAGTGGTATGAAGTAGCGCTATGTGTTTTTTATATTATATAGAAGAAGACGCGGCTATCTAGTATTTTTGTTTGTTTTTTTTGCAACAATACAATGCCTTTAACAAGAATTGCATTTGTACATGCTCAGATCAAGAGCTTGAGCAATACAGATGTCTGAATGAAAATTTTTAACTGTTTGAATGCCAGAGGGGTACGCAACACGTTGCAAAACACCCCTCTGGCACTCACAGGGTTAACATGTGCCTAAAACTATGTAGCCTATCATAAATAAATAGGTTATACCAGTGTGTGTGTGTGTGTGTGTGGGGGGGGGGCGATGGCAGGTCCTGGGGCTGTAAGCTCCCATCACAAGCTTCTCCTGCCGCCCCTGTTAGTTCTCTGGTAGACTGGAAAGAGAAGACCATTTCACCTTATCACATCCACTCTATTATCACCTACAAATAGCAGCACCCATCCGCTTTCCTTTGGCGCTTGGAGAGGTGAGAGGCCCCTCAAGCATCCAAGGGGTTAATCTATTTTTTTTTCAACCCCTTTTTAGAATTTTTACCATCATTTGCGACCTTTTGGTGGGTTACGGTACTTTCAGAAACATTTTCTAACCAAAGGACCAATAACATTTATAAAATATGTTCTGTCACTCATATGGGAACCTTTCCTGGAGCCCCAAGTGCTCACATTATTAACTCTTTAAAAAGTAGAGGGGGGTGCACCTCGTTGTCCTTAAAAAGTGGAGCAACTTGAAAGTTACAGTTAGTGGATCATTATCTGCCATGTGCCAGATTTTGGGCTGTACATATAAAGAAGGTAGAAGCAATTCTGAAATAAAGCAACGGCACCATTTGGGACAAATGAAAACATTTCTACTGATTAGAAGTGGAACTGTCTAACCCCAAATGAAGTTGAGTCTACTCAACTATTTTTTTGTATCGACCCTTCTCAACACCCCCGAATATCTGTCTGACAGGAAGTATGGAATTTTGGTATCTGTCTGGAAGGAAGTGGCAGCTGGCAACATAGAGCAGCATGGAATGTTAGTATAGTTGGTAATGTGGAGCAATGTGGAATGTCAGTATATGGCTGGTAAGAAGTGGCAGTTGGTAATGTAGAGCAGAATGGAATGACAGAATTTGGCAGTGATGCCTGGCAGCTTTGCATTAACTGACAAATAAATAACTGACAAATTATTTTAAATAATAAAAAAAGTCTAACATATAATTGCTTTCAAAATGACAGTTCCATATGAATTGTGGTTTTTATGCTATGGAATGCTAGAGGTGTTACAGACCACTCTTGTGCTCAGGTTCTTAAAAGCCACATTAGAATTTTTAGTGGTTCAATTGGTTTGTTCCAGAACAGATCATAATTCTAGAAGGATAAAAATCATAGGAGTCTGGACTTCTAAAATTTTATGTCTGACTCATACATTTTGGGAGCCATTTTATACACACATCCTACCCTTATTGGCTCATAAGATTTCTATGTTTTTATTCAGCTTTGTCTCATACTGTTTTTGGCTTACAACTCCAATCATTACCTGCCATCCAGATAACCCTTTGTGTGCAAAAGGGGTACGCAATGCATGTCTGTCACTCAAAGGGTTAAGGATAATAGGAACAGTAGTCCAGTGACAACTGGAGTGCCGAGCACTGCTGACCTTTGATATCAGGGATCCTAAAACTTTAATCCTGGCTCCTAAATGCACCTAAGACAAGCAAGCTGCAGCCCCTCCAAATACTGCTATTGGACTAAAACGCTCATCATCTGTAGCCAGCCAAAGGGCGATGTAATACAACAGCAGGAAGTGGACGGCCAAGGGTTGGCCTTCCCAAATTAAATGTATATTATATACCACACAGAAATGTATCAAAGGCTGGCAACCTACAATCCTCAAGGTTTTGGACTACAACTCCCATCATCTGAAGCCAGCAGGCTATCTACAGGTGATTTATATGCAGGCACCTTTGTATTGCTTGTATTTGTTGACTCCATAACAAAAATAAATACATAATATTATATATATATATATATATATATATATATATATATATTTATTTTATATATATATATATATATATATATATATATATATATATATATATATATATATATATATTTTTTTTTTTTTTTTTTTTTTTACTCTCCTCTCTCTCACCCCTTATGTTACAATAACAGTCAGAAACATGTAGTAAGTAATTTACATTTAGTTCACCCCAGGGGACTAGATTTACCGTTTGTTACGAAGGTTTTATTTATACATCAAATGCTGCCGACAGCTGCAACAGAAGAAGCTTCTCCTCTGTTTATTTTAAAATATACCTCCATTTACATGTCACAGGTCGTGGCCCATAACAGGATGCTCGTCACTGTAGTGGCTGTGTGGCAGAGGGATATCCAATGTGTTGGCACTCAAAGGGTTTACCTCTACAGATCAAAGGGGGGGGCTGTTTTCTGTTTCATTCAAACTCATCCTTCCAGACGAGTAATGGGCAACTCCAAGGGCCACATGTCTGGTTATATTCAATAAACTAAAGAGGTACAATCCCGGAGCAAGCCAACTGCACAATACGGGAGAAACTAAAATGTTCCTTAAATTAAATGGGGCTTTTAGAACCAAGGGTACAGTTTATTTACTCAAGAATTTTACCACTTAAGTTTATTGAATACAGCTCATTATGTTTAATCTTTCTGGACCAACATCTGGAAAGTATGTTTACATTCACTTTAGAAGCAGGAAACCAGGATAAAGGTGAAACAGTGAGAGTGTAGAGGGAAGGGCAAGGGGAGGGGTATTTGGAGCAAACAGAAACGTATTGGGCATTATTCATCCAGAGCAGAAGCAGATGTAACCCTTTGAGTGCCAGAGAGGTAACAAACGCACTTCTTTTTGGGAGCAAACTCTCCTGGAGCATCCGGCAAACTGCTCACGCTTCTACACAATCTTCAGAAACATGATCCGCTCGATAATCATACAACGGGGAATTAAATCCCATTTAGTGTGGTTCTTATAAGACTACAATAAAATGGGTTTAGTTCCACCAGTCCTTATAGAGCGTATCTTGTTCCGGCAGTCTCTACTTCACGTGCTGTTAAGCATACAGGGAGCTTCGCAGGCCAGTAATTTATATTATACAGATTACTTTAACTAAATTGCATTTCACTTGTATAACTCTGGTTTTCAGAGTTAAAAGAAATGTACTAATCAGAGCTGAAAATGTCCACTAATCCACAGGCAGAAAACCCTTCGCTCTCCAGCTGTTGGGGACTACAACTCCCATTATGATGGGAATTTGAATCTCTAACAGCTAGAGAGCCACAGGCTGCCTACTCCTGCACTAGTCAGCATAAGAAAGCTGCTCTCTGTGGGTGGACTATAGTACATTTTCATCTGTTTACTGGCAACTTGTTTTCTGTGGCTGATGAAACTCACTGATATTTTCTACCCCTACTTACAGACATATGAATACCATCAGGTCTTAGCCCCTACCACTTCTGCTGGGAACCTATTCCATGTACTTATCCTTTCCACTTATTTTCCCTTTCCAAGACAAAGGAATAATTGTTTCATGAGTAAACATGTAATGAGAGACATCTCAATAAAATTCCAAAATGTTATCTTTATAGACAATTAACCAAAGCAATGCACTGGAGCTGTCGCTAGCATCTAAGGGGTTAAAGGGACCAATTACCAGCGTTAAAAAAAAAAAAAACATTAAATACAATTTAGACCAGTGGTTCTCAATTTTTTTTTGCTCAAGGAACCCCTAACACAAATCCTGGAACTAGTGAATCAGCATGGCGCTGTCCATTGATGAGGTGTTCCGTGCACGTTGGGGACCCTTTGGTCCTCTCAAGCAATTTTCACAGGAGTAGACAGGAAGCCTGTCACCACCCTGTGGGCCTCCTTGCAACAATTTTGTCAGTAGTGGTCTGTGGCTATTTGCTGTTAACAGGTGATCTCCGCCACCCTGGGGAGGGGCAGACAGCAAGCCAGTAACAACAATTTTTATAATCTATTTTATCAAGAATTAATGAATGGTAAAAACACAAATATGTAGTTATTTTAGGTCTCCCAACCAGAATAACAAAAAGAAATAAACTGTACATAAATTCCAAAAGTGTACAACTAAGACTCAGCATTCACACTGTTTTCAGGCTCTATAGGAAAATGCGGATGTTCACTGCACACCAAAGAGCCCTGGCACCCTGACTGAAAACCACTGGTTTAGACCACCGAGTCAACAAGCTGCCATGCTAGAAAATGAACAAAAGTGTGTTAAAACAGGGAGGCTTGAGAGGTCAGAGTAATAAGAGGACAAAGGACAGAGATGGTGAGTGAGCAACAGATGTGGCTAGTTCCTACAAGCAGCCAGACTGAAATCACAAGGGCACAACACAAAAAGCAGCACTAATTTGACATCTGAACAGAGGAAATGGAATCTTTGACCTGTGACTCATATGTGAAAAAGACTTATGAAAACCAAAAAACATTCTTTAAAACGACAAAGCCTGCAATACTCAGTGGGTCAGCTGCTCTTTCATTCAAGTTCCAGAGAGGGAGGCCAATACATTAATATCCCACTCAAAGTCAAAGAGTTTTAAAGTTACAAGAACCATGTAACCCTTTAGCACACATTAGAGCAATAATAATGAGAAATGATGGCTGCCATTTTGTGCATATCTATAACAGGGGTAAGAAACCTGCTATCCTGAAGTTGTTGGACTACAACTCCCTCATCCTCAGCCATCCTCTGATAATGGGAATTGTTTTTCAACAGCAACAGGAGCAGATACTGTTTAGCCAACTCTGGTCAATGCACAGGAAGCAGCGACAGCTTTTAGATGCAGAATTACACAAAATAAAATTCAGAGTATTGTTACTGTATACTTTTATTTCTTGGAATCCGATCTGTTAATTCTGGGGTGTCCTCTGCCCCTAGCACGCAAAGGGTTAAAAGGTCAAGGTATCATGGAGATAGGATAAAGTAAACATTTTTTATTTATATTTTTAATTAGATTGTGTCTGCATGTTTCATTGCTAATGTTTGCTGCTGAACTTAACTATTTTGATCTGAAGAAAGGGATCTTGTATGCTAGCAAACATGCCTGTTCTTGCTGTGGAAAAAGGGGCAAAACGGAAAAAAGAACTTTCATCTACAAAAGGTTGAGAGAATTCCTGTGTTCTCATATTTTCAGTTTGATCCCTGAAGCTACTGGGAAGACTGAAGAATCCCGCACTCAATTACCCTCCCCCTTAAAAAGTGATAGTAATACTTAAAGGGATAGTAATGTTTCATAATAAAAGCAGCTCTAATTAATCATCATAGTATTTGGGCCTTGGAGAGTGTTATTTCAATTCTGTCAGAGATGTATTTCAAGAGTAATTGAGTGATACAGTATCCCCCTCCCACCCCTTTTACTGATGTAACACTGCTCACCTCAGAACAGCAGGGAGTGTCCAGGTAGACTGCAGAGAGGGACAATCTTCAATTAAGATAAGGGAAAAAGCTGAAAAACCTGTCAAGGGGGGCAGGGTTTTCATTGTTCTCACAGTAAGAAGAATGTCCCTTGCTGTTATCTGTCTGGTCTATGGACTGGATTCCACATCTGAGGAGTGGGGGTTTACACTAGGTAAAAGGGGTGGGAGGAGGATACTTTATCATTCAATTACTCTTGAATTTCAACTCTCATAGTATTGAAATAACACTCTCCATGGCCCAAGTACTATAAAGATTAATTGGAGCTGCTGTTTTTTTGTGAAACATTACTGTCACTTTAAAATTCAATAGATTTAGTTCTGTAGACACTTAAAAAATAAGTTAATTGCATGGTTTCTGATCTCCCAAACCTTTATGGTTTGGGAGATATCAGTCTTCAAAGTTCCCCCTTCCCTTGTGCTGACGTCAGCTTTCAAAGTTACAGATGGAGATCGCAGTCCATAGACTGTCCTGTGGCTCTTCAGCAGAGCCGTGATCGCGGTAGCTACAAAGAAATACTTCATTTGAACGGTCTACAACTATGTCTATGAGTAAGCAGTAGTCGTGCGAAACGCGTGAGGCTATTCTTGTGGTGTGGCATCCCAGTGTGTTCTTGTGATATAAAGCTGTTTCTACCTTTGTATATTTCACATTCAGTGTGATCCTTTCATTTTGTTTTTTTTTGTTACACATTTAGAGGTTGGAATCTCTTGGACCGGCACCGTGTATATACATCAAAGCGGTGAGTGTCTATTGCATTGGCTTATTATCTACATTATCTATTGTTGGACTGTTCCAATACAGCAGTGCCGTTGCTTCTTTGTTGTTGTTTCCATAAATGTTTTATGAGACATTATTGTCCCTTTAAAACAAGAAGGATTTGGGGAATTTTTCTTATTACTCTATCATGCAGGTTTATGGTCCAGAATTGTACCTCTTTAGACTGATGAATAAGGACCTTAGTGGGGGATGTATAAAAAGCCTTCTTAGTGTATACTTAAAAGGGATAGTAATACTTAAGAATTACTAATCCCTATATTAAAGTCCTATTAAAAATAAACGTATTGCCCCCAGTGTTAAGCTCTGAAACCTTTATGGTTCGCGAGATGATCGCTCCTAAAGTTGCCCTCTCCCTCCCTCTTCCCTGTAGTCTGCGTTCTAGCCGACTGCAGGGAAGCCTGTCTAAATGGTCTTCTACGTGTGCTTGGTTTGCAAGCACACGTAGAAGACAGTTTTAGTAAATTTTTTTTTTTTTAAATTAACGAGATCGCGGCTCTGCTGCAGAGCCGCCTGATGATCTAAGACCGGATTTCCCTTCAGTCAGCTGCAACACTGACTTCGGGGAAGGGGCAGGGAGAGGGCAACTTTAGGAGCGATCATCTCTCAAACCATAAAGGTTTGAGAGATGACACTGGGGGCAATACATGTATTTTTAATAGGACTTTAATATTGGGATTAGTAATTCTGAAGTATTACTATCCCTTTAAGAATTGTCGCTATAATTCACAACGCCTGGTCATATTTACAAAGAAGTAAAGTAACGTTTATAAATATGTCTTGGAATATTCTGAGAAAATTTGCACCTGCAAATATATTTTCACACACATAGCTGTCGCTATACCCTTCAAATAAGAATAAGTTATACCTGGCATTAAAGGGATAGTAATCCTTCATTTTTACTATCCCCCATGTTGTAGCCCTTAAAAATCTGAATTAAACGAGACCAGCAGCGTTATAGCTGACAGCAGGGGAATCTGGTCAGTGAGCAAGCAGCGGCTCTGCAGCAGTGCTGAGATCTCGTTATAGAAACAGAAATCCTTCACTGAAATAGTCTTCTACGCGTGTTTGGTTTGCAAGCACATGTAGAAGACCATTTCAGTGAAGGATTTCTGTTTCTATAACGCGATCTCAACACTGCTGCAGAGCCGCCACTTGCTCACGGACCGGATTCCCCTGCTGTCAGCTATAACGCTGACGTCAGTGGAGAAAGAAGGAGAGGGAACTTTGAATGTGGATATCTCTCAAACAATAAAGGTTTTAGAGATGCCGCTGGTCTCGTTTAATTCAGATTTTTAAGGGCTACAACATGGGGGATAGTAAAAATGAAGGATTACTATCCCTTTAAGATTTAATCCCTAAAACTACCTTTATTTTTGGCTCACTTAATGAATATCTTTATAAATACACTGGGACACAATTCTTATTTGGCCAAGGCCATTTCTACTCCCACTTTTCAAAACAGTCAACTAACTAGTTAGCTCTTACATAAAATCTTGCTAGATGTTTATACATATCCTTATGTTGCTCTGAGACACTTTTTTAAACACTTTCTTTATAACTCCAGTTTTATACATCTCCCCCTTAGTACCTCAAATATAAAGGTCACAAAGGCACACATCCTATATAATAATTCGCCAAGTTGTGTTTAAGGCCTGACATGCGCAGTAGACACTGCTGCGCGTGCGGCAGTCATGCGCAGTACAGACTGCCCGCGCCTAGTGTTCAGACACACGTTTTAGACCATTCCAATGAAGGGATTCCATGTAAGTAAAGAGAACTCGGCACTTCTCAAGCGCCAGCGTGTCGACCGACATGGATCTCCTACTGACAGCTTTACAGCTGTCAGTAGGAGAAATCAAACTTTAAACGCCCGTATCTCTTAAACCATAGCGGTTTGAGAGATATGTTTTTTTGCATTTAGATCAGCTTTTTAAGCTCTTCTAAATGCAAACAACTTTTTTTCAGACATTACTAACACTTTAACAGTACTTTATCAGAATGATACATATAGACCTCTTCCAGTCAGACACATTGATAGACTAACATGTAATTAGTACATTTGGTTTACTAAAACGTCTCACCTCAAAAATATATTTCAATAATGAAGACCTAGTACACAAAACACCACAAAAGCAGTAATGATTCATTATGAAATATAAATTGGTGGGCTTTTCACGCTGAGTAAAACACTTTTTTTTTTTAATCAAACAGCTGTTTTCTATTGTGGTCAAAAGGTGTCACTGTAGAGATGACTTTCTATAGAGAACTTTAGTGAAAGAATAATTGTTTAAGAAAAAACCTGATTGGTGCTGTGGCTTAAAAACATGACTGCACCTTTCACCCCTTGAAGACCAGAGATGTACGCAAAGCATTGTGAACTCCCTCTGGTTCTCAAGGGGTTAAGCTCTACTCTCATTATAAGGTTTAGGAATTTTAGAGGAAGGGTTACAAAAAACCCAAAGACGTCATTTAAGTGTGTGACTGGAAAAGCCTGAATTCCCTGACAACACTCAGCCTGTTGTGATTGCACATGAACAATGACAAGCATGAGCTTTGCTGTAATAAAATAAATTTTTAGCACACAAGGTGCTATATAACAGCTATGAAAGTCCAGACTGTACTCCATTGATCTGGCTGATATTTTCCATTCATAGTGTTTGAAGGTATCCTCCTTTCTGGCCTACATACTTCATGTACTGCAGGGCTGGGCATAATGCAGCACTACAGCTGTTGGGAGTAAAAACCCCAGTCATGCTCAGACAGACTTTGCTGGATAAATCACATACTATTAAAAATCCACTGGATCCTCAGCAGTGCAGCTCAGCATTGCTCGTCCTCTAAACTACAGCTCCCAGCAGACTACAATTACTTCAACAGACTTTGCCTATCCCTTTAGCTCATAGTATTTTGCAGTCGCTTAGCTGTTTTGGACTAAAACTCTGGAACAGCTGAAAGGCCACAGGTTGCCCAGTTCTGATGAACTCTTAACTCCTTAAGGACCCTTGACTGTCCTGGTATGTCATGGCTGGATTTTCTTTAAGGACCAATGACGTACCAGGACCGTTATGGAATTCCGGGCTCCCCAAGCCGTTCGGGGAGTCCGGAATCGGATTAAAAAAAGAAAATCGTCCGTGGTCCTTAAATGACCGCTGCGTGCATGCACGGTCGGTCCTTAAGCGGTTAAGTGAACTGCAGAGTAAAAGATGCAGGGCCTCACACACACACAAAAGAAAGGAGGTGCAATTATCTAATAAACCACATGCAACAAAGCAGACAAGTAATTAACATTAATTTATATTGAGTGTTAACCCTTTGAGTACCAGAAAGGTATATGCAATGCATTTTGTTGCAATGAGCTTGATACAACCCTGGCACTCAAAGCGTTAATCCCTACACTCAAATGGTAATTTTGGAATGTTTACTTGCCTTCTCATTTGTTAAAAAGGTCTGTAATTTTTAACCCCTTATGATGTGCTAGGACCGCACAGAATTCCAATCCTTTGAGGATGGATGATGGTCCTGGCATGTCATGAGTTAAAAACAGGACAATTCTTTGACTGCTAGAAAGGTTTCTTTCCAATACATTTAGATAATTTTTAAGCAATGCAAATTTGCATTTTAACTATATGTTTAAGGCTCATATTCAAAAATGAAACACTGACACATGAAAGTTTCAATATAAGGGCTCACAGTCAGTAGTACTAGTCCCCCATTTTAATGGCAATAAGGGTAGAGACTGAAAAGTCACAAACGTCTGGGAGCTATGGCTCCTAAATTTTCACCACTCGCTCATTATTTTCTTTACACCTGTGGACAAGCACCTTCACCGGCTTCTGAAGGTTTTGTCTGGCTCTGATTTTGTCGACCCCTGCCAAAGGGTGCAGGTTCATTAACCCTTTGAGGACCAGAAGATTGTACAATGCATTTCAAAACAATACGTTGCACACCCTTCTGGTCCTCAAAGGGTTAATGACGGCAACCAAATTTTATCAATGCGGTGTGCGCCCTATGGCACTGATCTTTGGTCTCCTGTAGATAGATAGAAGTTACACATGACTGTCCCAATTGCTAAGCTGCAGCATTTGGACAGTCATTTACATGGATTGTCCTATAAAGCTAATCATCCTGTCTGGTGAGACTACTTACCCATGTGTTGTCAGACTGACATGGAGACCCCAAGAAAAGGATTATGGTAAGATCTGGAGACAGTCACCACAGGTTATACTTACAGAAATATATAATGTGTTACTTTTGTCCAGTTAGAAATTGAATGTTCAAGACAAAATGTTTGAGGTCCCAGCAGAAGATGGCAGATGGGACCTGACTGAGGAGCATCTTAGGTAGCTAAAAGTTAACTGTCGTTAAAGGGGCAGTATCTTCTAATTATAGGAAAAACATCCTATATAATTATTCGCTAGGATGTTTGTCAGAACCCGCAGTGAGTAGTAGAGACTGCCCAACGCACAGAATGCTGGGAGTTCTGTGCTGGGAGCATTCTGTGCTTTCGGCCAGTCTCTACAGTGCACGACTGCGTCAGCGGCAGAATGCAAAGCAGGAACAGCCTCTTAACCCTTTGAGTGCCAGAGGGGTACCACTCTGGCACTCAAAGGGTTAACATCACCCGGACCCTGGCCCGTGTACTCGACCTTTTACACTAGTTATAACATACTCTGCCATAGTTTAAGACAAGAGTACTCCTAACGTTTGGAGACATTTCTTTCTATCCATTTGGCTAAAGTTAAAAATGTCTGATACTATACGGACCCTTGAAAGGGATATTAATATTTTAAAATAAATGCCCCGTTCAGTATTCTTCATACTTTTTTGTCCACGTGCAGCATAATTACAATACTAGCCGATCTGTAGTTCAAGAGTAAATAAGTTATATAAGAGCCCCCTTCCCACCCCTTCCACCTACGTAACGCTGATCGCCTCAGAGTAGCAAGACCGGCCGGATGGATCACAGTGAGGAACAATCGTCAGTGAGCATAAGGAAAACCCGGTGGGGGGGGGGGGGGCAATGCTTTCCTTATGCTCACAGCAAGAAGACTGTCCCTCTCTTTGAGCTGTCCGGTCAAGAGACCTGATTCCGCATCTGAGGGGAATGCGGCTTACAGTAGATAAAAAGGGCGGGAGGGGGACTCTAACATTTACTCTTGAACTACAAATCGGATAGTATTGTAATAACACTGTGCATGTACAAAAAACTATAAAGAATAATCAACGGGGTGTTTATTTTAAAACATTACTATCCCTTTGCATACAGTTAAAAAAGGAAATGTATCCTAGAAATGAGCTGTTCTTTTTTTAATCACTGTTTTTTTCATATTGATCTGTGTGAGGGCCATAACAAATAAAATGACTATAGATGAGGGCCTCATAACTAAGAAAAGTATTTTATCAACAAAAATATGCATTTTAATCACCATCAATACATAATTATTACATGGTACTAATAATATTCTATTAAAATGTATATGGCATCATAATTGACCCACGTTCAAGAAAAGACCTAGTGATCTTCTCTCACCCCTTTCACACCACTCCCTCCCACCATCTCCTCCATCGCTTTAATTGACCATAGTACCCTCATTCCACCCATAATATCTCCATTCCCCCATAGCACTATCTTCTCTCATCACCCCCCATATCACCATCATACTGAATCACCTTCTCTTCTCCCCCCTCATTGCCCCATGGCACCACCTTGTCCCCCACTATTAAGGCACTAGTGTAAAAGCCCGTGTACACAGGCCAAGGTCTGTGAGATGTTAACCCGTTGAGTGCCCATTGTGTACCCTTCCGGCACTGAAAGGGTTTAAAGGCCGGTCCTGCTCTGCTTACTGCCGTCACTCACGCGATGCGCTGTAGAGACTGCCCGAATGCACAGAATGCTCCCAGCACAGAACTCCCAGCATTCTGTGCGTTCTAGCAGTCTCTACTGCACATGACTGCTTCTGACAAACATCATAGCGAATTATAGGGTATGCTTTAATATTGAACAAGTAAGGTGCAAACATTTCCATATCATCTGAATAGCACCACATTCTACCATAAACATCACCCCCCAAACACACACCACAACCTTCTCCCCTCACCACCTTTCAAATGTTTTTTTTTTTGTCTTTTTTACTTAAATTACTACAAGGAAGGTCACTACTCAAGGGCAGCCCCAGGCAAGGTTTCACTGTTTTAGACAAGGTAGAAGCGAGTTATTTTGGGTGAAAAGGGTAATATGTCTCCAACAAAAATACCTGGAGGCCATGAATCCAGCGCTTTCTATTGTAATGCAAATTCTACACTTGAATAGAAAATGTAAACACCAGAAGGAGGTTGTTATTTGCTATACTAAGTTTAATTGGCTTATCAGTAATCCATAATATCAACTGCTCAAAAAACAAACAAACAAAAATGCTTTAACATTGCAAAAACAAAGATGCAAACATTTCCATATCACGTGATGATGTCATCATGTTGCTCAACCTATAACAGAACTACGAATGAGAAAGAAGCCGATATGGGGGACCCCAGTTTTGATTACCCTTTAAGGACTTGGAAGAACAAGAACTGTCACAACTTTTGGTAGGTTAAAGACCAGTGATGGTCCCGACATGCCAAGTGATTATACTGGGAGGCTCTAACTGACTGCCCCAAGACCGAAGCAGTCAGTGTCAGTCTCTCTCTCTCTCTCTGTGAGACAGTACGTGATCTCTCCTACGCGCTTCACATAGGACACCTCTGGTTTATCAGAATGGTTTACCTAGGTTTGAATCATTTACATACAAGTCAAGTACCTCTATATAGTTTATTTTTGAGCATTTGATTTCTCTTTGAATGTACTGCTAGTTGTTTCTGTTTACAGTCTAGTACAGACTGATATAAATATGTGTGCATTATGATGCACTCAGGTCTGTTTGCTGTAAGGTGTGTCCTAGATACAGGCTTCAGTACAGATAACTATAAACAGAAGACTGCAGATTTTATGCAAAAAAAAACATTTTTTATATCTGACAGCTGTATGAAGGACACTTACATAGGTAAGTCAACAAGTTAAACAAAGAGACACTTATCCCTAGGGCTCACCTTTAAATACCCTGTACTCGATATAGGAAAAAAAGTATCTGTTTGTTACCAAAAGGATAACTATCTAGTATTTCATCTCCCCCTGTGGCGGCATCCGTACAAGCTTTGTGCTAGTTTCCCTGACTATATTAATTTCAGACTTGACTGGAATCTCAAAAGCAATAATGCAATATACTCTATTAATTGCCAGAGATAAGATAACAGCATTGGGAATGGAAGAGAGTTGGGAAGTCTCAAATTAACTGCCATAGCATTTGAGTCTCATTAAAAACTGCACAAACAAAATAAACTGCTGTCTGTATAAACCTATGTAAATACAAAAAAAATAGTTTTGGGATCTAAAATGAAATAAGCATTTTTTCAAAAGCAAGCTTTAAGTACATGATAATTAAAAAGTATATCATTACACTTCATGCTAGGAGTTCACTTTCCTTTAAACATTTGAGTGCCAGAGTGGTACACAACGTATTGCTTTGCAATGTGTTGCATACCACTGGCACTCAAAGGGTTAAGTTCTCTGTTGCTAGTAATGTCTTCAACTCATTGCAAAGCAATGAACTGGATACATCCTAGCATTAAAGGAGCAGTAAACTTTTATTATGAAAAAAGATATATTGTAGGGATTTTCCTACTGAGTAAAATAAGGGCACTTCCACTGCTGAGAGAGTTATATTTCCAGAGTTATTACAGTTCAAACCCATGTTTTTTTTTACATTAGCAGTGCCCTCTAGTCGGCACATTCTAATTAGTTTTCCTGTTAGATTCTAATAAGAAGAAAGTCAAGAAATAAGAGACATACAGTTCTCCACAGAATGTGATAGCAACTGCCTGTCACTTCCTGTCAGTTAGAACTATCAGGAAGTAAACACAGTAAATTCACTTCCTGATTATTTAAACTGCTATAAATTTTGAATAAAATATCTGACAGCAGTGGGAGTGCCCTTGTTTTATTCAGCAGGAAAGGATCTAAAAAATATATGTGTTTTCATTAAAAAAAAAAAAAAAAAAAAAAAAAAAGTTTACTGCTCTTTTAACCCCTTAAGTACCAGCGGTCCTGGGAAGTTACCTTCCCTTAAGGACCGCTTTGATCTTTGCCGACGCGCCGGTACACGTGACCTGTTACGCGTACCGGCGCGCCGCTTGGAGGCCTAGGAGAGATCGCTCCGGTCTTGGAGCGATCAAGTTTAGGCACCATTTTTACTTACAGCGCTCCCGGTAGAGAGCTGTAAGTAAAAAGTACGTGACGTGCTATGACCGTCACTGGTCCTTAAGGGTATAAGGACCATGACGGTCATACCACGTCACGTAGTCCTTAAGGGGTTAAAGAGGTTAAACTAGGATAGTTTTTACAAAGAAAAAAAAAAACAGCACATAGAAATAGACAATAAGCAGTACAACGAGCAACAGATGGTTCCAGGACAGTACAGATAGAAGAGGCAGGAGAAAGTGAATGGACATGTGTATGATATCTCTTCCTTGATCTTACTAGGGGTTAGTGTTACAGTAAACAAATACATTACAGCTTCTTATCTAGCTTTTCAGAACTAGTTTTAGGGGAATAAATATACAAGATAGCTGTATCATAAATAGTAAAATAGTCTTTTTAAGGAAAGAGTATAAAATATTTTACAGTATTCATTTTCTGTATTTTCATCCATACTGCAAACACTACTGCTACCTCAAGCTGCTGAATCCAACCAGAACATTAACAGATGTTGGCTAATGCAACAAAGCCCAAAACATAACAGTATTTCATTATTTTAATATAAGCTTCCATGTGGGACTGATTGTCCATAGCAGGCAGACTGTGAAATAAAAATGTATCAGTATGTAGAATCACACTATAGTGAGACACAGCTAAAGAGTGACACCTAAAAGGTATGTTCATCTTAAACAGAATATTTCCCAGTGTTCCATCAAAGAAAAATTACCACCTCGTAAAAAAACACCCACTTACCTCACTATGGCTAGAAAATCCAAACAGTTACTATGAAGTTTTCCCTTGCTCTTTGCTTTAAAGTGTTAGTAATGTCCTACTTTGAAAACTCTATATAGTATAGTGAATGCTCAATACAGTCAATCGCTATTAATAGTTTTGCTCAGCGTTAATTCATTCATAAGATATTACCTCTTTCAGTTTACTGGCAAGCGAAGCCCGGGCGCCATCTTTAAAAATCTGAAGATCAAGCGTGTGCTTGTTATATTGCTGTCCTGGATGCCCGCTCCCATGAAATACCAGATTGGGGGGGGGGAGTGCTCCTTGCACGCTGATGACAAGTCACTCCTGAGAGGGCAGGCTTTCATATATCACGCATTGAAGTTTGTGCCTCTACAGGAGCCATCGTGTCGGCCGACACGAAGTCAGCTCCAACAGACTTACAGGCACTTTGATGGAAAGGGGCGGGAGGTCAAGACTTCAGAACAGATTTGTGGATGAGCAGTAAAGGTACAGACTTTACAAACATCGCTATACCTACTTAACAACTTTACTGATTCAAACTAGGGCACATTGTTAGTGGACATTACTAACCCTTTAAGAGATAATCTCTTCAATCAATTCTGAATATCAAGTCCATTGATACTGACCACATGACAGTTGCTAGCAAGACCACAATATCTCAGACTCTGCTTACTGCACACAGAAATGCATGGTGCACCCCCTTTGTAAAGGTTTAGGAGGTTCATGCAATCTGCTTGCTTCAATTAAAGAAAAAGGGGAAAAAAGCCAGTAGCTGTCATGGACAGAACATGTAAAACTGATTATCACTTAAAACAAAGACAAAATTCATAGGGGCCACTGCAAGTTTTCCGGCCATGGTATAGTATGTGGGGAGAGGATGTTATTAAGAGTTATTTATTCTTTAACCCAAAGCAATGCATTGCGTATCCCTCTGGCACTGAAAGGGTTAACCCCTTGAGAGCCAGAGAGGTATGCAATGTACACGGTTGCTCATCTCTGTGGTATTAAAGAGGGGGTGGGTGACGTGGGAACCTCCAGCTGAAGCTGGAATCCTAATCCCATGTCTTCAGTGGAATTAGGATATCAGCAATTGTAGTCCAGCAGCCGGAGGTAATCACAGTTAACTTTTTACAAGATGTTGGCACTTTCACACTGCTTTTCTATTGTGAAAAGAAAAAAAAAACTGAAAAAGGGGAAATTTACACCAGAAATAACAGTCTATTAATGTGTACAGCAGATTTACTTTATACAGCAGTCAGGTATAGATTTATCAAAGTAATTTGCATTATTTGTTCACTTTCCTGTATCCAGGAATTTTTGTTGAAGTCTACCTCTAGAAGACACCTCCTCACAACACAGACTTCAGCAGTGGAAAATGGCTTGTAAGGATGACTAGTCTTTATCAGATAATAAACTGAAACAATTAATAGTAGTCTGTGAGAGAGCAAAGCAGACATATTACAGTTAAAACTGACTGCTGGATGAAGCACACCTACCTACCTAGGAAAGTGACTGACACTTATTATTCAAGATACAGTTACCTAGTGAGCACTAGAGGTGTGAGCAAACATTGCTTTGTAATGTGTTGAATACCCCTCTGGCATTCAAAGGGTTAAACATCATGACATAAGTAGGAAATGAAAAATGGACAAATGTTGAGGCAAGCCAATTGCACAACAAGGACCAAACAAATACTACCATTTAAAAAATAGGAACTTTAATTCCTTGAATGCTAGAGAGATCGCCAATGCATTGTAAAGCAATGCACTGGAGACCTCTACAGCCTTCAATGGTTTAAAAAGGACATAAATAAAAGGGGATATTTGTCCCCATTTTGTTTGGCCCAAAAAGCCAGTATTTCTCCATTTTTCTCATATATTTCCCATTGAAGGAGGAAAAAAAAGTGTCTGAGGAGGTCATACTCACCAAATGTGCTGACCAGCAGAAGCAGCTGCAAGGACATCCAGCCTTGTAGAGACTCTCTGTATGGTCCCATGACAACTGTAATTGATGAAAGGTTGATGCCTGGGGACCTAAAGGAACTCTAGACAGACGAAAAGCTCCAGAGACCCCCTAGCATAGGCTCAAGCTGAACAGGGAAAATAAGTCTGCTCTGTGTGGTAACAAACAATGAGGTAACTCATTTAGGATTAAAGGGACTATATATATGGAGGTGAATGGGGTAGGTGAAAATGCAGGTCTATAGAAGAAAGCAAATAGGGCATATGTATACGCTATATAGAAAGGAAATTATTAAATGACTCTACACTGGAAGGCAAATGGCAAAGAAAGGCTCTATATTTAAATAAAAATGGTTAGGTAAGTATAGGTGGTTAAAAGATGGACTACATAAGAACAGGGTGATCAATGAATCTCTATAAAGAATGCCAACTTGGTAGGGTAGACAATACGGCTTTGCATGGGGAATTAACTTGGTAACAACAATAAGACTCTTTATAGGAAGGCAGCTCTATGAGAAACAATGAGGCACTGTATTGGAAGAGATCTGTATGGGAAACAAGGCGTTCTAAATAAGAATTACACAGCAAGAAAAAAACAAGCCCTATATAGAAAGGGATATTGGGAATTACACTATAGAGATAGAAATCTCTGGGGAATAAGGAAGCTCTATATAGGAAGACAGCTGTAAATGAAACAAGGAGGCTCTATACAGAAAAGCAGCTGCAGGGTAAACAATGGGCCTCTATATAGGAAAGCAGTTGAAAGGGGGCCCTACATAAAAAGACAGATGTAGGGGTCGGGTTCTAGATAATAACAGTTGTAGGAAAAATAAAGGGTTCTATATAAAAGGTACGTTTAGGGGAACAATTGTCCTCTATACAGAAAAACAACTGTAGATGAAACGTCAGGGACCTTATATTGGAAGGCAGCTGTAGTGGAAAAGACTGGGGCTTTATATAAAAAGACAGCCGCTGGGCTAAACAATGAGGATGTGTATAGGAAGGTAAATATTCGTGCAAAAGAACCTATTTAGGGAAAATCAAACACTAAAACCCAGGAAAAGAGAGCATCAGTGCACGATGGGCGGGGGGGTTTGGGGCGCTACGTGCTGACCTGAGTGGAGAACCCTAGGTGAGTGAAGGTGCCCCAACTGTGTGCAGTTCTGAATAGACGGGCCCCAATTACATATTTGTGTATGTATTCATTGAGCTTCCTTGTGTGGGTCCTCCTGTGTCGCCGACCGGCTCTTGTACCAGACAACGAGGGTGACGAGGACCAGTCTCTTCGACAATATCGGTGTCCCGCTTCCCTCTCACCCCTGACAGCCGCTATACCGTGGCCTCAGCTCCCCCCAAAGAATACCGGCCGCAGGTCCAATCTGCTTCCAAATCCGACACCCGGCCAGCGGCTGCACGGACTACCCCTGTGAGGGGAGGAGACTACACAACACGAAACAAGAGATACTGGACGCAAGATCAATCGAGCACCGAACGCATCGATCGTAACGTCCCCTGATGGCGGTGTTTCGTAGGGTGCTCCTGGGAGATGTAGTTCTGAGAATATTTACGATGGTTAGCAGTGCACATCATCTGCTCCATAGAGGACAAATGGAAATCTCTATTCAATGGAATGGGAATTTTAAATGACTGGTTACTATTGAGGTCGCCAACGCATTGCTAAGCATTCAAGGACGTAAAAGCACAATTTACATCAATAGGCGTTTTTATTTCTTCCCAGTGGTAAACATGGCTTGGTTCAGAATTGCTCCAGGGGCGGTTATGCACTAGGTGTGGTAAAGAGATAAAGAGTGTTATAAACTCTCCAATTTCTATGTTATTCCGTGGAGCATATGCTCTGAGATGTCTTATTTTACAGAAGTATTAGTGTACTGGCTCGATCGAATAATTCAGGGACTGGATGCTTAGTCTCATTGGAAAAAGAAATCTCCACGTTATCATCTGTTTATTACATAATTTTGCATCTATCCCCTATTTCATTTTAGTACATCAGCTTCAGCCCCCTATGCATCATACAGGGAAAGTATAATTCCTAATTGATTTACATTGAGTTTGTAACTCCTTGAATGTCACAGGGGTCAACCGTGTTGCTTCTCCAACTTGATTGGATTATTTTTTAATTTGTTCCCTATGGTGCAGTTTATTTGCTTCTGTTCTCCTTAGTACATCTACTATAGTGTGTGTGTTTAATCCAAGGATAGGCAAACTGTGACTCTACCAGTCCCACCATAATCCTCAGATTGAAGATGATGGGAGAGGTAGTCCAACATCTGTTAGACACAATTTACTGACATCTGCATTAATCACACATTTATTTATTTATTTAGAAAGTGTTTTACCAGGAAGAATACATTGAGATTTTGCTACTTTTCAAGCAAGTCCTGGAGAGCTTTTATGCTACAAAGTTACATATTTACAAAAATAGACACGCACATGTTTGAACCACTTTTCATTTGATTAATCAGATACTTACATTGTACCTCCAATTATTTGGGTATTTCTGGTAATTCTATCATTCACAATATATATTATATTTGAGACACTGCACATACTAGCCATCTCTACCTAATTCCCAGGGACAGTCTCCATTTTATGGGCTCCCTGTCCTAGCTTCCTACTTTTCCAGCTTTTGGCCTTGGTTTAGGGGCGTAACTATAAAGGTTGCAGACCGTTGTGTCAGGGCCTGGCATCCAAGGGATCCCGATCTGCCCCAAGGTCCAATAGGTTCTAGTTATGGCTCTGTGAAAATATTTATCTGATAGGGAGACTAAAAAAATATTTGCTCCAGGGCCCTTCAACAACTAGTTTTGCCAGTGCCCTGGATTTAACTTTAAGTGGAACTAGACCCTAAGAATTAGTTTTAGCAATTTGTTTATCAGAAGGAATTACCTTTGTAGATTTGCTTCACAGAGCAGCCAATTATTTCTGTTTACTGCTTTTGTTTGCATTTGATCTGTGTTTTAGGGGGGATTTATAAAAGTGCAAGAGAAGCAGAGCTGTTCTTTGAAAGCACTTCACAGTGATTGTTGTTAGATCCCTTTGGGTATTCAATTGATTGATCATATTTCCTTCCCTGCCTTGTGTATGTTAACCAGGAAGATATCATGAAAAACCTGGCATAAATGCTGACATTCCAGCGATACACAGATGTTTGTGCATTGCCTACAATAAGATCCAGTTTGAAGCTGGTAGATGGAATGTGGCTATCTGGCCATTGCTCACTGATGAATGATGGCCAGATATGATCCTGCCATTGCTGAATCTGCAAATCCTCTGGTTTCCTTGAGCACTGAGCCATTTGTAGCTTGGTTAATCCACCCCAATTCTCCTAATTGTTTCTGTTTTAATTTGTGTCAGTCTAAAAACATCTAGGGTCCCTTATGATCCATTCCAGTCTTTTGAAGAATATCGTTTGTTGCAAATAAAAATATATACAGAGATATAGTGGACTGCTATGTGAGGTATACCTACCTAGGTAAATTATTCAGTCTGGCAAATTAAGAGTGACTTATTCCTAGGGTAAACATTCCCTTTTTAAGGAACATAAGCACCTAAAATGATCTGGGTCATTTACACATAAACACACTGTAGTCCATGCGAGTCTCAATAAAAAAAAATATATGTATTTGTTTCCATAGGACTAAAATCTAGTTTTACATATGTTCGTAGGGGCTCCCATTTCTGCTTGTTTCCAGGGCACTTATTAACATAACAACCTTGATAAGGTGTTGAAGAAGTGATTGTTCTGCATGGTGTTTGAGATAAGGTAACAGCCTCTCTGAATAGAGGAACAGTGGGTGCTAATCTCACTACATTAACAAAATTATCTATGCACAACCAACCAACATATGTCTATACATGATAGTCTACATATGCATTAATATTAGGCTCGATTTGATTAACGTAATATAAAATAACTACAATTTAAGAGGGTAGCTTGAAGTTTAGGATAGTTAAAATTATATAACCCAGCTTCATTTTTAGGTTTTAGTATCCCTTTAACCCCCATACTCTACATTCAATTTGTGCCTGATGTTCAAAACTAGTTAACATTTCTTATTTGTAATTATTATATTTCATTAGTATTTTTATTTGGCAGATTGGGTTGCCACCTTGCTAGTATTTTACCTAAGTGCATCTCTAAGTATGTTATAAAAGCCTTCTGTTGGTACAAGGCATTCTATTGGTGAAAGGTATTCTATTGGTGCAAGGTATTCTATAGGAGCAAGGCCTTCTGCTGGTGAAAGGCATTCTGTTGGTGCAAGGCCTACTCAAATGTTACCCCTATGTATAAAAAAAATTGAGAAATTTCTGGAGCAAACAAACTTGACCATAGGAGACAAATATTAATTCTACAAATTATTATTGATGCAAATAGAATGTGTTTTTTAATCATTTAACATAGTAACATAGTAAATTTGGTTGAAAAAAGACACAAGTCCATCAAGTTCAACCTTCGCCTCATACCTCAGTAACTGAGATTTTATAGCTTTCCTGCTACCAATTAAATTAGTCTTTATCAGACCTTTCTGATCAGCCTACTGATACAGTATAACTCTGTATGTTCCCTTTTGAAAGAAATGTATCTAATCTTCTCTTAAATGTATCCATTGTATCTGCCATAACTACCTCCCTGGGCAATGAATTCCACAATTTGACAGACCTTACCGTAAAAAAAACCCTTCCTCTGCTGAAGTTTAAACCTCCTTTCCTCTAATCTCAAGGGGTGTCCCCTGGTCACCTGATCAGGCCTTGGAATAAATAGCTCACCGCAGAGATCCTTGTATTGACCTCTCATATACTTGTACAATGTGATAAGGTCTCCTCTTAGTCGTCTTTTCTCTAGAGTAAACAAACCAAGCTTGTTTAGTCGTTCCTCATATGTCAAGTCCTCCATTCCCTTAATTAATTTTGTTGCTCTCCACTGTACCCTCTCTAGTTCTAGTATATCCTTTTTCAGAACCGGTGCCCAAAATTGCACTGCATACTCAAGGTGAGATCTTACTAATGATTTGTATAATGGCAAAATAATGTTATCCACTCTTGCTTCGATACCTCTTTTTATGCAAGACAGGACTTTGTTTGCCTTTGCTACTGCTGTTTGACACTGGTCACTGTTTCCAAGTTTGTAGTTGACAAGGATACCCAGGTCTTTCTCTAGCAACGAGTCACTTAAAATGATTCCATTAAGTTTATAAGTAGCCTTGGGATTGTTTCCTCCCAAATGCATGACTTTACACTTCCCCACATTAAACTTCATATTCCACATGTTTGCCCAATCTGACATTGTATGTAAGTCCCTCTGTAGAGAGAAAATATCCTGTTCTGAATTAATGACTTTGCATAATTTAGTATCATCTGCAAATATTGATATTTTGCTCTCTATAGCTATTTCCAGGTCATTTATAAACATGTTAAAAAGCAGCAGACCCAATACTGAACCCTGAGGTACTCCACTCTCCACTTTAACTGTATTGGAGAATTTTCCATTTACAACCACACACTGTTACCTATCCTTCAGCCAGTTTTGTTTTGAATCCTCTTTAACATTCAGAGCATTAAAAGCCCAATTTATATAAATGAGGAGTTTTATTTCTTCAATATGGTGCAATTGTTTTGCCCAGAATACTGGCCATTGACCCTTGAAGTTTTCTCATGTGTTGGCAGAGATGTTTGCAGGAACAGTGACTTTCTCTATCCGTATTCCATACTTGACGATAGTCCTTGATTCCTATATCAGATTAGAGTATGTAATGGTGCTGATTTCCCTATAATAATAGTACAATTGTATGGCAGTGCTCAAACAATGCATTATGCTGGACCAAGACCCAGGACTGCTTGGAACTTTGCAACTCCCCCAGCTTCCTTTCTCTGGATCCTGTTGATGCTGACTTAGTTTTTGTCCCATTTAAAACATTTTATTTTTAACCTCATGATCTACATGTATTATATGTTTGCCTTTGAAAGCTTAGTAAGATGCAAGCTTCTAAACATGTTTTCACCTCTTAGTGACAAGGGCTTTTTTACATTAGAGGACAAGAGCAATTTTGTCCTTTTAGTATGCCTTTGTTAATCCATATTTCTCTCTGATTCCTTTAGTTCACCTAACTAGATATTATACTATTTTTTGAGGATAAGTAGGGCTTTTGTTTGATTCCATATTTATATGTATAACCCATCATTTAGTTCAATAATAATATAAAAAATGAAAAAAAAATCCACAATATTTTTATAAGTTTTCCTGTGATGATTTGTGCTCATTTAGTGCAGTTTTAACAGAGATTAAATGAGAGGTATGAACGTTCCTTCATACCTCCCAAGTGTTTCTTTTTCTAGGGGGAATTGTCCCTCTGAGACAAAAATCCCTATGTCCCTGCTTCTGACCCTGGTGTCTTTTAGGAGATCAGACTGCGTGGTGTGTGTTTATATGTGTATCACTTTGCTCCACAGCAATAAAACTCAAATTAACGTTGTTTAAAGTTCTGTTTATGTGTTTATAATTTAATCTGTGTAAATAAAATACCCTGATTTTACTCTAAATCATTTATTCAGTTACAGCTAGAGGTGTCAATGGGTCATGGAAAAATATTTGTTCATGCTCTTCCTACTGTACAACAAAAGTGCCCATCCATATGTCCATTTCTGGTAGTGGGAACTGTGTTCTCTGCCTCTCTTCCTCACGATCACAGTGAAGAGGAGAGAGGCAGAGAACAGTGACAAAGGCAATGTTTACATACATTGCGTTTGTCATGTGACTCCACTGACACATGTGATCACTGTAATAATGTTCACACTAGGGAATGGCTGAAACTGACTGATCCAGTCAGCTGAATTGCTCTGAGGCATGCTGCGATCATTAACCCATGATGTGTCAGGACCGTTTTCTGTCCTCAGAGATCAGAAATGCATGATGGTCTTGGTACTAAGAGGTTCATATTGGTCATTTATTTCCTGAGGATGGTCTGTTAGCCTAATTGGAATGTTGGCAATGCAGTATCTGTGTGTGAGATTGTGTGTCTTTGTGTATGTGTGTATGACTGTGTGTATGTCTATTGTCAGTGTGTGTGACTGTGTCACTGTTTGTTTCTGTTTGTCACTAGGTCTGTATATGACTGTGTGCTTGGCTGTGTGACTATAACCATGTCTGACAGTGCGCAAAAGAAAAGTGGAATAATTCTGGGGCAAATCAACTGCACCATCAGGCTGATGCATTTACCCCTTAAGGACAAGAGGTCCAGGGAAGTTACCTTCCCTTGAGGACCGCTTTGATCCTTTCCGACGCACAGCTACACATGACCTATTGCCAGAGCTCCATGTTGGGGTCTGAGTATGATCTCACCAGTCTTGGAGCGGTCAATTACAGACCCCGTTTTTATTTACAGCACTCTCAGCGGAGCGCTGTATGTAAAACTTACGTGACATGCTATGACTGTCACCAGTCCTTAAGAGTATTAACCTCGGGACGGTCATAGCACTTCACGTGGTCCTTAAGGGGTTAAGCAGAACTGGAGCTATTCAAATCAAGGGCACATAGGGTACACATAAACATTTCAATTTACACTGGACATTTGACCCCTGCAAATGAAAGAGGTCTCCAACGAACAGCTTTTTAGTACATTGGAGATGGGTTAACCGCAATGCGTTATGTACCCCTCTGGCACTCAAAGGGTTAAAACCCCATTTAAATCTGAAGTTTTATTTGTCCCCTTGGGTTAAGCTGATTTTGTCCCTGAATTGCTTAAGTACTTTTCAGTACATCTTCTTAGTGTGTATGTTTTTCAGTCCATGAGGTACTGCACACAAAAATGAAAGTCTGAGCTGCAATAACATTTTAACCCTTTAGTGAACGGCTGCGTGCAAACACGGAAGGCACTTGACAGGATTTTTTTTTTTTCCATTCTAGCGAATGGCTTCCGGGACGTACATGTACGTCCTCTGTCTTCCTAGGACATCCGGTGAGGACGTACATGTAAGTCTGCAGGCAGGATGGGGTTAATAAAGCATCTCTCAGAAGAGGGAGTACCTTTGTCTTTTTCAGCAAGATAAACACTGCAATACTGATAAATATATATATATCAGTAATATTTATCATTACTATTCCTGTAACCCCTTTTGAGTGCCACAGGGGCGTGCAATGCATTGCAAAGCAATGTGTTGCGTGCCCATCTGGCACTCAAAGGGTCAAATAAACGGCAGTGTTGGGAATTGATATTTGTGCCTTTTGACATGGATGGATTTTCCCAAAACCGCTCCACTTTTGAAAATGGCCCTATGCTTCCTCATCTTTTAAAAATATGTTTCCCCACAACTTACCCTCATTTTATATCTGTAATTCAAGCTGCTGAGAGTTATTTGTATACATCTCTACACATTCCCTGATTATTTAGGTCAGGGCAATTCATTTCCAGCTCCTTAGCACAACTCATTTTTCTGAATGGAACTGTCTGATTCATTAATTACATGTTCTATATTCTCTATGTAGAAAACTGCTCATTTCAGAGTGCTTCAAGTGAGGGCAAATTTAAAGGATAAAATCATTACGACCAGGGATGAAAATTTCTACAACGACTGTCATTAATAGTTAAAAAAAAAAAAAAAAAAGAGAAGACTAGTAAAAAAAAAATGTTCTCTATGTTTAACATTGTGTGGGCTAGTAACTTTCCCCATGCTGACTAGTAATTGTCTTATCTAATTATATTTTCCAGCCCTGATTATATAACCTAAGAAATAAACAACCAGAAATCATAACCTGAACAGTAAATGATGAGCATGAGGCTTAACATAATGAGAAAATCCTGAAATATTTATTTTTGCCAGCAATAAAAAAAAAAAATTCCTAAGCAGTGAATATTTGTACTCGAGGTCTCTCACCTATACCTGGTCTAGGCTGTCATCTGTTTCCCTTTGATTTCTACCTTGACTACAGTCTCCTATGTATGTATGCCCTGTGACCTCCACATTGTTATATTGTCCTCTCAGCCCTCTCTCCTCTACCTGGCCTTGTCTACCCTTTGTTACTCCTTCCCTATACATGGCCTTGTCTCTGCTTCCTCATGTCTGCTTGACCTTGTCTGTCCTCTCTGCTCTCTCACCCATACCTGGTCTTGTCTCCTCTGTACCTTCTCACCTTTACATGGCCTTGTCTGTCCTCTGTAGCTTTTCACAGCTCCCTGGTCTTTTATGCCTTCTAAGCCTACTCTACCTGGTCTTGTCTGCCTTCTTTGTCCTCTCACTTTTACCTGGGTTGTCTGTCCTCTCTTCCCTTCTAACTTTACCTGACCATGTCTAGCCTTATGGCCCTCTCACCTGCCTGGTCTTTTCTGCCCCCTTTGTCCTCTAACCTCTACCTGGCCTTGTCTGTCTACTGTGCTCTCTCACTTTTACTGGGTCTTGACTGTTCTCTCTGCTGCTCACCTTTACCTGATCTGGTCTGTCTTGTAAGCCTTCTAATTTTCATCACCATTAACCCTTTACTCTGCAGCATTGTGCCTGCATATCACTACTATATGAAAGATGAGGATCGTTAATATAGTAGTGATATGCAGGCAGAATGCCCCAGAGTAAAGGGTTAATGGTGATGAAAATTTGGATGTGCAACAAAATCTTTTATATTTGCTTTTAGCTATTTTGGTCAAAATTTGTTGCACTCCAGCAATTTTAAATGTGTTTTTTTTTTTTTTCCTTTTGGGTGTGCTTACCAAAACCTGGACTGAAATTGTACTGTACCACCTTCAGACATGAGAGTAATTCCTCGTATATATGCTGTTATGTGTGCAAGTTGGGTAACTGCTCTTGAGCAGATGCTCATGTTTGTCAATGTTTTGTCCTGCAGGCATTTAGATGCATGTTTCCCTTTTACTGGTGCTTAGGTGTTAGACTTTACTGCTGAGAACTTGGTACTGTATTTCTGATTTCTTCCTCCGGTTTCCCGATTCTGGTTTGTAACTTTGACCTTGCTTGACTTCTGCCTGCTCCAACCCCTGGCTCGTCTTCTGGTTACACACATACACAGCCTGCCTCAACGCCTTTGGTCTGAACCCAGCTTTGCTTCTTGGATTTTTATTTGGCTTTGACACTCTAAGAGTTCTCTTCTACTTTTTTGGCTTCTGGACATATTAATTCTGATCTGGCAGTGGCTCAACTCGGGTCAGATATTTGACCCTGTGGTCGACACCTTTAATAACTGGTGCTGAGCCAAAGTAAGAATTTGTAATAGAGCAGCAATAGGTAAGTTTGGACTCAAACAGATCTAATTAGCACACTTGCAGGAAATTATCATAAAATGCAACATAATGCCACCAAAGGCAAAGGTTAATTTCTCAAAAACTACTTATTTTTATTTAAATCTTTAATTTATTTGCTTTCAGCTGCTGGAGCAGTTGCTGGATTTCAGAAGAAGGACTTGGGAGAAAGGAGAAATGTTGCAGTGCACTGTCTTCACCCTTCCTGACCAATTTTTTATACTCCCAGAGTAGAAGTGTTAAACTTGTATGTAATGTTTTATTGTAAAACTTTGTCGTCTCTTTGTGTAGCATTGTTTGGTTGGGCGCAAGGTACATGATGTTATGCATGGGGTGGGGTCAGCACTTTGAGTAAATACCAGAGGATGCTTCCTCATTAGTGTTGAAGAAAGATTTGTAGCCATGGTTAAGAAAATCATGAAGTTATTGCTCCTGTCACACATACATTGTAGTAAACAGCTTTTTTTCCCATGAGAAATGACCAAGTGTGCCACTGAATTCCTGTAAGTTAGCGTACAAATTCACTGTTTCTGTGTTCCTGATCATTCAGGGCTTACCTGATTGGCTCAGCCAAGATGCAGTAGATGTAAAATGCATAGTCATAGCCATTCCAGGTATCTCACCCCGCTTAGAGACCTTCCTTCCATCCTGCATAGATTCAGTAAGCAGTATAAAAAATCCCTGTAAAACTACTAAGGTATTTAATATCTGTCTCAAGAAAGTTCCCATGATACATCTGTTCCTAACAGGTACTCAGTCCCCCTTCAAAGTGGATCCAGCAAAAGACAGCAGGTTATAAATATTTATTTGACACGCTATATTTTAAAATTCTTGTGGCATTTCAAAAGCATGCAGAAGATCTTGGACAAGCTGTATGGCTCAGAGTTTTTGCAAAACAAGTCATATGTTGCTGCAGCAATGACCTGATTTATATTTCACTAAACTCAACATTTCCTCCAACGTTTGCATGTTTCCAGTAAACAGTGAACTATAATTATTTATCCACTCAGTTGTTCCATGATTAGCATTTTGTGTGCTCAGTCTTACTTTGCAACATAGACTGTGCATGAAGAAACTGATATAAGCAATTGATTCAGTGAAAAAAATTGGTTGTGGCTGCGAATTGTTTGATTCAGTGGTGTCTTGTTCTCAATAAAGTTGGGGACCATTGGTTTATCCAGTCAAGGCTGGGAGAGAAAAAAGGTAATTCTTGAGGACATCTAGCTAGTATGATGAAAGGAAACAAAGGATGAGTGGGATTGTTTAGGGGGGGAGGATTTTCATAGCTATGTTGATATTTGTCCTTGATCTAGTACATTTTATTGTAAACACTGACATATGTTGCGCACATTATTTTTTCTAATGTTCCCATGATTATCCTTGTAGTTTATAATGATTAATTCATTCTACAGAAAACATGACTGATTTGTACAGGTGCAGGGTACGTTCTTTCTGGTTTGATTTGAGTGGAACAGAAAAAAACACCAATTAATATGAAACACTTACTGGCACAAAACTGACTAATCGCCAGCCTTTCAGAGCAGGTCAAGAGATTTAATAATCTGACCTGTATTTTTAGCTGAGCCAATGAACAACAGACGTATGTACAAAAAGTTATCGCAGGAAAATATCTACTGTTTGTTTACCTTCCAGTTTAAAAGAAGGCACATCAGTGGAAAGTGACATAGGACTAGATTTATACTTTCACCGGAAAACAGACTGACCTTCCCAATTATCTGCTAGAGCTCTATTGGCTGCACATGTTTTCTGTCTGGGGTAATCAGGCTCCTGTTTGAGGCAGGATTTCCTGTGTTTCAGTGCCAGATCTTCCCTGAAGCCTGTCTGCTATGTTTAACTGTTTGACCTGACATCTGTTAGGTTTCTGTACACTGCTTGTTTGCCACCTGCCTTGACCTCTGCTGTATTCTCAGATTCTGCTTACTTACCATTTCCCTGACCTCTGCTTAATTTCTGTAGTCTGCTAGTTTTATCCCAGTCCTGTCTTTGTATAAGTAATTTAACCATTTAAGCACCTGGAGGGGTATGCAGCGCATTTCAAAGCAATGCGTTGCGTACCCCTCTGGCATTCATAGGATTAATTCTGCTTATCTGCCTGCTTTGCTTCCAGTTCTATCTTTCCACTAGCCAAATGGCTGCTATAGCCTGGAGTCTCAATCCCTCTTTAGAAGTGCCTGTGAATGAAATAATATACCAGCTGTAATGTTCTGTGCTGCTTGCATACTACTGTTCTGTGTACTGGGAGCAGGTTTTGTCTCTTGGACCACCTACAACCTGCATGTTAGCTCTGTACAATGATGGATGTTGAGAAGATCAAGAATATGTTGTCCAAATTACCAGGTAAATTCAGATTCTGCTCTCCAGACTTGTTTGGGTTATTCTTAAACAGTAGTTCAAAAACATTTTGTAGTGGTTAGACCCTTTTGTTTGAAACAAAATCCCAACAGAACCCTAACAATCAAGCCATTTTACCTCTTGGATGCCAGAGAGGTCTCCAACACATGGCTTTGTCACACATTATAGACCTTTCTAGCATACAAGGGGTTAACATTCTACCGATATTAAGTTAGTGTCAGGATCCCCTGGGACTCAAGCTCTGCCAACCTAAGAAAGAGTAGTCATGGATGCAGCGACTCCTCCAACAAGTGCTGGTGGAGTGAAGGCTTGAGTGCGTCGCTGGGGAGCCTGGCTGGTGTTCACAGGCCCCCTGTAGTGCATTGTGCTGTGGCCAAGGCCGTGTAAAGGTGCTGGCCACGAAGACAGATGACCCCCTTCGGTTGAGCCTAAGAAGGCCCAGAAGAACGCACTACAGTGAGGACACCCACCACCAACCCCAGGGAAGGTCTATTTCCAGTACAGGACAAAAGGACTCACCAAAGGCAAGTCCAGAGGGTGGTAGGGCAGAGAAGAGGTTGGGCACAGGCAGAGGCAGGATATCCAGAGCAGGAGACCAGGGAACCAGGAGCAGGTCCCAGGGAAGGAGAGGCAGAGGAGCTGAAAGAGCTGGCAGAAGCCAGATACCCTGAGAGGGTGCCTGGACTGAAGGCAAAAGAAGAGAAAGCCTAGGAGACAAGCAGGGACACTAGGTGGCTGCAAAGAGGAAGCCAGAGACTGCAACAGGAACTACAAGACCTCTCAGGAAGCCACAAGTGAAGACTGGCAGAAGCAGCGTCAGAGCAGCAGATGGCAGGAAGGCAAGCAAGGCAAGGAGATGCTCGAAGGCAAGCTGGACAATCAAGACCAGGAGAGGCAGGGAGAATTGGCAGGCGAAGGCAGACTCAGGAGACCGCAGAACAGGAAGCAGGTCTGGGCATGAAGGCACAGTGCTACTTGACAGGCACTAGGAACACTATAATCGCGCGCCGCACAGAAGCGGTGCTCAGCTATAAAAGGCCCAGACCCGGAAGTGCAGGTAGAGGATGATGTCACCACGCTAGCGTGGTGACGTGCCGACCAAAAACCCGGAAGAGATGGGGAGGCGGCAGAGCCCATCGCGCAAACGATGGGAAGGAGGACATGACAGTTAGGATGCAAGCCTGTACCAGACATTTGGGACTACATTATTAGACTGAAATGTATTGTGAAAGAGATACCATGTACCTTAATTATATCTGACAATATTGCTTTCATAAAATGCTAGTTTATTTAAAGGAGCAGTAAACTTTTTTTATGAAAATGTATATGTTATAGAGATTTTACTGCTGAGTACAACAAAGTCACTCCCACTGTCGTCAGTTGTTTTATTCAGAAGTTACAAAAGTTCAAATAATCAGTAGTGGATTTACTGTGCATTTACTTTCTGATAGCTCTAAATGACAAGAAGTGACAGGTGGTTTCTATCACATTCTATGGAGAACAGTAAGTCACTGACTTTCCTCTCC
Organism: Rhinophrynus dorsalis; assembly: GCA_037306005.1. Classification (NCBI taxonomy): domain Eukaryota; kingdom Metazoa; phylum Chordata; class Amphibia; order Anura; family Rhinophrynidae; genus Rhinophrynus; species Rhinophrynus dorsalis. The sequence continues at coordinate 65,106,625 of CM074723.1, read as the reverse complement.
ATTAGAATGTAACAGTAGAACTAATTGGAATTTGACCACAAGAGAGAACTGCTAATGTAAATAAACACGGGTTTAAACTGTAATAACCCTGGATATATGCATCTGTCAGCAGTGGGAGCACCCTTATGTTACTCAACAGGACATACCCTACAATATGTGTTTTTCCACAAAAAAGTTTACTTCTCTTTTAAAGGTAAAATAGAAAAAAATTATTGTATGAAATAATTGAATCTTCCACTGGTAGTCACACACTGACACATGTCTGACATCCAATCCTTTTTTCACTGTTCACTGGTAGTCCCAAAACCACACACATACTGTCACTGCAGTCTTATTCCACTGTCCCACTGGTAACATCTTCAGTCAGTTCTGGATGCCAAGTCCATGAAGGCAAACATGGAGTTGCTGGCAGTTTTTTCAGTCTGATAGAGTAAGGGTGCAAGGGACTACTTAACCCGTTAAGGAACAGAGGGGGAGATTTGTATAGAGTTATACACTGTTGCTAAAGTTTACAATGCCAGGTCATATTTATAAAGAAATAAGGTAAAGTTTATAAATATACTAGCATAAGTGGCACGGTGTTGCCCATGTGGTTTAACTATTTGAGTGGCAGAGTTACAACGCCCCACCGGTAGTGAAAGAGGCACATATACATTATGTGACACCCTAGCCTTGTAGTAGTAGTAAAACCCTGGTGGTAGTGTAAGACTCATAAAGAGGATGGGGATAAAAATGCTGGGGTGAGAGAGAGAGTGAGAGAGAGAGAGAGAGGATGGGGTGAGATAGAAAGCAGATCACGTAGAAATAATGGGCCAGAAAATTTTCATGGGGCTAGTTGATTGAGACAGCAGGGGGCAAATTGAAAGATGGGTCAGAAAGATTTGATAGTGGATGCAGAAGGGAATAGGAACAGAGACTGCATGGATACAAAGAGAGGGCATGTGGGGCAGAGAAAGGGCATAAGGGCCAGACAGGACACAGGGAACAGAGAATGGACATGTTACTACCTTATAACAGGTGCGGTGCAATAATGTGTGGTGGAGGACAGAGGTACAAACAGAATACGTGAGCCAGAAGACATAAATATATAATTTGTCCAAATGGGCGAGCATGGCACTCTTGTGTGCACAGAATCACCATGCCCTGGAACCTGAAAGGGCAGAATGGGGAGCAAGATGTGATTGGGCCACACAGTTTCAGAAGTCTTACCACCTCCGCAGCTGTCATGCCGATGCTCGTCCTCCGGTCTGGAGCTTCCTCCGATGCTCTGTGTTGCCGTCTCCTTTTCCCTGGCCTTGCGCCCCTCCTTCCATTCCTTTTGGCTGACTTCTTGTATCTATTGTTTTGTGCAGGAGTCCACACCTCGTTCTGACTCCTGCTTCCAGTCCTGACCTATATCTAGCTGGATTTCACCTCGGGCAGACGCGTTGTTATAGCGTCTCTTGTGCAGCCTAGTTTCTTGCCTTGTATCTTGCTTATATTTGCTGTGTATGACCCGGACCTCCCAAGACCTCTCTTTTGCCTGCTCCCACCAATTACCTTGCTGGTGAACTGCTGTGTATGACCCGGACCACCCAAAACCTCTCTTTTGCCTGCTCCCACCAATTACCTTGCTGCGGAACTGCTGTATATGACCCAGACCACCCAAGACCTCTCTTTTGCCTACTCCCACCAATTACCTTGCTGTAGAACCGCTGTGTATGACCCGGACCACCCAAGATCCCTTTTTCCTGCTTCTTTCAAGTACCTCGCTGCTGTCTTATCGTGTATGACCCGGACCATCCCAGACTACCCCTTTCTGCTCCAGTGTCCATCTCTGTGGGGGACCCACCTCTTCCTGGATCCTGAGTGAGTACCTACAGTATTTATGTTGGATTGTTTATTCTCCCTGGGGATTGCTTAGTATAGTTTGTCTAGGTAGGGATTATCCTGGGTAACCCTTCAGCACCTCTGTTGGGGACCACAACATCTAGCTTTGTGGCTAGCACCGATAGGCGGCTTAGCCGCAGCACAACTCCATCCTAGGTAACCCACGCTCTCTAGCACCATACCCAAGCCTCGCTCCTTAGCATCTAGCTCAGGAATCCCTTGTTGGAGGAGTCTCCTGTTCTGCTCCTCCAGGTACTCTGGTTCTACTCGGTAGCCCATTGCTTACTGTTACAGCAGTTCCCTGCAGACATGGTGCATCAAGATTTACCCATGCACAATACATGGATAAGGAATGTGTTGCACAGCGATGAAGAGAGCCCTATGTATATGCACAGCATTGTACAGCTGATAAGCACTACAGTGCTGTCCCAGTATGAAGTGTGGCCTCTATATTTGTTGCGGCACTATAGATTAAATTGTATTTTGCACTATAGATGTAGAATTGGGGCTTCACATTGGGAGCCAACATTTGAAATTGCCAAAGCGAGACTCTTATGTTTTAGGTGTTTTTGTTGGGGTGTGGCTGGTGGAAGGAGAATTACTGAGACATTTTAGGTTATTTCATGCCCTACTGACACCTCCGTGCAGCTAAATAAATTATTTAGAGCAAGGACAAAGTATTTTATTTAAGCAGACTAATATATAAAGACATCCACTGATGTTTAAACAAACAATGTGTGTTTCATTGGTCAGGAACAATATGAGACATTTATATACACACACCAAACTGTCTGTTGTTCGTAAAGGAGGGACATCAGTCTGGTAAAGGGGACACAGATGGATTTGAGTGTAAAATAGGGACTGTCCCTTCTAAAGAGGGAGAACTGGGAAGAATAGTAGTTTCCCTGTGCATCAGCCCTCACACTCTGTTTTGAAAAAAAGGCTTGCATTTATCAAGTTCAGCCCATGCCACATCACCCCTGTTGATTCAGAGGAAGGAAAAAAAAACAAACAAACAAAACCCAGAAAAACAAAAGAAAAGATGTCAAACTGCTTACCGCGGCTGTTTCAAACAATTTTGGAGTAACCTATCCCACTCTATGTTTTATGCTTGGAAGTAGACAACATGCCCTAGCTTCCCTCCCAAGCACTGAATCCCAGCATAGGTTGCACCTGACACATCACCACCAGACACTTGTTGCTTTTTTAGTATATAGACAAGAGGATGTCACTACATGGGGTGTAGGAACCTACATAGTCCTGGCACTGTTTCAGCTGCTGGGGTGCGTTGCTTGGGAACGATGCTTGGGATCAGTGCTGCAGCTGAAGCTGTATAAAGGTGCTGGTTGCGAAACCAGACCGCTCCACCCCAGCTGAGCTGGGAACCAACAGGTTGGGAGTACTCTGGAAACCATGGACAACCATGGCCAGGGTATGCTGGGACAGAGCCAACCAGGAATAGAAACTGGGTTAACGGTGGATTACCGGATCAGGTTTTAGGATCGATCAGAGCCGTGGTCAGGAGAGTAGCTGGGTATCACGGTGCCCGTGAGCCTAGCGGCAGGGCGACATTGTTACTTCTGGGTTTCTCCTTGCACAGTTCTTATTGGCCATTGGGCTCTGGCTCCGCCCAGGGCTAACCTTTTTAAACTCACTCCTCTCATCTTTTCAGTGCGCTTTCGTTGTGTACCTGTACCTAACGTTTGAATTGCTGTTTGTTCCTGCTCCGTGTATGACCCGGCCCACCTGACTTCGCTCCTGTCATTGCTTTCCATTGCTGACTAGGACTGGCTGATTACCTCCGTATGTACCGATCTGGCTTTGGCTGAGAACCCGCTCCATTGCTGACTAGGACTGGCTGACTACCTCCGTGTGTACCGATCTGGCTTTGGCTGAGTATCCGATTCCATTGCTGACTAGGACTGTCTACTACCTCCGTGTGTACCGATCTGGCATTCTGGCTTCTGACCTGTCTGGGTGCATACCCTGTGCTCCATTACTGTTGCTCTTGCTACGCAGTGGCTTCCGCTACAACGCCTACTTGGCCTGTCACTCCCTAGGTCACCTGGGAGACTGTGTTTCGAGTAGCTCCAGTCATTTGCCAGTGTACTATCTGTGTTGCCTCCGCTATCCCTAGTGTTCTAGGGACCGGGTCACTTGCCAGTGTCCTGTCTGGGTTGCCTCTGCTATCCCTAGCGTTCTAGGGACTCGGTCACTTGCCAGTGTCTTATCTGTGTTGCCTTCACTATCCCTAGCGTTCTAGGGACTCGGTCACTTGCCAGTGTCTTATCTGTGTTGCCTTCACTATCCCTAGCGTTCTAGGGACTCGGTCACTTGCCAGCGTCCTATCTGGGTTGCCTCCGCTATCCCTAGCATTTTAGGGACTCGGTCACTTGCCAGCATCCTATCTGGGTTGCCTCCGCTATCCCTAGCGTTCTAGGGACCCGGTCACTTGCCAGTGTCCTATCTGTGTTACCTCCGCTATCCCTAGCGTTCTAGGGACTCTGTCACTTTCCAGTGACCGTTCTGTTTTGGCTCGGCTACACCTAGTCTTCTAGGGAATTGCCCAGCAGTTACCTACCGCCAGTGTAGGAGGGCCTTTCTGTGGTTTGGTACTGCTGTGGTTTACTCTGTTCCAGTGACCAGTCGATGGATCAAGCCTATTTAGTTCTTACTGTATATTTTGCTTGCCTTTCATTTCTGTTCATCCTGACCTGTGTCAGATTTGGGAAGTACCACGGTACTGTCCTTATCTGGACCTGAGTAGGGTGATTATTACTTGCTGATTTATTATTCTCAATAAAGCTGATTTTAACCTTACCTAATTAACTGAGTGTTCATACCAAACCGTGACACTGGGTCAGTAGCCAGAAGGTAAAGCAGAGCCGTAGTCAGGAGAGTAGCCGGGTCGGTGCACAGAAGGTCAAGAAGCTGTGGTCAGAAGAGTCAGTAGCCAGAGGGTCAAGAAGCCGTGGTCAGGAGAGTAGCCAGGTCATTAGCCAGAGGTTCAAGAAGCTGTCGTCAGGAGAGTAGCCGGGTCAGTAGCCAGAGGGTGAAGAAGCTGTAGTCAGGAGCATAGCCAGAGGGTCAAACTTGCAACAATACTTTTAGGTCGCTGGAACAAACTCGTGGAACTGGCACCCATAGACTGGGGTAGCCTGTTTAAATACTGCAGCAAACCAATGAGGAGGAAGCCTGGAAGGGGGCTTGTGTGGGAGCCAGTTCAGATAGGCAGAGTCTGCCCAATAGTGATGCACCCTGTCCAGAGTGCAGAGGCTGGGAGGAAGCGACGGCTGCCCTGCGCAGGCACCCAACAAAAGACACCACCGGAAGAGTGGCGGCCGCGAGGAATGGACATTGACAGATGAATAGTGACTGACACTACCTGATTTATTGGGGGATGGTTTTACATTGTCAACATGCCTAATTAGAGCAGATGTGCTCCCAGCCCTTCCCTATCGTCACAACATTTTCACACACTGTGTACATTGCAGCTGTTGATAACTGTAGTCCCTCCTTGTCCCCAAATAAATATATTGCAACATCTATAATATTAGGGGCAATGAATTAGGAGAAGGAATATGATGCTTGGACAGCTTCTAATCATATGCATTTGAAGTGGTGGCTTAAGCTGCTGCCTCAGCACTACAACCAGTAGGAACCAACACCACTATTGTCATTATCAATATAATACAGCTGTACTGAACCCCACTCTAACTGCAGTCTTGCTGGTGGGCACATAAAGGTCTTCACTGCAGTATGCATAAGTGTTGGACACATACAAACACACACCGGTAGTCAGGTGGGCCACTATTTTGACATAGATGGTTTTCACATGCATCAGTTACCAACTGTCTGGACCCTTCCAATAAGACCAGGAAGGCTGCTTTCCCTCTGATCCACACCTGTGAATCCAGCTGGGCGTTTTTGGCTTTCACTGCTATTCTCTGTTCCCACCTTTACCAATATCTAAATTCCCTGGTCCTGCTTTGCATTGTGAGTTTGTTTTCCTTTCATGCTGCCTAAGCTTTTAATTTGCTTCAGGTGCTCTCCTATTGTCTTCCCTTTTCAGACCTGATTATGCTCTAACACTTCTATTAACTTATTAAGCCCCCAGTTTTGACTTCTGCCTGGTATTCTGCTTGTAGAACTGTTTGCTTCGACCACTGGCTCTCCTGATTCCTCTGCAGAACTGATTCTGTATCTCTCGATCAAGTTTCTTGCCAGCTGATTCCATCCTGAGCTTTGTTGTTTTCTCAGTAGCTGCTGTAAGTCAAGCACTTTCAAACTTTCCTCTATCACTAAAGAAAATACTTCTTGACCACCCAGCTCAGCTCTGTACCTGTTCCAGTAGATGGTTCCTGGTATTTTTAATCCTGCACTGACATCTAAAAGGCTAGTCTGGAACTTAAGCTTCAGTCTTGTTTCCAGTCTTCTATTTCCTAACCTCCTGTGACGGCTGTCCTGAACCAGTCCCATCTCAACCAGCCCTTATTATCCAACCCTGCTGTTAGAAACTTTCCCATGGCTCCGGCCACTGCAAAATTTCTTTGTATGCATTCACAGAATCCAATTCCTTAGAGTGCTTCTTCTCATGCCTTGGCACAAATTCAGACATTTTGCTTGAAGTGCGGGTCCAGCAGTATAGCTAGAATGTATTTCGCTTTGCTTTAAATGGAGACCATGCAAGAATCCTTCTCAAAGCATGCTAACATGTCATTCACTATCTGGATCATGTTTGAGTTTTCATTATTGCAAGAATCATTGTCATTTTATGTGCAGCAAATATATTACTGGCATTGCCTAACTGATTCCTGCATCTGGTTTGACTAATCAACAAGGTGTCCACCTCAAAAGGCTTCAGCAGCTCACACATTAGCGACTATAGACTAGGAGACAAAGAAGCCTCCACCAAACTCTTCCAATTTAGTATTGTATATTCAGTAATGGCTTTGTTCTGCTCATACAAATGCTCTTGCATGCACAATGTGGAACTCCACCTGTTCGTAATCTCCATTTTAAAATCATGAGGGGACAGGTGGTTACGCCTCCACATGGTATGCAATGCATTGCACTCACAATAGGACTGTCTAAAATGTGCACAGATTCTGAAGGTGATATTTGCCATTTCTTTTCTGAGATGAATTGAGTAAGAGTTAGATTTAGGACATGGGTGAAGCAGAGTCCGTGCTCTAAATCTGCAGTCCCAGTGGCAGCTATTATACTGAAGCTATGTCGACAGACGTAAAGCTTACTTTCGGAGGGTGGGGTACACAACATATATCTCTGACCAGCTGCAGTTCTTTAACACATCTACAGCTTTGTGATGTTATCTCTCCAATCTCTGCATGCATAAAGTGTTATGTCAGTGGTATGTTCTATCCTGCAGCTGATCTTTACTACTAGTGCCAGAGGCAATATTGGAAGTGATTTCCTGCTGCATGCTGCTGCCAGCTGATGGAATATATTCTCAAAGGGCAGTGACAGTTAGATATTCTGTAATCTGGCCACTTGTCCACATATCTATGGTCAGGTGAACTCTTTTTACATATGAAGCTTCTAGTCCTCTCAGCACAACACCAACCAGCAGCTTATAAAACTTTGACACTGTCATCCTTAAAAAATATGTGAGGTTAAGGATAGCGGGGTGCAACGCATGACACTAATTCAAATAAGCCACAGTTTTGAATATAACAATAGGGCAGCATGTCAACCATCAACATTTTGGCAGGTTTACCATTCGAAAAGTGTACCTTTGGATTCATTTCATGGAGTTTTTACTTCTTTCTAAGAACTCAGTACATAGAAGAACTGTGTAACTTGTGTAATTTAATGACTTGTGTGACACCTGTGATGGTACCAGTGGACCCCCTGTCTGGGTGTCCCCGTCAGTCACTGCTTTCTTCAATCCTGAGCAAGGCTGCTCTGCTGGAATATCACAGTTTTCCCCACAGTCACCAGGCAAAACTAGTATACTGTTTTAGAATCAGCTCTCTCTTTATTGAGTCAAACACACAGCTTATATCCACTTACAGAGACTCTTATCAAGATTAGCATGCAAACTAGGACTTGAGAGAGTGTTTCTATGCTTGACCAATCAGCCACCAACACCCTTATCACGATAAGCATGCAAATTAGGACTTGAAAAATAGCCATGCTCACTGGATCCTAAATAACCTCTCTGATTGGTCCTGCCCCTTTTACTGGTGTAACACTGCTCACCTCAGAGCAGCAAGACTGTCCGGATGGATCATAGAGAGGGACAATCTTCAGTGATCATAAGGAAAAATCTGAAAAACCTGTCAAGAGGGGCAGGGCTTTCCTTATGCTCATAGTAAGAACTGTCCCTTGCTGTGATCTGTCTGGTCCCAGGAGCAGATTCCACATCTGGGGGAGGTGGCTTACAGTAGGTAAAAGGGGAGGAAGGGGGATACTTTATCATTCAATTACTCGTGAACTACAACTCGGACAGTACTGAAATAACACTCTCCATGGCGCAAATACTATGACGATTAATTGTAGATTATTTTTTTTGTGAAACATTACTATCCCTTTAACAGCAAATACCAGTTGCCTGTGGTTTGTAAAGAAATAGGTTGCACATACACAATGGAATACTAGAGGGTAATCTCAAAATATGAGTTTAATCTGGATTTATGTAGGACTCAGTTTTGAAACTCTCTCCAAAAGTAAATAAAACAACAAAGAAATAAAATAACGCTTTTTATTAGATTTCATGTTATAGTGAATTGTAGATTTGCAGCATATGTAGTTGATGAGGCTAAAAAAATAAGAATATGCGTATATAAAATGATCCTTTGAGCCAGACATCATTTAATCAGCAGCTCTCCATGTGTGGGTAGTGCTTTTTGTGTTATCACTGCATCTTGCTTACCGTAAGTCTCAGTCCATCCCTCCCCAAGCCAGTCCCTTGGTCCTGAGTGTATGGTTATGAAGAAAGGTATTCAAATTTGCAGTCAATGGGACCGATGTCCTAAAATGAAGAAACATAGAAACATACATTTTTATTGTAGATATAAAAGCAACTGGCCCATACAGTCTGCCCATTTTTCTATCAGATTCCAGTGCATAATCTTACCTAGTAATAAGAATAGAGTTACGTTTATAGTAGACTTGTTTGAGTTCCATTGCAGTATAAGTCCCTAATCTCTCTACTGGAAGGCTGTTCCATAAGTCTATTACTATTTATATAAAGTAGAACTTACACACATTGCTTCTGAGTTTCTTCCTCTCTAACTTTACATCATGACCTTGTGTTGTATTTTTCTTGGTCTGAAAAATGATTCTGTCCTGTAGTATATGAAATTCTTTTTTTTTTTTTAAAGGTTTATTCATTAATAAAAGAAGTACAATGTAACAAGTGAAGAAAACGGTGTCATCAGTTACAATTCAGACAAAGTACATGAATGATACCAAACAACAGAAAGTAATCATGTGGCCTTCCTCTCACCTGACTAACCCCACTACAGTCCATAATGAACTCAGCAGCATGACTAATCTACCTCACTCATCACTTCTCTAACACCAGTCCCCTCTGTCAGTCCCTACACTGGCTCCCATTAGCACATAGAATTAAATTAAAAATTCTGGTGCTAACTTATAGAGCCCTTACTAACACCACACCCCCCTATATTTCATCTCTCATTTCCAAATACACTCCCACTCTCCATCTTCACTCTGCACACGACCTTCTCCTCTCCACAGCTCTTATCACATCCTCCCACTCCTGCCTACAGGACTTCTCCCGTGCTGCACCCAAGCTGTGGAATTCCCTCCCCCGCCCCATCAGACTTTCCCCAAGTCTTAAGACGCTCCCTGAAAACTCACCTCTTCAGGGATGCATATCAACTACCTCCATAAATACTATCACCAACAATCAACCCTTCCCTGGACCACTGCACTTACCAGCACTTCTCTCTCCCACCCACTGACCAACAACTTATGTGACAGGAGAAACTTACACCCAATAGCACTTACACCTTCTGTATCCTACCCACCTTCCTCTACACTGTAAGCTCTCACGAGCAGGGCCCTCTGATCCTTCTGTTCTCCACATATGATTTGTACTATTTAATATCTCTATATGTCTATCCCCTATTGTAAAGCGCTGCGGAATAAGTTGGCGCTATATAAATAAAGATTATTATATTATGTTTAAACATGCATACGTTTTAGTCCAAAAACAGGTAGCATTGAGGCAATATTTTCAGCTTTGTGAGATTCTGGATGACTAGATGGGTTACAAGGGGAAATGGGAAGAAATAAAAAAGGAGGCGGTAGGGGAAGGTGGCGGGGGGGAAAGGGGAGGCCAGGGGAAGGGAAGTGGTGTGAGTCCTGTCCACTCCTGTGACCTGAACTGTGTATAAGTACCAACTTTATATACGTCAGTACTAGTGTTGAGCGAGCATGCTCGGCCGATGCTCGGATCGGCTCGAGCATCGCTCTGCTCGGCACATGGCGGTACTCGTACGAGTACCGCATGTGCTCGCCCGCCATGTTCGGGTCTCCTCCCCGCACGTTTTGCGGCTGCTGCGCAGCCAATAAACGTGCATGGAGGCTCTGACATCGGTGTAATGCCAGCAGCCATGTTGGCTGCTGGCATTACACTGATTGGCTGGCCAGAACCCGTGGTCGGGTGCTGTATAGCACCTGACCATCGAGTTCGGCTCAGTCTGAGCCAGGGAGAGCTGAGGATAGGAAGGGAAAGGCAGTGTAGGGAGGAAAAAAACAAAAATTGTGAAAAAAAAGAACCAAAAGTCCTTTTTAGGACTACTGTGTGTGGGGGCAGCAGGTTATTTTGTGTGGGGGGAAAAAAACAAAACAAAAAAAAAAAAATATTCTGTTTAGTGTGAAAAGTTGCAGATTAGAGCACATTCTGTTTAGTGTGCACAGTTGCAGATTAGAGCACATTCTGTTTAGTGTGCAAAGTTGCAGATTAGAGCACATTCTGTTTAGTGTGCAAAGTTGCAGATTAGAGCACATTCTGTTTAGTGTGCAAAGTTGCAGATTAGAGCACATTCTGTTAAGTCTTCAAACTAAAATATCAAAGTCACATATTCCATTCAGTGTGCGTCGCCGCAGTTTAGCAGCACATTCTGTGTACTGTGCAGAGTTGCAGAATAGGAAGAAATACTGTTAAGTCTTCAAACTAAAATATCAAAGTCACATATTCCATTCAGTGTGCTTCGCCGCAGTTTAGCAGCACATTCTGTGTACTGTGCAGAGTTGCAGAATAGTAAGAAATAGTGTTAAGTTTTCAAACTCAAATATCAAAGTCACATATTCCATTCAGTGTGTATCACCGCCGTTTAGCAGCCTATTCTGTGTACTCTGCAGAGTTGCAGAATAGTAAGAAATAGTGTTAAGTTTTCAAACTCAAATATTAAAGTCACATATTCCATTCAGTGTGTATCACCGCCGTTTAGCAGCCTATTCTGTGTACTCTGCACAGTTGCAGAATAGGAAGAAATACTGTTAAGTTTTCAAACTCAAATATTAAAGTCACTTATTCCATTCAGTGTGTGTCACCGCAGTTTAGCAGCCTATTCTGTGTACTCTGCACAGTTGCAGAATAGGAAGAAATACTGTTAAGTTTTCAAACTCAAATATTAAAGTCACATATTCCATTCAGTGTGTTTCACCGCCGTTTAGCAGCCTATTCTGTGTACTCTGCAGAGTTGCAGAATAGTAAGAAATAGTGTTAAGTTTTCAAACTCAAATATCAAAGTCACGTATTCCATTCAGTGTGTATCACCGCCGTTTAGCAGCCTATTCTGTGTACTCTGCACAGTTGCAGAATAGTAAGAAATACTGTTAAGTTTTCAAACTCAAATATTAAAGTCACATATTCCATTCAGTGTGTTTCACCGCCGTTTAGCAGCCTATTCTGTGTACTCTGCAGAGTTGCAGAATAGGAAGAAATAGTGTTAAGTTTTCAAACTCAAATATTAAAGTCACATATTCCATTCAGTGTGTTTCACCGCCGTTTAGCAGCCTATTCTGTGTACTCTGCACAGTTGCAGAATAGGAAGAAATACTGTTAAGTTTTCAAACTCAAATATTAAAGTCACTTATTCCATTCAGTGTGTGTCACCGCCGTTTAGCAGCCTATTCTGTGTAGTCTGCAGAGTTGCAGAATAGTAAGAAATACTGTTAAGTTTTCAAACTCAAATATTAAAGTCACATATTCCATTCAGTGTGTTTCACCGCCGTTTAGCAGCCTATTCTGTGTACTCTGCAGAGTTGCAGAATAGTAAGAAATAGTGTTAAGTTTTCAAACTCAAATATTAAAGTCACATATTCCATTCAGTGTGTTTCACCGCCGTTTAGCAGCCTATTCTGTGTACTCTGCAGAGTTGCAGAATAGTAAGAAATAGTGTTAAGTTTTCAAACTCAAATATTAAAGTCACATATTCCATTCAGTGTGTTTCACCGCCGTTTAGCAGCCTATTCTGTGTACTCTGCAGAGTTGCAGAATAGTAAGAAATACTGTTAAGTTTTCAAACTCAAATATTAAAGTCACATATTCCATTCAGTGTGTGTCACCGCAGTTTAGCAGCCTATTCTGTGTACTCTGCACAGTTGCAGAATAGGAAGAAATACTGTTAAGTTTTCAAACTCAAATATTAAAGTCACATATTCCATTCAGTGTGTTTCACCGCCGTTTAGCAGCCTATTCTGTGTACTCTGCAGAGTTGCAGAATAGTAAGAAATAGTGTTAAGTTTTCAAACTCAAATATCAAAGTCACATATTCCATTCAGTGTGTTTCACCGCCGTTTAGCAGCCTATTCTGTGTACTCTGCAGAGTTGCAGAATAGTAAGAAATACTGTTAAGTTTTCAAACTCAAATATTAAAGTCACATATTCCATTCAGTGTGTTTCACCGCCGTTTAGCAGCCTATTCTGTGTACTCTGCAGAGTTGCAGAATAGTAAGAAATACTGTTAAGTTTTCAAACTCAAATATTAAAGTCACTTATTCCATTCAGTGTGTGTCACCGCAGTTTAGCAGCCTATTCTGTGTACTCTGCACAGTTGCAGAATAGGAAGAAATACTGTTAAGTTTTCAAACTCAAATATTAAAGTCACATATTCTGTGTAAGATGAAGAAGGCGGGTAAAAAGGGACGGGGAAGTGGACGTGATCCTGAAAGTTCAGGGCGCGGGTCAGGACGCGGAGAAACTGTGCCTGGTGCCAGAGCACAAGAAAGAAAGACATCCACCATACCTAGCTTCATGTGTAATTTTACAGGGCGTCGCAGGACATCACTCTCGAGGTCCGACCACTGCGAACAGGTGGTCGGTTGGATGACAGCTGATACTGCTTCCAGTCGGTTAAGCACCACCCTGTCTTCCACCAAGTCCACTCTCAGTAGCCAAGAGTCTGGTCAAAATAATCCTCACTCTGATCATCCTTCCTCCCACCATACACGGTCTGGTCAAAGAAGTGATCCCACACTGGGATATAGTGAGGAGCTCGTCTCATCACCAATCCTTCATTTGACCCTCTCTCCAAGCACGCTTGCAGAGGAACATGACATCTTGTGCCCTGATTCACAACCTCTAGAGGCTACCCAATCACAAGAAGATGACAGATGTGAACGGCATTTAAGGTCAAAGGAAGTAGTGGATGATGATGATGATGATGAGACACAGTTGCCATTAAATCAACCACTATTTCCGTCTCAAGACCTTGTTGAGGAGAATGTTATACAGTTGTCAATGACTGAGTATGTGGTGGGATCAAGACTTGAGGAGGATGATCAGAGTGAGGAAGTGGAGGAGGACTTGGTGGACGATGAGGTGACTGACCCCACCTGGGAAGGTGTAGAGCCGAGCGATGTCAGCAGTCCTGAGGGTGAGCCATCTGCAGCACCGCAACAGGCTGGAAGAGGCAGTGGTGTGGCTACAGAAAGAAGGCGGACCGCACCAAACCGGCCCGCAAATGTTCCACGGAGCACCCCCTTGCGTAAATCTACCTTGCCAAAGGGTAGGTGTTCCGCGGTATGGCGTTTTTTTAAGGAAAGTGCGGACGACAAAAGAATTGTAGTTTGCAACCTGTGCCACACCAGAATGAGCCGAGGCATGAACACTAGAAACCTCACCACCACCAGCATGATCCGACACATGGCATCCAAGCACCGTAGTAAGTGGGAGGAACGCCTGGATCGCCCATCTGTGTCTGCAGGCCACACCACTGCCTCCTCTTCCCCTGTTTTCGGTGCCGGCCAATCGCCTGTCGAAGGCGCAGGCCCGCATACCTCCCGCCCTGCACCTGTACCATCTGAAGCACCATCAGCGACCACATCCACTTCCCTGTCCCAGCACAGCGTCCAAATGTCGTTACCCCAGGCATTTGAGCGCAAGAGAAAGTACCCAGCCACCCACCCACAGGCCATAGCACTAACCTCACACCTTTCAAAATTACTGGCCATCGAAATGCTGCCATTTAGGCTTGTGGACACTGAGTCCTTCCGCAGCCTGATGGCAGCAGCTGTCCCTCGGTACGCGGTCCCCAGCCGCCACTACTTTTCCCGGTGTGCCATCCCCGCATTACACCACCATGTGTCCCGTAACATCACCCGTGCCCTGACCAACGCAGTTACTGGGAAGGTCCACTTAACGACTGACACATGGACAAGTGCTTGTGGCCAGGGACGCTACATTTCCCTGACGGCACACTGGGTGAATGTCGTGGAGGCTGGGAGCGACTCGGACCCTGGGATGGCACGGGTGCTACCCACGCCGAGGATTGCGGGCCCTACCTCCATCAGGGTTTCCACCAGCACCTACGTTATTGGCTCCTCCTCCTCCGTTTCCACCTCCGAATTCTCTACACACAGCGCCACTCCCCCATCAGCCAGTAGCTGGAAGCAGTGTAGCACTGCAGTGGGGAAGCGTCAACAGGCCGTGCTGAAGCTGATCTGCCTTGGGGACAAACAGCACACGGCCTCAGAGCTGTTGCAGGGGATTAGTCACCAGACCGAGCAGTGGCTCTCGCCACTCAACCTGCAACCAGGCATGGTTGTGTGTGATAATGGGCGTAACTTGGTGGCGGCTTTGGAGCTCGGCAAGCTCACACACGTACCATGCCTAGCGCATGTATTTAATTTAGTGGTGCAGCGATTTCTAAAAACCTACCCCAATGTGCATGATCTCTTGACCAAGGTGCGCCGCGTGTGTGCACATTTCCGTAAGTCATCAACAGCTTCAGCCGGCCTGTTGAAGCTGCAGCAGCGCTTACAATTGCCAGCTCACCGGCTGCTGTGTGACGTGAGCACGCGCTGGAACTCCACCTTCCACATGTTGGCCCGGCTTTGTGAGCAGCAGAGGGCAGTAGTGGAGTACCAGCTGTTACACGGTCGTCGCCTCTCCGTTCAACTTCCTGTAATCAGAAGTGAGGAGTGGGAATGGATGTCAGACCTCTGCGAGGTTTTACGCAATTTTGAGGAATCGACACAGATGGTGAGCGGCGATAACGCTATTATCAGTGTAACCATCCCACTTCTGTGTCTACTGAAACGCTCGCTGCTCACAATTAAAACCTACGCTTTGCATGTGGAAGAGGTGGAAATGGGGGAGGAAGAGCTTACACAAGGTGATAGCCAGAGCACCCTCACTTCGTCTTCTCAGCGACAATTGGAGGAGGCGGAGGAGGAGGAGGAGGAGGAGGAAGACACGGTTGCCTCCGCTACAGAGGGTAGCCATGGAACTTTAGTTCCATCTCTTCAGCGTGGGTGGGCAGAAGAGGAGGAAGAGGATGAGGATATTGAGAGTCATCCTCCTGGTGAGGACAGCGAAATCTTGCCTGTTGGTACTCTGGCACACATGGCTGACTTTATGTTAGGCTGCCTTTCCCGTGACCCACGCGTTGTACGCATTTTAGACAACACGGATTACTGGGTGTTCACCCTTCTGGACCCCCGCTACAAAGAGAATTTCTCATCTCTCATTCCTCCGGTGGAGAGGACAAGCAAAATGGTGCAATACCAGAAGGTTCTTGTTGAAAAATTGCTCCAAAATTTTCCATCTGACAACGCTGGCGGCAGAGTACGTGCTACCTTGGCCAACCGAGAAGGGGAGAAAAGGGGAGCACACAGCAGTTCCGAGAAAGGCAGGGCAACACTCTCCAAGGCGTGGGACACCTTCATGACACCCCGCCAGCACCCTCACCCTGATGCGCAGCCTAGTGTCACAAGGAGGGAAAAGTTTTGGAAGATGGTGAAGGAGTACGTAGCAGACCGTGTCAGCGTCCTCAATGATCCCTCTGTGCCTTACAACTACTGGGTGTCCAAGCTGGACACGTGGTATGAACTGGCACTCTACGCCTTGGAGGTGCTGGCCTGCCCTGCCGCCAGCGTTCTGTCTGAGCGGGTATTTAGTGCTGCTGGTGGCATCATAACAGATAAGCGTATCCGCCTTTCCACCGACAATGCTGATAGGTTGACACTTATAAAAATGAACAAGGCCTGGATTTCCCCTGACTTCTCCACTCCACTGGAGGAAAGCCCCGGGGGAACATAAACTCACTTTATATATGTTATTTACAATGATGGGAATACTCTGTATTCCCATTCACCCCTTCCACCCAAAAAACGGGTATATGGTTGACTCTTAATCTTCTCATCCTCCTCCTCCTCTTCCATATGCCCTGTGCTATAATTTTTATATAGGGCCAGCTCACCAGCGGGCCCTGTGCTATAATTTTTATATAGGGCCAGCTCACCAGCGGGCCCTGTTTGACAATTTTTATATAGGTCAGCTCACCAGCGGGCCTTCTCATATAATGTTTTATTGGGTCAGCTCTCTAGCGGGCCCTCTCATATAATGTTTTATAGCGTCAGCTCACTAGCGGGCCTTCGCATATAATGTTTAGGATGGTCAGCTCTGCAGCAGACCCTCACCCATAATGTTTTAGATGGTCAGCTCAGCGCACGTTTCCCTCTTAATCATGGCCTCAGTTCAATAAAATCAAGGAAATTTTTGGGAGAATTTGCCTCTGTGCACGTTTCCCTCTTAATCATGGCCTCAGTTCTGAAAATCAAGGAAATTTTTGGGAGAATTTGCCTCTGTGCACGTTTCCCTCTTAATCATGGCCTCAGTTCTGAAAATCAAGGAAATTTTTGGGAGAATTTGCCTCTGCGCACGTTTCCCTCTTAATCATGGCCTCAGTTCTGAAAATCAAGGAAATTTTTGGGAGAATTTGCCTCTGCGCACGTTTCCCTCTTAATCATGGCCTCAGTTCTGAAAATCAAGGAAATTTTTGGGAGAATTTGCCTCTGCGCACGTTTCCCTCTTAATCATGGCCTCAGTTCAGAAAAATCGAGGAAATTTTTGGGAGAATTTGCAGATGATATACAAGTAAATATACAGCAAATATTGTTTGGTAACAATTTTTCGCCTAAAGTCGTTTTTATTTTCCTTTTTGTGTGTTTTATGGTCAGTCTGTAAAAATGGCGTACTACGGGCGAAAGATCGTTCCCAGCAGCGATGTTGGAGTCCAAGATGCATCCAGACATCCTCCCTATGCTGTCCCTGAACCATTTCTGTAGTGTTTCCATCTTTTTCTGCCCTTTTCCTATGGACCAGGCACCCTCCCCTCATCAGAGCAGGGGGTGCCTGGTGTAATGCTCGAGTCCTCCCATTGACTTCAATGGGGCTCGGGTGCTCGGCCGAGCACTCGAGCCTCAGGGGGTGCTCGGTCAGAGCACCCGAACACCCGAGCATTGGGGTGCTCGCTCATCACTAGTCAGTACCAAATCAGAGGTGTGGTATGAAAGAAGGATATTTACACTCAATATGGTCTCAGCTAGGGGTGTTGAAACTGTGGTTGAGCCAACATTTCCAGGTGTCTAAGTAGGCAGGTAGATGGTCCCGGTTTATGGCATGGCACCCTAGTATATGAAATTCTAATATATTTAAAGCTTTCTATCATATCACCCCTCTCCTTCCTCATTTTGAGTATAACAGATTTGGGGCGAACCAAATGCATCATGGGGACAAATCTTATTTTTTTTAAATGAGCCTTGAATGTTTCCCAGTGCTTTGAAGACCTCTCTAGCGTTGAAGAAATTGAATGTGGGGATTCTCTGTTATGGCGTTGATGGCTTGCGGCAGTATTGCTCCAGTTCTAATTAGTACCAGAGCTGGATCATGGGCAAAGAGCCCTAGGCGCCTAATCAAAGTGGTGGTGGTGGTGGGGGGGCCCGCAAAACCAAAACAGCCCTGCAACAAAACAGCTGAGGCCCATGTCTTCTTCAGCACAGACCTCTATATCCACCTCCCTCTCTGTTCCTGGCGCTGATAATTTGGGATCCTGCCTAGGGCTCCGTGGAGTCTGATTAGGGCTCTGCTTAGTATATCTGCTTTGCTGAGAAGTTACGCTGAAGTTGCTGGTGAGCCACTATGAATCAAATAACATTGAATAATGTACCAGTAACATGTATGAAAAGAAGTCGTTTACAAATGATATAAAAGCATCTAGAGATTCAACACATTTCTTGGAAATAAATGACTCACATATTGTAGCTCACTGACTGATGGAGACAAATTGACTCAGAGATATAAGCAATAGGATGTAGATAAAGTATAGAACATATTTAACGCTTTAGATGTCAGATACTGTGTATCCACATCGCAGACCTCTCTGGCACTATGGTGGTTATGCATCTCATTTAAGAGGTGCAATTCTGGAGAAAACCAACTACAACATAAGAGAAAAGGAAAATCCCTATTGATTCTGTCACCTAAAACCAATGTTGGTGATTTTTGAAAGCACTATCAAAGTCACCTATATCTTATGTTAGACATTTTTGTTTAGAAAACTGGCTTTTAAATTACTTAGATATATAGATTGTGCTAATTATGGGACACAGTACAGACACTTCCTGTCTTAGTCCTAAATGACCTCCTCCACTCACTGATACTGCAGCAATGCATTGCCAACCTCCCCTAGCGCAGAAAGGGTTAAGTGTCCGTGAGTGGGAGAGGTAGTGTAGAACCCAGACAGGAAGAGCCTTAATTGGCATATCTATGAATCTAAATAACACATACTAGTTGTTTTTCGAAGACGCAATCCTTTAACCCTTTAAGTGCCAGAGGGCTGTGCAATGCATTGCACTCAAAGGGTTACAAGCCACAGTAAAATCCATGGACATTTTTATTTGTTCCCTATGTTGCATTTGGTTTGCCCCAGAATTGCACCTCTTAATTCTTTGAGTGTCAGAAGTGTCCAGAACATAGCTTTGTAATGCATTGAACTCCCCTCTGGCACTCAAAGGGTTAATCTTCCTTCATATGGCACTTTATCTTTGGTATATACACTTTAATGACAGATACAAAACCCTGCCTCCCAACATTTCAAATGGCCAAAAAGGGGATGGAGGGGGTGTTGCTGGGGTGTGTGGCTTGTGGGCAGGGCAATACAGAGAACATTTAGGTTATTTCATGACCTACTGACACCTCTTTGGTTAACTGAACGATTTAGAGCAAGTACAAAGTATTTTATTTACACAGGCTAATTTATAAACATATATACTGAAGTTTGAACAAGCATACCACACAGTCTGATCTCCTAAACACAGAGACACCAGGGTGGGAAAAGAAGGACAGAGGGATTTGGGTCTCAAAGAGGGACACTTGTGTTTTAGGGGGTATTGCTGTGGACGTGGCTGGGTGGTGGGGAATTACCAGGGATTTTTAGGCTATTTCCTGACATATTGACACCTCCTTGTGTAACCTAATAAATGACTTATAACAAGTATTTTATTTACACAGAATAATTATAATCACATATACTGAGTTTTAAACAAACATTAATGTGAGTTTTATTCCTTTGAAGCAATGTGATACACTTATATACACACCACACAGTCTGATCTCCTAAAAAGAGGGACATCAGGATGGGAAAGATGGACAGAGGGATTTGGGTCTCAAAGAGGGACACTTGGGAATTATGCAAAACCAAAAGAGATGAGCCTACATATTTAACTCCTTGGATGCTGAAGATGTATCCAACACATTGCTTTGCTACTCTGGAAATATTTCTAGCATTCAAGGGGTTACTGAGGATGATGTAGTAGTAATAGTTTCCTCAAATTGCTGTGGCAAGGCAGCTTTAACCCCCTGGGTACTAGAAATATCTAAAATCATTGCAGTACAATTTGTTGGACATATGAGGCTTCCATGGGATTAACTCTGAACCCATTCTGTATGCTATAGGTGCAATTCAATAAGCTAAATAGCTGTTATTCTGGATCAAACCAGCTGCACCTAGAGTGACCACGGGTCCCGGAATGTCCGGGACTGTCCCTTATTTGAAGCCTATGTCCCGCGTCCCGGGTTATCTCCCGCCGGGACAATGAAGTGTCCCGGAATGAAGCCAAGCCACCCACACAGCAGCACAAACAGTCACTCACTCAGTGGCGTCGCCGGGGGGGGGGGGCAGAGGGGGCCAGTGCCCCCCCTACATTCTACTGTGCCCCCCCAATTTTCTTCACCTCCCAGTGTTTGTTGTTGTTTTTTTTTTTTTATATATATGCCGCCCTGGATGTCAGCCTGCAAGCAGTGTGTCACATCATGGACGCCGCGAGGGAGCGATTGGTAGCGTAAATCAGCGCTCCCTCGCGGCGTTCATGATGTGACACACCGTTTGCAGGCTGACATCCAGGGCGGCAATCCAGCTGATCTCCTGGAGGCAAGCGCTCTAGTAATACAGAGCGCTGAGAGATGACATCATCTCCCAGCACTCTGCATTACTGAGCACAGCGAGCGGGAGCTTCGGCTCTGTGCCGGAGGAGGCACAGAGCACTTTCCACACCGCTAGACTACCAGGGACTCAAGGTAGGGCATCAAGGGGCAATGTGGAGATGAAGAGGCGTTATGGTAGGTTGACCACATGTCCCGGAATGGCAGAATGGAAATGTGGTCACCCTAGCTGCACCATAGAGTACAAGTACATATCTCTCAAATTCCCATTGTTTTAAATGGGCTTTTACATCACTGCATACTAGAGAATCTCCAATACAGTGCTAAGTAATACATTAGAAATCTCTCTAGCATCCAAAGGGTTAAAAGTCCAATTTAAATGAATAGACATTTTAATTTCTCTCCTATCATTTGCTCCAGTATTGCACCTCTGTATCCGTATTTCCCAGTTTTTTATGCCTTTTAACCTAATGCATTTCCACTTTAATTTCATCTTCTATATTTCTCTCGTTCATCCCCTCCCCCTCACCTTTCTAATTTATCTCACTCCCACTCCCGCTCTTTCCTCCCCACCTTTGGGTCTAAATTATATGGCACAGCATTTTGCCTGGGATTAACCTTCCTCTGCCTGTCTCCCATTGGCTGGATACAGCACTGCTTCTACCAATAGCTAATGAGGCAGGTGGCCAACATTCTATTTTAGAACTTGGTGTTGTGGTTATTTTTCCCTTTAAACTATTTTTCTTTTAAAGGAGAACTCCCATCTATCTTCTGATAATAACAAACTTCTTACTATATTATAGCCAGAAACTCCCAATAGCCCCATAAATGTAACCCTTGTGCCCTTGATCAAGAGAACATCTTTAATCAGTCCTGGATGTTATGTCCATGGAAACAGATTTGACAGTTGCTGGCAGATTTGTCAAAGTTAACAAGGCTGAGTGCATGAGCCAGCTTAATCTATTAAGACCCACACAGGTGCGTAATGCAGACACTTCTCTGGGGGATAACAGGCCACAGCTTTATTTAAATAATTCCAATCATATTATTATTACCTTTATTGAACCCTAATAATCATTAATTAATCATTAACTGACAGTCCTTGCCAACCCGCCTTCCTTAAAACTAAGCATGGCCAAATTGCATGGGCTCAAGCTAGAATACCAACATTCTTCAGCACTTACAGCTGATCCCAACGTTGCTTCAGCACTTTCAGCTGACTCCCAAGTAATTACCCCATTGTCCATCCACCTTAGCTTCAATGGGTAATATCACCACCCCGACCGAAGTTTGGGGCAAACTCCCATAGGGCTTCCGTCCAAGGATAAATCCACATAACTTTACCACATCAGTTAGCAATCTCTGAAAACCAGGCAAGGACTACCCTCCACAAGGACCGACTGTCAATACCTTGAACAGTTGGGCCACCCCCACCCACAAAGGCTATGGCGAGCACCCCAACCAACACACACCACAACCAACACTGGAGGCAACATCCACCAGCAGACCATCCCTGCAAACACTCTGAGAACAGACTGTCAACCAGCTCTCTCAGTCACACAGAGACTAATGCCAGCCACAAAGGACCAACTCACCACTCAAGCCCAAAATACCCATGCTTGAAACAGTTTTTTAACCCTTTGAGTGACAAAGGGGTACGGAACACATTGCAATGCGTTCCGTACCCCTCTGGCACTCAGAGGGTTAAGCTTTTAACTGGGGGCCAGGATGTTCAGAGGATTGCAATGGAATTTATTGTACATCCCACCGGCGTGTAAAGGGTCAAAGAGTTATGTACATATTTGGAATGATATAAATAACATTGTGCATACATCTGGCGTTCCCTATCAAACTGTTATATTCTACCTTGTGATCTCAAAAACTATGTTTTGGCCCCAGGCAAGAAATCCACTTGTACAGGCACATTCACGTTTTGTGGAATGAAAAGAGGAGCCAGTTGATTATTAGATGTTTCATGAACATGCATGGTTCCATGAAGAAATTTAAGAGGTTCAAATGAACAGATTAATGCTACCTCTTCAAATAATACCCCTCCTTATTTTAACCCTCTGAGTGCCAGTATTAATCTGGGCAGAAAACCTTATGGCCATTATGAATTAATTTTGCCTGCATAAGTTCTCCAAAATTAATCTTTAAATAGTACTGAGTATCATGTCCATGCAGGCAGAGTGCAGACACATTTCAGTGGGAAGATTTTGGGGTCCTTGAGACCTCCAGCAATGAATCATGTCTGCCTCCATGGACATGCTATCCTATATAATAGTTTATAAAAATTATTTATTGTAACATATGTCTATTGTAAGGAGCTGCGTACACTGTGTGGCGCCATATAAATAAAGATATACATACATACAATAATTCGCTAATGTATTTTCTCAGAAGCTGTAATGCACAGTACATACAGCTGCGCGCGCTACAGTCATGCTCAGTACAGACTGCCCACGCTGCGGCTGATAACGGATCGGGGTACTCCGCATTGGGTGTGCAGAGAGGACTACGGTCTGAATTTGGTGTGCGCCGCTCCATTATCAGCCGCTGCGTGGGCAGTCTGTACTGTGCATGACTGCACTGCAGCCGTTGCTGCCTGGCACTGTGGCCTGTGTACACGTGCTGTTCAACTAGTACTAAATAAAGATTCATTTTAGAACCGGTCCATACTTAATTCTTTCATAGTGGCTATTAGGATTTTTGCCTAGATTATGATGAGGGTGGGGGGTTTAATATTAGTGTTGGTGAGCAGAAAGAGGAACTCAGCAGGGGACAGATAATAGTGCGATTGTGGGGCAGACCAACTACAGGCTAACGGAAAAAGAAAAAATCTCCGGTAATTTTAATGGTGCTTTCAACTCATTTAAATTGGAACTATCACACAATTAAAGTTACCGCCAAATAATTATGCGCATAATGATAAGCATATCCATATTAGTATTATCCAGAAGAAGTCCGGCGTTATTGAGAAATCTAACTCATTCTGAGACGGTCAGGAAGGCATCTTGCTGTAGAGGCATCTGTGGGCCTGTGCCATCAGTCCCTCCCTGTACCTTAAGGTACAATACAACGCCTCCTAGAGGAGACCGGGACGGGCAATGCAGATGTCTCTTTGGTAAGATCTCTGCGCTGATGCCTGCGTGACCATCTCTGAACGATTTGTATTTCTCATTAACGCTTGACTTATTATGGAAAATACTAGTATGGTTATGCAGTTCTAAGGCAAACCCAACTGAACTATAGGATGAACATTAAAAATAAAATTAAAAAATGTTTTAACCCTTTGAGTGCCAGAGGGGTACGCAATGCATTTAACCCTTTGAGTGTCAGTATCCAAAACAATGCGATGAATACCTTTTTTGGTACTCAAAGGGTTAAACAGCTCAACGTGCTGAAGACCACTCTAGCATTCAGAAGGTTAAAAAAGCAAATCTATGGGAATTTAGGAATTTTTTTAACCCTTCAGTTCCAAAGGAGTACGCAATGCATTGCTTTGCAATGTGCTGCCTACTCCTCTTGCACTCAAAGGGTTAATTTGTTCTGTATGAAGTAATCGGTCTGCCCCAGAACTGCACCACTCGCTCACTTAGGCTGATGTGCTAGAGAACTAGAGCTATTCTGGAACAAACCAGCTACTCCATAGGGGACATAATAATTTGAATTTATCGATGGAATTTTCAACCTATCGAATACTAGAGAGGCTTCCAACGGATCGCTTCACAATGCATTGAATGTCTCATTAACATTTAAAAGGTTTAAATCCCCATTTAAAGCAATTTTCTATTTGTCCCGTGTAGTGCAGTTGGTTTCCCCAGAATTACTCCAGCCGGGTTGATGCATAAAGACTGAAGAAGGGACGTATATGGTGATACAGAGGTGAATTGGATCTTTGTTCCTCGTCATATGCAATAAACTGCATTCAATATTTTATCCCTTTGTTTACACCAGAAATACATCAGTACTACCATGATACCACTGCAGTTAAATGTTTTAATGAATTCTTTAAGCAAATATACAAAGTATTGGCGCACATCCACATTTTCATCACCATTAACCCTTTACTCTGCGGCATTATGCCTGCATATCACTACTATTACCTAACCTTAAAATGCTTTGTCTTATGAGCTGAATCTCTCCTACTATAGGCATTTACTAACCTTAATTTACTTTATCCTGAGACCTGAGTCTTGGTCAGCTTTACTCATTAATAGAGAGAGACTCTCTGACAGGCATTATATAATGTCCTAGAGACAATAAGCCTTGCACCTGGGGGTGGGAGGGGTGCTTGAGCCAATAGAAGCTGGTCATTACTTCCAAAAGTACAATTCCAGTCCAGGTTTTGGTAAGCACACCCAAAGAAAAAACCACATTTAAAATTGCTGGAGTGCAACCAATTTTGACCAAAATAGCTAAAAACAAATATACAAAGTATTGGCGCACATCCACATTTTCAATACTTTGTATACTGTATTTGCTTTTAGCTATTTTGGTCAAAATTGGTTGCACTCCAGCAATTTTAAATGTGTGTTTTTTCTTTTGGTGTGCTTACCAAAACCTTGCCTGGAATTGTATTTTTGGATGTTCTGACCAGCTCTTATTGGTTTAAGCACCTCTCCCACCCCCAGGTGCAATGCTCATTGTCTCTAGGACACTATATAATGCCTGTCAGAGAGTCTCTCTCCATTAATGAGTAAAGCTGACCAAGACTCAGGTCTCAGGATAAAGTAAATTAAGGTTAGTAAATGCCTAAAGTAGGAGAGATTCAGCTCATAAGACAAAGCGTTTTAAGGTTAGGTACTTGCCAAAATGAGGTACCTTGGCGTTGGTGGCAAGTTTAGCATTCTATGGCCATATAATGTAACTAAATCCTCATATTTAATATAGTAGTGATATGCAGGCACAATGCCGCAGAGTAAAGGGTTAATGGTGATGAAAATGTGGATGTGCGCCAATGCTTTGTATATTTGCTTTTAGCTATTTTGGTCAAAATTGGTTGCACTCCAGCAATTTTAAATGTGTTTTTTTCTTTGGGTGTGCTTACCAAAACCTGGACTGTTAACCCCTTCAGTGCCAGAGGCTCGGGCCATTTCCTGAACCCTGCAGGCCAGACACTTTTTCAACATTTTTGCTATCCTTCCGTTTAGGCTTGATTTCCTCTGGGGATTTTTAGTTACATATGGAAAACTATATATTGTTTTTTTCAGAACGAATTGAGCTTTCTTGTGATACCTTACATGAAGAGAATTTTACATCGTGCAAAAAGCTATGATGTCATAATGACAAAAAAAAGTGAAAATTTACTCATTTTGCTAAAATCACATACTATGTATCAAAAATATTTACCTTGATTGAAAAAGTTTCAATTATTTGAAAAAGCCTCGAGTCCCCTGAGTAAAAAAATACCAAATTTGTATAGTTTTACCTACGTCCATGGCTAGCGTAGAGCCCTAATCACCAGCAGCGCAAAATGACATTTTCAACTTTATAAACTAATATGCGCATTCTAGGGTTTTTGTGGTAAAACTACCCTAAAACAGTAGAATAACTATATAAAACTATATATTTTGGAAAAGTAGACAACCTGCCGCATCTAATGAGGGGTAACTTGCCTTCTTACCCCAAGCCTGGTGTGCACAAATGCCTCCAGAAGATGGCGCTAATGAAAAAAAAGGCATTTTCTTACATTTCTGCCCCTTCAAATGTACTGAAATTTGTGAAAACCATGGCATTTCCAACTGTATTCATTAGCTAGTGCTCTTAGGAGAAAAATGACACCCCATTGGTATGAGTTTAACTACCTCAGGGGGCGTTAGAAGTGCAAAATGACACCTACTACAACCTCAAATTTTTCTAACATTTTCTCAAACATTACTTGTCTGTACACAAATGGTTATAACAACTACAGAAGTGAAGAAAGGGTACACAAACCATACCATTTTGAAAAGAAGACACCCTGCCGCATCTAATGATGGGTGACTTGCCTTGTTACCCCAAGCCTGGAGTGCACAAATGCCTCCAGAAGGTGGCACTAATGAAAAAAAAAGGCATTTTCTTACATTTCTGCCCCTTCAAATGTACTGAAATATGTGCAAACCATGGTATTTCCAACTGTATTCATTAGCTAGTGCTCTTAGGAGAAAAATGACACCCCATTGGTATGAGTTTAACTACCTCAGGGGGCGTTAGAAGTGCAAAATGACACCTACTACAACCTCAAATTTTTCTAACATTTTCTCAAACATTACTTGTCTGTACACAAATGGTTATAACAACTACAGAAGTGAAGAAAGGGTACACAAACCATACCATTTTGAAAAGAAGACACCCTGCCGCATCTAATGATGGGTGACTTGCCTTGTTACCCCAAGCCTGGAGTGCACAAATGCCTCCAGAAGGTGGCACTAATGAAAAAAAAAGGCATTTTCTTACATTTCTGCCCCTTCAAATGTACTGAAATATGTGCAAACCATGGCATTTCCAACTGTATTCATTAGCTAGTGCTCTTAGGAGAAAAATGACACCCCATTGGTATGAGTTTAACTACCTCAGGGGGCGCTAGAAGTGCAAAACGACACCTACTACAACCTCAAATTTGTCTAACATTTTCTCAAATATTACTTGTCTGTACACAAATGGTTATAATAACTACAGAAGTAAAGAAAGGGTACACAAACCATACCATTTTGAAAAGAAGACACCCTGATGCATCTATTGATGGGTGACTTGCTTTGTTACCCCAAGCCTGGAGTGCACAAATGCCTCCAGAAGGTGGCGCTAATGGAAAAAAAAGGCATTTTCTTACATTTCTGCCCCTTCAAATGTACTGAAATTTGTGCAAACAATGGCATTTCCAACTGTATTCATTAGCTAGCGCTCTTAGGAGAAAAATGACACCCCATTGGTATGAGTTCAACTACCTCAGGGGGCGCTAGAAGTGCAAAACGACACCTACTACAACCTGAAATGTTTCTAACATTTTCTCAAACATTACTTGTCTGTACCCAAATGGTTATAACAACTACAAAAGTGAAGAAAGGGTACACAAACCATACCATTTTGAAAAGAAGACACCCTGCCGCATCTATTGATGGGTGACTTGCTTTGTTACCCCAAGCCTGGAGAGCACAAATGCCTCCAGAAGGTGGCGCTAATGAAAAAAAAAGGCATTTTCTTACATTTCTGCCCCTTCAAATGTACTGAAATTTGTGCAAACCATGGCATTTCCAACTGTATTCATTAGCTAGTGCTCTTAGGAGAAAAATGACACCCCACTGGAATGAGTCGACCTACCTTAGGGGTGCCAGAAGCACATCACTACACCTACCTGTTTGCTTCTTCGAAAATGGCGGCTTGTACTAAAATGTCCATAACTGTTAGAGACATGAAGGAAAGGTATAAAAGGTATACCATTTTGGAAAGTAGACATTCTCCTGCATCAATTGAGGGGTCACTTGCCTTTCTACCCCCTGGGCTGAAGTGCACAAATATTTCCAAAAGGTGGCGCTATGGGAATAAATACATGTTTTTTTACATTTCCACCACTTCAAAGATACTAAAATCTTTGAAAACCATAACATTTCCTGCTGTATTCAGTACCTGCTACCAACATGAGAAAAATGGTAGCCTATTTGTGTGGGTTAACATAGAATATGTGGGTGCTAGGAACACGTACGTAAACCTGACACTTTTGTTTTTGAAATGATCTGCTTGCACTAAAATGGTTATAACCATAATAGATATGCAGAAAAGGTAGAGAAACAATGCCATTTTGGAAAGAAAACATCCTTCCGCATCTAATGAGGGGTCACGTGCCTTCTTACCCAAAGGCTGGTATGCACAAATGCTTCCAGGAGGTGGCGCTAGTGAAAAAAAAAGGCATTTTCTTACATTTCTGCCCCTTCAAATGTATGGAACTTTGTAAAAACCATGGAATTTTCAACTGCATTCATTAGCTAGTGCTCTTAGGAGTCAAACGACACCCCATTGATATGAGTTGACCTACCTTAGGGGGTGCTAGAAGTAGAAAACTACACCTACTACAACCTCTGATGTTTCTAACATTTTCTCAAACCTGACTTGCCTGTACGAAAATGACTATAACACCTTCAGAATTGAAGAAAAGGTAGATAAACCATACCATTTTGGAAAGAAAACAACCTGCCGCATCTAATGAGGGGTCACTTGCCTTCTTACCCCAATACTGGTGTGCATAAATGTTTCCAGAAGGAGGCGATATAGGAAAAAAATTGCATTTTTTTACATTTCTGCCCCTTCAAATGTATGGAGCGCTGTGAAAACCATGGAATTTTCAACTGCATTTGTTTGCTAGTGCTCTTAGGAGTCAAATGACACCCCATTGGTATGAGTTGAACTACCTTAGGGGGTGCTAGAAGTAGAAAACTACACCTACTACAACCTCTGATGTTTCTAACATTTTCTCAAACCTGACTTGCCTGTACGAAAATTACTATAACACCTTCAGAATTGAAGAAAAGGTAGATAAACCATACCATTTTGGAAAGAAGACAACCTGCCGCATCTAATGAGGGGTCACTTGCCTTTTTACCCCTAAGTTAGTTGGCACAACTATTTCCAGAATGTGGTGCTACAGGAAAAAATAAAATTTTGTTTTACACATCAGTCACTTCAAAGATACTAAAATGGTTCAATGGCGTGGGATTTCCTAGGAGGACTTCTTGCCAGCCTAAGAAAAATGGTACCCCACTGCTGTGGGTTGACATACCAATTTACGCTACAGGAGCGTAGCTACCAGTGAAACAGAAATGGTAAAGCAAACAGTGTATGTGTGATTTTATGGCTAACAGATGAAAGAAGCTAGGGCGTCAGCCGGTGTACGTGCGGACCTGTGACTACAAGTGTAACAAAGTATGTGGGAGGGTGAGGGATTAGGCAGTGTGTGTGGGTATGAGCAGAGGAGCAAGGATGGTGGGGCAGTGTTTGATAGTGTGTATGGGAGATCTGTGACTACCAGTGTTGATAAAAAGTCCTGTGTGTGCCACAGGAAGGGGGTCGGCATTGAACTCCCCTCCTAGTGGCACACACAGGGTTAATTTGTGTTTTAATTTTTTTTTTTTTATTATATACCTCATTGAGGGGCATAAGGACCCCCTGATCCCTCCCCAATGAGGTCTTAGTAAAAAAATATATATATATGTCCACAAACAGGGGACCCGGAGAGTGCCACAGGGGTCTCCAGCGCATTGCAAAGCAATGCATTGGATCCTTGTGGCACTCAGAGGGTTAATTTTTTTTTAATCATTACTTGGTAATCAGAGCTTGTTGGGGGGCCATCAGGACCAATCATGATGGCCCCCCAACAATCTCTGATAACGAAGTAATGAGAAATGCCCTGTGTGTGCGCCGCAGAAGGGGGGCTGCATTGGCCCCCCTTGAGGCACACACAGGGTTAATTTTTTTTCTTTACTTTTTTTATTATGGACCTCATTGGTGGGTATCAGGACCCCTTTGATTCCCCCCAATGAGGTCTTAAAAAAAAAAAAAAAGGAATCAAAATAAATGTCCCTGTGAGTGCCAAAGGGCTCTCCAGCGCATTGCAAAGCGATGCATTGGACCCTTCTGGCACTCAGAGGGTTAATTTTTTTTTTAATCATTACTTGGTAATCAGAGCTTGTTGGGGGGCCATCAGGACCAATCATGAAGGCCCCCCAACAATCTCTGATAACGAAGTAATGATAAATGCCCTGTGTGTGCGCCACAGAAGGGGGGCTGCATTGGCCCCCCTTGTGGCACACACAGGGTTAATTTTTTTTTCTTTACTTTTTTTTTATTATGGACCTCATTGGTGGGTATCAGGACCCCTCTGATTCCCCCCAACGAGGTCTTAAAAAAAAAAAAAAAAAAAGGAATCAAAATAAATGTCCCTGTGAGTGCCAAAGGGGTTTCCAGCGCATTGCAAAGCAATGCATTGGACCCTTCTGGCACTCAGAGGGTTAATTTTTTTTTTTTATTATTACTTTGTAATCAGAGCTTGTTGGGGGGCCATCAGGACCAATCCTGATGGCCCCCCAACAATCTCTAGTAACAAAGTAATTATAGAAGCCCTGTGTGTGCTACAGGAGGGGGGGGGTGCATTTGACCCCCCCTGTGGCACACACAGGGTTAAAAATTTTTTTTTTTTTTTTTTTTTTTAATAATAGACCTCATTGAGGGGCATCAGGATCCCCCCTGATCCCCCCAATGAGGTCTTTAAAAAAAAAAAAAAAAACCCCCAAAGAAAAGACCCTGTGAGTGCTACAAGGGTCTCCAGCACATTGCAAAGCAATGTGCTGGGGACCACTGCAGCACTCACAGGGTTAGTTTTGTTTTTTTTTGTTTTTTATTGTATTTTTTATATATTCAGACCTCGTGGGGGACATCAGGACCCCTCCTGGTGTCCCCCAAGTAATTGATCTCCCAGCCGATAGGCTGGGAGACCAATTTGGCGACTGCAGGAGAGCAGAAGCTCTCCTGCCCTTCACTCCTACCACCGGTAGGAGTGAATGGGACCGGGGAAACTTCCCCAACGTCATCAGTGACATGTCACTGATGACGCTGGGAGGCTTCCCCCGGTCCCGCCCACTCCTACCCGGAAGTTCGGGTAGGAGAGACAGAAGAGGAGAAGCTGCGCTTCTGCTGCGCTTCTCCTCTTCCTTTATTGATCTCCCAGCGCGATCGGCTGGGAGATCAATAACAGGGGAGACATGAGGAGTGATCCTCATGTCCCCCCACGATTGCCCACCTTTTTTTTTTTAAAATGCGGCCACTGCATGCCGGTTATACCGGCTCATGCAGTGACCGCATTTTAGTGGGTACATTGTACGAGCTTGGCACAGCGGGTACAGCTGTCCAAACTCGTACAATGTACCCACTTGGCACTCAAAGGGTTAATGAATTCTTTGCCAATGACTTATTGGAATATTTTCATTTTGATGACCCACTTTCATGTTCCTGTGGTTGTGTTTTTATGCTAATCTGACTATACTCCATGGGCTCGATACTCTTATCCTTGTTAGTTTTCATAACAAGCGATGGTGATTTTGACAGCACAGTTTACCACACCCACTGGACAGCCTATATGATAATTCGTTAAATGTATGTTTGTCAGAAGCTGTCATGCTCAGTAGAGATGGGTGTGTGCGCTGCAGTGATGCGCAGTACAGACGGCACACAGTGCAGCTGATAACGGAGCAGGGTGCTCTGAATTCAGACAGTACTTCTGAATTCGGAGCGACCTGCTTCGTATCAGCCACGGCGCGGAGAGTCTCTACTGTGCATGACTGCACTGTGGCAGTTGCTGAGTGGCACTGTGGCCCATGTGCACGGGCTCTTCAACTAGTCACATATAAAAGCAGACTTTTCAATCCTATTGAAATACCCCACTGGCACTCATAGGGTTAATCTAGAAACAGTTTCACACATGTCCCGACAAATAAAAAATCTTACCAGTAATCCTGATGTCCAGCAGGGTCGCACACATATTCTTTCTTCTCTTCTTTCTTCTTGTCTTCTTTCTTGTCTTCATTCATGCTTAAAAGAAAATCCGTTACTGCTGTCTGTCAATTAAAATAAAAAAATGAAGCCCCCCCAAAGATGTGACCGTTAACCCTTTGAGTGCCAGAGGGGTAGCCCTCCGGCGCTCAAAGGGTTAAAATAGGTGGCATCTTCTTGTCCGCTTTTAAAAAAATCTAATGCTTCTTAATTTTTCCGATGCATATTAAATTTGCACAATATCTCTCCCCCTTTGCCTCTGCCGCCGCTGTCTCCGCTGGTGGCAGAAGGCATTTGGACTGGAGCAGACCGCCCCCTGCTCACCTCTCCGGCCATTGCCCGAGTCAGACTGCCGGGATTTTTAACCGAGACTGGCTTTCAGTTCAAAATAAATTAGCAGCCTCCAATTGGCTGGGACGTGCTTACGCACCTCCCAGCCAATCAGCTTCTAGCGAGGTGGCTTCATTTTTTATTTAATTTGACAGACAGCACTAAAGGATTTTTTTTTTTTGATAAGAAGAGAAGAAAGAAGACAAGATTAAAGAAGAAGACAGACAATGGATGACAGGTGTTACATTTCTGACTGTTTTCAGCTCACTCTCATTGTTTGACAGCTGTCTAAAAGTCTTATCTGTAGATTTTATTAAGGATATTTATTAAGAATATCTATAGGGTGTGTAATAACACGTTTTTAAAAATATATATATTTTTAAAAAATAATATACCTATGATTTGAGGGAAAACCAATATAGTGGTAGGTTTTACAATAAGTAGATTTTTTAGATTTTTAGGAAGTTGTTTATAATAAAGTTAGTATATTTATTGATATTTTTTGCTTATTGTAAAATGTATAGGACATAGGAAGAATGTATATTACATACTGCTTAGGAAATTGCTTAATTGAACGTGTCCTGTTTGCTAGATAGACAGGGATATATACAGCAATGGGGTATGAGAGACTGTAGCCCCTCAGAAAGTGGCAAGTGAGCCACAACACGAGTTGAGTTTGCTGGACGAAACCAGACATCACTTTCACAGACAATCAACCCCAGTTACGCCTCTGGAACAACCTGTGTTCCAGTGATTGAGGAAGCTGAAAAGCAGAAACACCGCAGTGTGGTGTATTGTCAGAATCTTTGTTTCCTTCACAGATCAAAGGGTCAAGTTTGTTATATAAGCCTGAAGGAGAGCAGAGTCCGAAACACAGAGGGCAGGACATCTGGAGACTATAAACGGGAGGATTGATGGACTTGTAAAGAAAGAGTGTCTGGTGAGTTATATTGTATCTTCTGGCGCAATTAAAGTATAAAGTATCAAGGTTATACTTTCAGATGTTTCTCTCTTGCGCTCCTTTCATTTTGGTTTTCCCTGATACAGTATTTCGGTATACTCATATGATGCGCAGGTGTTGTGTGTTTGGCCACACAATTGGGTCCAGACACAAGTCTGGCCCTGTAGGTTGTTGAACACACATCAATCTTCTATATTGAGTTATGTTGTATTGGTTGATTATTGCAAACTTGTGGCAGCACTTTGAAATATATTTCTATAATTATAAGTAAAGTTTAGCAAATACGTCACTGTTCTGTTCACAAATCAATTTGTTGAGGCCCTTGGAAATTTTGGCATTTTGAAAGAAGGGGTTCAGGGGGAAGGCAGCTTGTGATCCGGCATGGCAAACACTGTGCCGAACGCCTATGAATCACTTGCAAAACCTATTTTAGAATTTAAAAAAAAACACTATAATTTACATATTTAATTTATTGATTCCATTGCCAGAAAAATTTACTTGGAATCCTGTTTTTTTGAATATTTAATAATATACTGTGCCAATATAAGGACCTTGTGGGTCTCTAGATCATTCTAAATTAAACTCAGAAATGGGCATTAAATATATCTGTAGGGTGATCACCAAAAAATCATTCACTGATTAGCTTCATCACATATTGCCACTGATTTGATTTCCTTGTATATTTATCACACACACAGACATGCGTAGGGTTGCAGCACCCTGCAAATTGCTGATTAAGCTCAGTAGGGCTGAAGTATGTATGAATGTATATTTTTATCACCACCAACAGGTATACTTAGCACTTTACAGTTTACAAGTATCCAAAATAACTACCAAATCTGCTGGTTCCAACCATTCAGAGATTCAATATTGTGCCCATTTGAGATAATTTTTCTGCTCTGTATCCAGCTGTTCTAATGAGGACGTTCAAAAGAAATGTGGCCTTATTCAGGAGTGAAGATTCTGAACTTTACGGTACTGTAACTGATCAAAATTGTATGCCAAAAATACTTTAATAAAAATAATAACTCATGGCAATGTAATAATGACTCATCAGGAGACCAACCCAGTTTAGTTGGAATTCAGACCGGAGTCTGCTCATTTGTACAGATATACTCCACCATTTTACAACACGGTTCCTGTGACACGGTGATTACCGATAGGCTGCAATATTCCCCATGCATCCATGCAGGAGGTATTTTTTATGTTCTCTGTTTTAAAGGGATGATTTGGCAACCGTATATGATAGTAACAGCAACCTTATGACCGACTGAACTGTTATTCCTTTTGAAGGAAACATCTCCCAGTGATTACCCTTTTTTTGTAGTTAGCAGGAAAAGGCTTTCAACACACAGTTGTTCATAAAAAAATTTCAGATACATTTGATATTGATACAATTTTAACCCCTTGAATGATAGAGAGGTATCCAATGAATAGGAGACCTCACTAGCATCCAGGGGAGGTTAACATTTTGAGTGCCAGAGGGGGTGCAATGCATTGGCACTCTGGCACTCAAGTGTTAAAGGGTTTTCATTTGAAATTAAAGGGCCATGGATCATATGGGAAGTGGATGTGAAGAAAGAAGTTACTGAGAGCGGTGAGATTGTTTAATAAATATGTTACCCCGTAATTATTGCTAGATCTGTATCGGAGAACTGATCCTGATTATGTTGCAGTTACGCTGAGTACTTCCTGAATGTGATATTATCATATAAAATATTGTTGGGACTCATATCGCTTTGCGATGAAGTATACTCTTTACTGGCTTTGATATTAACCCTTGCATGGCTGGATCTATTGCTGCTTATGCAGCTAC
Organism: Rhinophrynus dorsalis; assembly: GCA_037306005.1. Taxonomy (NCBI): domain Eukaryota; kingdom Metazoa; phylum Chordata; class Amphibia; order Anura; family Rhinophrynidae; genus Rhinophrynus; species Rhinophrynus dorsalis. Next base: position 65,071,408 of record CM074723.1, on the reverse strand, counting down.
GCTATATGATAACCCTTGCATGACTAGACCCAATATTTTTGAGGATGCAATTAATGATTAGGCTTTGGAAAAAGTACATAACTGCAATCCAAGTTATTAAGAAATCTCTGGAGACTTTGACTTCTATTACAATGTATTTTTGCTAACAGAAGATTTTTAGTACCTTGATATCTGGGCCCAATATACTTTATAGGCATGTCTAGTCGGTCTTTAGATTGTGGGCAGTTGTTTTTAGGGGGATCAATAAAAGAGGGTGGTTAATTCTTTGGGGGGAAGCTGTGGGCTTTGAGTTATATTTGTGATTATTTATTTTGATATATTGTTATGATTTTGATATAAATCAATACATTAATTTTTACATTGGATTTTGAGTGCCTACGGGAGACCTTCTTTTTTCTGTAAGATGTGAGAAATTAAAGGGCTACATCACAACAGAAATTGTAAGAATCACTGCTTTAGAGATGCGACTACAGATGAATATAAATTATTATAGAGACCACTGTAGCACACTGGAACTCTATGATCGGAATTCATCTCTTCCCTTTTTATGGGTCCGTCTTCATATTGCTTTTTTTCAATTAGGCATAAGCCTCATTAAACTAAGTATTCCTCCTCCATATTTTAGAGCTAATCAGATGTTTTTGCAAGTAAAATAGCTGTTTCATGCAAGTGAGCATTAAGCTCTATGATGTATACCTCTAATCAGCACTCATCTCTGCTATGGCTCTGATTTGACTGCATTCCCTAGAGACAGAACTTCCAAGCACATCCAATTATTGATATAAATATTTTCACTCTCCATAAAAATAAATTAGTAATTAATAGTGTTACACTGACAAATTGGTTACAGCTCTATTTCTTACTAATAAGGCTTTTCACCCTATTTTATGCTTTTGAGTGACAGTAAAAATTATGAGGTCATTGGGCCTTATGTACAAAAGAAAAGTGGAGGAATTCTAGAGCAAACCATTCAAACTATAGAAGAGAACTAAAAACTCCCATTGGATTTAAATGTGAATGTTAATCCCCTGAATGCTAGAGAGGTCTTCGCAATGCATTGGAGATCTCTCGAGCACTCAAAGGGTTAAAATCCCCATATAAATCAATGGAAATTTTTTGAATTTTTAGCTCTCCCCTGTAGTGCAATTGGTTTGCCCCAGAACTCCTTCACTTTTCTTTTGAACATATGGTCCAGCTTGTCCATCAAATAGATATAAATGTCAATAGTGTGATTTATTTCCAAGCAGATTCTTTCAGAACCCCTGTATGTAACAGGTAGGCACTACGTACTGGCATCATTCAATACAATAAGACATTGTTTTAACCCTTTAGATGCTACATGTGTCTCCATTGCATTGATTTGCATTGTATTGGAGAAGTTTGGAATCCAATGGCTTAAAGGGATAGTAATGTTTCGTAATAAAAGAAGCTATAATTAATCATCATAGTATTTGGACTTTGGAGAGTGTTATTTCAATTCTGTCAGAGTTGTAGTTCAAGAGTAATTCAATTACAAAGTGTCCCCCTCCCGCCCCTTTTACTGATGTAACACTACTTAGCCAGAGCAGAAGGTAGGTGCCCAGGTAGACTGCAGAGAGGGACAATCTTCAATTAAGATAAGGAAAAACCTGAAAAACTTGTCAAGGGGGGCAGGGCTTTCATTGTTCTCATAGGAAGAAGACTGTCCCCTTCTGTTATCTGTCTGGTCTATGGACTGGATTCCACATCTGAGAAGAGATGGCTTACACTAGGTAAAAGGGGTGGGAAGGGGAAACTTTGCTTGTGAATATCTCTCAAACCATAAAGGTTTGAGAGATAAGACTTATATCGTTCTTCATGTTTTTTTAATGCCTACAAAATAAAATAAAGATAAAACAAAGTATTATTATCCCTTTAAGACAAGTTTATTTTATTTTACAGATAATTAGAATATGCCTGTTTGTTGCACTAACTTTTTTTCCCCCATATTAACCAACTAGTTTTTGAGAAATTAATCACTATATTTGCGGGCACAGTGTGGCATATTATGTTAAATCCCTGACAAGTGTAATAATTAGTTCAATCTGAAGCCAAACGTTTCACTTGCTGTGCTATTAGAGATAACTCTCCTTGGGATCTGTCTAGATTCACTCATAGTCTTGAGTCTGATTTTAAGACTGTATTTGCAGAGAAATGGTTGTGGACTAAGGGCTAGATTCTATTACAGGTGCTAATTTTATCACTACTTTTATCTCCAGTTTTCCCCATAGACTTCAATAGGAAAATGTTTGATACAATGGGTTTTAACATTTTATCACCTTCAGTAGAATTTGGCCCTAAGTTGTCGATAAAAACATTCTGCATGTATATCATTGTGTAGGATAATCAATGGGTAACCCAATCTAAATGTTGTAGCATATGCTTTGCTTTGCACAGCATTTCATCCCCTCTGGCACTCAAAGGGTTAAATCACGATTTAATTCTGTTTTATATGAAATTACCCTGCAATTCACATTTAAAGCAAACACCCCATCTCTTCCTATTGCTAGTCAGGCCGGGGTTCCACTAGTAGGGCAGGGGCATTACAAGTCAGGCACAAATACCATTAGTGTGGTAGGGGTATTTTTTAGTATGGCGAAGATGCTAATGTGGGGCATCACACAGGGTTTGGGCAGCAAGCGCAGTATATAAAAGGTTCACAGAAAACACCTAACAGGGAATAAATAACAGGGTGACACGGACAATAGAATTGACTCTTTAAGGACCAGAGTGGTGTGCAATTCATTGTTAAGCAATGCTTTATACATATTTCTGGTTCTTAAGGGGTTAAATGGACCCCATCAGGTGTAGAAGGGAAGCAAATCACCAGATGAATACAATGCTCATAAAAGATCATCCATGACATCACTGCAAAACCAAAAAATGGATTCGCTTAAAGCCTGTAGCACCTCCCTCTTTCTAATCTACTAAGGAAGCATTTGTTCATTTAGTTGCCAGGTAATTGTGCTGGACCTGCACCAAGATGGCAGCTGCCAGGCAGGGCTATGAGCTGAGGGTGGGGTGTATAGGAGCTGGGAGGATGGCACAGGGGACACTGGAGGGGGCAGCAGAGGGCAGATCCAGATAGTATCAAGGTGTGTGGATTATGTACTGTGTCTGATAAAGAGGAGATGGAGCCTATGCACTTATATAGTGATACTCAGCTTCACTCCTTCGGAGCGCACCAACAAGTCAGGGTTTCAGGATATCTTAGAGGGGATATGATAACACTATATAAATATGTTCAGGGCCCATACAAAGGGCTCTCCAAAGACCTGTTCATTAACAGAACAGTACACAGGACAAGGGGCCACCCGCTTAGACTTGAGGAAAGGAGATTTAATATACAACAGAGGAAGGGATTCTTTACAGTAAGGACAATAAAGTTATGGAATTCACTGCCTGAGGAGGTGGTGCTATCGAATACATTAGATGCCTTTAAAAGGTGCCTGGATACTTATTTAAAAGAGCATAACATAGAGGGCTATGTACGTTAGTGTTGGGATTAATATTTAGTTAGGGCTTGTTGATCCAGGGAGAAATCTGATTACCATTTGGAATCAAGAAGGAATTTTTTCCCCCCATTCAAGGCAGAATTTGAAATTGCTATATTGGGGGGGGGGGGTTTGCCTTCTTTTGGATCAACGATGGTAAACAGGAATAGGAAAAGGGTTGAACTAGATGGACACAAGTCTTTTTTCAATCTAAATTACTATGTTACTATGTATGTTACTAATTAAGCAAGTGCATCACAATGACTGAGCCACTTTCTTGTGGAGGCTGAATGTTTATCTCATCCCTGGACAAGCTGAGTTGCTCAATATTGAAAAAAAAGGAAATTATGTTGCTGCACATTTGTGCCATATACTAATGCAACTGAAGGCCTGTATATAATGTAAATAAATGACTAGTAATTAATGAGGATGCATGAGATAATGAGGTGCAATGCTGCAGATGTGAATAACAGCATTATACATGCTTCTGAATGAACTTTGAAATCACAGATAATTTAATATGTATGGAAATTAAGGCCTGGGTGTTTCAAGCCACGAGAAAAGTCATCAGTCACGGAAAAAAATAATAATACAAATTTTAAAATTTTAAATCAGTGTTTGGCATCCCTTTCCCCAAGGTCACCTATCAGGCCATGAAGTTAGAATTTCCCTACTTGTTCACAGGTGAGTTGAATGACTGAGGTGGCCCTGGGGAGAACGTTGGGAACCATGGCTTGGAAGGAACAGTATAGTTTTACTAGGAAAAGTCAGGGCACTCCCACTGCTGGCACTTGCTTTATTCAAAAGTTATATCAGTAAAGACTGAAGTGGTAAAGCCAGTGGCTTACCTCTCCCATAGAGCGCAATAGAATAACTGTGTGTACACCAGGTGAACTGTAGGGGAACTGTCTGGATGTCAGATGGCACTGGTATTGCACAAGAAAAAACAACAAACAACTTTCCTATGACTAAGGAGTGGACCTTCTGGTCTGAAACACATCAGTTGTTTTGTTTGTGTGCTGTATGTAACATCTTGTGCTCCTCTACACAAGCTTTTATTTCTTTGGATTTGCCAATAAACTTTAATTTTAAAATTTTTAAATTTAATTTTTAATTTAAACATATTCCACCACCATATGATTGGCTAAAAAACAACGTTACCTCCTCTCCTTATGTGTGTGGGTGTATCCTTATACAACCGAGGTGATCTTAAATGAATATGCTCTAAATGACCATGTGAAAGCTAATTGTACTTGGAAATCCCATGTAGGGGAACTCATAAAGCATACTTTGTTGTAAGGATGACAGAGATCTATCTCTCACCTATAATAGACAAACTAAGTTACACATGGGAAACACAAGCCATTTTGTAATAAGAGAAGCAAGATAAAGTACACCTCCCAGCAAGCTCAGCCCCCAAATTCACCTCCCAATATACCTGCCATAATGTCTTAGACAACAATATCCTTCTAAATGTTAATTAAGATACCAGTACATACTCCTTGGGTGAATGGATACTCCGTAATGATTGGGTAGAAACCACACATCTTTATTTTATATACCACATAAAAATCATATTGAAAAAATTAATAAAATAATTTTAATAAATAAATGTGGAACACTAAGCTTTTTCAAAAAATATGGCTCACATCCCATTCAGAATTCAGTCCATCAGGTATTCTGGTTTGAAGCTGAAAGATCCAATAGGCCTCCCTTCGATTGATTAGGGATAACAATTCCCCACCTCATCAATGGAGTCTAGCCTGTTGAAATAATACAACTCCAGAGCCGGGTGTGCTCCCGCTATTTAATCAATTAACTTTGAAAAAAAAACATTTTATTTAAAAAATTGTATGGCAGGTGATAATGATTGTTCTTCAGATGACCCAGGTATGGTGGGGAGTTTTGCAGTCACAGAACAACCAAATGACAATTTGAATCATAGTATAAGACTGACTGACTCTCCCCATACAGATGTTTTATCTGAATATCATACACGGTCCTTTGGGAAACAACGTATATTGCTAGATATGCAGTCTTTATGGAAAGAGAATGAACTGTGCAATGCCACCAACAGACTTCCTGTTAATACAAATTCTAGATCCACTTTCTATCCAGTTCACTTAAGAGGGAATCATATCAATGTTTTTCAAAAGTCAGTAGAATGGGGAAATTACTAAACTGGCACATGATACGTATTCTGGTTTCACTCGTCACAATGGGGTTAATCTAACATGTCTTGAACGGAAGTCTTTGAGAAACTTGTCTAGAGATAATACCATCGTAATAAGAAACTCTGATAAAGGGGCTGGTATAGTAGTAATGGATAAAAAAGATTATCATGCTGAGGCAATGAGACAGCTATCAGACACAAATACTTACATTGTGTTAGACAGAGATCCTACCTCTGTGTTTAAGAAAGATTTGAAGATGGTTATATATTTGGGTCTCTCCACCGGTTGCGTCAGTGACAGGGAGGCGGAGTTCTTGATGGTTGAGGGACCTGTAGTTCCTATTTTCCATCATTTGCCCAAGACTCATTTGTCGCTGATGCAGCCGGTGGGCAGGCCCATAGTTTCAGGCATTGATTCGCTTAATGAAAGTTTGTCTGATTTGGTAGATCAATATTTACAACGCATGGTGACTTGTGTACCTACGTATCTTAGGTACAGCACACATGTGTTGCAGATTATGAATAATATCACTTGGCATCAAAATTATGTTTGGTTGATGGTTGATGCAGTTTCTCGTTATTCTAGTATTCCACATGAGGCAGGATTAACAGCAATCAATTTTTTCCTTGATGTTGAAAGTGGCTACGCCAGTGACCTTAAAACATTTTTTAACCTTTCCATCTTGTGTCTTTTGAGACACAATATTTTTTTGTTTGATGGGGCTTTCTGTCTTCAGAGATGTGGAACTGAAATAGGTGCTAAGTTTGCACCATCTTTCGCCAACCTATTTATGGGTTGGTGGGAACAGTTGGTGGAGTTAGAAACCCCTATCAAGCATTTATATCTTTATTTTATAGATACATTGATGATTTGCTTTTTATTTGGTCTGGACATGTCTCATTAATCAATGATTTTGTGGATTTTCTTAAAAATAATCAATGTGGCATGAAGTTCACATATATTGTTCAAACTGCAACTGTGGAATTTTTGGATTTGAGGTTAACTGGTGATGTGGATACAGGATTGATACATTCTAGTATTTCCAGAAAGCCCCACTCGGGAAACACTTTACTATTGGTCAATTTCTGTCAACCTTGATACCTTATTAAGAATATCCCTAATTTATCTGTTTAAAACCTATTTGTACTACAGACTTAGATTATTTATTTCAGGCTGAGAATTTGTTCAGTAGGTTGCATGAGTGGGGTTATTCTGAATATGTCATAAATCAGGTCAGATAGTCAGGCTGATAGTCATTCCATTGAAATCAATGGGAACATTGAAGTTACACACAACATAAAACAAATATTTTTTTATTTCCCAAAGGCATTGTATAAAACGGGCATGAGGGTGCCTGTGTTTGAACTGCCACATCCTAACATCAACAGAGTGGCTATCATTTGGCAGGGAGGTAATGAACAAGGTGGACTGGCAGATGATGTAGTTGTTACCCTACAGGAATAAGGTGATGGTGAATGTGAACTAGTTGTTTCGCTCGTCATGGAACTTCCAGTATCTGTCTGGGTTTCTTTATTCTTCCTCCTCTTTGATCTCCGCCTTGCCTCTTGTTGCCTTTCTGGAGAGTCAGGGGGTACAGTAACAGCAGTGCTAGATTTCTGTGGTGGGTGTTTGGCTTTAACATGTTTGACATACATGTCATGGTGTTTGTGTTTCATGTGTGATATCAGAGAGGTTGTGCCAAGGTGTGTTCCATCCTTTACCCTTCTCACTGACTTGTCACAAATTTTGCACAGTACTGTTGGTGATGATGACTGCACTGTGCCTGCCTCAAGAGAAAAATAGTCCCACACCCATGACTTCACCATCACTGTTACTACTACTACTAACACCATGCACATCAAGTTCATCCCCAGAGTCTTCCTCCTCACAGTCACTTGTAATATAAGGATATTGATTACCCCCTCCTTCTTTCCTAACACTAACAAGCTGCTGGACCTTGTTAGTAGTAGTAATAGTACTATCACTGGTGGGACTGCTTGGGGATGGCAAGTGTGACTTAGGGTCCCCTGCTGTCACACTTGGCATCATCTTCTCCTTCCCCCCTCCTGAGTATTACAAGACACACTAGCAGCTTCAGCACTGGTGGCAGCAACTTCAACACTAGCAGCAGGCACAGCACTGGTTTCAACAGGGGCAGCAATGGTGGCAGCACAGGCAGCATGTCTAGCAGTAGGCACAGGCAGTTGGCCTGTCCTGCTCTCAGTAGTACTATCCTTTTACTCCCTCCCTTCCCATTCCCTCTTCTCCCTCCCTTCCCATTCCCTTTTCTCCCTCCCTTCCCATTAAATTCCCCAAGATCCCTTGGGGTGATTTAGGGGGACTGGACAGCATTGGTTCAGTAGTGCTCACTTCCTCCTCCTCCTCAGACTCAGTGGACACATAAGGATCCTTCCAGCTCCTCCACTGATTATTTTTCAACCTGCTCATAGTGATAGGAGTCACTATCAGCCTCTCCTGACTCAATTTTGCCAAAATGTCAAGGCAGAACAGCACAGCATGTTTACCTCGCTCTGTACCTGCTTCTATTGTGTTTGATTTCCGCAAATACGTCACATTTATATAGCGAAAAGGCGAAAATAACGTAAATCAATGGGTGTAAACTTTAGAGCCACTGAAAAAATAGAGAAAAATTTTGGCCAATGGGCGAAAAATGCTAAAATTTGAATCGCTAGTTTTAAAGTGGATTTTCCCGTGAAAAGTGGACAACAAAGTGGTTTTCGAGGAAGTTCCTGCGGGAACATGGTGAGAGATTTTGCCCATCCCTATTGAAAAGGTGAGAAACTCATCAGGGAAGGGGATGTTTTCCTGACCCTGTCATGTAGTGAAATGTACTGGATTCACCAGTTAAAGGCCAGGGTACCAGATGGCCTAAATTCTGAGCGGGATCATAGTTTTTATTACTAGGTCCCAATATGTGTCATTGAATGTTCTTCTTTTAGGTGATTTATTAATATTGTCTCTCTATATTAGTATCTTTATATATGCTCCTATTTGTCTGCAACTTAGATTAAGAGCAGGGCCGGATTTACATCTCAGGTGCCCCTAGGCAAAACACCCTCCGGTGCCCCTAGCCCCACCTTTGCCCCACCCCAATCACTCCCCTCACTTAGCCACACCCCTCCATTAATCACACCCTCTTGTGGTCACACCCATTTTTTATTTATTTATTTTTTTTAATTACTGTACACACAGCCTTTACACACACACACACACATATTATATATAATTTTTTTTCACATACAGCCAGCCCAGATGCGTTTGAAATGTCATTTATGAACTATATATATATATTTTTTATTGCTTTACACACAGCCAACCCAGATGCCGTTTAAATGTAATTTATAAAATATATATTTATATGTGTATATATAATTTTACATACACAGCCAATTGCCTTTGAAATATAATTTATGAACTACATTATATATTATTTTATAAACACAGTCAGATGCCTTTGTTATTTATGAACTTTGGTGGTTATTATTTTATATAATAAATAAATATATGTCCAGCAGTCCATCCTATTAAAGTGTTCAGTCAAATCAACTGTGGTGCAATATATTGGCATTTGCGACAGCAGTAGCACTGATTAACTATATAATGTGATAATCATTATACACATGCCTGAGTCTGATCCTCCTTGGCCCTGCCTCTGCTGCTTTTGACTCTCCTGGACCTTGCCCAAGTAAAGTTGCCACCCTCATGCCACTATCCATACAGACAGTCCAGGGATGCCCAGCCAACACCCAGCTATGCACTGTGCACACTGCAAATTTTAAGTGCAGACAGTGCGTAGCTGGTAGAGATGCCAGCTTGCCCTCTTAGCTAGCCCGTGCCGTGACATAGACAGTTCACAATGTCAACGTTGTTTCCATCCAGCCGCAATGCCTGACATGCGGCTGGGGACTGGGGAATAGACATGCCGCCCGGCAGGAAGTCAGCAGTGTGTGACGGGGTAGACTGGGCGGTGCAAGAGGCACCACCACTCACTCTGGCATGGCAGATTTTAGAATGGGTGATACCCCTTTTACCGTGGTCTGCAGTGGCATCCGCGCAGGCTCCAGCATAATAAGATAAATAATAATAATACAAAAATAAAATAATTTTAAAAAAGGGGGCGTAACTGGGCCACTGCCGGGCACCCCAGAAAACTGGGAGCCCTAGGCCAGTGCCTAGTTGGCCAATTGGTAAATCCGGCCCTGGTTAAGAGTTCTGTCTGCTAATTTTTATTGTAGGTCACATGCCTTTAATAATGGTCTGCTACATCTGATTTTCTAACAGTTCAGGGTTTTTTGGTACAGTTTTAGTTCCTTGGAGGTACCTGTATGATATTTCTATTTACTTTAGATGTTGCAGCGTATACATTCTTGTTTTTGATTTACCGTAAAATCTCAGGTATAATACGGACCTGTGTATAATACACAAGTGTAAATTTAACCCAATATTTAAGGGAAAATAAAAGTGCCTATGTATAATATGCACCCTTGTTTTCCTTCCCTCTACCCACCAAAAAACATTAGTTGACCAGTGCATAGACCTCTGTGATCTGAAACTACAGTAGTGCCCTGCGAGGATCTTCAGGTCCTTAAAAGGCTCTATCATTATCTTGAATTAACACTGGTCCTCACAGGGGATACAGGAAGAGGGCTGCAAATGCAGGCATGTCACCTGCTGCGCCGAAGTCCCAAATGCCTCCAGATGGAGTGAGTAGAGGGAGGGGATGGTGGTAGCATATTGAGATGAATGGAGGAAGGGAAGCAGACATGTGGATATATATATATATAATTTTTTTTCTCATGTATAATACGCACCCCCTGCTTCACATAAGATGAAAAAGGGCAAAATTGTACGTATTATACATGAGATTTTACAGTAAGTATACAAATGTTTTTATTATTTTAAATGTTAATGGGTTGCAGGTGTATGGTAGGAGGAGTCTAGTATATATATAGACCCGATCACACACCAATAACGTTGCCTATATGACTAAAGGTCCGAAACGCGTCAGGTGTTTAGTTTGTGTGCTGTATGTAACATCTTGTGCTCCTCTACACAAGTTTTTTATTTCTTTGGATTTGCCAATAAACTTGATTTTTTATTCAACTCCACCTTGAAGAAGCTGCGTTGCTGTATTCTTCTATTTCATAATTCATAAACACTGCTCTGTGGAAATCCCTATAGCGAGCTGATCACCACCTAGTGAGTAGATTCAGTAAGGTCAGAAAAAACCTTACCTGTACAGGGGAGTCCCCCAGATATCACTCCAGCCTACTAAGGCCACAGACTGTATGGACAGAGGTATGTGGTCAAACATGTTTATGGGCCCCAACACAAAAATATCTCAGAGAGGCATAACTAGAACCTACTGTATTCTCGGCCGGGGGGCAGGGTTGGGCCCTGGCACAACTCCACTCACTGCATCCCTGTAGTTATGCCCATGCCCCCTGAATATCCTTCTTCCAGTCTCTTCTGGTGCCGGAGTAGTTGTACACTGTATCACTATACCTGCTTAGATATAAAGGTAACTATCACTTAAATATGGGCAGAAATTCCTATTGGCCCCTTTTAATTGAATTCTGCTTGGATTAAGGTGAACACGTATCTCTTTAAGTCAGGGGCTTATAAAAAACACATACTCCAGGGTAGTAATGATTCATGTGCAGTCCTGCCAAATGTGAATTTCATAAGCATCCTTGAATTAAAGGGATATATATTCACAATAGTATGGATTGGTGCTGCTAAATTAATCTTTAATTGGTTCTGTATATTGTTTTCACTGAGCCAGACATGATTCATTTCATGGCTCCGGCACTCCAAGCTCCACCCACTGAGGCCTTCTAAGGAGTGTGACATACTGGAGTCCTTTAACAAAAAAATCATATCTGTCTCTACGGACATGCCATGGACAGCTCTAATTAACCCTCTGAGTGCCAGAGGGGTACGCAATGTATTGCAGAGGAGGATTCATTTTGGAGAACCAATATACTCAGAATTGATTAATAGTAATCATTTAGACTTTCTGCAAATATTATGGTAAGAGAGAATTATTATTAGGAGGGGGCAGTCATACTGTTTAAGATCCCGAGGGACACACGGTGTATTGTACACACCTCTCATTGTTAAAGGGTTAATGGGAGGTGAGGCTATGCACGTAAAACCTAAGATTCTCTGTGAGGTTGATACACTAAGAACTGGAGTAATTTTGGAGCAAACCAATTGCACCATAGAGGAGAACTAAAATTTCCCATTGATTTAAATGGTACTTGTAACCAACTTAATGCTAGATAGTTCTCTAATGCATTGTTTGCAATGAGTTGGAGACCTCTAGCATTCAAGGAGTTAAATACTCCATTTAACTGAATGGAAATTTTCATTTCTCTCTAATGATGCATTTGATTTGCTCCAGAATTCCACTTCTGGCTTCCTTAAATACTGCCTTTAATCGTTTGATAAACAGCTCCTTCTGGTGGAATAAGATATTTTCATTGCAAAAAAGTATTAAGCATTATTACTGTCACTTATTTAGAAAATGCCACATATTCTACCTCTCCTTATAAGGGAAGATGAAGCATACAAAACTATTTATAATTGTAAAAAAATCTGTGATTCTGTAACTCACTTTGAATGTGATTGCAGGTAAGAAATCATAGAAGGAAGGAATTTAAGACAGTTTAATAAATGCTACTTGGGTTACAAAATAATACAGAAAAAGCAAAATTATGAAATTTACTTAAAGATAAGTTGCCATCTGATTTCTTCTCATATATTTTGTAATGTGTCTCAACAAACCATAAGCCATTTATAAATATGTTTAATAATGATATAGTTGTTAGGATATGCACTCACGCTTACTATAATTCAAATACTGGGTGCCACAGTAGGATACGATAGACAAAAAGCTGTGCACTCACGGATTTCAAAATAAAAAAATACCAAAATTTCATGGTTAATAATGTTAATATGTTTTATAATGTTTTTTAATTATTACTTTCTTCTGTGTTCTGCGCCACAGCAATGGAGGGGTCGTTGTCTCTGCCCTCCAGCTGTGAGAATGGAGGATAGTCCTTATATGATTTTCTTCAATGTCGTTTTTTTACTTCATGGTTTTAGTACAGGCCAGCAATATCTCAGGAGAAGTGGTCCACATACGATTATACAATATGGCAGTGGTCACATATCTAAAGAATCAAGGAGCCACAAAATGCCGTTCTCTATACAAGGAAACCTAAAGGTCTTAAGATGGGCAGAGGGGAACCTTAGAATGATAGCTCCTCTCATATATATCCGGAATCAGGAAAATCTAAGTAGACTACCTAAGTAGGGTCCAAGTGGATCAAGGAGAGTGGTCTCTGAACTCTAAAATTGTCAGGATACTAGTTCTCAAGCGGGGAAAACCCAGTGATAGATCTGATGGCATCAAACCTGAACAACAAGTGCAGTTGTGATTTTTTTCCCATAGAGGGATCCCAGAGCCCTAGGTCAGGATGATCTGGAGGCCAACTGGAATTTTCCCCAGTCTACATTTTTTCCTCCCATTCCCATCCACAAGTAGGATAAGACAGAAGTTATATTAATAGCCCCCCAACTTGCCCAAGAGAATTTTGTTCACAGACCTAGTCTAGCTATTAGTCACCCAGCAATGGCCACTACCATTGACTCAAGGGATTCTTAGTCAGGCCCCCTTTATCATCTGGATCAGGGTTTCTTGAAGCTGATAACCTGGAGGCTAAGTGGCAGTCATTTCTATCCAACTCTAAGATATACTGCAGGCTGTCCAATACTTTTAGGTCTTGGTGTTCACAGATGATCAATTGCATCTGCTAACATCATGGATTTGCTTCAAGAGAGTTTTGACCTAGGCTTCACCAAGCATCCATTGAGGCAGAATTGTCTGCCTTATCAACTTTGTTAGCAACACAGTTTGCTGAAGATCCCTTGGTGAGGAAATGTATCAGATCAATTGACAGCAGGCATAGAGTTAAAGAGTTGGCTCCCCCATGGAAATTGAATGTTGTATTAGAGCAAGTATCTCAGTCTCCCCGTTTCAAACCCATTCAAAGTCCGTTACCTCCACCAGAAGGGTTAGCGAGTTGTAGGCCTTGTCATGTGAATCCTGTTATCTTGTAATTCATAATGACAAAGTAGCCCTCTGAACTAAGCCAATCTTTAAAACCAAGACATTATCCTGCCTTCCTTTGCCCTAAACCTAAAGGGGAAATGGAAGCACGTTTTCATAATCTGTACAGGGTGTATTTCTGCTTATCTGGACAGAACCAAGGAGTTCAGGAAACCAAGTTCTTTGTTCTTTCACTTTCTGGTAAATTTAAAGTATCAGCAGCATCCAAGGCATCCCTAGCCAGGTGGATTAAGGATTGTATCAGACTTACCTATAACAAAGTTAATTATTCGATTAAGATCAAGGCTCATTCCACAAGATCCCTTTCAAAATAATTGGCAAAAAAAATCTGCCCCCTCTGAAGAGATTTGTAGAGCTGCTACATGGTCTTCCATCCCAATAAGACATTACCGTGTGGATGTTTGGGCCTTGGCAGAAGCAACATTTGAAAGAGAAGTCCTGCAAGCAGTGGTGCCAGTTTAACAGTAGTATTTGTGCTTTCCTCCTGTTGTCCTCCTTCTACTTTTCTACTCCCTTCATGGTGTGGTGATTTCATCCCTGGACCATTCTTTGGGGTTTATCTTACCTGTTTTGGGTTTCTCCCTCCCTTCTGGCTCCCTGCTTGGGGATATTCCACTGTATTGCCCATGGAGTAGGACAAGAAGAAAGGGAGAAATGTACCTAGAGATATTTGCTTTCTGTGTCCCTCCAAGGCATACCCAACCCTTTCACTTTTTTGTGTTCTCTTATAGCTCGGGAAATTATAAAAGGATCTGCAGAGGAGCCGCTATATATGTTTTAATTGGTCCTACTTAACTGGAGGGTAGAGACAGTGCCTACTCTATAGCCATGGAGGAACACAGAAGAATTTCAAATATAGGTGAGTAAATTTCTCACTTTCTTGTGAAACAGTACCTGTATTTACTTTTATTTGGGTTTTACTAGTATTATTTGCCAGTTGCTGACTTAGGGCTGGATTCTCCGGACTGGTTATAAATGTTCTCTTACAGTTTCAAGTAAAATAATTCTGGAGCAAACCAACTGCACAATAGGGGACAAAAAAATCCTAAAATACCCGATTTACATGTGGCTTTTAAACCCATGAATGCTATTGAGGTCTCCATTTCTAACATATTTTGAAGCAATGCATTGCATATCACTGTGGCTGCATATCACTGTGGTTAGCCCCTTAAGGACCGGCCGCGCATGCACACGCCCGGCAGGGGAGGGCTGGCCTGGGGGGCAGGGGGGCAATTGCCCCCTGGGCCGGTCATATGTTTGGGCTGGTGGGCCACTGCTCCTCACTAAATCTCCCAATTGCTGCTGTAAATGAAGCTACACTAGTGATACCACAGAGCTTACAATTGAAATGGAGCTACACAAATGACACCACAGAGGAACAATCCAAATGGAGCCAAACTAGTAGCAAAACCCATTCCCTTGTAAGCTCTATGGTATAACTAGTGTAGCATTACTTAAATTGTAAGCTTTGTAGTAGTGCACTAGTGTAGCCTCATTTCAGCCGTAAGCTATGTGGTATCACTTGCTTTACTTCACAACATTAATGCTAATTTTAAAATTAACAAAAGGGGGTGAGCTGGGACAGTGGGCTTGAGCGATATAGAAATGGGCCACTTGACTAAATTTGCCCCCTGGGCTACAAGTTGCCAGCCCTCCCCTGGCGGCCGGCACTTAAGGACCATGGACCATTTTTTTTTTTGTGATCCAGATTCAGGGCTCCCCAAACAGCGTGCAGCTGTGCGGAGAGCTCTGAATTCCATGACGTACATGTATGTCCTTGGTTCTTCAGGGACATCTACCCTGTGATGTACATGTATGACATGGGTCGTTAAGGGGTTAAAGGACAATTATTATGTTTTACGGAGTCTGCTTCTGTGGATGCAGACTTCATAAAAAGCCTGGCGTTGCTCTTTACAGTAAGTTCTGTCTTCTCATTTTTCAGTTCTGAAAACTTACAACTTCAAGCGATTATATTGCAATGTAAGTTGGAAAAGGGCCTGGTTTTCTGCTAACATTTTTCTTTGGAATGTACAGATGAAGCTTTCTGTGAGCTGAAATTTGTCACAAGTGGCCCCGATATCAAATCCAGGAGAGTTCAGTTTTGGAAGGAACTATGGAAACTCCAATCTCACTATCAACATACCTCCCAACATTTCAAATTGCCAGAGAGGGACACTTGTGTTTTAAGGGGTGTTGCTGGGGGCGTGCCTGGTGGGTGTGGCATTACCAAGAATTTTTAGGCTATTTCATGACCTATTGACACCTACTTGTGAAACCTAATAAGTGACTTATAACAAGACCAAAGTATTTTATTTACACAGACTAATTTATAAACACATATACTGACATTTATACAAACATTAATGTGAGTTTTATTGCTGTAAAGCAATGTGATCCACTTATATACACACCACACAGTCTGATCTGCTAAAAAGAAGGACCTCAGGGTGGGAAAGAGGGACAGAGAGGTTTGAGTCTAAAAGAGGGACTGTCCCTCCTAAAGAGGGACACTTGGGAGGTATGCTATCAAGGACACATCCGGAGTTCAATTTGCGAATATTTTAAGGAAGCAGATGCATAAAAAGAGACGTGTATCACAACTTTGCTATTGATTAAAATGTATAGATTACTTAATTGGGGCTTTTGCCCTCTTGAATTCTAAAGAAGTCCACAATGCTTTGTAGATCAATCAAACCTCTCTAGCATTAATGGGGTTAAAAACCCAATTAAAGTTATTATTATATTGTGAATTATAATATGTTTCCTATATTGCTGTTGGTTTACCCAAAAATTGTTCCAGTTTTGTTCCATGTTTTGGATTCTTATTAATCACCCTTCATATGAGAATAATAGGTGTCTGTATGAATTGGTAAAACATAACTGCTTCACCAACCTTCAACCTTTGAGTGCCACATGATACAGTTGGTATTGCTCCAGCATTGCATCTCTTGATGAATAAGGCCCTGTGGGGGTACACTATGTATAAAGATCATTCATAGTTGTATAGTTTAGAATTGTTGCTAATGTAACGGGCCAATATAACAGGCCATAGGCCATTACAATGGGCCCCTGTAAGAGCCAGGAACAAAACAACAAAAGACTGAATTTCATGTGGGGAAAGCCGGCGGCAGGACTCAAGGAAGTGCTGTCTTCCCCTGTTAAAAGTAGGCAGCCTTCTGATTGGCTGTCTACTGTACTGTACTGTACAGAGGAGGAGGTTTCCTGATTGGACGCCTACTCTCCCATGTTAAAAAGTTAATTGTGTTATTTGTCAGACCCGGGTAATTCCATCTCCTAGGAAGAACAATTGCCTGGGTCCTGATTGGTTGGTTGTTGCTTGCCACTCCAATTCCTATTGGCTAGGAACTGGAGCAGAAAGATTGAATTATGTTAAACTGCTCTGGTGTATACAGTGACATTGTCTTCATGTACTGCCCATTGTACCATATGTTTATGTTTCACTCTATTGTTCCATTGTGTTTTCAGCCTATCCTTCCATTGCGTTATTGTATCCCAGTTACGTATAAAATGTTTACTGTCCCCTGAATAAAGCAGTAGTCGTTTGGGACTAGAACAGTGTCCTGTGTTTTATTCCTGAATGGTTTAAAGAGTCCCCTTTGACCCCCCAATCAGGAGAGCTATGTTCCAGTGATCCGGACTGCTTCATCCATCTACCGGACCAGCTACCCATCTAGTAGCTGACATCAGGAGAGAGAAGGCCGGCATGATGGTCCAAGAAAACCCAGTGTCTTGGGATTCCGTTACAGCTAAAATTTGCAAAATTTTCTTTCCATAAAGAAGTAAAGTCAAGTTTATAATTATGTCTGTATCTGAGAAAATACACTAATGATAATTTTTTTTCAAACTGTATTACTGTATCCATAAAAATATGTTATACCTGGTGTTAAAATGTAACCACTGAAACTGCTTTATTTTTGTTGCAAAGCAATTAGTGAATTACCAAATCTCTTGACATGTATGTTGCAATACAATTCTAATTTAGACCAGCTCATCAGCTAATTTGGAATATCTACACCCCCGTGATGAAAGGATCCTAGTATCCTAATATGTGTCTGGGGGTTTCTTTTTTTGTATTACAACAATTTATTTTAAAGTGATAGCAATGTTTCACCAAAGTAGCAGCTCTGTTAAATCCTCATCGTATTTGTGCCATGGAGAGTGTTATTTCAATAATGTCAGAGTTGTAATTGAATGATAAAGTATTCCCCTCCCACCCCTTTTACTGATGTAACACTGCTCACCTCAGAGCAGCAAGACTGTCTGTATGGATCACAGAGAGGGACGATCTTCAGTGAGCATAAAGAAAAACCTGAAAAATCTGTCAAGGGGGTCACGGTTTTCCTTATGCTCACAGTAAGAAGATTGTCCCTTGCTGTGAGCTGTTTGGTCCCAGGGCCAGATTCCACATATGAGGGGAGGTGGCTTATACTAGGTCAAAGGGGTGGGAGGGGGATACCTTATCATTCAATTACTCTTGAACTACAACTCTGACAGTATGGAAATAACACTCTTCATGGCCCAAATACTATGAAGATTAATCACAGATGCTTTTTTTGTGAAACATTACTATCACTTTGGGTATTTTTTGAGTATTTTTTAATTAAAGAAAATTGGGCCCACAACAGTGTTTAGCTGATCATATATATGGAAGAAGTTCCTGTTCACCATAGATTGTGAATTTACCAGGAGATCATCTGTACAGGGACAGGTTTAATCCCTGTGGCTTTGTGCCGATTGTCAGGATCCCCAACCAATGGCTAAATTTATGTGAGTGCACCCTATTCATTTAACCCTTTGCGTGCCAAAAGGATACGCAACACATTGCTCCACAATGCATTGCTTCCCCCTATGGCATTCAAAGGATTAAGAATATATTTTGTAAGGTGTGTGTTCATATGTTAGCACCCCCCTTTTCTCTTGCATACTGCTAATTTGGATCACAGCCTTTTCTCCACTTCTCAAAAATAGTCAACTGATTAGCAACATTTTCACCAAGTACTAACACACCACACATGTATATATACATATGCTCATGTAGCTTTGCAACAATTATACAAATTTTTTCAGTTTCCCAAAGAGCTTGAAATCTTTACCCTTCAACCTGAAGAAGATATCACAATCTGAACACCAAACGTCCCACTATAATTATCTTTAATGAGGTAATTTGTATATATTTGTATATATGTATATATATATATATATATATATATATATATATATATATATATATATATAACACTACTTTTAATGCTATTAAAGAATAGTTGTAAATTTTAGTTTAAACATTTCATTTTTGGTAGGAAAAATATGTATCTGCATAATAATTTTGTCCTATCAAAAAGTAAATGTCTCCCTTCACTTATCATAGCCTAACAAAATGTTTAATAGCTGGAAGAAAGGAATAATTACTGGAGTCACAATCAGTGGATATCATTCATTACTTAGACAACGGTGGCACTAAATGGTCTGAAGAGGTTTAAATTAAACTTTGACTAAAATAGTCCATTAGTTGACAAATGAGGTTGTAAATGAGTAACAAAACTCAGTGAATGATACTGATAGAATGTCTAATGCTGGTGCACATAAGTTCATACCGTTTCACTCATTAGACCAATCTGGATAATTTTAGTCCCATTCTTATAAATTGTCCTAAAGCAATGCTTTTGAGTCAACTCTAGAATTCAAGAGGTTAAAAGTCCAATTAAATAAATAGGAGTTCTTAGGAATTTGGTGAAGTTGGTATGCTTCAGAATCACTGCAATTATACTTTGCACATCAGCTTCACACAATACAGCTAGAAAGGTACACTGAGATACATTCTTCTAAGTACATTGTATCTGTGCCAGGAGTTATAAAATATAAGGGTGGCAACTTTGAAAATAGCATAGGATGGTTTGGCAGACCAAAACCCCCAAAAACAAAACCGTAAGTGTGTTTAGATACACAAAACTAGTTTTGTCAGTTTAGTTAAAGCATTTCATATCCCTGATTACATCAAATGAGTACTTATCCTTCTATGAATGATACTTCTTTATTTAATGACGGCTCGCCGATGCTTGCTTGTCTCCTGATGTAGCACACCTAATAACTTTCACAGGATTGACGTCAGCCTGTTTTTCTCTCCAGAATTAATAATTTTATTAATTCGAAGTGTGATGTGATTAATAATTGTGAAAATATTCAAGACCAACACAAGGCACTCTCTAGGGAACTCTTTAAGCAAAGGTGAACAAAAAACAGGGGGCATGCTTTAAAGTGATAGTAATGTTTCATAATAAAAGCAGCCCTAATTAATCATCATAGTATTTGGACTTTGGTGAGTGATATTTCAATTCTGTCAGAGTTGTAGTTCAAGAGTAATTCAATGACAAAATATCCCCCTCCCACCCCTTTTACTGATGTAACACTGCTCAGCCAGATCAGAAGGGAGGTGCCCAGGTAGACTGCAGAGAGGGACAATCTTCAATTAAGATAAGGGAAAAACCTGAAAAACTTGTCAAGGGGGAAGGGCTTTCATTGTTTTCATAGGAAGAAGATTGTCCCCTGCTGTTATCTGTCTGGTCTATGGACTGCATTCCACATCTGAGAAGAGATGGCTTATACTAGGTAAAAGGGGAAACTTTGCCTGTGAATATCTCTCAAACCATAAAGGTTTGAGAGATAAGACATATCGTTCTTCATGTTTTTTTAATACCTACAAAATAAAATAAAGATAAAACAAAGTATTACTATCCCTTTAATACTAAAGGAAAGCACTTTGACATAAACAAAAACAAGTTTTTTTTACATTAAGGGCAGTAAGGATGTCGAATTCCTTGCCTTGATAGGCTGTGTTGGTAGCTACTTTAAAAAAATACTGGATATAACTTTAGGTCAAAACAATACAGACAATTAAGATAGTTGGTTTCAGTGATGGTGGGATGTTGATTCCTTTCTTTTGTAATCAGAAAGGATGTTTTTTTTTACCTACTTGGGCATCCACTTTCAACCCCATCATCTATGTGTCCTTGTTAGTGTGCACTTTTCACACCTCTGGTTTTTGAGAAGATAATAGAACTGCAGTAATCTCATTCTTCTATACAGGGGTTAAGAAGTTTAGGATATATTTGAATGCTTTTGAGCACTATGGAGGAGATGTATAAAAAGCCTTTTTAGTTTATTCTGAAGAATTGTCGCTAAAATTCACACCTGGTCATATTTATAAAGTAATAAAGTCATGTTTATAAATATGTCTATCTGAGAATATTCTGCGAATATTTGTACCTGCGAATATATATTCGCACACATATCGGTATTATATACTTCCAATAAGAACTGGTTTTCCTGGCATTATGATTTAATCCCTAAAACTGGCTTTATTTTTGGAGCAATTAGCGAATTTAATTATAAGTACACTGGGACTTAATCCTTATTTGGCCAAGACCATTTCTACTCCACTTTTCAAAAAAGTCAACTAACTGGAGTTAGCACTTAGCAAAATGTCGTTAGATGTTTATACATAAAGTTATGTCACTTTGAGACACTTTTACAGACATTTTTTGTAACCCCAGTTTTATACATCTCCCTCTATGAGTTTTGGATGAAGCATGTGAAGCTTGAAAAAATGATCTATTTGTGTCTTATAATCATGTTCTTGAAGTAGATGCATCAAAAGAGGTAGGAAGAGGATATGAGACATATATGTTGCCTACTGATGTTTAAAATATTTTCTTTAAGGCATTTAAAAAGGGAGATTACAGAAGAAGCTTTTTGGTAAAAATGTTTCTAGGCACAGTACCCACATCCTATATAATCGCTAAAACGTGTGTAACAACGCAGTCATGCGTAGTAGAGACTGCTACACGTGCTGCAGTCATGCGCAGTAGAGACTGCCCGCACCGTCGCTGATAGAGAGCTGGATGCTCCGAAGGAGAGTCCAGCTCTATATCAGCCATGACGCTGGCAGTCTCTCCTGCGTATGACTGCCTCGCTACCGGCTGGCAGTGGCACTGTGGCCCGTGTAACGGGCTCTTCAACTAGTACACTAATAAATCCCAAATAGACACAATAGATATTGATAACACGAAATAGGGGCTAGTATATAGGTGCTACAGGGGAGTGGAACAATGAAAGAAAAAGGATAACCCTGCAGAACTAGCACTCTAAATAAGCTCACCCTCCCAAATATCTGGGTGTCAGGACAATTAATATAAAAAATTAAACTTAACTTTTAATGGTGTCCATAAAAGATTTAGAAAAATGCTGGGGCATGTTCGGCTTGCCACAGAAAGAGTATACACTGGAACTTATCCAGCGAACTAAAACGCTAATGATAAAATTTAGCAGAGGAAGAAATAATAATATTGGGCCGTATCCGGTTTGCCACTAGCTGTTATTTGAGAGAAAAAACTCACTAAAGTAACCCTAATAAAGAAATAGTAATTCTTTCTAAAAGTATGTAAGTCCACCATAGTTTTGAATTTGTTCAAGGAATTAGTTGGAGAGAAACTAAGACCTCTAGAAAGATCTTTAAGCTGAATATCAGTGAGCTTTTATTGAGAAAGACTGATTACTTGTAAATCTACGGATTCACTAATGTTCTTACTCACTGGGATCGGTCTGTCTGTATTATCATTTCTCCATTTCTTAATTCTCTTATTACCCTATTGGGTTGACCTGGAAGAACAAGCAAAAAATTTGGAAAATGTAGAACAAATTAAGAAAGACCTGGAGAAACCCAGTAACGATCTTGATAACTTTGAAACAGACTTCATTGGCAAAAAAAGAAAAAATGTGATTGTGATCAATCTGATCACGAAAAGGTAGTATTTAGTTCTTGAATGGAAGAAGATCTAGATACACCAATAAAGAGGATTTGACTACATTTTTAAGTGAATCCTCTATGTCTGAATCTGATCAATCTGACACTGATAGAGTTCAGGATAGGGCCCAATCTTCCCCTTTGTTTAAAGGGATAGTAATGTTTCATAATAAAAGCAGCTCTAATTAATCATCATAGTATTTGGACTTTGGATAGTGTCATTTCAATTATGTCAGAGTTGTAGTTCAAGAGTAATTCAATGACAAAGTATCCCCCTCCTGCCCCTTTTACTGATGTAACACTGTTCAGCCAGAGCAGAAGGGAGGTGCCCAGGTAGACTGCAGAGAGGGACAATCTTCAATTAAAATAAGAGAAAAACCTGAAAAACATGTCAAGGGGGCAGGTTTTTCATTGTTCTCACAGTAAGAATATTGTCCCCTTCTGTTATTTGTCTGGTCTATGGACTGGATTCCACATCTGAGAAGAGATGGCTTACACTAGGAAAAAGGGGCGGGAGGGGAAACTTTGCTTGTGAATGTCTCTCAAACCATAAAGGTTTGAGAGATAAGACTTATATCTTTCTTCATGTTTTTTTAATGCCTACAAAATAAAATAAAGATAAAATGAAGTATTACTATCCCTTTTAGTGGTAGGAGACGATCCCGTCACAACAAAAATGTAAAAAGCTAGCCCAACAGGGTAACAAGAGAATTAAAAAACAGGGACAAATAGGCATACAAACAGATCCACCGATCCCAATGGGTGAGTAATCAATCTTTCTCAACGTAAGCTCACTGATATTTAGCTTAACCCTTTGAGTGCCAGAGGGGTTATGCAACGCATTGCTCTGGCTTTCAAAGGGTTAAAGTTCTTTCTAGAGGTCTTAGTTTTTCTTCAAATAATTCCTTGAACAAATTTGAAACTATAGTGGACTTACATGCTTTCAGAAATAATTATTATTTCTTTATTAGGGTCACGTTAGTGAGTTTTTTCTATCACATAGTTAGTGGCAAACCGGATATACCCCTGTATTATTATCAGGATTTCTTCCTGTGTTAAAGGGATAGTAATGTTTCATAATAAAAGCAGCTCCAATTAATCTTCATAGTATTTGAGCCATTGAGAGTGTTATTTCAATACTGTCAGAGTTTTTGTTCAAGAGTAATTGGATGATAGTTTCCCCCTCCCGCCCCTTTTACCTAGTGTAAGCCTCTTCCCCTCAGATGTTGAATCTGGTCTCATGACCGGACAGGTCACAGCAAGGGACAATCTTCTTACTGTGAGCATAAGGAAAACCCTGCCCCCCCTTAACAGGTTTTTCAGGTTTTTCCTTATGCTCACTGAAGATTGTCCCTCTCTGCAAGCCATCTGGACACTACCTTTCTGTCCTGAGGTGAGCAGCGTTACATCAGTAAAAGGGGTAGGAGCGGGATATTTTATCATTCAATTACTCTTGAACTACAACTCCGGCAGTATTGAAATAACACTCTCCATGGCCCAAATACTATGAAGATTATTTGGAGCTACTTTTATTTTGAAACATTATTATCCCTTTAAATTGTATCACTAGAGTTAGCTGGATATGTTCCGGTATATACTCTTTCTGTGCCCCAGCATTTTTCTAAATCTTTTATTGACACCATTTAACGTTACGTTTTATTTTTTATATTCATTGTCCTGACACCCAGATATTCAGGAGGGTGAGCTTATTTAGATTGCTAGTTGTACAGCGTTATCTTTTCCCTTTTTCTTTCATTGGGAAAAATGTTTACCTACTTATAATGAAAAATATTTGAATTGAAATGTAATTTTCTTAAAACCATAAATATTGAGGAGGGGGTTTTGCTCTAGCTTTACAGCTATGCAATCTTAGTAATCTAACATTTTAGGTTACCATTTAAATAGAAGCTGCTTTTTCTGTAATGTTTAAGGTCTATCTGATAGATAAAAAGTTATTAGAGAAGTCCATATTTTCCGAAAAGTAAATTTTGTGATCTGTTCAATTAAGTGTATATGGCCTTGTAGTCATTTGGGGAGAGATATTTTAAAATGTGAGCAGTGAGCACCACTCTTGTATAGAAGACATTTCTATCTGAGAATGATCTGTAATCAGGGGAAATTAAAAGTCAATTAATGCTAACGACTCACATTCTCTTCCCCCAATGTCATTGTTAATCTACTCATTCCAGAAACATTTGAAGATTATGTTCTTGTGCATGCAAGTGTCAGTTGAAGTTCAGTTCTCAAAGCTGCAATTTGCCTGTGGTGTTGCTATATGAAAATCATTGGTATGATGGTCCTATTAGCTTGCCTTCTGAACCATCTCGTTTTAGCTCATGAAGGGATACAGAGCAGAATCAAGCCAGTAGTCAGTAGGAAATCTCTGATCATGTATTGCTGTATGCTAGCAAGAGATAAAGAATGGTGTTCTGGATAAGAGGTAAAGTTGTAAAAATGCTGACAAAGGCAGCAGGAGTTAACAGCCTTTACAGAATATGTTTTCCAATGACTTTGAATTGATTTTAGTCAACCAGTGGGTAACCCGATTCTGAGAAGCAGTTTTTTTTAATATGAATGCAGGGTATCATATGAATAAAAACACATCAATGCATTGGCACGTGTACTTGATGAGGTAAATATAAAGTACATCCTGGCCCATTTGAATTCTGTATATTTTGAAATACACTGCAATTCCATAAAGGTAACTTACAAATTACATTTACTACCAGGGCTGGAGAAACAGCACAGGCACACATAGGAATGTCAGCCTTTGCTCCATTAAATCCCCCCAGGGTTAAACCCTCACTTATTGCATGATCCCATACCTTCAGACCCGTACACTATTGCCTGGCACAACCCTTGCATGCCAGAGGGGTACACAACGCATTGCAAAGCAATGCGTTGAGTAGCCCTCTGGCACTCAAAGGGTTAATGTACAACACACAAGAACATATTTTAACCCCTTTGATGCTAGTGAGGTATCAAGTGCACAAGCAAAAGCTTTGGAGATTACTCAAGCATCCAAAGGGTTAATTAATGGCCAGTAATGGGATATGTCACTTGACAAATAAACTAGCCAAATTAGTGCAAGAAACAACATGTAAGCACTGGAATTAGTCTGACCATACCCACAATTCAGCAAAGTGGGTGCAGAAATCAGGACTAATGTACCCCTCAAAGGACGAGAATAAATTCCATTAGAATGGAAGATCGGATGGCAAAATGTAGGAAAATAGCTTTTTTCAAGCCTTTTTCTGACTTGTTATATTCTGGCTGGTTTGTATGATAACATTTCCATCGCAGCATAGGTACAAAAATGGTCACAAATAACATTAGAACTGACCATTCTGCTATTTCATATTAGAAGACTAGCCTTTATATAAGCTCCATTGTATGGCCAGAAAGACTTTCTGAGGAGGTTCACAGTCAAGGTCAGAGCACGTGGCACAAGTTAGGGTTTAAGACAAAGTCCCGGGTGGATACACATAAGGAAATGCGGACAGTAGTGCAGTCAGAACTAGGTTAAACATGAGTAATGCTGTAGTGCAACTGACTGGGTATAAAATACCCCTTGCTGCAAAACTTACATGCATATGACAATGAGTATTTCCACTGTATACATACAAAAGCTGCAAAAAAGGTACATGCTGAAGATAGGATGCTGCCAAATAGCACTACAACAGGTGATGGCAGGATGCCATGGAAACAAAGGCAGAAAGGTATGACACCCCCAAGGATATCTCCACATTTGCAGAGGACTTGGCTCATCAGGGTGAGCAGTTCACAGAGAAACCCCCGCACATGTACTGCAGCACCTCAGAAGTGGGAATCTAACTCCTTTCCTCAGGATCAGGAGAAAAGACAAAACTAAGTGACCTCAGAAGTGCACTCAGAACTGGGAGAAATCCTTTTTGCACAAGCAAGGCTGAGTGCAACTAACTCAGTATTAATACCCTTTGTGACAAAGTGCTTTCCCTGAACGAGTACCCTACATTGGACCTGGACTCTCCTTCTCTCTTCAGCAGATTAACCCTTCGCCTGCCAGATAAGTGTATTTTAACGATTTCTGGGGTGAAATTTTAATCATACACATTGTATTTGGGTATTTCCTTATACCTTAAACGTTTTGACTCTGTGAGAATGTCTATTCCTTTGGAGCTTGGGGCTAGGACTAAGACTGAGGATTCTGGAATCTCTGCATCCCCTTTGTGCATTGATCCTCATGTCAATCAGGGTTGCCTAGAGAGTTCTCAGGTTATATATGCCCAGCATGTTCTGTTGTCCCTGAGCATTCCCCAGGGACCCCCAGCCATGCATTAGAGTCAGTTTAGGTGCAAGAGTTTAAGGCTGCTACTAGCGACCTCCAGTATACATCTCAACTCTTTCCATCCCAGTTACAGGGGGTCTTACGCTCCTGGCGGACCCCTACTTCTGTCAAATCTTTCCTACTGAAACCGCAGGGAGTACCTGACATATCAGATTCCTCTGATGAGGAGCTGTTGGTGGATTCTGATGCTGAGGAATGTTCTGCAGTGGTCTTCTCTCAGTTCTTTGGAGACCTCCCCTTTGAGGCTGACCCTGATCCCTCTGCTGAGGGCGTGATCAGAGCCGTATTAAACACCCTAAACATTCCCTTGGTTCAAGATGTTTCTTCGGATCCCTCTGATGTATTTCAGGAGCCCAAACGGCCCTATACTTGTTTTCTACCTCTCCCCACTCTTGACCGGTTAGTGTCTGATGAGTGGTAGTCTCCCGACAGAAAGCCTTCTGTCTCCTAAAGGTTTGCTGAGCTTTACCCCATTTTCTGATGTGGTGCTAGCTCAGTGGGTTCATCCCCCCAAGATGAATGCCAGCTGCTAAGGGCTCTGCTCTTACAGACTGGACTGACAAGAAACTTGAAGCCTCCCTCAAGTCCATTTTTGCTTCCGCTAGTACTTCCCTACTTCCAACATTTGCTGCGGCCTGGATAAATAGGGCCATTGAAGTTTGGACTGAACAGCTTACACTGTTTGTCAGGTAGCTCCTACTCCTGATATGTTGCGGCTACTTGCCAAAATTTCTGAACCCCAGCATTAGGTCTCTGCTGCTTTGTTTGATGCCATCAGTTGGTGGCAATGGTTCCACCATGCCTGTGGTTGCCAGTTGAGCTCTTTGACTCAAGATCTGGTCTGCGGACACTGCTTCTCAGGAAGCATTCCTCTCCTTGCCCCTTCCGGGCACTTCTCTGTTTGGGCCAGATTGTAAGGATCTGATTAGTGAGGTCACAGGAGGTAAGAGTACCCTACTGCCTATGATTTCCAGGAAGCAGACGCTTATCAAATGTAATTGTTTTTTTCGTGCTTCCAGACTGAGACACATCTGGTGAACCAGGCGGTTCCCCCAACTCCACGTTCCTCCTCCAAGCCCAAACCACTAGGGAAGCTTAAGTCGTCCTCCTAGCCCAAGGCTTCTAAACCTTCTTCGGCATGACTCATTGAACCCAGGTCCCCACTCTGCTGTGGGTGGCCGTCCGCGTCACTACCACAGCGTCTGGGAGGACTCAGTGCTGGACACGTGGGTTTTGCAGGTGGTGGCGGAAGGGTACAGGTTCCTTTTTGCTTCTCTTCCTCCCTTCAGGTTTTTCCCTTCTCACACGCCTCAGGGCATAGAGAAATGCCCTCTGTTCGACGGCGCTATGGACAAGGACGTTCTGGAACTGGTTCCCATTCAGGACTGTGGTTTTTACTTATACCTGTTTGTGGTTTCCAAGAAGGATGGCGGCTGTTGTCTGATTTTGGACCTGAATGATCTCAATTCCTTGTGATCAAGACTCATTATCACCAGGAGTCTCTAAGGACGTTGATTGCTGCCATGTCTCCTGGGGACTTCCTTGCTTCACTGGATCTTCAGGACTCGTATATGCATTTTGCTATTCATCCAGAGAGCCATCAGTATCTCAGATTTGCCTGCGACCAAGGGCATTTTCACTTTTTCTGCTCTTCCCTTTGGTCTGACTACAGCTCCTCAAGTCTTCAATCATGTCCTGGGAGCCTTAGTGTCCATCCTCCATTGGAACGGCATCTGAGTCACTCCATACATGGACGACCTGCTTCTGAAGGCTACTTCTTCAGAATTTCTTCATCGGCAGGTTCAGGACTTCATCCATGACCTCACCCATCACGGGTGGATCCACAACATGAACAAGGTAGATTTTGTCCCATCCCAGCATCTGGTCTTCCTGGCCCTTCTCTTCGACACCCAGCAGAGCATGGTGTTTCTCATGGACAAGGTGGCTCACCAGATCGCCCACAGGGTTTCTGCTGTTCTGGCTCACAATCCAGTTCCAACCTAGACATTGTCCTCTCTAGTGTTCCTTACCACCACAGAAGCAGTCTTGTTTGCCATGGCTCACACCAGGGATCTCCAGTGGTTTGTGATCCAGATGTGCAGGGGTCAGCCGGACCTCCAGAGGCTGTCAGTATCCCTCCCTCTTCATGTGGAACTGAGTCTGTCTTTGTGGCTCAACCTCTCCAATCTGTTGAAGGGGAATCCCTTCCTGGTGTCCTTCTGGACCACGGTGACGATGGATGCTAGCCTGTCCAGCTGGAGAGTAGTCCTGGGTCACCTGAATGCTCAGGGTCAGTGGTCTCTGGAGGAATCTCTCCTTCCCATCAACGTGTTGGAGCTTCGGGTGATATTTCATGCCCTTCTCCACTGGACACTCCAGGTGGAGGATTGCCCGGTCTGGGTCCAGTCCGACAATGCCACGGCGGTGGCTTACATCAACATTCAAGGCGGAACAGCTTGGTTAGCGGTCCAAGCTATCTTGTCCTGGGCTAACGAACATGTTTCTGCCATTTCTGCAGTTCACATTCCCGGAGTAGACTACGTCATGGTAGACTTCCTCAGTCGACACACTGTGGACAGTGGAGAGTGGAAACTGCACCCAGAGGTGTTCAACCTAAATGTTCAGAGGTGGGGGGTGGGGTCTTCCATGCATCGACCTGATGGCAACAAGGCACAACCGGAAGATTTTGACGTTCTGCTCTCGCTGGAGGGATCCTCTAGCTCTAGCAGTGGATGCCATGGTCATTCCTTGGTTATTTCCTCTTTCCTCCCATCCCCATTTTCTACAGGGTGATAAGGAAACTGAGACTGGAGCTATGTCCAGTCATTCTGATAGCTCCGTACTGGCTTCGGCAGGCTTGGTTGCTGGAGCTTTTGGACCTATCAGTGGCGGAGCCTTCCGGCTCCCTTGCCATCCGGATCTCCTTCTACAGGGTTACCTGTAGAAGGAGGATGTCCATCGTCTAGCCTTGACGGCTTGGTAATTGAATCCTCACTACTGTGGAAGAAAAGGGTATTCTTCTAGTGTGGTGGTGACTATGCTTAGTGCACGCAGGCCTGTTTCCTCTAGGGCTTGCCATTGAGTCTGTTCTACCTTTCTCTATTGGTGTGCTGATAAGGACCTATCTCTGGATTTTGATTTTCCTAAAGTCCTGGCCTTGCCACAGGAAGGTGTGGACAAGGGCCTCGGCTTGAGTTCCCTTAAGGCATTATGTATGTGGACAGGACAATATGAATTCTACCAGAAAGAGCTGGGAGCACAGGAGCAACATACTGAATGAAGATCAAAGCCACAACTTGTTTAGACATTCTTTAGCATGTCCATCAGTGGGCACAGATAACTTCTCTCTGATTGGATTAGATATTATAATTAGACATCTGACAAATCATTTTCCTCCTCCTGTAAATGTGAATCATTTTGTATTCACTAGCTGGATACATTGACTCCAGGATAGTTAAACAAGACACTGACATATGGCA
This sequence comes from Rhinophrynus dorsalis, assembly GCA_037306005.1. Lineage (NCBI taxonomy): Eukaryota > Metazoa > Chordata > Amphibia > Anura > Rhinophrynidae > Rhinophrynus > Rhinophrynus dorsalis. The sequence continues at coordinate 65,040,937 of CM074723.1, read as the reverse complement.
ATTAATATAATAATGTTCCTTTGCATTTTAGAGAATCCTAGCTTATTTCTAATCTGTGTGTATATATAATATAATATAATATAATATAATATAATATATATATATATATATATATAGTAATCCCCAAAACTGTGCACTCACTTGTAAGTGAATGCAATCGCAGGTCTTTTGCAGGTTTCAAAAATGTGCTGGTTTATTCTATCTACCTATCTATCTATCTATCTGTCTATCTATCTATATATATATATATCCTATATAATAATTTGCTAAATTGTGTGTAACGGCGTGACATGCGCAGTAGAGACTGTCAACGCCGCGGCTGATACAGAGCTGGGCGCTCCAAAGTCCTAAAGAATAGCACTCACTGGACTTATTCATAGGTAAAATGTATTAAAGAAAAACAACTTGTGTTTATTGAAATAAGGTGGATGTTTCAGTGGACACTTCACCTTTATCAAGACAAATGTTTTTAATCAAAACGTCCACCTTATTTCACTGAACACAGGGGTTTTTTTAATACATTTTGCCTATGGATAAGTCCAGTGAATGCTATTCTTTAGAATCCTGTCTCCATTACTTAATGGCACTGTGGCAGTCACAGCCATTATCATGTTGGAGTTATTCTGGACTAAACCAATTGCATGGCTGAGGACAAATATACATTTCTGTTAAATTAAATTGGGCATTTAACCCCTTGAATGCTAGAGTGGTCTCCAATGCATTGCTTCGCAATGCATTGAAGACCTCTCTAGCATCCAAGGGGTTAAAAACCTCTTTTCAAGTTCATGGAAATATAGGTGTCTTTATTGTTCCCTATGGTGCAGGTGGATTACTCCAGAACAACTCCAGTTTGCTTTTACAGATATGGGCCTTTGTTACCCATAAATACAAATCCTCATACACACACTCACTGAGGCCAATGCAGTTTGTTCCCTAGTGTGCAGTAGGTTTTGCCCCAGAATGATACCACTTTTTAAGCAAATAAACAATGCGGGGGGTGCTTGGTGTTAACCCCTTAAGGAGCAGAGGGAATGCAATGCATTGCAAAGCAATGTGCTACACACTCCTCTGCTCCTCAATGGATTAACACGTGAGGCTCTGGGCAATTGCCCTCCCCCATGTTAATTGCATGGGGTTAATGGTTATGGGTGCTTGGGGTTTGTACTCGAACGGTCTGACTTTTGGCTGCAGCCTGCTCAGATCTGTCTGTACTCCAACTCTGGCCCTGTCTATGTACTTCCATGCAAAGAGTGCTCATTGCCCTTTAGAAAAGCAGGGCCACCTTCTGTGTTCAACTCAAAGCCACAACCCTCAGCAGGGCCAGCCCTTACATGGGTCCCGGTGGGTCCATGGACCCAGGAGGCACTCTGACAGGGACAGCAATTTGCCGCCCCAAGGCATGCTATTTCCTGTGTGGCTTCTCTCCACTGCTCGCACTGATGACAGCCGGGACCGTGTCACATGTGGGGACGCCGTGTGGAGCATGCCAGGGTTTTCTTGGTCTGTTCTGAGGCCAGTGCAAGTTTAAAACTGGCACCCAGACTGATGAACAAAATTCCAGCATGCACCATGCGGCGTCTCCGCATGTGACATGGTCCCGGCTGTCATCAGTGCGGGGTAGTGGGGAGACTGAGTAAAAAGCAGGAGAAGAGAGAGCCAGAAGGAGAAGAAAGAGAGCAATCCAAAAGGAGAAGAGAAACAGGCAAGGTGGGGGGGGGGGGGAAGAGGCATAAGGGTTGAAAAGAGGGGGAGAAAGGGGCACAAGGGGTGAAAAACAGAAAAAAAAGCACAAGGGGTGAAAACAGGGAAAAAAGGCACACAAGGGGTGAAAAAGAGGCACAAGGGTTAAAAAGACGGGAAAACAGAGACACAAGGGGTGAAAAAGGGGGAAAGAGGCACAAGGGGTGAAAACAGGGAAGAAAAAGGCACAAGGGGTGAAAAAAGAGGCACAAGGGGTGAAAAGATGGGAAAACAGAGGCACAAGGGGTGAAAAGAGGGGGAAAGAGGCACAAGGGGTGAAAAAAGAGACACAAGGGGTGAAAAGAGGGGAAAACAGAGGCACAAGGGGTTTGAAAAGGTAAGGGGGGAGAAAGAGGTACAAGGGATGGTTTTAGGGGCAGGAGAGGGGTTAATATAATTAAGGATGTGGCGTGGTTTTGGTGTGCGGAGGGGGGCAGCATTTCATCCTTGGACCCAGGCAGCACAATGTCTTGAGCCGGCCCTGACCCTCAGGCAATAACCCCAAGCTCTCTTCCCCATTATTCCCATGCAACCGACATAGGGTTGGGACAGTGTGTTCCTGAACCTCCTACATTAACCCCTTGAGGATCAAAGGATTGTGCAATTCATTGTTTTACACCATGTTACACACACTGTTCTAGTCTTCAATGGTTTAATAACAAGCACCCCTAAGCATTATTTATTTGTATTTAACATGGAGAGAGGATTTGCAATACATTGCACTCTACTCTGGTTCTCAAGAGGGTAAAACACCAAATATGCTTCAACATTATTCATTTGCAGTTAACATGGGTAGGGGAAAGACTATGTACTGGACCAACATTTTAACCCCTTGAGGACTATTGTTTTGTAATGCATTGCATACATGCCAGTGTGCAATACATTACTTTGCTATTTATTTTGGACCCATTTGTTTATCAAGGGGTTAAACCATGTGTGTATGTGTGTATGTGTGTGTGTGTGTGTGTGTGTGGAACAGGTCCATCTGCAAGTTGGTGAAGTAATGCATGCATTAATCTGGACATTGCCAGCCTAGGGATGCTGACCCACAAATGGTTCATGTGACTTTCATTTTAATATAGATAGATATACATTTTGTATATATCTTCTATAGCCTTGTTCTTTTTTAACTTTTTATCTTCTGACTCCTACCTCTTTGGATTTAGAAATAATATTATACATACAAATCTGAATGTTAATTTTTTTTTCTTTTACTTCTGTTGGACAATAGTGATAGAGGAGCCCTGTGTGTTTTTCCATAATACCAGATTCTTCAAAGCTTCACTATAGAAGTTCCCATGAATTAAGATGTAGAATTCTATTACAGCCACAAGAGGGAGTTATGGCACTAGAACAAATTGCAAACCATTCTCCATAATGGAAATAACCACAGCAATAGATTTTAATGAAAGCATGTATCTTACATTAACATATTATTATTGTTAGCCACAAACACTAATGTAAATCTACTCCCCTGCTGCCAATCCCGAAATACCTCTAGAAGTCAGAAAAGACGTGTATGAGGCATGTCCAGCATATGACTCTCAAGGAACCCACAGCATTGGCTGTTTTTTGGATCAATGGTGTGTTCATTTGAAGATGGGATAATTACCCACAGCTACAACTCGTTTGTGTTGCCAGTTATTCCCAGTTATCTTTTTTTTTCATTTTCAAAAGCTTTATTGAAGAAAATCAAACTTACAACACATGAGGAAAATAAATGCAGTGTAAATAACATAGGAAGTAATATAAAGCATAACATTTAAAGACTGCACATGACACAGAAGATACAATATCTGTGACAAAATCCACAGCTAAACAGGTGCCCTATGCCCTATGTCCCGTGAACAATCCAGTAGCTAGATTAATTTGACCCATCCTCTCTGCGCACCTTCTTGGTCTGAATTAGGAACGCCCCGCTCTGTATCAGCCGCGGCGCGGGCCTTCTCTACTGTGCATGATGGATTCTGACAAACATCCTAGCAAATTATAATATAGGATATTTTTTATGTGAACATATTGCTGTCAATATCTGGGTTTTTGACTACAATTTTGCCACCATATAATTTTACAATATTTCATGTATTTTGGGGGAATGAATATAGTATATTTTATCAGTATATCTCATATTGTGCTTATGGTACTGTAACATCGGAAGTGTATGGAATATTAATTTTGAGATGTATTGATTTTATGTATATATCGATCATATTGATTGCTTACACAGATTGCTGTCAATATTTTCACATGATGCAGCCATTGCAGAATGATATTGATCCTGTGAGTTTTCTTACATATTACTATTTATCTCAGTTATCAGATTTTTTATTGTGATTTTCCATTATATATTTATATAATTCATGTATCATTTATATATTTGACTTTCACAATTAGAGCGACTTTTTTCTTTCTATATCATCAGCTACTGTCAGTCTTCTTCAGCAGAGGAGAACAAAAAAGGGGCCATATTTATAATTATTAAGTTTTCGTCCACACACAAATATTTTTCGATTTTAAAACAAATAATACTTCAGAGCGGAAACTTGGGAAAATGGCATCTTGTACTATTTTCACTAGCATATATGGGCAATGCTTAACCCTTTGAGTGCCAGAGAGGTACTCAATGCATTGCTGTGCAATGTGTTGTGTACCCCTCTGGCACTCAAGGGGATAAACTATGCACATATGTGTGGATTCTTTTTATGGCACATCATTAATATTTCTCTCTCTTTTACAGTAATATGAATGGAAGATGGAAGAAAGAAGACAGAGAGGAAGAAGAGAGAAGAAGGAAGAGAAGACAGACAGTGGATGACAGGAAAGTTCAACACAGATCTGGATGTTAGCTAGTGTTAGGGGTAGTATTGTGGTACTTTACTGTAGGGTTAGTGTTTGGGAGGGTTACGGTGTATTTGAGCTGTCGGTTGGTGCTTGACATTGTGTCAGGCACCGATCGTTAGCTTTTTCCTTTGATGTTCCCATTATTGCTGCTATTTAGCGAAGTTTTGGGAGCTTAACACATAAACTGGATGTTTAGCCACAAGTCCTTTTCTGTGGCCAAACGTCCATTGTGCTTTCAGCTGGTAGGGCAAAATGAATAGCTCTGCTAGGACTTTTTGATAATGGGCCGTTATCCAATTTTGCTCTACCTAGGGCTTGATAGTATTAGCCACGCCAAAAAAAACCCAAAAAAAACAGGCGTTGTGTTTTTGTAAGTAAGGTTTTTTTTTCCTATTACCTGAGTTGTTAAATCAAAACCAGCGGTAATTATACGCAACGGCAGTCAAAAAAAGCCCCAAAAAAACAACGCGCAAGTAACATACTATTAACTATTACTATTAAGTCAGTATTACCGCTTGTTTTGTGGTTACATGTTCTGCCAGGAATCCTGCGCCTCAGAGCTAAGGTGTAGAAGCCACAACTTTCTCCATTTTTATTTTGACATATAATGCTCCCATTCGACATTCCTCTTTCTCCAGTTTTATTCAACATACTCTGACCTCCTTGTATATGAAATGTAGAAGTGTTTTGAATACATCGACAAAATCATATTGCCACAGCATCGACCTTTAGTGAATCTAGGCCATGTAACGCTTAACTTGACCTTTCTGTCATCAAAGGTACGCCTATTTCCTTACTTAGCGCATTTTTAGGTGGTAGATTAAGGCGTAGTTGGATAAAAGCAGACAGCGCCATTTTTGTTAGTTCGGCGACATGTGTGGCCTACGCCGATTTTGTTTTGCTGTGGTTCTACAATAGAAAACCAGTAAAACATGTTTGCAAAATACACATTGCTTGTTTTTACGGTAACGCCGGTTTTGTGTGGCTAATAGTATCGAGCCCCAGCTGTTTAATTGCATAGAATTCAATCAAGGGCTTAAGGTTCAATAGTACTAGAAATGATTAGAGTGTTTGGGATAAAAATAAAAGTTCATTAAAATTAACAGCATTTTGGTCCAAACTTCTTTCTATACTTAATTTGATTTTGCTTGAATGGCGTAAGGAAGAGGAGAAAAATTAGGTGATTTAATTTTAAGGGTGTAGAAAATATACAGGATTTGATATTTAGAGGTAAAATTATCAAATGGATGGATTTCCAAAGAATTTTAAAATTTGGGGGAAAAGAACATTTATATGAATTTAAAATCTTAGATAATTGAAGATTTGGGTAGCTATATTGACATTTCTATGAGTAAGTTTATATTATTTGTTAAACACTGATCTCCTGCAGAAAAGAATATATGAACTATATATTAAAGTCAGAAAGTAGGAAACTAAGATGTCAAGAAAGACATTAGGGAAAATCTTCAGGTATGAGGAATGGGCAGATATAATATAAAGGAGAAACAAGAGAAGTATTAATATAAACTTATTTGAACAGGGATTTATAATATGTTAAATATTTAGTACTAGTGACATTATCAGTACTGTAAAAGGATGCATGTGATCTGTGTTTTAGGACTACAAGAAAAAGGACTTTTATACATATTTGTAGTATTGGGCATCTTTTGTTTGGCATAAAGTTAATAATTTATTATGTAAATTATTTGAAATGGAAATATTTTTGGGAGGCTTGCTAGGGAAGAGAATTAGAAATTAAACAAAATATGAGCATAAACTAACTACAAATATATTAATGTGTGTATGTATATCTTTATTTATATGGCTCCACACAGTGTACACAATGCCTTACAACAGCAGTATGCTGCAATAAATATATGTGGATTAAGTACGTTTATAAACTATCATTTTTAGAATGTCTCAGTGGAAGGCAATGAAAATTTCATGGTCAATGGTTTACATAAAATTGGATACATCTGTGTAACTGAGTATCTAAATTCAATTGAATGCAATTGTTATGAGAAATATTGCTTAACTTGGTTAAAAAGTAGATATGGACAAAATTGTACATTTCTGAAAAAATCATAGAATTTTTTCACAATTATAAAAATAAAAAAAAAATATATTTTTAAGTGTGTTTGTTTAACTGTAATGGTGCAAGAGGGAGTAAAAAGTGTCTCATAGTGAATGTGGATTGATTAGGACACTATACAGTTTTGCCACAAGAGGGCTCTCTAATATTGTTATTTGATAGGGTTTCTTAATATCTATAAGTGGTGAATTCAGAACACTAATTTGTGTTATTTGATTCCCTCTTTTGCAAAACAATAAAGAATATCAGTTTGTTTAGTAGCTGTGAATCTTAATCGCACTCTAATGTGCCTTTAACCGTTTGAGTGCCAGGGGGTAAACAATGCATTCTGGTACGCAAAAGGTTAATATATTCACAAGACAAATGTAACACGCATTGCCATATTCAATCCATGACTAAAACTGACATACCTTTATTACGGCACAAAGATAAAATGCATATAAGTATCTTCATGAGGTACCCTATTGAAATGTTGCCCTTAATTGGCGACTATCAAAACGTCGACATCATAATTTCGCCTGGATGAAAAGGGCAACATTAGAATGTATCCCGCATCAAAAGGGTGACATCCTGATGTTGCATGCTCTAAATATATACAAAAAACTAGATCTGAGTACCCTCAACTACAGCTGACTACAGTACAGATAACAATGTAAGTGCATGAGTCATTACTATTTGTAAACATATATTGTAAAAACTTTATTCATGTATTACTTAAACCCTAAAGTTTGCTAATGGTTAGTTTTCCACAGTTTCTGCTTGATAAATTATGTATCAGTTAACCATTTGAGTGCCAGAGGGGAGCACCCCTCTGGCACTCAACGGGTTAAGTAACAGATTTTTGCATTGATTCCATTAAAAGTAATAACATTTCTATGCCAGTTAGCTTTTGTACTGGGTAAATAATGCCACACACACTGCACTATGAATTAATCTAGACAAAGTATACACATCGGGATTGTTTCCAACACCACTGCACATGAAAATTGTGGCATTTATTACAAAATGTCATTATCAGTGAATTAACACCAAATTGTAAATGAAAATGAATCACTAAAAGTTTGGTGATTAAGGTTTTTATTGACGTTCATATGTACTACAAAATATATTAAAAGACAAAAACTCCCCTTAACATTAGCCACTTGACTGAGAAGAGATTTATGGCAAATTTCCTTTGCCAAACCTTAAAAACTGCTAATAATGTTGTTTGTGATGTTCTCAGCAGTAGGAAATGACTGGGGTATGCAAAGGGTTACTTACCGAGTCCACTGGCAGTGAAAACCCATCAGCACCGGCAGTGGATTTGCCATGGCCTACAGCACACAAAAAGGTTTATTAATATCTGTAGTTGAGGGTACTCTGAGCTAATTTTTTGGTCTACATTTACTCGTGTCTCAAAAGAATGTTGCAGTTTTTATGTGGGTGACATTCTGATGTTGCCGTTTTCATCCAGGCGACATTATGATGTCTGTGTTTTGATGGTCGCCTAATTGAGGGTGACATTTCAATAGTAAACTCGTTCGTGAAATCTTCTAGCCTCAAAAGTTTGAATGGAGAGACTTGTTAAGGCATACACACAAACCAGCAGAAGTCACAGGTCGACATCCCATCCGGATCATGAGTAAGCGAGTAACACATGAAAAATGTTGATCTGTGGGATGTCGACCTGTGACTTCTGCTGGTTTGTGTATATGCTTTAACAAGTCTCTCCATTCCAGTTTTTGAGGCTAGAAGATTTTGTGAAGATACTTGTATGCTTTTTATCTTTGTGCAGTAATAAAGGTATGTAAATTGTAATCATGGATCCTGTTTTGAATATGGCAGTGTGTTTTACATTTGTCTTGTGAATCTAGTATATTGAGACTCCATAAAGAAGCTCCTGTATCGCACCCATATCATTGATGTGATCCAGCTGTTTATCCAGAATTATCTGTGCAAGTTATGAAGACTTCCATTGCATATGACCAATTTGTATTACTTGTAATACCTTGAGACCTTTGTGTACTGTGTCCACGTGCATAGAAGTAAGAGCTGCTGAGTTTCTTTTTGTTTCTACTCAAAGGGTTAATCCCTTGGTAGCATTAGGCAAAATAGCGTAGTGCTGTAAGAAGGGGTTTTATTGTATTTTTTAAGTTCTTTTTTTTCTGCTTGCTTGGAAGACCTTCTTTTAGAAAATAATGCAACTTGTATCTGCTTCCTCCAGAACATAAAACATCTGTTTGAAGGCACTCAAAAGGTTAAATGAAAAGGAATAGTGTTGAGCGAGCGTGCTCGGCCGATGCTCGGATCGGCTCGAGCATCGCTCTGCTCGGCACATGGCGGTACTCGTCGAGTACCGCCATGTGCTCGCCCGCCATGTTCGGGTGGCGGGGATCTGTGCCGGAGGAGGCACAGATCTGAAGATGCTCCGCTGGACCACCAGGGACTGGAGGTACGGGGGCATTGCGGAGATGAAGGGGACATTGCGGAGATGAAGGGGGACAGTGTGGAGATGAAGGGGGACATTGCGGAGATGAAGGGGCATTGCGGAGATGAAGGGGGACAGTGTGGAGATGAAGGGGGACATTGTGGAAGGGGGACATTGCGGAGATGAAGGGGGCATTGCGGAGATGAAGGGGGCATTGCGGAGATGAAGGGGGACAGTGTGGAGATGAAGGGGGACAGTGTGGAGATGAAGGGGGCATTGCGGAGATGAAGGGGGACAGTGTGGAGATGAAGGGGGACATTGTGGAAGGGGGACATTGCGGAGATGAAGGGGGCATTGCGGAGATGAAGGGGGACATTGCGGAGATGAAGGAGGACATTGTGGAGATGAAGGGGGCATTGACCAGGCACCCTCCCCTCATCAGAGCAGGGGGTGCCTGGTGTAATGCTCGTGTCGCCCCATTGAAGTCAATGGGGCTCGGGTGCTCGGCCAAGCACTCGAGCCTCCGGTGGTGCTCGGTCAGAGCACCCGAGCACCCGAGCATCGGGGTGCTCGCTCAACACTAAAAAGGAACTTTACTTGTTCCTATGATGGCTTGCCTAAAAATTACTGCACTTTCTTTATGAATAAGGCCCAAGGAATGTTCTGTGGCAGAGCTTTCCCCACAGATCTCCATTATATTTCAGTGGAAATGGATCTCTAGGGTAAAAACCACTGTATACTAATTTTACCTCAGTATAGTACTATATAAGGTTCCATTTACTAAAGGCTTAATTGTAGACAAAGCAGGAAATACAGCAGGTTTTGGATATGCTTCTAATTCCCCAATTTATCCCCAATTTATCAATGAGCAATGGTAAACTTGAAGACTGTCCTTTATCATTTTCTGTGGTGGCAAAGACCAAGTCTGTTCTGAACAGTTAGTGCCTCATAAGTCACTTTTTCTGGTATTTTAGATGATTTTGGGATTATGTCACTGGAACCAGGGTAACACAGGTTTAAGTGGCACTTGGGGAGAGGAAACAATGTCAAATAATACTTCTTCTTCATGGGTAGATCCCACTTGGAGTTGAAACTGACAGGTGGTTTGAATAACCAGATAATTTACAAAAGTGGTGTTATTCACTGTTATATGAACTGGAAGATTCTTATGCTGAAGAGATATCTTATGCTTTGCATCAAAAATCTCTGCAATAAATAGGTCAGCGGCCCCATATTCAATGATTGCTCGCATTGGGACTGAATTTCCAGATCAGAACAGGGTTAAAGGCAAAAGCAAGTGGTTCCTTACGAGTGCAGATGTAGAGTGAACCCTTAGAGAGGCTCCCTGAGCCATCACTAAGACTTCACTGTAGATGAGTGAAATAGCTGCAATTGATTTCCTGGATCAACCTGGAGGATCTGGAAAAAAAATTGCGATATATCTGAACAGATCTGGAATAAATCACAGAGGACCATAGGAAACAGGGTAAGGGTGAAGGTGGGACAGGAGTTTGTGGGATGGTGAGAAGGGGTTTGGAGCAAGAAGGGGTCAGTGAGAGAATAGGGCAAGGAGCAGGCCGTGTGGAGAAAAGGGGAGTGAAAAAGGGGAGCAAGAAATAGAAGGGGAGGGAACACACAAAGGAGGTGGAAAACAGTCGTAAGGTGAGCCAAAGACATGGACGCAAAGGAGAGCAAAAGGAAATGGGATGAAGAAAGGGAAGGGTAGAAGGACAAGAAAAATGAAGGTGGGGGGGGAGTGAGCTGAGGAGAAGTACTCAAAGGAAAGCAGGCAAAGGAAAGAGTAATTGACCAAACAGGAAGTGGACCAAGGAGAGGAAAATGGCGTGGTCCTCAGGAAATGAGGGTGGCACTGCTACTAACTGGGTAGTGGAAAGCAGAAGAGGCATAGAAGCTCTCTACCTTCCTCCGATGCACAGATGACTCCCCTGGACAGGAACACACTGAGAATGATGCCTAATGACATTTTTTTAAATTAAACTTAGAAACTAATATTTTACAAGATGTGTTTTACATCCTGAGATACAGCCTACTTTACATGAAAACGTAATTTGCAGAATCATTTTGCTCATCAATATTCTTGAAGATTTCTTTACTTCAGGACACAAGAGATGATATAGTGCCCAGACGCAGCATATAATAAATATAACCCTTGTGAACATCTTCAGGCTGTCTTTGTGTTTGCATTTCCCTAATTCCATCAATGTTGGCAAAGCTACAAAATCTTGATAGCTGAGAGATTTAAAACATGCTTCAGGCTGAGAGGCCTGTCGCTTAGCAAACTTATGGTTGTACTCTCTTATACGTTTTTATCCTCATTCAGACAGTATCTTGCCTAGGACTGAGCAGAGAGTGATCAGTGCTCCCATCTTGTATAAACATCATTCAGACCCTTCCAGACAGCCACCTTTAGAGTGTGCTCTCTGCAGTCTGTCTCAGAGGCCAAACCCTTATATTCAACAAAATATTTAGCTAATCAACTCACACCCTGGAAGAGAATTGCTGATTCAGTTGCCACTTTTGGTCCAGGAACCCTGAAGATGAATCTTACAGCAGACAGCAAAATATGTGAGTCATTCAATAGGGTTGATCTGATGGTTTTTTCTCTTTTTCTCCAATGCAAAGTTTTGGGTATTCCAACACATTATTCTCCTATTCTAATGTAATTTTCGCATATTCTAACACATTTTTCTCCTATTCCAACACATTTTTCACCTATGTTTCCTATCGGGCAACATTTCCCAGCACAATATTATTTCTTCGCTACAGCCGTCAGAAGAAGTAGCTGGAAGTCAAAATTGTGAGTCCTACAGCAACATATACCTTGAAAAATGTGTTAGCATGCAGTGCCTTTGTCTTTTGCCTACAATACTTACTTCCTGCTTAAGTGACACTGGCACATATTCATGACCATGTCAAGTGATTAAAAAAAATAAAGTACAACCTGCAATGTGGCAGATATGTATGGTAGTGGTGGTAGGGGGCTGGTGTGGTGAGATTGGTGGGACCTTGACAAACTGAATCCACCCCGGGAGGAGAGGGATCTTCATCATTTATTCCACATGCTGCAGCAACGCTTGCTGCAGTCAGTTTTTTTACTAACACTTTACTCCCACTCCCCTGCACTTCTTCTACCTTTCCCCCTTTCGCTTGTGCATTTGCTAGACATTACTCAACTACTGTGTGTGTTTTTACTCTCTACAGTACACAACTGATGGAGTATGATGTCTTGCCTTGGCCCTCAACAAAATTCTCAATGTCGTCTGCTGTCTATCAAGTCTGCCTCAGTCACAGAGCTTGCAGTCAGCTGTGTCATAATAATAATAATAATAATACAATATATTTATTTGTTTAATTATTTATGTTTTTTATTTTTTTTTATTTATTTTTTTAAGTTGTTCACCATATCTTATCATAGTTAGCCCCCCCCCCCCAAATAGGTATTTTTTTTTTTTTTTAGGTATATATACCTAAAAAACAAAATCAACAACTTTCCCCAGACTTCCCCAGCCCTGGGACAATAAAAGTAAAACCATCAAGCAATTTGTACCCCAGCTGCCTGTGTCTTGTCAGTCAGTCACACCTCCTTCCTCTCTTCTTATCCCCATTGTTCCCCCAGACTCCCCTACTATAGAGAACAAATGTCCTATCTAAATGATTCCATAAAACAAAGCTTTAATTCCCCTTCATTTGCCTATCTCCTCTATCTCAAAAACAGACTGCTCTCTCCTCTCACAAACACAGAATGGCATGTTATGAGAGCCTGGCAGCCTTTTATATGGCTGTAGAAAACTTTCATAAAGTGGAGGAAAATTTTTCTACCCATTGATTTGAATGCAATGAGCTAGGTGAAAAAAGTGTGAAAAAGCAGAAAAAAAATGTAACTTTTCACGGGAAATTTTTTGCCAGGTAGAAAGTGCCATTTTTCACCGATTTCAGTTTGAGGCGAAAATTTTTGCCTATCCCTACCCATGACTTCAGTGCAGGAGGAGGATGAGGAGGAGATGATATTGTTGCATCTGAGACACGTACTGAAGAACCTGTGGCTGATCCATCACATGATGAACTTTGGGCTCTGCCTCTCTGATTCTCCTTGTCAACTTCTACAGCTGCTATCACCTGTCCCACCATCACATCTCCAGTCCCACTCACAGGAACCTGGTCCTTTTTCTGCACACTCACAGTTACCTGGCCCTCTGCCTCCTGACCACTAACAGGATCATGTCCCTCTTCTTGCCCACTTGCAGCCATAACCTGACCTTTCACAGGAACCTGAACTCTTCTTCCTGCTTACTCACTGGATCCTCCACTATACCCTCCTCCTACCCAATCACATGAAGGTCTCTGTAACCTACTACACCTGCCTCCAACTCTTCTCTGTGTTCTGAATCTGAATTCACACGCTGCCATTTTATTCCCTCTCCATGCCACATGATTGTATGATGAAGAAATCATTGGAGTGCACTGAAAGACTCAGAAGGTTATATCTATTAGGTTGTTTGGTGACAAGGGAGGTGTACCTGGTGTCACCACCATTGTTTGTGCAGGTGGCACTGGCTGGGGCTCCACTGCAGTGCTGCTGTTGGTAGTGGCAGTAGCAATGGCATTGCTGCTAACAACTGGTGCCTCTCCTTCAATCTTGGCAGTAGAAGGAGCACCTCTATTTAGGCGTGGCTTATGCCCCCCTGATGAGGATGATTCTCCAGTTCCTCCCTGCCCACTCCAAGTCTTTCTAGTAGACATGAACACACCTTTTATTATAAACAAAAAAAATATTATACAGAAAAATCAACATTAGAACTAATTATCAAAAATATTAAAGATGAAAACAATTATAAAAAAATATGAAAAAAGTCACTAACTCTACATACTTCACTGACCCTTGCTGCCCTAACACTAACTCACAAAATCTTAATGACATTCACTACCCTAACTCTAACTGAATGTGAATAACTTCACTACCCTAATATTAAATTACACAATTTGAATGTCCCTCTCTGCCCTAACACTAAATCTCACTTAACTGACCCTCACTTATCTAACCCTAAGTCACACACACTTCACACAATGCTTAAACTGCAAATTATTAGCTTTCTCCTTTCCTGAAACACCTCCCCTCCTCTCTCACTACTAACAAAACCCACACTAAAGTGCAGAACATTATTGGCTTTTATAGTAGAACCTGGCAGGTGTTTTTCTATGAGGTGAGAAATTCCCACCTCCAAAAATAAATAGTAAAGGACAACGGAAAATTCTAAGGTGCTGACTATTATACCTGAAACAAACGATACAGAGGAAATTCATTGGCAAAACTTTTGTTGGAATTTTCCACAGGTAAAGGAGAAAATCATGCATTTTTTGCAAAATTTCCTGCAGGAAAAAACCCCAGAACTTTTCACCCATCCTTGGTTATTATGTCTTGTGCTAAAAAAATTTGTTGTTGCTTTAAAAATGTTAATAATTAACTCAGAATATTTTGCATTTCTTAACTTATAATAGAGTTGAGCAACTAATGGGTATCTTGTTGTTGCATTGCAACTCTCATCATCCTCAGTAAGGCTTTGGGACAGCCACAGAATAACAATTTTGGAACCATAACAGTTGTAATCAATTTCTGGACCTCCACCTGCTGAGGCTTTATCTCCTATTGTCCTTATTCATCTTCTACCACAGAAAGACTAGGTTAATTTCACATATTACATTAGACTTAAATCGGAACTAACATCTTACAACATCTTATGTGTGTTTTAAAGAAATTTAAAAATTACATCATGTTAGCCTTTTTTTAACTAATTTAATAGTTCATGATATATATAACCACTGCTCTTCCTCTCCCCTGCCACTCCTTCATGCACTGGCACTCAAAGGGTTTAAACCTTTAAATTGCAGAGGGGTATGCAATGTATTGCAAATCAATGCCTTGTTTTCCCCTCTGGCACTCAAACCGTTAAAATAAGCATAGTTATATTATAAGTTGTCATAAGATATTACTTCCAATTTCATAGTTTTAACAGAGCAAAAAATGACAAAAAGCAGATGCAAATAGTGCATTCAAGTTTCTATTTTATTGGCAAACAGGACTTGTAGTTATAAGAATAGACCAGAAAGAGTATGGCTAGTATCTTTTTCCAGCAAAGGTATCAACTCCATATATAAACTTGCATTTTTAACTTGTGTGCTATATTACAAATAACCACTAGATGGAGATCTTGAGTTGGCCAATATGCTTCTCAATTTAATTTACAATCAAGATATAGTTAATCAGGAGGAGAGACTTTATATTTTAAATGTACTTTAATATATTTTGTAATTTCGGTTTTGCTTTTAAACCCTTGCTAGGGAGATCTCTAACACATTATGAATTATTGGGACCTCCCAAGCATTCAAGGGGTTAAACTAAATATATGGAAAGCTTGTCATAAGGATTCTCCACATCAGTTCATTTAGGCAAGGGGTTGGCAACTTTGGCTCTCCAGCAGTTGGAGACTGTAACTCCCATTATCCAAAATCAACTGTTGGCCGGTTAGGGATGATGGGATTTGTAGTACCCAACAGCTGGAGAGCCAAAGGTTGCTGACTCCCAAATTAGGCTGTAAGTTTGTTGGATGCAGTTATGTTTTGCTGTTTGCTTCTTTGGTATTTAACGCAACTCTTATTTTATTTATATATATAGAAATAGCAAAGCTGAAATACTAAGGAGAAATGGAGAAAAACAACTGTATGATAACATTCTAATAAAAATTTAAGAAAATTCTAATAGACTTATATAGGGCAGTAAAAAACTTGAATTCTAGAAAGATCTCCATCAAATTGCAGAGCAGCTCATTGTCTACCTCTCTATCAATCAAGGGGTTAATAACCCAATTAAAAGTAGCAGTAATATTTTATTTTTAAACTTTTTTTTCGCCTACTGAGTAAAACAAGGGTACTCCCATGGCTGGGAGGGTTTTCATTCCAAAGTGAATACAGCTTAAACTTTTCTTCAATTCAACAGTGCCAAAAGGCAATTTTTTTATAATGCAGTCTATGGGAGAACTTCAGTCGCTGGCTATAGCTCCCCATAATAAGTGATAGGAACAACTGGTGACCAGAACTGAAAATTGTGGTTTAATTTAAGCCATTCAGTGCCCGAGGGGTTCGCAATACATTGCTTCTCAATGCATTGGATAGCCCGTTGACATTCAACGGAAAGTAATTGAGATGTAATACCTTTTGAAGGAAAGTGAAAAGAGACACAGACTGAACTTGTGAATACAAGACAGGAGGACTAACATTATACAAAGTGGACATATAATACTGTGTATGTTACACACCCAAGGCAAATCAGGACATTTATGTAAGTACAAGTTACACGGGCCACAGTGCCTCAGGCAGCCGGTCGCGGTGCAGTCACACAGTGGAGACTGCCCGCGCCTCGGCTGATACAGAGCCTCTGGCAGCCGGTCGCGGGGCAGTCACACGCGGTGGAGACTGCCCGCGCCTTGGCTGATACAGAGCTGGATGCTCCTTCGGAGCGCCCAGCTCTGTATCAGCCTCGGCTCGAGCAGTCTCCACTGCGTGTGACTGCCGCACGCGCAGCAGTATCTACTGCGCATGTCGGGCGTTACACACAACTTGGCGAATTATTATATAGGATTCTACTAACTGCTGGAGAACGCTCCAACAATAAAGGGAATAAAAGCTAAGTTTGATGTAAACAAAGTTTAGAGCATTTTTATTTGTCCCCTGTTGTGCACCCCAAAATTGCTTTACTATGTCTAGAGTTGTCTACGTTCTATTGTTAAAGAAACTCAAATGCATTTGACAAGGAAATGGCTTAGAATTAATTAATTTTAACATATCTTACTGAATTTACTTAAAAAGAAAAAAGTAAGAACTCTAAATATGAGAAAATTTAGACTTCACATTAAAAAATAATAATGCATTAAACACTATACACCATTCAATTACCATTGCTATGAACAGCTAACAGGAGTTATAACAGGAGTTATAAAATGACAGTGATTGTTAATAATTTGCACATTGAGAACAATGGAACAGCTCTATCCAGGAGCCTTTCAATGCTGTGCGGTCAGTGTCAGCGCAGGATAAACCGTTACATTTCCCTGCTGATATTCCGCATCCAGTCTTTCTTGGAGTACAGCGCACAATGAAGATTCAAAACAAGGGGTCGGCGAAAAGTGTATAAAATTTCCAGCATGACTTTTCACGAAAACTTGCCAATTTTTTGCTTTTCGTGCAAAAAATTTTGCCTTTCCGCCTATGCAAAAATGTTATCCTTTTTGCCTATTTTAACACATTTTTGCCTATATTTCCTATAGGTACTACATTTTCCACTGTAATATTACTCCTTCTGAGGGCTGAAGTTTAGAAATAAGTGGCTGAAAGTCAAAGTTTTGAGTCCTACAGCAACATATGACTTCAAAAATGTTAGCATGCAGAATGCATTTGTCCTTTGCCCACAACACTAACTTCCTGCTTAAGCGACACTGCTACATATTTATGTTGATGTCAAGTAATGAAAAAATAAAGTTCAACCTACAATGTGGCAGATGTGTATTGTAGTGGTGGTGGTGGTGGAGGACTGGCATGGTGTGATTTGTGTATGTATTTTTACCATTATCAAACGCTATTCTCCTTCTCAGATTGTTGACACACATTTCTTATCGGTCATAGCAGTGGTCCCAAGTGGGGCAGATGGTGGCAACCCTTCTTCACATCCCTCATCCACCTCCTCATCTGTGCTGCTGTTAATATATTTGTCCTGGCTTTCTCTGTCATGTGTGGTTTCTGCTACCTGATACTCAGATGATATGAGATGTTGGTTCATTTCTAAGAATGTTAGTCTCCCAACATTGCTGCTTGATGACTGATAGTGTGACTGTGTGCTTTTTGACATATGTGCCTGTCAAGAGTCAGACTTTCCAATGGTTTTCTCAAACAATTTATAGACAGACACACTGCTCCTTAAAAGTGGTCATCCTCAGCAGCATCAGCATCACCTGACAACTCTTGCCCACTACCCTTATATTCCTCTAAGCTTTTGGAGGTCTCAAACAATTTCTTTTTACATTTACTGATCCCTACTATTTTGAGGATGGGTGTTTTGGTGCTTGTTTGTCTCATTATCTGATGCAGCAGGCGTTTCAGCTGCTACACCTTCTTCTATTATGCTACTGCCAGCATCATCAACACTTGAATGTGACGTGTTGTCATCTTCAGTGTTCCTCTTATATTGTTCTTTATTTCTACTGGCACTGGTGGTGCTGGAACTAGTTTTGCTGGGACCTTGACAAACTGCATCCTCCCTTGGAGTAGAGGGATTATCATCATTGATTGCACATGCTGCAGCAATCATTGCTGCAGTCAGTTTTTGAACTACGACTTTACTCTCATGTCCCTGCACTACTCAACCCCTCCCCCTTCCCCTTGTGCGTTTGCCGGACATTACGCAACTACACTGTATTTGTTTACTGTACGGTACACAACACAACTGATAGAGCTGTATGATGCCTTGCCTACGCCAAGTCAGCTCTCTGTCTCTGTCACCTAATATATTTAGTTCTTTATTCTTTTTTATTTATTTTTTTATTTTTAATTATTTTTTTTTAAGTTATCTATCCTGTTATCTTATCACAGTCTGCTAAAAAAAAAAAAATCATAACTGAAAAACAAAATCAACACTTCTTTCCCTAGACTTTCCCACCCGGAGACAATAACATCAAGATTAGCAAGCAAATAGGTCCCTAGCTGCCTGTGTCTTGCCAGTCACATGGACTTTTGGAGTATTTGGGGTCAACCTCCTTCCTCCCTTCTTCTTCCCAGAGTGCCCCACTGACTCTCCTAACAGAACAAATGTCCTACCTAAAAGATTCCCTAAACTAAATATCAATTCCCCTCTCTGTCTTTTCTATCTCAAAAAAAAAAAAATGCTGCTCTCTCCTCTCACAAACACAAAATGGCATGCTGTGAGAGTCTGACAGCCTTTTATATGACTGTAGAAAACTTTCATGTGGTGGAGAAATATTTTTCTTCCCATTGATTTCAATGGGCGAAAAAGGCAAGAAAAAGGGGGAAAACGGCACTTTTCACGGGAAATTATTCGCCAAGCAGAAAGTGCCATTAGTCGCCGATTTCACTTTGAGGCGAAAATTTTCATCCATGCATATTCAAAACCACCATCGAACAAAAGAAAGCAGGGAACCAACAGGTCACACAACACTTAACACACAGCACAATCACAGCAATGGCAAAATTAACCCTTGCAAAGTCAAGGAACCACTCAGAAAATGTGCAAGCTTACAAAGGAGTCCCGGGCAAACAACATAAGCACATCAACCCCTCAGAAAATACCTCCGTCACATAATACTCTGGAACAACAGGGGCTAACACATAACAACAAATATGTACACACAACACAATACGCACACCTGCCAATCCTTAAGCAACCCAAGGCCACCTGTGTAACATTGCCAGCCAATGGATACCCAAGGTGCACCTGACAAAGTCACACATGCACCTGACAGGTCCGCAGCAATTACAACAAATCAGACAAACAACAAGAGCTACACAGCCAAACACATACCTGGACAACACACACCTTCCCATTGATCCCTGTATACCTAATGACCACTTCTCGGCAACCATTTTCTTAAAAGGACATCTCACCTTCCTCAAACGTGATGTGCTTATAGTAGACCACTCAGAGAGAGAGATTACAAGCAGTATGCTTGCATTACAATTCCTGTGAAGACATCAGAGATGGGGGTGTGCGAGGACAAGGGAACCCCAGGAACCATCAAGCACGGCTGAACATATGTTGTCTGTTGCAAGTGCTGATTTTCTGGAAGGTAAGCCAGACAGAAGCCCATCTCCACCTGCAGGAACACACCAGACAGCATCTCACTTGTCACAACTGGATCTCCCACAGCTGCCACAGGGACCTGTGGAACAGTACAGGGATAACAGATGACCACAAAGACAAGGATCACACTCTTCGGAATGGAGGACATTGAAGTTAGAGATTACTACAAGCTGATGTTACACATCATCATCTTCCTATATAGGTGATCAAAGATGACGCCAACTGCATATACAGCACCAGCCATGCCCTATCTGGCTTGCAGCAGCTGCTGTGTGCCATACATAATTACATAGTAATATAAGTTGAAAAAAGACTTGCGTCTATCAAGTTCAACCCTCTTCCTATTCCTGTTTACCGTCATTTATCCACTACTAGGAGCACGACCATCTTTTTATCTGCAACAAGAGCTATTATGGTCAACTGACCAGAGCTGTACATAGGATGGTGTACCAACCACTCCACTGTACAATTTCAGGCCACTGTGATACTGCATCTAAAAAATACAAGTTTGAGCTGCAATAACTTTTGAATGAAACACCTTTCAACAGTGGGAGTACATTTGTTTTACTCGGCGGGAGTAAACCCTCCAATTTTTTTTTTTACATTTTAAATTTTACTATCCCTTTAATTAGCATCATCTATTAATCGAAACAACCCAGAAACTAGCTTTCTAAATAGAAAATGGTTAATGCAACATATAAGGGATTTGGAAAACTTTCAAAATCCCCTTTAACAGGCAGACTTACTTCAGTAGTTGTCCTTCACAAAACAGTCAAATATATTATTCAGTGGCTACTTTATTAGATACACCTGCCCATGAATACAAATAGCTTAACAGCAAATCAGGTGGCTGCAACTTGATCTGTCAATCATGCAGGCATAGCTAGACATGGTCAAGAGGTTTAGTTGTTGTTCAACCAAATATTAGAATGTGGAAGACCTGTAATCTATGTGACTTTGACTGTCATGATTGTTGGTGTCAGACATGGTGGTTCTAGCATCTCAGACTCAGCTGACCTGAGATTTTCATGCACTACCATCTCTAGAGTTTACAGAGAATGGTGCAATAAACAAAAAAATCCAGTGAACAGCAGTTCTGTGTGTGAAAACCCCTTGTTACTGACAAAAGGTCAGAGAAGAATTGCTAGACTTGTTCAAGGTGACAGAAAGTCACAGATACCAAACAACCCTTGTTACAATAGTGCTGTGCAGAAGGGAATCCCTGAATGCACAACATGTCATACCTTATAGGCTAGAGCGGCAGAAGACCACACAAGGTTGCACTCCTGTCAGCTAAGTACAGGAAAATGAGGCTACAGTGGGCACATGATCACTCATACTAGGTGACTGAAGATTGTAAAAATGTCACCTGATATGACAAATCTCAATTTCGGCTGCAACATGCAGATGCAGGGTGAGAATATATATTCTTTTTTCTCAGTTAAATTCTGCTCTTTTTTAAAGTGAACAGTGGGAATTCACTACTTGAAGTCTTCTTGCATTGTTCTGCTAAATGTGGTTGGGGCTCCTTTCCATATTTTTCTATTCGGTTTTCTTACTCAGTGAGGATGCTGTACAAAGAAAGTTGGAACAAACCAACAGTACCACAAAATAATAAAAACAAATTCTCCAAATTGTCAGTGATTAAAATGGAAATTTCTAACCCCCCTGAATGTTATTCGTGGTCTCCAACCAGGGGTGTTGTTACATGGTGCAGCTGTGAAGAAGCCCAGCATCCAAGGAACCCCATCAGTTCTGTACTATCCTTCAACTAACTACTGTCAGATCAGGTTCCCTTCTTAGCTGATGGTCATTGACATCATCACACATGGTCTGCCAGTCAGGCAAGAAGACAGTCAATGAGCACCTTCTCTTTTCATCAGTAACCTCACTAGAAAGGTGTGCGATGCAATTGAAAGCAATTAATTGGACATCTCTTTGGCACTAAAAAGCTCAGATTTCAGCATGTGGGTCATGAATTATGATGCAGCAGTTCCCGGCACTGCATAATAATTGTGTTTTTTCTTATTTTCCCTGTTACACAATGACTTCCCGAGTGTCTCTGGTGGTGGCTCCCATCTTTAGTATGGGTTGGTCCAGGATTCAGACTATCTCTAGACCTTGCAGTGGGGTTTCAGCATCAGATTATGCACCAGGGCCCAGTAGGCTCTACATATGCCCCTCTGTCCAACTATTGCAAAGCAATGCATTAGAAACCTCTCTAGCATTCAAGGGGTTCAAAAGCCCATTCAATGCGTTGCGTACCTCTCTGACATTCAAACTGTTAAAGGGATAGTAATACTTAAAATGTAAAATATGTTGTAGGGTTTATCCCCCTGAGTAAAACAATGGAGCTCCCACTGCTGAAAGGTGTTTCATTCAAAAGTTATAACTTTTGAATGAAACACCTTTCAGCAGTGGGAGTACTCTTGTTTTACTCAGGGGGGATAAACCCTACAACATATTTTTTAATACATTTTAAGTATTACTATCCCTTTAACTGAATGTCCCCTATACCTCACAGTGTTGGTCGATGTCTATTTGAAAGTGTGTGTTAAAAGCAGACTTAGATCTGTAAATGCATTCAACTCTAGAAAGAATGCAAACAAAACCATAACTAGATAAACCAGACTGCTGTATAAAGGACATAGTATTGTTTTACATTAACAGGTACAAATTCAAAAGAAACTAACTTTCCACTTCAATTCCACGTTACATGTTACCTCAGGGGGATACAGTAACTAATTACACAGGCATTTGTAATGAAAATGTTTAGATCTCTTCTATATTAAGATTTCTATTTGAAGTTTAATTTGTGGCATACCATTTTCCTACAGATAGATTGCATTTCCCTGCTAATTCGTCTCACTGTAATCACTAAGCTCATTCCTTTAGATAGGAAAAAAGGTGACTCTGATTAACACAGACCTATCAGTGTCTATAATTGGGAATGGAGATGAGCAAACCTGTATCCATGCGTTATGCACCCAATTTGGCTGGTTGGTACTTTTGCTGAAGGCAAAGCACAATCATTGAAAATCAATGGGAATGCATCCCCAACCACTCTTAATTCTAAGCTGTACGTGTAAGACTGAACAGCACCTTTAATCTTCCATAAAGGAAATTAATTGTTCTGTACATTACTGTCAGAATCCTCGCCCTGAAAGGAGAATGATAGAAATGTTAACCTCTTGGATTCTAGAAAAATTGCTGTGAAGTGACGTTTCTAGCATTCAGTGAAATCAACTGTAACAAAGACTTTATATTACAATATTTTTATAGGTTGCATCATGAACACCTTGAAGTCTAGAGAAGTTTCCAACATTAAAGAGGTTAATAACTTTAAAATTGTTTCCAATGTTATAAATTACATTTCTCTGTTCCAGGAGGTGAAGCTCATTATAAACTAGTAACACAGGTTAAGTCATTTCCAATTAAGACCAAAGTGGGTATACACATTCCTTCCTATCTCCAAAAGAGCAGTCAGATCATCCGGAATCAACATCTTATCAACTATAAGTCTCTATATTTTTCTGGGATAAAATGCATCCAACACGTTCCTGAAAGCATATACAATATCTGCAAACACAGACTCCATCAAGTCCAGCTCATGCCAAAACACCCCTGTTGATCTAGAGGAAGGCAAAAAAAGTAAAACCCACTGAAGTCATTTCCAATTAAGCCCCAAGTGGGTAAAAAATTCCTTCCTGACTCCAAATGGCAGTCATACACTTCACTGGATCAACATCCTATCTGCATTGAAGCCATCTGTCATAATTCTTAATATTGTTTTATGCTAGATAGGTATCCATTGCTTTTTTGAAAGCAGTGACAGAATCTGCAAGCACAACATCCTGAGTCAAAGAATTTCATAGCTTTACCGCCCTTACTGTAAAAAAAATATGCCTTTGTTTAGTCGAAAGCACCTTTCCTCTAGCCTCAATGGATGACCTCTCCTTCTTAGCTCAGCTCTTAAATGAATGGCCCCTTGTTCTGTAACCCAAATGTGTAACTATATTTATCTTTACTGAACCTCATCAGCCACTTTCCTACCCATGCACCTAGTTTACCCAAATCTTTCTGCAGATAAAATAGCATCCTGCTTATATGTTTTTCCTTACTTAGCTTTGTTATCAGCAAAGGCTGAGATACTACTTTCGATATTCACTTTAAAATCATTACTAAACAAACTGAAAAGCATCAGGTTCAGGACAGGACATGGAGGCACATTACTTCCAATTTGAAAATGTTTTATTTACAACTTGAAAATGTTATGTTTACTCTTTCCATTCTATCATTTCACCAGTTAGTTCTCTGTGCGCATATATCATCTCTAACGAATGCGGTAACCTGTTGTGTGACACAGTTGCAAAGGCTTTTGCAAAACCCGGGCATACTACATGAACACTGATTTCAGTGGACTTCCTTTCTCATCATGCATGCATGTGTGCACACAAACACTTACACTGAACCATGCATGCGCACACCACGCATTCACTCACAAGCATCGCCTTTGGAAAATGTCA
Organism: Rhinophrynus dorsalis; assembly: GCA_037306005.1. NCBI lineage: Eukaryota > Metazoa > Chordata > Amphibia > Anura > Rhinophrynidae > Rhinophrynus > Rhinophrynus dorsalis. The sequence continues at coordinate 65,016,449 of CM074723.1, read as the reverse complement.
GTGTAAGTGGCCTTCCCATGTGGATTACCATCCCTACACATTATATTATTCATTTTCACTTAAAAATAAGAGGTACCATTGTCCAGTTTACTATTGAAGTGTTGCATGTAAGGTTTCGCGTCATAAAATGATGCATGTGTTTTGCCACGTCATTTGAAGTGTCACATTTAAAGTTTTGCGTCATAAAGTGATGCAGATTCTATATTTCTCGTTGCTCCAAATGGTGCAATATGGGTGCATTAAGTACGCAACATGGGTGCAATAATGACGCAATATGGATGCAATATTGACGCATTTTGGGTGCAATAGGGGTGCATTAAGTACGCAATATGGGTGCAATAATGACGCAATATGGGTGCAATATTGACACATTATGGGTGCAATAAGGGTGCATTAAGGACACAATATGGGTGAAATATGGGTTCATTAAGGACGCAGTATGGGTGCATTAAAGGGATAGTAAACCTTGAAAATAAGTTTATTTTATATTGTAGCCCTTAAAAAAACATGAAAAATGATATGTCTTATCTCCCAGATAAGTAAAATAAAGTAAAGTTCCTTTTTCCTTGCTGTTTCAGCCAAGTCTGCCTTCTAGTGGACAGATTTGTAATTCGGTCCACATAGCAACCGGCAGCTCTTTAGCAGTGCCGAGATCACGATCTTTAAAAAGAACTACTTAACTGGAACTGTGTACAAAGTGTGCCTGGCTTGCAAGCACACTTTGTAGACCATTCTAATTAAGAAATTATTTTTAAAGATCGTGATCTTGGCACTTCTGGAGAGCCGCAGCCAGTCCTGGGACCGGATTCCAAATCTGAGAGCTAGAACGGTGACGTCACTCAGGGGGAAACTAAAGGTTTGGGAGGTAAGACTTTTTCATGTTTTTTAAGGGCTATAATATAAAATAAACTTATTTTCAAGGTTTACTATCCCTTTAAGGACCCAATATGGGTGCAACACAAATCCAACACAAAACCCACCAAAACCACCCCAAATTCAACCAAAAACCCACCAAACCCAACCCAAAACCAACCCAAATCCAATCCAAAACCCACCAAATCCAATCCAAAACCTACCAAAACAACACAAAACCAACCCAAATTCAGTCAAAAACCCACCAAATCCAATCGAAAACCCACCAAAACCAACCCAAAACCCAACCAAAAACCAACCCAAATCCAACCAAAAACCCAACAAATCCAACCCAAAACCCATCAAAATCAACCTGAATCCAACCCCAAACCCACCAAATACAACCCCAAACCCACCAAAACCAACCCAAAACCCAACCAAAAACCAACCCAAATCCAACCCAAAACCAACCCAAAATGCAACCAAAAACCAACCCAAATCCAACCCAAAACCCACCAAAAACAACCCAAATCCAACCCAAAACCCACCAAATCCAACCCAAAACCCAACCAAAAACCAACCCAAATCCAACAAAAAACCCACCAAATCCAACCCAAAACCCACAAAAACCAAACCAAAACCCAACCAAAAACCAACCCAAATCCAACCCAAAACCCACCAAAACCAACCCAAAACCAAACCAAAAACCAACCCAAATCCAACCCAAAACCAACCCAAAACCCAACCAAAAACCAACCCAAATCCAACCCAAAACCCACCAAAACCAACCCAAAACCAAACCAAAAGCCAACCCAAATCCAACCCAAAACCAACCTAAAATGCAACCAAAAACCAACCCAAATCCAACCAAAAACCCACAAAATCCAACCCAAAACCCTCCAAAAACAACCGAAATCCAACCCAAAACCCACCAAATCCAACCCAAAACCCACTAAAACAACCCAAAACCCAACCAAAAACCAACCCAAATCCAACCAAAAACCCACCAAATCCAACCCAAATATAACCTAAAACCCACCAAAACCAACCCAAATCCAGCCCAAAAACCCAACAAATATTGCACCCAATTTGCATCATTATTGCACCCATATTGCGTCAACATTGCACCCAATTTGCATCATTATTTCACTCATATTGCACCCATATTGCACCAATATTTAACCCATATTGCACCCATATTGCACCCAATCTGCATCAACATTGCACCCATATTGCATCCATATTGCACCAATATTGCACCCAATTTGCGTCTTTATTGCACCCCTATTGCACCAATATTGAATCCAATTTGCGTCATTATTGCTCCCATGTTGCATCCATATTGCACCCATATTGCACCAATATTGAACCCATATTGCACCAATATTGCACCCAATTTGCGTCATTATTGCACCAATACTGCACCCAATTAACGTCAATATTGCACCCATATTGCACCAATATTGCACCCAATTTGCATCATTATTGCACCAATATTGAACCCATATTGCATCAATATTACACCCAATTAGCGCCAATATTGCACCCATATTGCACCAATATTGCACCCAATTTGCATCATTATTGCACCCATATTGCACCAATATTGAACCCATATTGCACCAATATTGCACCCAACTTGTGTCAATATTGCACCCATATTGCACCAATATTGAACCCATATTGCACCAATATTGCACCCAATTTGCATCAATATTGCACCCATATTGCACCAATATTGAACCCATATTGCACCAATATTGCACCCAATTTGTGTCAATATTGCACACAATATACATCATTATTGCACCAATATTGAACCCATATTGCACCCAATTTGCATCTTTATTGCACCCATATTGCACCAATATTGAACCCAATTTGCATCATTATTGCACCCATATTGCACCAATATTGCACCCAGTTTGCGTCATTATTGCACCCACATTGCATCCATATTGCACACATATTGTATCCATACTGTACCCATATTGCACCCATATTGCACCTAATTTGTGTCATCATTGCACCCATAGTGCACCAATATTGAACCCATATTGCACCCATATTGCACCAATATTGAACCCATATTGCACCCAATTTGCAGCAATATTGCACCCATATTGCATCCATATTGCACCAATATTGTGTCAACATTGCACCCAATTTGTGTCATTATTGCAACCATATTGCACCAATATTGAACCCAATTTGTGTCATTATTGCACCCATATTGCACCAATATTGAACCCATATTGCACCAATATTGCACCCAATTTGCATCAATATTGCACCCATATTGCACCAATATTGAACCCATATTGCACCAATATTGCACCCAATTTGCATTAATATTACACCCATATTGCATCCATATTGCACCAATATTGTGTCAACATTGCACCCAATTTGCATCATTATTGCAACCATACTGCGACACATTAACGCACAAAATGGTGAATGCGCCATTCGGAGCGACGCAAAATGTAGAATGTGCGTCACTTTATGACGCAAAACTTTAAATACGACACTTCAAATGACGTGGCAAAACACATGCGTCATTTCATGAAGCGAAACTTTACATGCAACACTTCAAATGGATACCCCACTGCCCCAGTCTGGCAACTTCCCTCTCACTTTATTTGATATTTATGTTATTCAAGTCAATAAAACAAATAAAGGACAAAATAGAAACAATTAATTTTAATACTGATTAAACTAATTAATTTAATTAGAAACAATTAATTTTAATACTGATTAAACTAATTAATTTTTTACTTTAAAGTAGTCTGTGGCTAGTGACATTAAATGAAGAATGACTTGTCCTTTTACTATGTTTCAGCATCCAAGGGATTAATAAGGAACACAACAAAACAACAGCTGATATAATATTACCGGTACTTAACTTCCACAAAAAAAGGAAGAAAAGCCCCTTAAAGGGATAGTAACACTTCGTTTTAACTTTATTTTATTTTGTAGGCATTAAAAAAACATGAAGAATGATATAAGTCTTATCTCTCAAACCTTTATGGTTTATGAGATATTCACAAGCAAAGTTCCCCTCCCCGCCCCTTTTACCTAGTGTAAGACATCTCTTCTCAGATGTGAGTCTGGTTGTATGACAGTACAGATAACAGAAGGGGACAATTTTCTTTGTATGAAAACAATGAAAGCCCTTCCCCCCTTGACAAGTTTTTCAGCTTTTTCAATTATGTTAATTGAAGATTGTCCCTCTCTGCAGTCTACCTGGGCATCTCCCTTCTGATCTGGTTGAACAGGGGGGGGGATACTTTGTTTGTGAATATCTCTTAAACCATAAAGGTTTCAGAGATAAGACTTATATCATTCTTCATGTTTTTTTAATGCCTACAAAATAAAATAAAGTTAAAATGAAGTATTACTATCCCTTTAAAGTCTTTAAGAATTGCAGTATAAGCAATAAGTACAAAAAAAATAACTAACCTAGTATAGTAAAAGTCCATAATGTACTGTATAGCATAAAGGAACAGTGTGTGTGTGTGTGTGTGTGTGTGTGTATGTGTGTATGTATGTATGTATGTACGTGTCTGTGTGTATGTATATCTGTGTGTGTGTGTATATGTATGATGTGTGTATATGTGTCTGTGTTTATGTGTGTATGTATGTGTGTGTGTGTATGCGTGTGTGTGTATATATGTATGTGTGTGTGGGTATGTGTGTGTCTGTGTTTATGTGTGTGTGTGTGTATGTGTCTGTGTGTATGTGTCTGTGTGTGTGTGTGTGTGTGTCTGTGTGTGTGGGTATGTGTGTGTGTCTGTGTTTATGTGTGTATGTGTGTGTGTATGTATGTATGTATGTACGTGTCTGTGTGTATGTGTGTATGTATATCTGTGTGTGTGTGTGTGTGTGTGTGTATATATGTATGATGTGTGTATATGTGTCTGTGTTTATGTGTGTATGTATGTCTGTGTGTGTGTGTCTGTGTGTGTGTATATGTATGTGTGTGTGGGTATGTGTGTGTGTCTGTGTTTATGTGTGTATGTATGTGTGTATGTGTCTGTGTGTGTCTGTGTTTATGTGTGTGTCTGTGTGTGTTTATGTGTGTATTTGTCTGTGTATATGTATGTGTGTGTATGTGTGTGTGTTTGTGTGTGTACATACACGAACAACCAGTATTAACTAGGCTATGGTTATATATATTTAAATACCCCATAATCCATCCAAGTATTGTATACTTTATTTTTTTACTTACTGAGGCTTAAATCTAGCAGCCATGGTTACCTTTTGTTGGTCTCCCTGACTACCAGGATCACAGTAATCTTGATAGGGTGTCTAAGAAGCGATAGTCCAGAACTGTCTGTAAATGGCTCAAGAGAAGGTAACAACCTGTCTTAATAGAAGAGCAGTGAGTTGTAATCAAAATACACTAACTACCTTATCTCGTCTCTCATTGTAAAAACCCCAAACAATCAAAGCTAATGCACTCGGAATATATTAGTTTACACATGCATTAAAACAGCAAGTTTAGGGTAATACTTTAGGGAAGTAATCTAAAATAAATAATTTTACAGATGATAATCATAAATGCATGATACTTAAAGTAATATCTGCTAATTGTATTTTTGGTAAGTATTCCTTTAAAGAGAAAATAGCCTGATACTATATTTTTTAGGACTACATCATTTACAGTGCAAACACTCTCAACTAGTATCACTAGTCTACACTAGCTTCATCAGGATCAGTCTGAATAAGTACTCTATAAGAGAAAAGTCACTTTTTGCAAACATTTTTTCTTGTCAGGTCTCTATAATTTTTGTATGTCCTTTCAGCTTCACTATGTTGTGAATAAATGAATTATATGTAGCTGTATGACTTATCATATTAAATAGAAGCCAAAAGGGGTTAATCTGTGACTCTCCAGCTGCTGGTTACAGGTTTCCCCCCTCTGATTTAGGGTGTGATGTGTTTTAATAAACAATGTAATGCCAGACTGCAGTTTGGCTATTTTTGCTTCAATGTGTCTTACAGGTATAGAGGCTGCATTAAAGGTTTCTTGCTTTATTGAATCAAATAGAAATACAAATTGCTCTTAGGGTTAGTCGCCCTAAAGGTAATGGGGGAATCCAGACGTGGACCCCTTGCTCACAAGTGCCTAGAGGGATCAGCTGCACCTCACTGACGAGGCCCAACAAGGCCGAAACATACACCTGGGGCAAGCTGCTTCCCTTATTCAGAGAAGAATTGTATGGCATTTCTTGGCTGGAATGTAATTTTGGCAGGACCTGTATGATATGTTTCAGAATATTTATTTTCTGTGTATGGCAGGCCTCAAAATTTCCACTCGCCACTAGCCAATGGCGATTGAAAAAAGCCCTGGCGAGTAGAAATTCAGTCCTGGTGGGTATGTTTTGGCTTGCAGTGGCGAGTAACTTTTCAGGTCTGGCTAGTAGCAAAGGACTTAAAATTTTAAGCCCTGGTGTATGGCATTTGTGAGCTAAAAGAGATTGCACCCTGGATGGGAGGACACAGTCCCAGTGAGCTTTTTCATACCCTTGCAAGCTCATGAGCCTAGTTCAGCATCTCTGACTTCTTCTATTTCTATGCAAATTGCTCTTAGGGTTAGTCACCCAAAAGGTAATGGAGGAATCCAGACATGGACCCCTTGCTCACAAGTGCCTAGAGGGATCAGCTGTACCTCACCGACGAGGCCCAACAAGGCTGAAACATATGTCTGGGGTTAGCTGCCTCCCTTGTTCAGAGAAGAATTGTGTGGCATTTTGTGGCTGGACTGTCATTTTAGCAGGACCTGTATGATATGCTTCAGAATATTTCTTCTCTGTGTATGACATTTGTGTGCTAAAAGAGATTGCACCCTGGACGCGAGGACACAGTCCCAGTGAGCTTCTGCCTACCCTTGCAAGCTCATGAGCCTAGTTGAGCATCTCTGACTTCTTCTATATCTTTATTGAAGCAATCATCAAAGGTGAACCTCTGTCAATACTACTTCCTGAAAATATTGCTAATTCTTGTGCCGAAATCCTTGCTGGACATTCTCACAAATATGTTCATCTTGTGAGATTAACATACATTATAATAAAACAAAGATTATAATATTGTGGAATTGGACACACACACAAACACATATAAATAATTACACATATTTGCAGAGATATTAAATATAAGTAAAATAATAAAAAATTAACCTATGATATAGATGATGATATAATTTAGTTTAACACTTTAAGAACCTGGTGTGTGAAAGACATTTAAGTGAAGTATGTTATACATCCCTCTGGCCCTTAATGGATTAGAGGTGCCAATACAGTAGTTTTCACTCGAATACTGGAGAGGTATCAAGGCATTGCTGCTCAGTTTTTTGGATACCTCGTTAGAATCCAAAGGATTGAGGTAGGATATTAACTATCAAGTGTCAGGCAATGCATATATCCAGGTTTAAAAGTACCATTTAAACAGGCAGCTGCATGATCAGCCAATAAGGATTACTGATCTCGTGATAGATGTGAGCTCCAACCAATGGGGGCACAAGAGCTTGAAACTGAATCTCATTGGGTCCCAGAAACGTTGACATCCTGACTACCCTGGTCAAAACCGGACAGGAGGCAACCAGGGGTGTCCGTAGAAAATTTTCCAGGGTGGGGCAAAGCCATGATATGACCCCCAGGACAACCCATCCAGCCCCTTTGTTTACATGAAGGGGGTAATTGTAGTGGGGGGCAAGTGCCCCCCCCCCTTGCTCTCCCCTGCGGATGCCCATAGAGGAAACCATGAATCAGAAGGACTGATCTCTCAGGCCAGATTCAACACACAATAAAACAATGTCACTTCTGAGACACCTATCAAGATTGCTATTGTAATGGAGGCCTTGGAAAAAAGCAGAAATGTGACCCACCTGTGAGCATATATAATACTGGATTTTTTATTTTAATTAAAAGTTTATTGAGAAATAAAAAAAGAGATGTGTCAAGTCATGTATTAGCAACATATGTCATACAGTTCTTGAAGTGGAGGACACAATTAATAAATACAAAGCACTTAAAGTATGCAAATATATAACACTGTAAATTTTAAAGGGATAGTAATACTTTAATATTACTAATCCCCATAGTGTAACTATTTCAAGAAGAATTCAATTGCCCCCAGGGTCATCTCTCAAACCTTTATGGTTTGAGAGATAACTGCAAGAACCTTAAGTTCCCCCCTCCCTCCCCCTTCCCTGAAGTCAGCGTTGTACTAACTGCAGGGATATCCGGTTTCATTTTCATCAGACGGCTCTGCAGCAGAGCCGAGATTGCGTTAGTGAAAAAAAATTATTTCACTGAAACGGTCTTCTATGCAAACCAAGCATAAACCAAGCACATGTAGAAGACCGTTTCAGTGAAATAATTATTTTTCACTAAAGCAATCTCGGCTCAGCTGCAGAGCCGCAAGCCTGTCGTATGACAGACTTCCCCTGCAGTCAGTACAACGCTGACTTCAGGGAAGGGGGAGGGAGGGGGGAACTTTGCGTTCGGTTATCTCTCAAACTATAAAGGTTTGAGAGATAAACCTGGGGACAATTGAATTATTTTTTAAATAGCTACACTATGAGGATTAGTAATATTAAAGTATTACTATCCCTTTAATGTCAAGAATCCAGGCAATAAGACAGAACAATGAATTTAAGGAAACATTAAGTTAGTTGCTGCTCATCTCATGAATTTGAATGTCAAATTGTATACATAAGTAGGTAGGTGAGTGGGATGGGGAAGGTGTAGGGGGAAGAAACATACCAAAAAAACATAGTAATAAAAGTGCTATGATTGGCCTATGCACCTATGCCTAAGACTTTGAAGGAATTGAGTATTTTATCAGGATTAATCATGCTGAATAGTGTTGAGCGAGCACCACGATGCTCGGGTGCTCTGACCGAGCACCCCCTGAGGCTCGAGTGCTCGGCCGAGCACCCGAGCCCCATTGGAATGAATGGGGCGACACCAGGCACCCCCTGCTCTGATGAGGGGAGGGTGCCTGGTCAATGCCCCCTTCATCTCCGCTATGCCCCCTTCATCTCCGAATGCCCCCTTCAGCTCCGCAATGTCCCCCTTCATCTCCGCTATGCCCGTCTTCCACAATGTGCCCCTTCATCTCCGCTATGCCCCTCTTCCACAATGTGCCCCTTCATCTCCGCTATGCCCCTCTTCCACAATGTCCCCCTTCATCTCCTCTATGCCATAGAGGAGATGAAGGGGGACATTGTGGAAGAGGGGCATAGCGGAGATGAAGGGGCACATTGTGGAAGAGGGGCATAGCGGAGATGAAGGGGCACATTGTGGAAGACGGGCATAGCGGAGATGAAGGGGGACATTGTGGAAGAGGGGCATAGAGTCTATGCCCCTCTTCCACAATGTCCCCCTTCATCTCCGCAATGCCCCCTTCATCTCCGCAATGCCCCCGTACCTCCAGTCCCTGGTGGTCCAGCGGAGCTTCTTCGGATCTGTGCCTCTTCCGGCACAGATCCCCGCCACCCGAACATGTCGGGCGAGCACATGGCGGTACTCGACGAGTACCGCCATGTGCCGAGCAGAGCGATGCTCGAGCCGATCCGAGCATCGGCCGAGCACGCTCGCTCATCACTAATGCTGAACAAGGGGGAGAGGAAGAATATTGTCTATAAAATAAGATCCCTAGCTCCTATGATAGATAATCTGATGTCATTCCACCAAGACCACAGGGCCAGAAATTTTTGCTGTGAATGTGTGACATTAACATGAAGTTTCTCCATTTGGAAAATGTTATCAATAGTTGAGAACCAAAGAGAGATGGATGGAGCCACAGGTTGTTTCCAGCATTGAGAAATGAGGGATTTCACTTAAGATAGACATATACAGATCATGTGCCATTTATCAGAGGGAATCAACAATTGTAAATGGCCTGTTAGGGACCAGGAACCAGACAGGACACAAAATGTAAAAATGAAAAACACCTTTATTGCAATAACAAAAGCAAACAAAGCAAAACTGTGATCCAGAAGCGTAAACCAAAAGACAAGCAGGGATCAGGAACCAAGACAGGTACACAGCCAAGCCGGGGTCAGGAATACGGAGATCAGGGAAGTCAGGAACAAGGCTAGCAGTCAGGAACCAGAAGGGACATCAGAGGAAACCAGGTCATACACAGGTAATCAGCAACTCAGGATAACGCTCTTGCTCCAGAATCAGACACATGGCAATCAGGTAGTGAGCCAAACTGCTTTAAATACCTTGGGAAGGTTGGCTGTTGGAAGACAGCAGTCAGGTGACCAAACACAGAGAGGTCAGCTGGTTCAGCCAGCTCAGCAAATGAAAGACAGCAGTAATGGATAGCAGAGCACTGGATTAGCTCAGACAGCAGAATCGAGTAGCAGAGCTCAGCCAAACCTTGACATGGCCTTTGTAAGAAAAAAAACATATCATGGGGTCTAGGGGGACCAAGATTTTGATAAATGTATAAATTTGCTCTAAGATCTGCACCCAGAAAGGAGCTATCCGGTTACTGGTCCACCAAATGTGAGGCATAGAACCTTCACCTTCATTGCACCTCCAACAATAACCATGAGAGTTCGGATTAAAATGTTGGATACGAACAGGCGTGAGATACCAGCAAGAGATCATTTTATAATTCAGAGATTTCGTTCAAGTAGCTCGACCTTTTTCTAGATTGTTATGCAGGATATCAGACCATTGGGGCATATCAGCTTGAAGAGAGAGACCTTTTTCCCAAATCCTTAAGAAGTACAGTATGGTACTAATGGAAAGGTCTTGCCGTAGGGAATGACAGAATGAAAGGGATCTAAATTTAGGAGATGGGTGTACCAAACTTTTCTCAAAATGGACATTTCCCTAACAATAGGACCCCTAGATTTTTCACTATGATACCAGTGTCTAACCTGCAAAAGAGCCCAACAGGGGGCATTTGAGGTGCCCAATTCCTTATGTGAAACATCAAATGATAGCAAGTTGTCATCTCCAGTCAAGGTACTGAAATAATTCTGGAACAATTCTGAAATAAACCTCCATTAATACCTGGAGGGAAATTTGATACTAGGTTTTAACACTTTGAGTGCCAGAGGGGTATGCAACACATTGAATCCTGAATCTAACATTGAATAGAAAGTATTTAACCCCTTAAGGACCGGGAAAATCAGAGGTGGATTTGACTGAAGGACCGGAGCAATTCTGACCTTTTTGACTATGTCTTTGTTCAACAGTGTTTTCCCTCTAAGTCTTTTATTCCACCCCCATAAATTATATACTGTTTTTTTAAGCACAAATACGGCTTTCATTAGATACCCTACTTATATGGATAACCCACCATTTACTTTATTAAAATTAAAGAAAAAGGTAAAAAAAATGTAAAAAACCCACCATTTTTGTTTTTTCTCTTGGGATCAATTGGGCGCAAAGGGTTAAATTTTTATGGAGACTGCATGAAAGGTATGACCACTCAGTCATACCTACAAAATGCGCAGTTTAAAGTTGCCACTGTCCCCCCTGGGTGAAAATCCCCATGTCCCTTTTTCCCACCCTATTTTCCCACTTTTTTGTTCATTACATTTGGCGGTGTGTGTAAGTGTATTACATGACTCCACAACAATCACACTTCCAAATTTGTTTCTTGAGATGTTTTTTTTTTTAAATAAAATATTTTATTTGTAAAAAAAAAAGTGTATTGTTTTTATTTAAAAAAAAAAAAAAAAAAGTGTATTTAGCAGGTCAGAAATTGACCTGCATTTAGCCATCCTCCTGCACAGCAGTGAAGGGGTTAACACCCCCAGCTGCTGTATTTTGTATTTCCACTAGGTGTCTCCTCCCTGCTTCTGTGTCCCTTACTTTTATGTAAGGGACACATTGGCAGAGAGGAGACACTAGAGGCAGTAAGTAGCACTGCCTCATTCATTTTTTTAGAATGCCGGTACATGTGATCGCTGACGCAGCGATCACATGACCTGGCACCGACCGAGGCTGAGACTGAACGGTCCGGTATTGGACCGCTCAGTCTCAGCCTGGATTGAATGGTAGCAGCGTGCACGGCGGCGCGCTGCTACCATTTAACTCTTGACGTACCAGGACCATCACTGGTCCTTAAAGCAAATTTACCCTTGACGGTCCTGGTACTTCAAGGGTCATTAAGGGGTTAAGAACCCTAGATTATATGTTGGTGGTAGGGGTTATCGTCCCTGAGTAAAACAAGTTACTCTTAATGCTGAAAGGTGTTTAATTCAAATGTTAGTACAGCGCAAACTTTAATTTTTTTAGGTGCAATATCACAATGGCCTGAAATTGTTCAGTGGCACTGTTGCTACAGAATCCTATGGAGATTTATGGTCTACGGACTAGATAGGATGGTGTAGCAACAGCACCACTGTACAATTTCAGGCCACTGTGATACTGCACCTAAAAAATTCAGGTTTGAGCTGTAATAACTTTTGAATAAAACACCTTTCAGCAGTCTGAGTACCCTGGTTTTACTTATGGGGATAAACACTACAATATATATTTTTTCATATTAAGTATTACTATCCCTTTAAATATAAGCTACTGTAAAAGTCATTAATTTCTTCTGCTTTTCTTTATATTACAGGATATTTTCCACAAATATTTAACAAATAATCTAACGTATCTGACAATAAGATAAAAGAGTATATCAAATGTTTTTTCATTATATCGCCACTTGCAGAGCAGAGTAGAAATTAACACATTGAAAATGTTAGTTGAAATAGTGAAATTAATGTTTCACAGCTATGTAAAGGAATGCATTATCAAAGCATTAAGATATGATTAAACTGACATTTTTTAAGGAAACGAAAGGAGCATTAGAAAGCTATTCTAAAAGGACTGAGTGCTACACACTCTAGATCTTATCTTCAGTGCTTACTCAGGGATCTTTAAAGAAGCTTATTACCAAGTACCCTAAGAAGGGATGTGTACAGATCAGAGGACTGTACGTTAATGCACCTGCCAGATTTTACTATCATACTGAGCATGTCAATCAGCATTCAGACTTTGCAAACATGTTCGCTCGGAGAATTTTAGCATTGTATCATATTCTTCTATATTCATCCGTATTTTTTTAGTTTCATATTTTCTTTCCAGGCAGCACAAAAACCTTATGCAGACTTTACATAAAATTGTTAAGAATGTCATGAATGTTACAAATTTTAATGCTGAATTCTATATAAGATATCCTACAAACATCATACATATGCAGTATTATTCAGTAATAAGAATGATACTGCTAGGACTAACGGCACTGATACATTTTATTGTAATACATTTTAAGGGGGTAGTAAACACTTATGTAATGGGCATCCAATGTGTGACCCATTGGCTGAAACTACCAACGCACAAAGTTAATTCACAAGAATTACACATCTGGCTACTAGCTGATCAATAGTGCTAGTGGCCAGAATAATTACCTCCTTACAGAGAAATTCTACTGCTCCCGATCCTGACAGCCAGGAAACAGCACAGAGGTCTTTGCATAGTGATGTCTGCGCACCTGCACTGTCAGTTCCTTCCGTACCTTAAGGTACCAAGCAATGCCTCTTCCAGCGGACTGGGACTGACAGTGCAGGTGCGCAGACGCCACTATGCAAAGATTTCTGTGCTGTTTCCTGGCTGTATCGGGAGCAGTAGAAATTCTCTGTAAGGAGGTCATTATTCTGGCGACTAGCACTATTGATCAGCTAGTCGCAAGATGGGTAAATCTTGGGATTTAAGTTTATGTGGGGCAGCAGTTTCCCTTTAACTTGCACACACAAACTACTATATCAGAAAGACTTAATCCCCTGCCTCCCAGTATTGAAAAGTTCAAGAACAGAGGTCTTTTAAATATCAGTATTATCATTAACTTGATCAATAAATAAATAATTCCATATTTTATAAATAGATGGCAGGCTATAATTCACCATTGTTATCAATTAAAAACATAATGCAGCCCTCACACTTATGATTTTCTGATCGTGTGGCCCATGGTTTAAAAAACACCCCTGACATGTATGTGTATATATGTGAATATGCTTGTGAATGTTTTGGAGGGTTATTATAGTGGAGTAAAGCAAGGAACGATTCATTCAGAAGTTATTGTAGCTCAACAATGCATTTGTTTTCTTGCTTTTAATTTGAATTTATATTGGTTACGACTCGATTAAAATGGGGCACCTTGGTGAGATGAGCAAGCTTAAACATACTTTAGACACATATACAACAAAGACCCTTATTATTGTCAAATATGTAAAATAATCTTCAAGCTACAGCTCTGCTGTAAGGAGGTAATTATTCTGGCCACTAGCACTATTGATCAGCTAGTCGCCAGATGGGTAATTCTTGGGAATTAACTTTATGTGCGGTGGTAGTTCCCCTTTAATTATGTATAAAATATCTTTAATGAAATCTCAGGTGGACCACATCATGGGGCCAGACAGGCTGCTTTCGGCCAATGGGTCACACATTGGATCCCCATTACATAAGTGTTCACTACCCCCTTAAAATGTATTACAATAAAATGTATCAGTGCCTTTAGTATTAGCAGTATCATTTTTATTACTGAATAATACTGCATATGTATGATATTTTAGGATATCTTATGTAGAATTCTTATATAGAATTCAGCATTAAAATTTTTACCAGATCATATTTCATCTACTGTTCCGGATCGTTCCAGGTTTCTCTCTGTGCTTAATCATTTTATCGGCCTTTGTCTTCAAGTTATGTTTTACCAGAACTTCACAGTGCATCTATTGTACCACTATATATCTTCCAACTAGTAGAAGGCTTGTAGCTGATTCTGTCCTTGTTTCTGGAATATCCACACTGCACTGTTGGTCATTTGTATATTCCTCCCTGTACCAGTGTAGATATCTCTAGTGGGTGCTCTGCTCAATTTATGTATTTGCTGTATTTAGTGATATTTAATCTTACTAACATTTGTCTGATCTTGTTATCCTGGTTGTTCTGTAATATCTATTTCCTCCTGTCTCTACAGTTAATAAGGTTCTTTCTTGAGTCTTCTGTTTATGAACTCTAGTCATTTGCCTCAGCATACCCCTTGTGTAATTTTAGAGTTTCTATATTTTTATTGCCTGTCTAGTTGTTGCTTCTTGTTGGGAACCTTTTCACAGTGATTCCATACTGCATCACCTCCTTTAACACCTCGTGTCCAGTCATCCTGACCTTCCACAGGCAGAACCTTTAGTCCAGCTTAGGCTGAAGCAAGGCTGGACACAGGAGCTCTGTCTACCACCAATCCCTAGTGCCACTTCCCAGCAACTTGAGATGTGATGTTGATGTTTAATATCTGCTCTCTTCTATTTGGGTATCTATGACAGATATGAACGATGTCTGATAAAATATTACAGAATAAAATCAATAGTGCTGTTGTTAAAATTCAGCACTTTAGTTTTTTCTCTCTCACCTACAGCTCTTGGCATCTTTTTGTGTGCCAAGTGCTATCTTGCACCTTTTTCTGTATTGTATGATGGTAGTGCAAATATTGTTGTGAATGTGAGATGCTAATTTTCTGCCTATATAACAAGTTTGACATTTCTCTTTGCCTACACAAGGATTATGCTTTTTGCTGTTCCTGTGTGTGTTTCTGTGTATCTTATCGATTTCCTGTGTACCAACTCTGCTAGATTATGTGACCTGCAAACCAGTGCTGCTGATCCATGACCTCTTGTCTTGAAATAGGACTATGAACTTACACTGCATGTCTTGTGTCACTCAATTACTTTTCAGATGACCTGCCATCTCCAAGACCTAGATTACAGGGTCAAGGTTTGGTCCCACTTTAATTAGTTCTGCCCTGTAGGTTCCTCTCATGGATTGATAAGTATAACATTACTGTTTTACAGCAATAAAATATTGATTATTTGGACACATTAAATACGCTAGGCACTTTGCTGCTTGCCACATACAGATATCAATCTAATTTTTGTGCCTGGGACACATTGCCAACTTGGACACATTAAATAAACATGGCACCTTGGTCCTTAGGCCAGACAGATAATCTAAGTTTTATGCCTGGATCACAGTGAGATTAAGTTACTTGTCCAAGACAACGCAGTAAAAATAGGATTCAAACCAGGCATGCCGAAAATAAGAAAAATGCTGGTTATATTGTAAAACAAAAACTACAAGTTTAAAGACAAAAGTAACTTAATAAATTAAGGTAATCACACCATGCCCAGTGTGTACTTTAATATGATCTATCTCAATTATTGTATAGTCGGTGAGGTTTATAGAGGTGTTTTTTTCCTTTAAAACATCAGTATATAGAAGAAAAAAATCATGTCATGCATTTTAATTTGTTATTACTTTGTGATTGTGAATACATCTGTGAATAATGCTTGCTACATTTATAAATTATACCTTATATTTCATGAACAATCAGGCTACCAATACCACAGAATAAGTACCCAAGAGAAAGATGAAGATCTCCATGATTTTTGTCCTTTTATCTTGGATACTACTAAATTCTGTGTTGTTGGTAACATGATTACCCATGACAAACATGGAATTGTGAGGAGCAGTTAAAGAGATAGTAATACTTCGTTTTAACTTTATTTTATTTTGTAGGCATTAAAAAAACATGAAGAATGATATAAGTCTTATCTCTCAAACCTTTATGGTTTAAGAGATATTCACAAACAAAGTACCCCCCCCCCCCGTTCAACCAGATAATAATAATAATAATAATAATCCTTTATTTATATAGCGCACACAGATTCCGCAGCGCTTTACACTCATATTGGTTCCTGTCCCCATTGGGGCTCACAATCTAAATTCACCTATCGGTATGTTTTTTGGAGTGTGGGAGGAAACTGGAGTACCCGGAGGAAACCCACGCAAACACAGTGAGAACATACAAACTCATTGCAGATGTTGTCCTTCGTGGGATTTGAACCCAGGACCCCAGCGCTGCAAGGCAACAGTGCTAACCACTGAGCCACTGTGCTGCCTCAGAAGGAAGGTGCCCAGGTAGACTGCAGAGAGGGACAATCTTCAATTAAGATAATGGAAAAAGCTGAAAAACTTGTCAAGGGGGGAAGGGCTTTCATTGTTTTCATACAAAGAAAATTGTCCCCTTCTGTTATCTGTCCTGTCATACAACCTGATCCACATCTGAGAAGAGATGTCTTACACTAGGTAAAAGGGGCGGGGAGGGGAACTTTGCTTGTGAATATCTCTTAAACCATAAAGGTTTGAGAGATAAGACTTATATCGTTCTTCATGTTTTTTTAATGCCTACAAAATAAAATAAAGTTAAAACGAAGTATTACTATCCCTTTAAGATCAGATCAAGGTGTAACTAGAACCAGTATTTATCAAATGGGGTTTCACATGTGGTCATGGTCAATTTTATATATTTTTTTATTTGGTCGCGATGCAATCTAAGTAATAAATAACAATTATTTTTTTTAAATGTTTCTCCTGCTACTGATTTCCTGAAAAAACAAACAAACAACCAAAAAACCCTGAAACCACATTAGCATGAGTTGACATAGCATAGTGAGTACTAGGAGAGGAATACTGTACATATAACAAAACTACTGTTTTCTTATTTTTTCTGTCTACACTAAATTGTTTGTAAAAGCTATAGTCATAAATATAAGGTAGACAAGACACATCATTTTGGAAACTAAACAACTTCTCAGATAAAATAAGGGGCTACGTCTATTTTTATCCCAAAGCTAGACAGCCAGAAAATGGTAGAAAATTGTTCAAATAGCATAATCAAGTGTTTTTATGATTGCAGTATTACAATAAAGATACTGAAATGTTACCAACTGCATAATGCATTTTTCCTATTATTACTTCAGTGCTTTTTGGCATTAATTGAATATCATAATTTTCTACATAGCTGTCTCCCAATAAAACTGTACCACATTTATATGGGTAGGACAGTCTTAAAGGGATAGTAATGGTTAATTTTAAGTTGATTTAATATTGTAGACATAGAAAAAAGGTTAACATCAATGTTGGTCGTATCTCTCAAACCTTTATAGCTTGAGAGATATAACTTGCTAAAGTTACCTTTTCCTGGCTGTTTTACTCAAGTCTGCCATCTAGCTGACAGCTGCAGATTCCAGTCATTTGACCAGACAAAGGCTCTTCAGCAGAGCTGAAATCACACTATTAATAAATACTTTATTGGAACGGTCTACAAAGTGTGCTTGCTAGCCAGGCACACTTTGTAGACAGTTCCAAATTAAGTATTTATCTTTAGATATCGTTATATCGGCACTGCTGAAGAGCCACATCTGGTCAAGTGACCAAAATCTTCTTCTGACAGCTTTACAGCCCGTCAAGCAAAAAGGGGAGGGACCAGAGAACTTTATTTTCCTGTATAAGGGTTTGAGAGATACGAAAACCATATAGTTAATACTTTTTTCTGACATTACTATCCCTTTAAGAACCCCTGAGGACCCTGGTGGACTTCTGAATGGAGGCTCAAATTTATAGGAAAATACTGTGGATCCTGTTAATGTGGAATGACATTAAAAACTTGGGAAATTTTTTCAATGTTTTAAAAAAATCAACTATATTCATATTACACCTTCTTTATTTAACACTATAATTTAGGAGATATTTAGCTTTATTTATTATTGAAATTAGTCAGTACTTCCTCATAGAGAGTAATAGTTGGGAGTAAGGGTGGAAAATTAGCATCTGGCCCCCCACGGTGTACCAGTCAGTACTGCCTAATTTGCAAATAAATAAAGCTAAATCTATCATAACCTATGAATAAAGAATAGCTAACTTAAAAAGAACTTTCAAAATCACCCAAGGCATTAGAAGTGATAGAAATGTTTCAAAATAAAACTAGCTCCAATTAATCTTCATCGTATTTGTGCCATTGAGAGTGTTATTTCAATACTGTCAGAGTTGTAGGTCAAGAGTAATTGAATGATAAAGTATCCCCCTCCTGCCCCTTTTACCTAGTGTAAGCCATCTCTTCTCAGATGTGGGATCTGGTCTTAAGACCAGACCGCTCACAGCAAGGGACAATCTGAGAACAATGAAAACCCTGGCCCCCTTGATAGAATTTTCAGATTTTTCCCTCATGCTCACTGAAGATTGTCCCTATATGCAATCCATCTGGACACCACCTTTCATTTTGTAGGCATTAAACAAACATGAAGAACAATATAAGTTTTATCTCTCAAACCTTTATGGTTTAAGAGATAGTCACAAGCAAAGTTTCCCCTCACTGACCAAAACGGTCAAGTCTGCCATTTAGCTGTCAGATTTGGAATCCGGTCCGTGGACTGGCTGTGGCTCTACAGCAGAGCCGAGATCGCAAGCTATTTGAATACTCTACAAAGTGTTCCTGGTTTGCAAGCACACTTTTTAGACCCTTCCAATGAAATAGCTATTTTTATATCTTGCCATCTCGGCTCTGCTGAAGAGACACCGGTTGATCTGCAGATCGGATTCCAAATCTGACAGCTAGATGGCAGACTTGACCATTTTGGTTAGTGAGGGGAAACTTTGCTTGTGAATATCTCTCAAACTTTTATCATTCTTCATGTTTTTTTTAATGTCTACAAAATAAAATAAAGATAAAACAAAGTGTTACTATCTGTTTAATTTGAAATATTACTATCCCTTTAAATAAGAGCAAGCTCAGATCTCCATCTCTATATCATGGCAGCAAAATGCACTATTTGTATGGCAATTTACTGTGTGCCTTGTTAGAATAAATTGATAAACATATGCAGAAAATGACACTTCCACTGCGGCCGCTCCAAACTGTTAAAGGGATAGTAATGTTTCATAATAAAAACAGCTCTAATTAATCGTCATAGTATTTGGACTTTAGAGAGTGTTATTTCAATTCTGTCAGAGTTGTAGTTCAAGAGTAATTCAATGACAAAGTGTCCCCCTCCCACCCCTTTTACTGATGTAACACTGCTCAGCCAGAGCAGAAGGGAGGTGCCCAGGTAGACTGCAGAGAGGGACAATCTTCAATTAAGATAAGGGAAAAACCTGAAAAACTTGTCAAGGGGGCAGGGCTTTCATTGTTCTCATAGGAAGAAGATTGTCCCCTTCTGTTATCTGTCTGGTCTATGGACTGGATTCCACATCTGAGAAGAGATGGCTTACACTAGGTAAAAGGGGGGGAGGGGAAACTTTGCTTGTGAATATCTCATAAACCATAAAGGTTTGAGAGATAAGACTTATATCGTTCTTCATGTTTTTTAATGGCTAAAAAATAAAATAAAGATAAAAAAGATAAAATGAAGTATTAGTATCCCTTTAAAGCTCCTGCATTTGGAAATATTTCCATGATGTCAGTTTCATCTGTGAAGAACCTTCTTGGCTCCTCAGTAAGACGCAGAAGGTAAGTGGACGCTATCTGTTCCCCTTTTGTAGGCCATGCTTACAAAAAAGTTGATTAATTATGGGGAAAAAAGGCATATTTCAAAATGTCTGTTCGTTAAAATTGGATTATTAGCCCCTTGAATTGCAGTGAGATCTCCAAAGCATTTCTAGCATTCAAGAGTTCAAAGATTCATTGAAATCAATTAGAATCTATATTTTTTATCTTTGGTATAGATGATTTTCACCAGAATTCCTCCGTTGTTGTTATACATATGACCCCATGTGTTTTAAAAAAGCATGAGTACATATAATATCCTTTTTAAGTGTGCAATTAAAAATATACATTTATTTTTATTAGTCACATTCCGTTACCGTATCCAGGAAAACATTGAATAAATGTATGAAAATTGAACAATGAGGGAATCCTGTGGAGTTTTGTACAGAGTTCTAGTAATTACTTGTCTACATCAGCATATATTATCGTGATTATTTCACTACATTTTTAAAGATTTTCTTTCTTCTTCTACGGAATTACCTCATAATCACTACATATAAAATCTATGCACGACAATAAAATCGAAGATACAAACTATTGTTTAATAAATTAAATTTAGACATTAATTTAAATTTAATAGGTCATTAAAAAAGTAGAATATCTCAAACAATTAAGGCTTTCATTAGACAAAAATCTGACTTTGTGCATAACATAAACCTTTCTAAATCAGCAGTTGTACAAAGTTATAACAACAATTCATTAAAAGTTAGTGTAACGAAGAGCTATAATAGGTATGTTTTGAAAGTCTATAAAGTAAGACAGGAACTACACTTTAATTATTTCTCATAGTTAGTGCTAACTTACATTTTGTGGAGAAAGATTTTGCATTATCTCTTTGCAGGCCTTAATGTCTAAGTGCCTAATGATGGTGAGTTACCCAAAGGAGATAATGAGTCTCAAAAGTACAAGCTATAATGAGATTGGAAGAAAACAAATTTTGAAAAGTATTTTAACAAAACTCTTAAAATAAAAAAGAGTCAAATTATTTTATTTCGTATCTACTGCTACAGCCAAGAGAAATTACATTTCCTGCAGATTTTAAGTATATATCACACAATTATTCTTTACTGGAAATGTCATGGCACAGAAGAGTGAACATCTGTGTTATGGTGGACTTTAGTTTACTAGTAAGAATATTAATATCTGCTTAAATATTGCTTGGAATATTTGTCAAATAAATAGTTTTTGAGAAATTAACATTTATTTTTGTAATCATAATTTAGCATTTTTTTTTTTGCTTATGTCCAGCACATTGTTCAAATAAGTTTTCTGTACGAGGACCAAATTACCAAAAGTGACCACACACTGAGGAAGATTTTGATACAGAGTGAGATAATGTACTAACAAAAGACTGGATCAATTCTGGAGCAATACTCATTTCCAGAGCAACGAATCTCAAATTTCCAGTTGTAAATGCTCTCAAAAAATATTTTTGTGGTTTTAGTTGTAAACAGCTCTTTTTTAAGGAGGTAAGCTCCTTCATACAAATGTGTTTTTAATTAATTAGCTAACTTAAAGCAGAACTACCACCCAACACAATCTTTAGCTTCACTAAGTCCATATCTGGTGACTAGCTGCTTACTAGTCGCCAGAATAATTACCCTATTTAACAGATTTCTGCTGTCTTCCCCGGCTGACAGGCAGGACGGAGCGCGGACATCTTGCCATTGTGACGTCCGTGCACCTGCGCTGTCAGTCCCAGCCGGAGCCAAATGGTTCCTAGCAACGTCTACTAGACCCGGCTGGGACTGACAGCGCAGGCGAACGGACGTCACAATGGCAAGATGTCTGCACTCCGTCCTGCCTGTCAGCCGGGGAAGAGAGAAGAAATCTATTAAATAAGGTAAATATTCTGGTAACTAGCACTACTAAGCAGAAAGTCGCCAGATGGGGGCTTAGTGAAGCTAAAGATTGTGTCGGGTGGTAGTTCACCTTTAATTTCATACAATGATGATGACTGATGATGATGATAAAGCTCTAGAATATATCCCTCCATCATCCTCCCTCTTGATCAGATACCAATGAATTTGTGAGTGGGAGAGATGATGACATGGCCAGAAAGTTAGCAGAAAGGCAAAGGCTCAATCCTCCACCACTGACAAGAAGCACTGTGTCTGTCTATAAACTGTTTGAGAAAACCACTGGAAACTGACCCTGGACAAGCAAAGTTAGCAAAAAGTACACAGTCATCCTGGCAGTCATCTTCAGCATCCTCACCTCTTCCAAGTCCAAGTCCCACTCAGCCACACATACACACACGCACTTATTTGTGTTGAGTAACCAGCAACAAGAGCAACACAGGTCATTACTATCCACAACCTTAGAAATGACAAGTGCTTCTGCTGCTGCTGGAAGTGCTGCACCTTTGACACCTAGCAGTATTAACAGTAGAATTGCATCAACATCTAGCCCAGTAGTAGTAGCAGCCCCTAAGGAACCCCCCAGTCCATGAAGTCCACAGTATGGAAATACTTCACTCAGGATCCAAAAGCTAAGCATGTGGCTATCTACTGTCTGCGCAAAAAGCACATGAGCAGTGGGAAAGCATGATCATACCTAAGCACCCGCTATGAGATCCCATCTGAAGGCCTTCTGGATCTATAATTTAGATACTCTAGCTCCAAAAGGAGGAGGAGGTAAAACCAAGGTTTTAGAGAACTGATGTCATGTGTAGCTCCACGCTGGCATATTCCAAGCCACAGTTATTTTTCCATGATGGATATGCCTGAATTGTACAAGCAGGTGAATAGTGTGGTTGGCAAAGGGCTGGAAAGTGCATACGTCAAGAAAATACACCAAATAACATATATGTGGACACGTGTAGGGATGGGCAAACATTTTCGCCTCAAACTGAATTCGGCGAATAATGGCCCTGCTTTGCGAATAATTTCCTGCGAAAAGTGCAGATTTTCTGCTTTTTTCTCCTAGCTCATTCCATTGAAATCCATGGAACATTGTAGTTACACACAACACAACAATATTATTTTATTTCACAAAGGGATAGTATGAAAGGGCACTCAGGTGTCTGTGTTGGTGGGGTGTGGAGAAAGAATCAGTTGAACAGGGAATGCTTTTTGTGAGGGTTGTTTACTGGGATTGGGGGAGGCAGTTAATAAAAAAAAAAATCCTAAATACAATAAAATAAACACCAGTACTGGTGGTAGCAGGGGAAGAACGCTTGACAGCAGACACAGCACTAGTGGCAGCATGGGCAGCAGGTCTGACAGCAGGCACAGCAATGGTGGTAGCAGTAGCATGGGCAGCACTTCTGATAGCAAGCACAGTACTAGTGGCAGCAGGTACAGCAATGGTGGCAGCAGGTACTGCAATGGTGGCAGCAGGGGCAGCATGTCTAGCAGCAGGCAAAGGCAGCTGATCTGTCCTGCTCTCACTAGTACTAGTACTACCTAGTACTACCCTTCTCTTCCTCCTTGCCATTGATTTCCCCAAGATCCCTGGGGTGATTTAGGGGGACTGGACAGCATTGGTTCAGTAGTGCTCACTTTCTCCTCTTCCTCAGACTCAGTGGACTCATAATAAGGGTCCTTCCAGTTCTTCCTTTTACTATTTTTAAACCTGCTTTCAAAATAAATAATAGCAGAACATCACATCATGTCTACCTCTCTCTGTAGCTGCTTCTATTGTGTTTTACTTCCGCGAATATGTCACATTTTTATAGCAAAAAGGCGAAAACCACATAAATCAATGGGCAGAAACTTTCTAGCGACTGAAAAATTGGCGTGGAATTTTGGCCAATGGACAAAAACCGTAAAGATTTTAATCTCTGTTTTAAAAGCATATTTTCCTGTGAAAAAGTGGACAATAAGGTGGTTCTCGTAGGATTTCTTGCGGGAACATGGCGACAACTTTCACCCACCCATAGACACATGGGCAGAACACAGACTATATGACTGTGACTGCTAGCTGGGTTTCCCTCCCCCCACCACAAGTGGGCAACACTAGCTTACAGCATTGGGTGATAGCCAGTAATCATACCTCTAGTTCTGGCAGTGTGATTAAAAGGCAGCAGAAGGATATTCCATACTATTGTCACTCCAACTTGTGCATGCATGCAGTTTTGAGAGGAAGTCTCACAAAGCCGTTGATCTTTTAAGTATGCTAGAGCAGGTGATAGAGGAATGGCTTGTACCCCGCTACTTTAAAGCTGGTTTTGTGTCTGCTGATAACAGCTCCAACATAATCAATACCTTGAGAATAGGTTATATGGTGCATGTGCCCTGCTTTTGCCCATATGCTAAATTTAGTTGTGACCAGATTCCTGGCAGAATCCGAAACCCTCACAGAGATACTTAATATTGCCTACAAATTTTGTGCCCATTTTAATCTCTTCTACAGTGCACACAATGCTCTATATTTCTTACAACAACCTGCCCCATCATCAGGTGAAAATGGAGGTCGCTACCAGGTGGGAGTTCAAACTGTACATGCTAGAACATTTGTACGAGCAGAATAAGCCCATTAGTGAGTACACCATGCAAAACTCGAAGGCTTTGGAAGGAGCCTCTTTGCCACATGGCCAGTGGCAACTGAAGTGCGATGTATGTGAGCTGCTGAAACCCTTTGAGGAGGCAACCATGTTGATGAGTTGCAAAGTGGCAGAAATGAGTGAAATTCTACCACCAATATTTTTATTGCAGAAAAAAATGAGGAGCATGTCCGAGGACTCTTAACATAATGAAACACACACATGCACCAGATGATAAAGAACATGTTAGCATGTTTTGAACAAGATCCATGCATAGTGACCATTAAAAGCAATGAGGAATACATTCTTGCCACTTTGCTGGGCCTCCGTTTTAGACAGTATAGTGAAGATAAAGGCAGCAAAGCATTTCGACCAGCAGCATCATCAACCAGAGCAACCCATTCTGAACACGGGACAATTCACAGGTCTCAGCAGGGTCAGAAAAAGCCAAGCATTGGTGGCAGTGGCACTGGTGGCGGCACATCTCTTTGGGATTTACTCTCTGAGTATGGGTTGGTAACTGACACACAGGAACAGCGTGTAGCTCATAGGAGTGGTCTCACTGCATGTGAGTTGGTTTCTGCATACTTGCACGATAGCTACGTTCTTGGCAGAAACAATGACCCCATGGACTACTGGCAAACAAAGCAGTGTGTGTCCAGCATTGACACGTACTGCATTGGAAATCATTAGTTGTCCTCCAGCAAGTGTTGATTCTGAGTGGGTTTTCAGTGTAGATGGTTACATTGTGAATGACCGTAGAATACGGCTATCAAGCAGCAATGTTAGGAGATAATAATAATAACTAGTATTTATATAGCGCCTTTCTCCCAGTGGGACTCAAAGCTCTTTCAGCACACCCTCTCGGAATTGTCCAAATTGGCAGCTGAATAATAGATGTTATTATTACCCAATCAATGGTACTCATTGATCTCGGAAGGATGAATGGCTGAGTTGACCCTGCCGGCATTCAAACCTGCAATCTTGAGTAGTGTTGAGCGAGCATGCTCGGCCGATGCTCGGATCGGCTCGAGCATCGCTCTGCTCGGCACATGGCGGTACTCGTACGAGTACCGCCATGTGCTCGCCCGCCATGTTCGGGTGGCAGGGATCTGTGCCGGAGGAGGCACAGATCTTGCAGACGCTCCGCTGGACCACCAGGGACTGGAGGTAGGGGGCATTGCGGAGATGAAGGGGGCATTGCGGAGATGAAGGGGGCATTGCGGAGATGAAGAGGGACATTGCGGAGATGAAGGGGGACATTGTGGAAGGGGGACATTGTGGAAGGGGGGCATTGCGGAGATGAAGGGGGCATTGCGGAGATGAAGGGGGCATTGCGGAGATGAAGGGGAACATTGCGGAGATGAAGGGGGACATTGTGGAAGGGGGACATTGTGGAAGGGGGACATTGTGGAAGGGGGGCATTGCGGAGATGAAGGGGGCATTGCGGAGATGAAGGGGGACATTGTGGAAGGGGGACATTGTGGAAGAGGGGCATTGTGGAGATGAAGGGGGGCATTGACCAGGCACCCTCCCCTCATCAGAGCAGGGGGTGCCTGGTGTAATGCTCGAGTCCTCCCATTTAATGCAATGGGGTTCGGGTGCTCGGCCGAGCACTCGAGCCTCAGGGGGTGCTCAGTCAGAGCACCCGAACACCCGAGCATCGGGGTGCTCGCTCAACACTAATCTTGAGGTTTGAACAGGCTCTGCACTCAAGGCATTTACCAATGAACTATCTCACAGACTAATTAACATTCGTTAAAATTAAACAACACCTCACACCGAGTATCAGGTAGCAGAAACCACACATGACAGAGAAGGCCAGGCCAAATGTATTAATAGCAGCACAGATGAGAAGGATGAGGGATGTGAAGAAGGGTTGTTACCATGTACCACACTTGGGACCACTGCTATGACCAATAACTAATACATATCAGCAATATGAGATAGCTTACATATGACACAAATATGACAATGGTAAAAACTGCTGTATATATACACATACACACATCAATCACACCATGCCAGTAACCCACCACCACTACCATACACATCTGCCACATTCTAGGTTGTTCTTTTTTTAACCTCTTGATATCATAATAAATATGTGCCAGTGTCACTTAAAGGGATAGTAATACTTCGTTTTAACTTTATTTTATTTTGTAGGCATTAAATAAACATGAAGAATGATATAAGTCTTATCTCTCAAACCTTTATGGTTTAAGAGATATTTACAAACAAAGTACCCCCCCCCGTTCAACCAGATCAGAAGATAGGTGCCCAGGTAGACTGCAGAGAGGGACAATCTTCAATTAAGATAATGGAAAAAGCTGAAAAACTTGTCAAGGGGGGAAGGGCTTTCATTGTTTTCATACAAAGAAAATTGTCCCCTCCTGTTATCTGTCTGGTCTTACAACCAGATTCACATCTGAGAAGAGGTGTCTTATACTAGGTAAAGGGGAGGGAGGGGAAACTTTGCTTGTGAATATCTCATAAACCATAAAGGTTTGAGGCATAAGACTTATATAATTCTTCATGTTTTTTAAATGCCTACAAAATAAAATAAAGTTAAAACGAAGTATTACTATCCCTTTAACTTTTAAGCATGAAGTTAATGTTGTGAGCAAAGGACAAACGCACTCTTCATGCTAACACATTTTTTTAGGCATATGTTGCTGTAGGACTCACAATTTAGACTTTCGGCTACTTATTTCTTCACTACAGCCCTCAGATGAAGTAATATTGTGGTGTAAAATGTTGCACCATAGGAAACATAGGATTAAAATGTGTTGGCATTAGTGAAAAGGAGGAACATTTTTGTATTGATGAAAAGGAGAAAACTTTCACGAAAAAAGTGAAAAATCATCCTTTTTTAGTGAAAAGTCATGTCGGAAATATTTCTGACTTTTCGCCCACCCCAATTCTTAGCAACGGATTAAATTCCCTAAAGTAATCTTAAACATATAATGATTATAGCAGCAGGGAACTTAGACTCTTCTCACTCTTGTCACCTCAAACAAACACCCATGCTTTGCAACAACACAAAAGCAGGAGATATGTATGTTATCGTTAGACTTCTGCATGGTGAAAATTTTTTTTGTCTGAATGATTCTTGCAACCCCCCCCCCCCAAAGAACAACTTAGTTTACCTTTGGTTAGTCAGGGTTTTGTCAAACTTATTCATTGTCAGAAATTTTTCAAAACTATTTTAATGGGGAAGGCCCCTTCTAGATCCAGATTCATTCAAATAAATTACATAAATCTTGGCCATCCGTTCCATCAGAGTTTTCATTAGGGTACATGAATAAATAATAAAACTAAACATATATAATAAAGGCTTGCATTTAATTTTATTTAATTTATTTTAGTATTTGTTCATGTCCACAATGAGTGTGACTAAGGAGCATGCTCATGAGCAAAGCACCTACCCCCAAAAACATATTCACTGATCTCTGTGAGTAAGGATGCAGCATCTGTGACTGTTAGAAGTATGATATAGGCTTTAGAAGGTAGAAGATAACAGAGATGAGAGTTTGCATTGCAGTCCCACTAGCAGAAGAATTAGCACAATGGTATATACAACAGCATTTGTATTTGGCGAAAAGTGCAGTTTTCCCACTTTTTTGCCTAGCTCTTTGCATTGAAATCAGTGGAAAGACAGACTTTCTCTCTACCACATGGCAATTTTCTCTTCTTTTCCCGTAGCCATATAAAAGGGTGTCAGGGTCTCACAACATTCCATTGTGTGTTTGTGAGAGGAGAAAGCAACATGTTTTTGAGCTATGAAAGACAAGCTAAAATCCAGTGTGACTGAATGGGAAGACACAGGCAGCCGTGCTCCAAGTTTCTATCTGATTTGGCTATTATCTCTGTCCTACAGCAGTCTAGGAGTGTGAGAAAGGAGAAAAGGTGTTTTACGCCATATACCCCAACATTTTGTGTGATCAAGTAGACACAGGCAGCTGTGATCCAAGTTCTTTTTTTATCTGGCTGTTATCTCTGTCAGTGGAGTCTGGGGGGGTGTAAAGGGAGCAAAGGAGAATTACCCCAAATACTCTAAAATTCTGTGTGTCTGACTGGGAACACAAAGGCAGAGGTGATCCAAGTTTCTTCCTGCTCTGGCTGTTATATCTGTCCTAGGAGAGTCTGTGGGTATGAGAAGGGAGTAAAGGAGGTCTATTCCAAATACCCCAAAATTTTGTGTGACTAAGTAAACACAGACATCTGTGATCCAAGTTCCTTCCTCATCTGGCTGTTATCTCTGTCCTAGAGGTGTATAGACTTCTCTAGGAAAGGGATACCAGCCAGATGACGAAGGAGCAAATGATAATTCCTCCAAATACCCTAAAATTATGAGTGACTGACTTGGAAGACAAAGGCGACCATAATCCAAAGTTTCTTCCTGATGTGGTGGTTATCTCTGTCTTTGGGATGTCTAGGGAAGGACGCAGTTGAACAGGGAGTATGTTTTTGTTATTTTGTTGACAGTGATAGGGGGACAGTTAATTAAAATAAATAAATAAATAACATTAAAAAAATTGATAGGTGACAAGACAGGGACCCTGGTGTGACTAAGGCAGACTGATACTAGACAAGATATAGTATTTTGTAGAGATCCAAGGCAAGGCATCATCTTGCTTGTATAGCAGTTGCTTTGCACCAGAATTATTTAGACTCGTCTTCAAACAGCAGCCTCATGTCACCTAATGTACAGCTGGTTTTGCCCCAAACTGCCCCACCTTTAATTTTGTGCATATATTCCTATGTGCTTTTCCTCTTTTAGCATACGTTAATTCTCTCTCTCTCCACTGACCCCTTTTACTCATTCCCCCTTTCCTCTTACATCAAATTTCCTCCAAAGGTTGGGTTCAATAGCTCATTTGTCCCTTATGTGTACACATAAGTATGTCTTGAAGCCAATGACAGACTATGCTCTCAGCTCCTCACAGATTCCCCCCATCATAACAAATCAGATTCTGTTTAAAATAAATAACAAGCGCAAACAGGTAAATATAGTAATTTCATAAAAACAGAACAAATATGCTTTCTTCCTAAGCAAACATGAGGATCAGAGGTATGCGGACATGGAAGGTACTCAGAGAAAAACGATGATGGGAATGTTGATGGCAATGGGATGATAACTGGGAAGAGAGAGGTGAGAAGGGCAATAAATGCAGGTGGAAAAGGGAAGGGGAATATAAATATAGGGGGTGACTGAGGTATTGTGAGAATTCAAAAAAATGTGAATCATGGAGAAGACAATTTAGCAAGGGGTGGGGAGAAGATTGGTCTTCAGCAGCAATGTATGAAGACCGATGTGGAGAAATGAATGCATCAAATGCATTATTACAGCACCGATCAGCCCAACTGCACCATTACCAGGATAGGGATACGCACCATTACATGCTCCAAGCTGAGAACAAGACGTGGGGCTTGTATCTACTTAATACATTCTTAGAGCTCTGTGCAGCCCAATTGCACCAATACTAGTAGGGAGATAAGCACAATTAAATACTCCAAGCTGGTAGCAAGTCCTGGGGGGTGTTCCAACCTAATGCATTATCATTGCACCATGCAGCAAAGCACCACTACATGATCTAAGCTGGCAAGAAGACCACAGGGCTTTAGGCATGAGACGTGGCTCAGCCAGTACCTAGTGACACATCTGAACTGCATGGTAGGAAATAAACAATCCCATAAATCCCATTGATTTAAATGTCATTTTTAACCCCAATGCTTTGTTATGCATTGAATTCCTGTTTATCATTCAGTGGGTATAAAGCTCCATTTAAATCAAGTTTTATTTGTCCCCTATGATTCAGTTGGTTTAATCCAGAATTGCTCATCTTTTTCTTGTGACTTGTGGCCCTTTGTCTATCTCTAGTAACCATGGATATATGGTAGGTGTGTCCAGGAGTCTTTTGACTACCGTGAATATACTTTTGCTTTGAGCGAATAAATATGGGAACTCTTATATCCATTCCATGCCATTGCACCAATATGGATGTTACCTATACAGTCCCACCCATTTCCTTTCAATTTTTTATATTTTTTAAATGCAGCTGCATAAATTATCAGTATCCACAGCTATGCTCCTTAATAATTTACATTAAAGTTAGCAGAATCATTTCTTATACTAGTTTTCATTAATGTGGTATGATTGTACCACCTAAGGCTGAATTATTTCAATATGCTTCAAATCTTCAAATGTAGCTCCAAAAAAAGGAGAGAGAAAATAGACACATGTTCCACAGTTTACAAGATACAGATTTCTATCTTCCACAAAGGAAAGGAAACAGGAAGGCTGTAAATTATAAGTTCTGAATAGCAATGACATAACTAGTCTAATCAATGTCTTCCAGAACTCGCAAGTGACACTTCTTTGTTTTTCTTGCAAATAAAAAACCTCCTTAACATCACAATATAAACCATTATCTCTACAGGCAAGGTATATTTAGAAATGTACAAAATGTACATTTCTTGCCAGCCACTAGATCAGTAGGTGGAGATCTAAAATCATGCAAATATTATAGTAAACGCAGGCAACCAATTTCTAATTATACTATATCAGTAGATTTGCGAGGAATATAATTTATTTAAAAGAGAACAGTTTAGGATCAGCAGACCTTGGGTATGGCTGTTTAGGAATTCAATGCATTTTGATCTAATCAAAAAATCAAAATATTCATGAAACACAATGATATCTCCCTTAAGCAGCCGGGCAGCCATTAATTTTGAAATTCGGGTAATTTATTAACACTTATCTAGTGCTGTAAAAGCTTACCTCTGTGTTTGTAATACGGGGGAAAGCAAAAGCAGTTTTTTTTAAACCGATTCCTAATGATTTATAATGGTTTTCTGTAATTTGAGTCAGAAATCCAATTAAAATGTATGCCTAGTTTTGTTTAAAGATCTTTAGTTAAAAATTCTATTAAAATACTGTTTCCTATTTCCATTAAATGTATCAGATATCAGGAAATTCCACCATTTGCTCTCTAGGACCATAAATTCTTTAACATGTTCCTGTGCTCAATAATTCACTGTCATTGCAGTAATCAGAAAATATTTCACAAATATAGAATACATTTGTTTTGATAGTTAAAAATTGGTGAGGCTATCCAAGACAGGTCCAATTAAAAGAAGAAAAGATAATTTTAAAATTGTGAAGCTGTTTACTTACAAAATGTATTGTCCAAGAAATAAACTGACATTTATGTTATTCTGATCTGTTTCTTATATGGATCAATTAACCCCTTGCAAGCTTAAGAGGTCTGCAACACATTGAAAAGCATGAATTTGAGACCTTTCTTATTTCCAAGGGGTTAAGTCAATGTTGCAAGATAAAATGATTTATTATTTTAAGTTGAACTATGGGAGATCACTCTGTCTCTCCCTGGTGTCCCTCAACTGTTCACAGCCATAGTATTACTCTTAAGTGTATCACGCAGGTAGTTGAGATAAACAGAGAGCCACTTCAGGTGTGACACCAACAACTGACATTATTCTGATATTATTCTGCACATTCCATGGATGTCCCAAATCACAAGTATACCGGTGTTATCTCATTCCAGTAACATATGACTTACTGTAGTTATCTTCAGCTGACCCTGTTCATCTTGTATTTACTCTGCCTGTCTTGATCAAAGTAGGCAACTTCTTACGAGCACCTAATTGTGAGGCATGCTTCTGTTATGAGGAGTATGCCTGTCATCCTGATCTATGAGGGGATCCATTGAAATCCCAATGCCTCTTCATTAGACACCCTGTCAGAACTTAATGGGGGCCTAGCAGGAGGTATTGCAGGGAACCCCACACATTGGGCTAAGGCTACTAAGTTCAGTAGCCTGGATATAAATACTAGCACAATTGCCCATGTTCTGTAGTAGTTGGCAATCGATCAAAATCTCTGATTGCCACCAACCAGTAGAAGTACAGTGCCTACCTTGCCATTCTAAGTCTATGGAACTTTTGAACTTTCATCTACTCCTGTACTGAATTCCCTTGTTCCTCCAAGTCAGATCTGATAGGCAGTCAGTTATCTGACCTGGATCTTACTGCTGCACTCAAGGATGCCCAGCTCCTACACACCCTATTATTAGTAAAATAATCCTTTGTGTTTATATCACTTCCCTTTTTCCCTTTACACACTGTGTGATAACCACATCTCTCCCTTTTCATTACATCACTCTGGGCTAGCCTAGGCTCCCTGGAGAATGTTACCAGGAGGTAATAATAAACACAAAAGATGGTGGCAATCCAAGTCTTTGAGCCTAGCTGCAGAGGAACTCGGACTACCACTGACCAACAAAGCTTTGGTGGTTGGACATACTATGTAATACACCGGAGCAGTTCCACATCACCTCTTTTAAATGGGATGCTTAGTACAGCAAGCCACTTGTGGATTTCCCATGCCAGTTTGTGGAATGATTCCGTGCTGATGCCCACTTTCTGGACTGTTGTGTCTCTCTGACCTAGCACGGGTGTTGAACTGAGTTATTTGGTGGATTTGCTTGTGTGGATGCTGTCCCTCAATAAATCTTCATTTACTTAGTTCACTGGTGTCTGATCCCATCTATGGTGGCCCCCTTGGGTTAGATCATGTCAGGACTAGTAGTGGGTCTAGGGTTATCCATGGTACCAAGCCCAGGGACACCTGAAATTAAACCTTGCGGTGCTCAGACCCAGGGGAGGGCTGGCCTGTGGGGCAGGGGGGCAATTGCCCCCTGGGTCGGTCATATGTCTGGGCTGTGGGCCACTGCCTCACTAACTGAATCTCATGCTTGCTGTTGTAAATTGAGCTACACTAGTGATACCACAGAGCTTATAATTGAAATGGAGCTACACAAATGATACCACAGAGCTACAATACAAATGGAGCTACACTAGTAGCATAACCCATTGTCTTTGTAAAGTCTATGGTATCATGTTGTATTAGTAGTGTAGCTCCGTTTCAACTGTATGTATCACTTGCCTTACTTCACAACATTAATGGCAGTTTTAAAGGGATAGTAATGTTTCATAATAAAAGCAGCTCTAATTAATCATCATAGTATTTGGACTTTGGAGAGTGTTATTTCAATTCTGTCAGAGTTGTAGTTCTAGAGTAATTCAATGACAAAGTATCCCCCTCCCGCCCCTTTTACCGCTGTAACACTTTTCAGCCAGGTCAGAAGGGAGGTGCCCAGGCAATCTTCAATTAAGATAAGGGAAAAACCTGAAAAACTTGTTAAATGGGGCAGGGCTTTCATTGTTCTTATAGGAAGAAGATTGTCCCCTGCTGTTATCTGTCAGGTCTATGGACTGCATTCCACATGTGAGAAGAGATGGCTTACACTAGGTAAAAGGGACGGGAGGGGAAACTTTGCTTGTGAATATCTCTCAAACCATAAAGGTTTGAGAGATAAGACTTATATCTTTCTTCATGTTTTTTAATGCCTACAAAATAAAATAAAGATAAAATGAAGTATTACTATCCCTTTAAAATTAACAAAAGGAGTGGGTTGGAACAGTAGGTTTGAACAATATTAGAAATGGGCCATTTCATTGTATTTGTCCCCCCGGGCCACATGATGCCAGCCCTCCCCTGCTCAGACCTCTTAGAATTTGTATTAACTTTTTGAATGTCAGATGTATCCGATGCATTACAGCACACAAAGAGTTAAATACATTTAGAAATCTACTATAAAATGCTTGCACAAATAGCAGTTGAAAGAAAATATGCATGGTAACATTCATGAGTGCTCAGGATCACTGGTATGATTGCAAACCTAATAGTACAGAAATAGGAGCAGAAATAAAACAGTGTCTTAGCAGTTGGGTAAGCTACTAAATAAAACCATGTTAAAAATGGATATCAAATTATATAGCTGTTTTTCCAGATCTGAGCTTACAACAGATAAAATAACTACCATTGGATTATAGAGATGTCTCCAATGTCTTTTGGAAGATTGCTTTGATGACATCACTAGCATTCACAATAATAAGAGGCCTTTGTATGGATGCAAGAAAAATACCTATATACTGGAGATTGTCACAAAGTGTTAATAATGCCTTAAAGTGGATCTGGTACTCTAAGATATGTTTATTTACGGATAATCAAAACTGCATATATGTTGTACTAGCCACTTGTTGGTAATATACATACTTTTTGAGAAATTAACCTGTATTTGTTTGTGACATATTGTGGCTCTTAATGCTTACCAGGTTATGCGTGGACCAATGTTACCACACACAGTGAAAGAATCTAGAATGTGTTCACACACCGGGGATATTTGTAATACCACAGAGAGTGATATATTTGGCTTGGAACAGAGTTAATTAGCATACTGCATAGGGAATTAGCATAAAGTGCCACAATGTGCCAGCAAAACATTTAAGATATTGTAATGTTTTAGATATATAATATGTAATATTGTAGCGAATAAAAAAAAAGAAATCCATCAATGTCATTTCTATCTCTCAAACCTTTATGGTTTGAGAGAACGTTTTAAAGAGCCCCCCTCCCCTTTCCCTGAATTCAGCTGTAAGCGGACAGCAGGAGATCCTGGTCCGGGCACCGGCAGGAGGCTCTTCAACAGAGGTGAAACAGCAACATTTAAAAAGAACTACTTCACTGGAATGGTCTACATAGTGTGCTTGGTTTGCAAGCACACTTTGTAGAGATTTCCAATGAAGTAGTTCTTTTTAAATATCATTATTTCGGCTCTGCTGAAGAGCCTCCTCGAGTCTGCCGATATGGATCTCCTTCTGTCAGCTTCACAGCTGACATTAGGGAGGGGAGAACTTTAAAACGTTCTGACTCTCAAACCATAAAGGTCTGAGAGATAGGGACGGCATAGATGGAGTTCTTTTTTTATTCTCTACATTATTACCTTTTATATATCTTAGACATAACAATCCCTTTAATTTCTCAAAACTATTCATTATACAGAAAATGTCTAGCACGGGATAAAGACAGATTTAACTTCTCTGTTAAACAAAAATAAACAGTTCAATGTGTAGATTAGAAAATGGCAGCCTGGATGTAGTATGAACAAATAGTTTAATTGAATAATTTTCAATGATTTTAAGATTCAAAGTACTATTTCATTAATTAAACTGCAAAAGAAAAACACATGGGAGACGACATGGAAAACAATACGTATTTGACATTTGACCCATTGGAATGTCCTCGAGCACTACGTGATCCTACAGGATGACAAATATAGAAGAGCACATGTATAAGTTTATAGGTTATTGGATGGGGCTTTTCAAGGACGGATATTATAACATCTACACACTGATGATACTCATTTATTGATTTATTATTTTATTTTCTGGCTAGCTGGCATATTAACCCTTGCTTCACAATGAGTTGCATGCCCCAGTGGTTTTTAAAGGGATAGTAATACTTAAAATGTAAAAAAAAATATGTTGTAGGGTTTATCCCCTCGAGTAAAACAAGAGTACTCCCACTGCTGAAAGGCGTTTCATTCAAAGGTTATTAATTTTCAAAGTTGAATTTTTTAGGTGCAATATCACAGTGGCCTGAAATTGTACAGTGGCGCTGTTGCTACACCATCCTATGGAGATTTATGGTCCCAGGACCAGAGCTGTCCATAGGATTGTGTAGCAACAGCGCCACTGTACAATTTCAGGCCACTGTGATATTGCACCTAAAAAATTTGACTGAAAATTAATAACTTTTGAATGAAACACCTTTCAGCAGTGGGAGTACTCTTGTTTTACTCAGGGGGATAAACCCTACAACATATTTTTTTTTTTACATTTTAAGTATTACTATGCCTTTAAAGGGTTACGACTGATATGACTAAATTAGAACTTCGTATGTTTCCACTCTGAAACCTGGCCCGATCCTAATGTTATTATTACAATTGATGTAAATATCTATCTATAGGTAGCTGTGGGGATTAGAATACATACAGTATATAGCCTTCTATTGTATTGTTATATATTGTGGGATTAGCCATGTAAATCATTGTTTTGTAAAGGGCCACACACATACTTGGGGGTAGTGTTATTTTAACTATATAATGCTTTCTCCTCTAATGGAATATTAACGTGTTGCTCTACATGAAAATGCTTTTTATGGGATAGTTATTTCAAAGAAAGAAAACAATACAGATGAAAATATCAGAATTATAAGCAAAAAACTCTTCTGATCATACAATTCCCCTATTTTTTTTCTCCCTAAATAGCCCACCAAGGCTAGCTCATTAATAATAGGTCAGATGAATAGTACATTCTGACTGGAGATAAAATGGGGATGACAAAATATCAACTTCCGACTGCTCAATTGCATGCAGTATCTACACACAGCTGGTAATTACTTTTAATTTAATTAGGTCCCCTGGTATTGTTTTTATCTCATAGATTGCATTACGAACATGTGATATGTTAAAGCAACAAGACAAATACTGAAGCAATGAATAGAATACCTTTTAAAATTCATCCCAAGGAGCACTAATTTAAATCCATGAAATATAAAATGTATATTAGCGTAAACAAACATAAGATTTAAATACTGTTATTTTAATATTCCAATTAAAGTGCATCTTTGAGGCTGATGAACTAAACAGAACTGGTGAATTCTGGAACAAACCAACTGCTCCTTAGGGGACACATAAATATTCAAAATTGATTTAAATGGGGCTTTTAATCCCTGGAATATAAATAAAGTCGCTAATGCATTGCAAAGCATTAGATGGGGATAGAAAGGAGAGGGTTGGGAGGTCCTCTTCAGTTTAGGGGTCTCCTTCTCAGGATCCATGCCCAGGATTTAGACCAAGGATGGGTAATGTGAAGCCCTCCATCTGATGCCAGACTACAATGATGATGGGAATTGTAGTCTGACATCAGCTGGAGGCCTCACATTGCCCACCGCTTCTTTTTTTAAATTTTATTGATAACCATATTTTATTGAAATGATAAAGAAACAGTTACGTATTTATTTACATTTTAGGCCGCTTGAGCAGTGTTCATTGTAAGGAAAACAAAAGTGAGGAACCCTGCGCTGAAAGAGTAATTAAACTGGCTGGAACTACATGCTGCCTATTTATTCCAGTGCAGTTCTGGATATACAGTTATCTTTAACCCCTTAAGGACCGGCGCACGCGCAGCCGGCAACTGAGGACCACGGGGCATTTTTTTTAAAGTTCCGGTTTAGGGCTTCCAGAGCAGCATGCAGCCACGCCAGGAGCCCTGAACTCCATGCCATGCCAAGACCGTCACTAGTCCTTAAGTGCCGGACCGCCTTGACGGTCCTGGCACATCAATGGTCCTTAAGGAGTTAACTCTTTCAGTGGTGGGTTGCTCATCTTTACTCAGCTTAGAGGGAAAGCTGCAGGAGTACGCTGATGTGTGTTGCACTGGACAGATCTGTGATAATTGATACTCTTGTGTGGTCCATAAAGGCCATGGGTGAACATCTGAAGTATTTGGGGACCTATACTTGACTAGGGTAGCTTAGAGGACATTGGGGGGTGGGGGATTCTACAACATTCTGCTTTTGCTGCTGAAGCAATAATTTGCAACATGGAATTGATATAGATGGAGCTGAAGAATACTGCGATTAATAGGAAAGCTCATGCCAGCCATACTCATCAGTGGCCATAGATTAAAAAAATAGCAAACAAATAAATCTAATAATAAAATAATAAAAGTCATGGCTAAATGAATGTCTCTATAATACTTGCTTGATTTCTTAAAATTATAAAAATGTATTTCTAATATCACCTAGAACACGAGGCCCTTCAACTGCTATCACTCTGAAGCATTGTCTGGATGGAGAAAGGCAAGGGACAATCTTCAGTAAGCAAAAGGAAAATCCTGCCCTCTTCTTCAAGGGGGCAGAGTTTTCCTTATAATTACTGACTGAAGATTGTCCCTCGCTGCATCTGTCTGGGCCCACGACTGGATTGCAGATCTAAGGGGAGGCAGCCAAAATGGGTGGGAGGGGTATCTTTTTACCTTGAATGTCTTTATTATACACTTACTATCTCTTTAAGAGAATGTTGGGAGTTGTAGCCTGGCCGCGCCTGGAGGGACTCACACTGCCCATCCTTGACCTAGAACCAGGGTAATTAGTTGTTGGACCTCCTGCGATTAGGGGCTATAACTGTCATCATCCTCAACTAGCCAATGATTTACAAGCTTCTTCACGTTAAAGGGATAGTAATGTTTCATAATAAAAGCAGCTCTAATTAATCATCATAGTATTTGGACTTTGGAGAGTGTTATTTTCAATTTGGAGTTGGAGTTCATTGAATGACAAAGTATCCCCCTCCCGCCTCTTTTACCGATGTAACACTGCTTAGCCAGATCAGTAGGGAGGTGCCCAGGTAGACTCCAGAGAGGGACAATCTTCAATTAAGATAAGGGAAAAACTTGTCAAGGGGGGCAGGGTTTTCATTGTTCCCATAGGAAGACAATTGTCCCCTGCTGTTATCTGTCTGGTCTATGGACTGCATTCCACATCTGAGAAGAGATGGCTTACACTAGGTAAAAGGGGCGGGAGGGGGAAACTTTGCTTGTGAATATCTCTCAAACCATAAATGTTTGAGAGATAAGACTTATATCATTCTTCATGTTTTTTAATGCCTACAAAATAAAATAAAGATAAAACGAAGTATTACTATCCCTTTAACGTTAAAGCCTGAGTTACGTGCTTCTGTATGCACTAAAGGAGTCTGTACTATCTAACCTTAGTGTAAGAGCAGCACATACACTGCACTGGCAGGTTTCTACATGTTCTCCCTTTCATAGGATTTAGTTTTACTACATTCTGTTTTACATATTTGTCCAGGTAAATACCCTTAAAGTAACATTAATAATGTAATTAACTTCTATCTTATGGAAGAATTTGTTGTACTATTTTCAGATGTATTTGTCAAAGATTCCACATCTTGATAAAACATGATATATAATACAATATTGCATGTGCTGTTTGTCAGCAGGCTGGGGAAGTACTTTTCCTTTGCACTCACATCTTCCTGTTCTACAGGCTTTATTCTTCATATATGATTAGGGGCATGCACTCACCAGAAACGTTGAACCTCCCTGCATCTCTTAAGGAGCTACAGGAAGCAATGGCACTTTTCCACGATTGACTGTGCTGTATAAATATATGCTTGCATTTTACTGTGTGGCTCAGCAAGTAATGGCGAATATAAGGAAAATGTTTCCCCCAGCTTGCTGAAAAGGTAAGCATGCAACTTTCTCTAGCATAGAGTCTATCAATGCCTGCAAAATGTTGCACATTATAAATTTTCACAGAATACATTTTATGTTATCATTAGTGTTCCTTTAATCAGGGGCATACCTACCATTGGTTCTGTACTATCCTGTAACACCTTACAATCAGGCCAGTTTACTAACTAGGCTGGAGTCCACTTACATAATCACAAAGGTGAGCCTATTCCCTTTTCTTCATTATTCCTTTGAATGACAGAGAGGTGTCCAATGCTCTGCAAAGCAACAAATGACATTAACTCTTTGAGTGACAGAGGGGCATCAATACCCCTCTGGTACTCAAGGGATTAAAGGGGTTAGCTGTCAGCATGAGGGTCATGAATCATGATGTACAGTGGCATAACAATAGGGGTTGCATGGGTCACACCTGTGACCGGGCCCATCACACCAGGGGTCCGGCCGCCCCCTGCGACCGCCCCACCCTGCGCACGCACCAAGTAACAAGCTGAGGTCTGTGCTTTCTTCGGCACAGACCTCTAGCAGCTGCTCTCCCTCTTTGGCTCTTTAGTAACACAGATCACTGGGAGATGACAGGCACAGTGGACCACCAGGGAGGAAGGAGATGGACACGGGGGGGGCAATGTGGAGATTGGGGGCAAGGTGGAGGCAATGAGGAGACTGGGGCAATGTGGAGACAATGTGGAAATTGGGGGCAATGTGAAGGCAATGTGGAGGAAAAAGCAATGTGGAGATGGGGGGCGATGTTGAGATTGGGAGACAATGTAGAGATTGGGGGCAATGGGGTGCAATGTAGTTGGGGGTCCCATGGCAGTTTCTGCACCAGGGCCAGGTGGCTTCTAGTTATGCCTCTGATGATGTAGCAGCACCCTGCCTCTTTAAATCAATTGCTTTTCCTCTCTGTCTATCCCTGTCACACAAAGACCTTCTTAGATACCCTAGAGGTGAATTATACCTTGGGTCTGTGTTGGAAGGCGATTCAAATTTTCTCTGGTACTTTAAAGTAACACTAACATAATAAAAATGAAATCATGTACTTACACCTAGCATATGTATAAATTAATAATTCATATATTGCATCCCTAAAATATAATGCTAAATTTGCTTTTTTAACTCATGTGTAAATTGTTCAGTTCAGAGAGCATTTATTTAAAGGCATAGTAATACTTAAAATGTAAAAAAAAAAATGTTGTATGGTTTATCCTCATGTGTAAGACAAGGGTACTTCCACTGCTGAAAGAAATCTTATTCAAAAGTTATTACAGCTCAAACTTGAATTTATAGGAGCCTGAAATTGTACAGTGGTGCTGTTGCTACACAATCCTATTGACAACTCTAATCATCCATAGGATGGTGTAGCAACAGTGCCACTGTACAATTTCAGGCCACTGTGATACTGCAGCTAAAAAATTTAAGTTTGAGCTGTAATAACTTTTGAATAAAATACACTTCAGTAGTGAGAGTACCCTTATCTTAATCAGGGGATAAGCCCTACAACATACAGTTTTAAACATTTTAGGTATTGCTATCCCTTTAATGTTATTAAATGTGTTTGTATTGAGAGGTAAGAATTAATTTATAGTGATTAGCACTCATTGCTCTTGTATTCAGAAAACCTGCTGTCTTATTTTGACCAATTAACAGATAATCTTGGACAATCAAAGGGAGCCCTGCAAAAAGCAGGAATGGCTGCTCTCACAGGGCTTATGTAAGACAAGATTTGATGACTCAGAACACAAAGAGAGGATGTATACAGATACTTACATGGTATTAATGGGGGTCTGTGTTAGTGGATGTTATTCAAACGTGTCGCAGACCATGTTGTGGAAACGGGGCAGCCTCAGTTTTCCCTCCAGTGATACACTAGGTTCCTCCCTTGATTTTGATTGTTTTAGCATTAGTGTCCTTTTATGACCCATATTATCTATAAAATATTGCATCTTTTGTTTTCAGCTGTACCTCTGCATTTCTTCATGCTGTGACCTTCATGATCCATTTGTTAGTACATGTTGAATGTAAAGTATACATTGCCTTGGTCAGAGTTTTCTGGGAGCAGAGAACAGAGCTCCCAGTTCCTCAAATGGCTATACATGAAACACTTCTGAGGTACTGGGGGCAGGACTGGGGGTGGGGGGTGTAAAAGAAAAATATATATATAACAGTTTAACCCCTCTTTGCTTAAATTAATAAATTATTTAGAACAATCCTGAAATATTTTATTTACACAGATTAGTTTATAAATACATATACTAAAGTTTAAACAAATGTTAATGTGATTTTTATTACTGTGGAGAAATATGGAACACCACATAGGCTGATTGCCTAAAAGAGGGACACCAGGAAGGAAATGAGGGACATAGGGATTTTTGCCTCAGAGGGGCATTACCCTCCTAAAAATGGACACTTGGCAGGTGTCAGCATGTGGTCTCGGTTTTGTATTGATATCTTGTCAATCATCTTCCCGCACCGGAAATATATCTGGCATTTCTGAATCCTAGTGTTCTGGCATTCAGTTTGCCTTTGTGTACGACCATGGGGGAGATTCACTAAGCGGTGATAAAGAGATGATGGAGTGGAGATGACTTCTCCAGTTTATCAGTTCTACAATTCCTATGTTATTCTATGTAGCCTATTCACTAAGATCTCTTAAGTCTTAGTGCATAATTCTTAGGCTCCATAAAATAACATAGGAATTGGAGAAGTGATAAACTGGAGATTTCATCTGCACTTTATCACCTCTTTATTAGTGATGAGCGAGCACCCCAATGCTCGGATGTTCGGGTGCTCTGACCGAGCACCCCCTGAGGCTCGAGTGCTCGGCCGAGCACCCGAGCCCCATTGAAGTCAATGGGAGGACTCGAGCATTACACCAGGCACCCCCTGCTCTGATGAGGGGAGGGTGCCTGGTCCATAGGAAAAGGGCAGAAAAAGATGGAAACACTACAGAAATGGTTCAGGGACAGCATAGGGAGGATGTCTGGATGCACCTTGGACTCCAACATCGCTGCTGGGAACGATCTTTCGCCCGTAGTACGCCATTTTTACAGACTGACCGTAAAACACACAAAAAGGAAAATAAAAACGACTTTAGGCGAAAAATTGTTACCAAACAGTATTTGCTGTATATTTACTTGTATATCATCTGCAAATTCTCCCAAAAATTTCATCGATTTTCTGAAGTGAGGCCATGATTAAGAGGGAAACGTGCGCAGAGGCAAATTATCCCAAAAATTTCCTTGATTTTCAGAACTGAGGCCATGATTAAGAGGGAAACGTGCGCAGAGGCAAATTCTCCCAAAAATTTCCTTGATTTTCAGAACTGAGGCCATGATTAAGAGGGAAACGTGCGCTGAGCTGACCATCTAAAACATTATGGGTGAGGGTCTGCTGCAGAGCTGACCATCCTAAACATTATATGCGAAGGCCCGCTAGTGAGCTGACGCTATAAAACATTATATGAGAGGGCCCGCTAGAGAGCTGACCCAATAAAACATTATATGAGAAGGCCCGC
This sequence comes from Rhinophrynus dorsalis, assembly GCA_037306005.1. Classification (NCBI taxonomy): domain Eukaryota; kingdom Metazoa; phylum Chordata; class Amphibia; order Anura; family Rhinophrynidae; genus Rhinophrynus; species Rhinophrynus dorsalis. The sequence goes on along the minus strand of CM074723.1, from coordinate 64,972,995 downwards.
TGGTGAGCTGACCTATATAAAAATTGGCAAACAGGGCCCGCTGGTGAGCTGGCCCTATATAAAAATTATATCACAGGGCCCGCTGGTGAGCTGGCCCTATATAAAAATTATATCCCAGGGCACGCTGGTGAGCTGGCCCTATATAAAAATTATATCCCAGGGCATATGGAAGAGGAGGAGGAGGATGAGAACATTAAGAGTCAACCATATACCCGTTTTTGGGGTGGAAGGGGTGAATGGGAATACAGAGTATTCCCATCATTGTAAATAACATATATAAAGTGAGTTTATGTTCCCCCGGGGCTTTCCTCCAGTGGAGTGGAGAAGTCAGGGGAAATCCAGGCCTTGTTCATTTTTATAAGTGTCAACCTATCAGCATTGTCGGTGGAAAGGCGGATACGCTTATCTGTTATGATGCCACCAGCAGCACTAAATACCCGCTCAGACAGAACGCTGGCGGCAGGGCAGGCCAGCACCTCCAAGGCGTAGAGTGCCAGTTCATACCACGTGTCCAGCTTGGACACCCAGTAGTTGTAAGGCACAGAGGGATCATTGAGGACGCTGACACGGTCTGCTACGTACTCCTTCACCATCTTCCAAAACTTTTCCCTCCTTGTGACACTAGGCTGCGCATCAGGGTGAGGGTGCTGGCGGGGTGTCATGAAGGTGTCCCACGCCTTGGAGAGTGTTGCCCTGCCTTTCTCGGAACTGCTGTGTGCTCCCCTTTTCTCCCCTTCTCGGTTGGCCAAGGTAGCACGTACTCTGCCGCCAGCGTTGTCAGATGGAAAATTTTGGAGCAATTTTTCAACAAGAACCTTCTGGTATTGCACCATTTTGCTTGTCCTCTCCACCGGAGGAATGAGAGATGAGAAATTCTCTTTGTAGCGGGGGTCCAGAAGGGTGAACACCCAGTAATCCGTGTTGTCTAAAATGCGTACAACGCGTGGGTCACGGGAAAGGCAGCCTAACATAAAGTCAGCCATGTGTGCCAGAGTACCAACAGTCAAGATTTCGCTGTCCTCACCAGGAGGCTGACTCTCAATATCCTCATCCTCTTCCTCCTCTTCTGCCCACCCACGCTGAAGAGATGGAACTAAAGTTCCATGGCTACCCTCTGTAGCGGAGGCAACCGTGTCTTCCTCCTCCTCCTCCTCCTCCTCCTCCTCCTCCGCCTCCTCCAATTGTCGCTGAGAAGACGAAGTGAGGGTGCTCTGGCTATCACCTTGTGTAAGCTCTTCCTCCCCCATTTCCACCTCTTCCACATGCAAAGCGTCGGTTTTAATTGTGAGCAGCGAGCGTTTCAGTAGACACAGAAGTGGGATGGTTACACTGATAATAGCGTTATCGCCGCTCACCATCTGTGTCGATTCCTCAAAATTGCGTAAAACCTCGCAGAGGTCTGACATCCATTCCCACTCCTCACTTCTGATTACAGGAAGTTGAACGGAGAGGCGACGACCGTGTAACAGCTGGTACTCCACTACTGCCCTCTGCTGCTCACAAAGCCGGGCCAACATGTGGAAGGTGGAGTTCCAGCGCGTGCTCACGTCACACAGCAGCCGGTGAGCTGGCAATTGTAAGCGCTGCTGCAGCTTCAACAGGCCGGCCGAAGCTGTAGATGACTTACGGAAATGTGCACACACGCGGCGCACCTTGGTCAAGAGATCATGCACATTGGGGTAGGTTTTTAGAAATCGCTGCACCACTAAATTAAATACATGCGCTAGGCATGGTACGTGTGTGAGCTTGCCGAGCTCCAAAGCCGCCACCAAGTTACGCCCATTATCACACACAACCATGCCTGCTTGCAGGTTGAGTGGCGAGAGCCACTGCTCGGTCTGGTGACTAATCCCCTGCAACAGCTCTGAGGCCGTGTGCTGTTTGTCCCCAAGGCAGATCAGCTTCAGCACGGCCTGTTGACGCTTCCCCACTGCAGTGCTACACTGCTTCCAGCTACTGGCTGATGGGGGAGTGGCGGTGTGTGTAGAGAATTCGGAGGTGGAAACGGAGGAGGAGGAGCCAATAACGTAGGTGCTGGTGGAAACCCTGATGGAGGTAGGGCCCGCAATCCTCGGCGTGGGTAGCACCCGTGCCATCCCAGGGTCCGAGTCGCTCCCAGCCTCCACGACATTCACCCAGTGTGCCGTCAGGGAAATGTAGCGTCCCTGGCCACAAGCACTTGTCCATGTGTCAGTCGTTAAGTGGACCTTCCCAGTAACTGCGTTGGTCAGGGCACGGGTGATGTTACGGGACACATGGTGGTGTAATGCGGGGATGGCACACCGGGAAAAGTAGTGGCGGCTGGGGACCGCGTACCGAGGGACAGCTGCTGCCATCAGGCTGCGGAAGGACTCAGTGTCCACAAGCCTAAATGGCAGCATTTCGATGGCCAGTAATTTTGAAAGGTGTGAGGTTAGTGCTATGGCCTGTGGGTGGGTGGCTGGGTATTTTCTCTTGCGCTCAAATGCCTGGGGTAACGACATTTGGACGCTGTGCTGGGACAGGGAAGTGGATGTGGTCGCTGATGGTGCTTCAGATGCTACAGGTGCAGGGCGGGAGGTATGCGGGCCTGCGCCTTCGACAGGCGATTGGCCGGCACCGAAAACAGGGGAAGAGGAGGCAGTGGTGTGGCCTGCAGACACAGATGGGCGATCCAGGCGTTCCTCCCACTTACTACGGTGCTTGGATGCCATGTGTCGGATCATGCTGGTGGTGGTGAGGTTTCTAGTGTTCATGCCTCGGCTCATTCTGGTGTGGCACAGGTTGCAAACTACAAATCTTTTGTCGTCCGCACTTTCCTTAAAAAAACGCCATACCGCGGAACACCTACCCCTTGGCAAGGTAGATTTACGCAAGGGGGTGCTCCGTGGAACATTTGCGGGCCGGTTTGGTGCGGTCCGCCTTCTTTCTGTAGCCACACCACTGCCTCTTCCAGCCTGTTGCGGTGCTGCAGATGGCTCACCCTCAAGACTGCTGTCATCGCTCGGCTCTACACCTTCCCAGGTGGGGTCAGTCACCTCATCGTCCACCAAGTCCTCCTCCACTTCCTCACTCTGATCATCCTCCTCAAGTCTTGATCCCACCACATACTCGGTCATTGACAACTGTATAACATTCTCCTCAACAAGGTCTTGAGAAGGAAATAGTGGTTGATTTAATGGCAACTGTGTCTCATCATCATCATCATTATCCACTACTTCCTTTGACCTTAAATGCCGTTCACATCTGTCATCTTCTTGTGATTGGGTAGCCTCTAGAGGTTGTGAATCAGGGCACAAGATGTCATGTTCCTCTGCAAGCGTGCTTGGAGAGAGGGTCAAATGAAGGATTGGTGATGAGACGAGCTCATCACTATATCCCAGTGTGGGATCACTTCTTTGACCAGACCGTGTATGGTGGGAGGAAGGATGATCAGAGTGAGGATTATGTTGACCAGACTCTTGGCTACTGAGAGTGGACTTGGTGGAAGACAGGGTGGTGCTTAACCGACTGGAAGCAGTATCAGCTGTCATCCAACCGACCACCTGTTCGCACTGGTCGGACCTCGAGAGTGATGTCCTGCGACGCCCTGTGAAATCAGACATGAAGCTAGGTATGGTGGATGTCTTTCTTTCTTGTGCTCTGGCACCAGGCACAGTTTCTCCGCGTCCTGACCCGCGCCCTGAACTTTCAGGATCACGTCCACTTCCCCGTCCCTTTTTACCCGCCTTCTTCATCTTACACGATATATATGACTTTAATATATATGAGTTTGAAAACTTAACAGTATTTCTTACTATTCTGCAACTCTGCAGAGTACACAGAATAGGCTGCTAAACTGCGGTGACACACACTGAATGGAATAAGTGACTTTAATATTTGAGTTTGAAAAATTAACAGTATTTCTTACTATTCTGCAACTCTGCAGAGTACACAGAATAGGCTGCTAAACTGCGGTGACACACACTGAATGGAATAAGTGACTTTAATATTTGAGTTTGAAAAATTAACAGTATTTCTTACTATTCTGCAACTCTGCAGAGTACACAGAATAGGCTGCTAAACGGCGGTGAAACACACTGAATGGAATATGTGACTTTAATATTTGAGTTTGAAAACTTAACAGTATTTCTTACTATTCTGCAACTGTTCAGAGTACACAGAATAGGCTGCTAAACTGCGGTGAAACACACTGAATGGAATATGTGACTTTAATATTTGAGTTTGAAAACTTAACAGTATTTCTTACTATTCTGCAACTCTGCAGAGTACACAGAATAGGCTGTTAAACGGCGTTGAAACACACTGAATGGAATATGTGACTTTAATATTTGAGTTTGAAAACTTAACAGTATTTCTTACTATTCTGCAACTCTGCAGAGTACACAGAATAGGCTGTTAAACGGCGTTGAAACACACTGAATGGAATATGTGACTTTAATATTTGAGTTTGAAAACTTAACAGTATTTCTTATAATTCTGGAACTGTACAGAGTACACAGAATAGGCTGTTAAACGGCGGTGAAAGACACTGAATGGAATATGTGACTTTAATATTTGAGTTTGAAAACTTAACAGTATTTCTTATAATTCTGGAACTGTACAGAGTACACAGAATAGGCTGTTAAACGGCGGTGAAAGACACTGAATGGAATATGTGACTTTAATATTTGAGTTTGAAAAATTAACAGTATTTCTTACTATTCTGCAACTCTGCAGAGTACACAGAATAGGCTGCTAAACGGCGGTGAAACACACTGAATGGAATATGTGACTTTAATATTTGAGTTTGAAAAATTAACAGTATTTCTTACTATTCTGCAACTCTGCAGAGTACACAGAATAGGCTGCTAAACGGCGGTGAAACACACTGAATGGAATATGTGACTTTAATATTTGAGTTTGAAAACTTAACAGTATTTCTTACTATTCTGCAACTGTTCAGAGTACACAGAATAGGCTGCTAAACTGCGTTGAAACACACTGAATGGAATATGTGACTTTAATATTTGAGTTTGAAAACTTAACAGTATTTCTTACTATTCTGCAACTCTGCAGAGTACACAGAATAGGCTGTTAAACGGCGTTGAAACACACTGAATGGAATATGTGACTTTAATATTTGAGTTTGAAAACTTAACAGTATTTCTTATAATTCTGGAACTGTACAGAGTACACAGAATAGGCTGTTAAACGGCGGTGAAAGACACTGAATGGAATATGTGACTTTAATATTTGAGTTTGAAAACTTAACAGTATTTCTTATAATTCTGGAACTGTACAGAGTACACAGAATAGGCTGTTAAACGGCGGTGAAAGACACTGAATGGAATATGTGACTTTAATATTTGAGTTTGAAAAATTAACAGTATTTCTTACTATTCTGCAACTCTGCAGAGTACACAGAATAGGCTGTTAAACGGCGTTGAAACACACTGAATGGAATATGTGACTTTAATATTTGAGTTTGAAAACTTAACAGTATTTCTTATAATTCTGGAACTGTACAGAGTACACAGAATAGGCTGTTAAACGGCGGTGAAAGACACTGAATGGAATATGTGACTTTAATATTTGAGTTTGAAAACTTAACAGTATTTCTTATAATTCTGCAACTGTACAGAGTACACAGAATAGGCTGTTAAACGGCGGTGAAAGACACTGAATGGAATATGTGACTTTGATATTTGAGTTTGAAAAATTAACAGTATTTCTTACTATTCTGCAACTCTGTAGAGTACACAGAATAGGCTGTTAAACGGCGTTGAAACACACTGAATGGAATATGTGACTTTAATATTTGAGTTTGAAAACTTAACAGTATTTCTTCCTATTCTGCAACTCTGCACAGTACACAGAATGTGCTGCTAAACTGCGGCGAAGCACACTGAATGGAATATGTGACTTTGATATTTGAGTTTGAAGACTTAACAGTATTTCTTCCTATTCTGCAACTCTGCACAGTACACAGAATGTGCTGCTAAACTGCGGCGAAGCACACTGAATGGAATATGTGACTTTGATATTTGAGTTTGAAGACTTAACAGTATTTCTTCCTATTCTGCAACTCTGCACAGTACACAGAATGTGCTGCTACACTGCGGCGAAGCACACTGAATGGAATATGTGACTTTGATATTTTAGTTTGAAGACTTAACAGTATTTCTTCCTATTCTGCAACTCTGCACAGTACACAGAATGTGCTGCTAAACTGCGGCGAAGCACACTGAATGGAATATGTGACTTTGATATTTGAGTTTGAAGACTTAACAGTATTTCTTCCTATTCTGCAACTCTGCACAGTACACAGAATGTGCTGCTACACTGCGGCGAAGCACACTGAATGGAATATGTGACTTTGATATTTTAGTTTGAAGACTTAACAGTATTTCTTCCTATTCTGCAACTCTGCACAGTACACAGAATGTGCTGCTAAACTGCGGCGAAGCACACTGAATGGAATATGTGACTTTGATATTTGAGTTTGAAGACTTAACAGTATTTCTTCCTATTCTGCAACTCTGCACAGTACACAGAATGTGCTGCTAAACTGCGGCGAAGCACACTGAATGGAATATGTGACTTTGATATTTTAGTTTGAAGACTTAACAGTATTTCTTCCTATTCTGCAACTCTGCACAGTACTCAGAATGTGCTGCTAAACTGCGGCGACGCACACTGAATGGAATACGTGACTTTGATATTTTAGTTTGAAGACTTAACAGAATGTGCTCTAATCTGCAACTTTGCACACTAAACAGAATGTGCTCTAATCTGCAACTTTGCACACTAAACAGAATGTGCTCTAATCTGCAACTTTGCACACTAAACAGAATGTGCTCTAATCTGCAACTGTGCACACTAAACAGAATGTGCTCTAATCTGCAACTTTGCACACTAAACAGAATATATATATATTTTTTTTTTTTTTTTGTTTTTTTCCCCCCACACCAAATAACCTGCTGCCCCCACACACAGTAGTCCTAAAAAGGACTTTTGGTTCTTTTTTTTTCACAATTTTTGTTTTTTTCCTCCCTACACTGCCTTTCCCTTCCTATCCTCAGCTCTCCCTGGCTCAGACTGAGCCGAACTCGCTGGTCAGGTGCTATACAGCACCTGACCACGGGTTCTGGCCAGCCAATCAGTGTAATGCCAGCAGCCAACATGGCTGCTGGCATTACACCGATGTCAGAGCCTCCCTGCACGTTTATTGGCTGCGCAGCAGCCGCAAAACGTGCGGGGAGGAGACCCGAACATGGCGGGCGAGCACATGCGGTACTCGTACGAGTACCGCCATGTGCCGAGCAGAGCGATGCTCGAGCCGATCCGAGCATCGGCCGAGCATGCTCGCTCAACACTACTCTTTATCTCTGCTTAATGAATCTAGTCCCATGCCTGTTTTGACTCCTCTTCTGTATAGTATGCTGTTACCTTATTGTTACCGAATACCGACCCAGCCAGTTTAAGACTACTCTTTTGCCTGCTGTTCCCCTTGCCTCTTCATTACCGACCTGGCCTGATTTGAACTACTCTCTGTCTGCCATTGCTATTTGCTTCTATGAATTTATGTAGGTTTTCTTCCCTGGTTGTTGAATCTAGGCTTCCCTTGCTAGCCTTATGTTTCTCCTACTGTCGGATTCCATCCGATTTGTCTACCGATTGCCTGCTCTTTGCCTACTCACTGTTGTAGTTCCTGGTGCCAGTCCTCTCTAGTGTTGATCTTCTTTTTATCTCACTAGTTTCACTAGTCTACCTTACAGGTATACATCACTTTTTAGCCACGTGCTCCATCGCCGCTCCCCAGCCTGCACTCTCCCCCTGCCCTAGCTCTGCTTTCTAGCACTCGCCCTCCTGTGGGGCTCTATCCAGTATCTATTAAAGGAGGTATGAATGACTGTTAATACTTTTTATAAAGTTGCAATTAAAAAAAAAAATGACAGAAAAACCTATAAAATTTTGTTTTTTTCCATTTTTTCTCCTTTTTTTATTATAATCACATGAAATATGTGGTATCAAAGGAAAGCCCTATTTATGCTTAAAAAATTGTTTATAATTTGTGTGGATGAATTAAAAATATGGTTGAACAAAGTTATACTAAAAAGGCCAAAACTGCTTTTGTCCTCTAGTGTCAAAAAGTCCTTGTCACCAAGGGGTTAAAGGATTACATAATGTTCTGGAGGGAAGCATTTTTCAGAAAAATAAGAACACTAGAACAAGTAAATATGATCTAAAGTCATAGGGTTGAAGACTCAGATGAAATATGTAAAGTATTACTTTACTGAAAGGTAATAGATTTATCGAAAGCCTATCAGTGGGTGTGTTAGGGTCTAATACAGTAAGCAAATTCAAAAATGCCTTTGAGAGGAAATGCCTATACTGAGAACAATATAATATTTTGTAATTTATCTAGATAAAAAACTGGGAAAACTAGATGGGCTGACTGGTTCTTATCTGCTGTCAAAAATCTATGTTTCCACGTTTCTGCAAGTCCGTAGTGTGTAAAGCCTATACTTTTTTTATTTTTTTCATATGCCCTTTTTTTAACACTTTTTTTTTGTTCCTGATATTGAGCTCAGTTTCCAGAATGCTTTCAGTCAGGGACTAAAAAACATATATTTATACTATGTTGCAATCTTTCCGTAGCATTGATTGATCTGTATGCTCTAGTGGCAGGCTTTTCTACATTGTTTCTTTGCCTTTTTTACACTGTATGTTTGTTTGTTTTTAACATTACTGAATTCACTCTGCTTCCCCAATCCCAGGCAGCATTCAAGAGGTTAAAAGCAAAATGTAAATAACTAGACATTTTCATTTGTTCACTGCAGTGTAGACGGTATGCATCGGAGTTACTCTAGTTCTTAGTACATCAACCTTACAGACAAGATACGTTTCTGGTAGATACTTCTGAGTTGATGTTCTCCTACAATCATTTACATGATTATGTATAAATATTTTAGTTTTGCCCAACGTCAGCTACTGTGTCTAAGGGACTAACTGTTTTATAACTACTCTGGGTCTAAACTTTTCAAAAAGACAGTGTTAACAGCAAAAACTTATCTGAATATTTCCATGCAACTCGTTCAAAATTCAGAATTTGGAACACAAATTTAGAATGTTAAACATGGCATTATTCATAACCTGGTTGGCACTCATTTTCTCAAGGCAGCTCGCCAAACAAGCTATATCTCTACTCACAGGTGAAACAACATTCTGAATCTTTAAAATTTGGAAACATTCATAAATCAAAACAGGAATTTCTGTATGAGAAAACCTAACAGTCATGCCAGCTTTTTTTGTGCTAAATTGGAAAACAGTCAGCTGACTAAAGGACTTTTCTGACAGACGCACATGCTCAGTCAGACAATATCAATTAGCTTCTTCAATAAAACCTTTCTGAAAATGATATCTCAATTTAGTGTATCTCCTGGCTGCAAACAAGGAACTGTAATTGTTTGGAGAAAAGTTGAGTTTCTGAAATTGTTATGACTTTTCTTTTTCTGTTTGAAGACTTAGTTGCAGTAATTAATTTTTTTTGGGCTTGAAGAAAGTAGCCTTCTTTGCTTATACAAAGTATTTGTTAAACAATCAAGGAATGTTATTATCATATAAGGAAAACAAAAATAAAAATACTGGGGTTATTATTCTGAAGGGGTCATATAGGAGATTTAAGTCTGAACTGTTCTGTTCAACAGGTGATTTTGTTTGAAAACATCTCAAAAGACAGATTCTGAGCTGAGGCCTAATTAGCAGCACTGAATAATGCTTGTATCTATAGCAAAGCATATCCAAGAATCTTTATGAAGGTTCACAATGCAGTAGATATTGTGTATAGTGTATGTGTTTGGGTACTTGTGGCAAAAAAAATTTCAATTTGTGCTTTGATAATGTACAAAATAAATACATCTGTAATTAGCTGATACTATGTAGAGACAATTAAATAGAAATATAAAAGCTATAAAGTAGGAACACTTGTTAATGTGAGTAAAAAAAAATTACGTCTTTGTCCCCTTTTCTGATTAACTATGCCAGCGACCTTCAGCCTATATCTGTTATGGTGGTATGTATAAGGTGCAATGCAGATAACTCTATATATAGTGATGCTGAAAATAGTATAATATGTATATGTATATATATATATATATATATATATATATATATATATATATATATATATGGTATATAGTAATATATAATTAACCATTAACCATATTAACCATTTAACTGCCAAATACCAGCCAGAATGAACCCCTTAGAGATAGTAGACACTTTGAAGGCTCTAGTGGAGTAGGAAGCACACACACCAGGAAAGATTATGACTACTCTGGTTATCTTACTGCTAAGGCTATTACTTCAAACATGTGTACCCAGAACCTCATGGGGCCCTTAAAGGGGAACTTTCACCTCCGCATTATCATTGTTGTATCCCTTCCTTTGTGTCCCTTCTGTACATTGCGGTGTTTCTTTTTGCCTACAAATATGTTTAAATGAAGCAAAAAGGTACTTGAATTTTGTACCTGATGACGTTAGCAGCCGCACAGCCGCACAGCCACGCACCGTATGGTGCAGAAGACACTCTGCCAATGAGATCTCTCTCCAGCTTACTAACAGAACGCCTCCATCATCGGAGGATGCTGGGGCAAGTGAAAGGAGCTGAGGCTGTGGGAGTGTCTTCTGCACCATACGGTGCGCGGCTGTGCGGCTGCTAACGTCATCAGGTACAAAATTCAAGTACCTCTTTGCTTCATTTAAACATATTTTTAGGCAAAAAGAAACACCGCAATGTACAGAGGGGACACAAAGGAAGCGATACAACAATGATAATGCAGAGGTGAAAGTTCCCCTTTAACTTGGGGCTTCTTTTATATGTTACATTTTCAACTGAGTGTTGCTCTAAGCTATGTATTGTTTTCGTTCTAGTAATTCAAATGTAGGATTTTCAGAAAGGGTTTTATAAAAATAAATAAATAGATAAACGTTTGCAACAAAAAGATCCAGAATTAAATATGTGTACTTCTCCATTAAAACCAATTGTGATTGCCTGTGCATAGGCTACGGTGGGCCACCTGTAATCCTCCTACTGTCACAAACCTTTGTTTGCAGTGCTTAAAGGGATAGTAATGTTTCATAATAAAGGCAGCTCTAATTAATCATCATAGTATTTGGGCCTTGGAGAGTGTTATTTCAATTCTGTCAGAGTTGTAGTTCAAGAGTAACTGAATGATAAAATACCCACTTCCCGCCCTTTTACTGATGTAACACTGCTGAACTCAGAGCAGAAGGGAGGTGCCCAGGTAGATTGCATAGAGGGACAATCTTCATTTAAGATAAGGGAAAAAGCTGAAAAACCTTTCAATGGTGGTAGGACTTTCATTGTTCTCTCAGTAAGAAGATTGTTCCTTGCTGTGAGCTGTCTGGTTTGTGGACCAGATTCCACATCTGAGGGGAGGTGGCTTACACTAGGTAAAAGTGTCGGGAGGGGGATACTTAATCATTCAGTTACTCTTGAACTACAACTCTGACAGTATTGTAATAACACTCTCCATGGCCCAAATACTGTGAAGATTAACTGGAGCTGCTGTTTTTGCGAAACATTACTATCCCTTTAAGAGACATCTCTGTCATTCAAGTGGTTAATCCTTTGAGTGTTAGAGGGGTACGCAACGCATTGCAAAGCAATGCGTTGCTTACCCCTCTGGCACTCAAAGGCTTAAAAGACCCATTTAAATAATGGTTTGGTTCAGAATTCTAGCCAAGCAATAGGGTGGCTGTGGAGAAAAGAATAGACATATTTTGTTATGACTAATAGACAGCAAAGTATAGAGTAATTCAGAAATGGAAATCATGCCAACTGAATTAAGAATTTGTTATACATGAAATATATCATAAAAAGGCATCACTATTGTAAAAAAAATGTGATATCCCCAAAAATAACATTTTGATATTTTTCCAACAAGCATGCATGCTGGTTCCCATGGCATATAAAAGAAACTGAACACATGGAGCCCATCATTTAATATGGCCATTAATACAATTATGAAATCTCAGAAATGATCATGCAAGAGGTAGCATAGTTTTTTTTCAGCTATAATGTTCATACACTCTAACAGAGCAGGTGTTAAAAATATGTCTGAGTACAGGGCATTCAGATTAGTTTTCATGTGTGAAGGTAAGGAAATCATGAGTAACTCCAATCATGTATGTAATGGGTAGTTGTGATTGGGAAACCCTGAGTTAGGAATACGGGTGGACGAAAAGTCAGAAAAATTTCCCGCATGACTTTTCACAAAAAATGAATGATTTTTCACTTTTTTTGGTGGAACTTTTCTCCTTTTTGCTTTTTTGGCAAAAGGTTTCACCTTTTTATCACTGAAAAAGTTTTCACCTTTTCGTTATTGTCAATAATTGTCCACCTATATTTCCTGTGACTGCAACATGTCCCACCACACTATTGCTTCTTCTGAGGGTTGAAGTGGATAAATAAATAGCTGTGTCAACATTTGCCTTGAGGTTGTTAGTGGGCTGAGTGCCTTTGTCCTTTGCCCACAACACTAACTTCCTGCTTATGTAACACTGGCACAACCATCCTTGAAAAATAATTGTGGTTTGGGATATTACAGCAGGGTGCAACACATGACATCACTTCTTTAAAGCCTCTGTTGTCAACAAAAGAAAAGGGCAGCATACCAACCACCAACATTCTGGCAAGTTTATTATTTCATATTTGTACTTTTGTATATGTTTGTGCAGGTTTTGACTAGGGATGGGTGAAAATATTCACCTCAAACTGAAATTGGCGAATAATGGCACTTCCCACTTGGCAAATAATTTCCAGTGAAAAGTGCAATTTTTCCTCTTTTTCCTGTTTTTTTCAACTAGCTTATTGTGCATTGAAATCAATGGAAAAATAAATTTTTATCCATCTCACAAAAGTTTTCTCTACTTTTCTACAGATATATAAATGGGTGTCAGGATCTCACAGAAGCCATTCTGTGTTTGTGAGAGGAGAGAGCAGCATGTTTTTGATCTAGAGAAGATAGTGGCATTGAAGTTTAGTTCAGGAAATCTTTTAGGTAGGACATTTGTTCATTTGTTATTAGGAGAATCAGTGGGCACTCTGGGGCGAAGAAGGATGGAAGAAGGTTGAATCCAAATACCCTATCTGATCTTGCTGTTATTGTCTCTGTTTCTGGGGAAAGAAGTTGTTGATTTTGTTTTTCAGTTATAATTTTTTTTGGACTAACTGTGATAAGGACAACTTAAAATAAATTGAGTGAAGGGTTGCTATGTGGAGAAAGAGGGAGAAAGTGAGGGCAAAAAAAATCTAGAAAGTATAGTGAAAAGGAAGGCAGCAAAGCATTTCAACCAGCAGAAGCAGCTACATCGTCAATCAGAATATCCCATTTGGAACACAGGCCAATTCATGGGTCTCAGCAGAGGTGGCAAAAACCCAACACTGGTGGTGGTGGTGGTGGCACATTTCTTTGGGACTTGCTCCCTGAGTATAGGTTGGTAACTGACACACAGAAACACTGTGTAGCTCCTAGAAGTGGTCCCGCTGCATGTGAGATGGTTTCTGCATACTTTCAGGATAGCTACTTTCTATTCAGAAACAATGACCCCATGGACTACTGGCAAACAAAGCTCTTTGTGTGGCCAGCATAGACGCGTATGGCAGTGTAAACCCTTACTTGTCTTCCAGCAAGCATTGTGACTGAGAGGGTTTTCACCGCGGCTGGTTACATTATCAATGACCACAGGACATGGCTATCAAGCAGTAATGCAGGGAGACTAACATTCTTAAAAATGAACCAACATCTCATATCATCTGAGAATCAGATAGCAGAAACCATATATGACAGAGAAAGCCAGGACAAATATTTTAACGGTAGCACAGATGAGGAGGAGGAGGAAGAGGGATGTGAAGAAGGGTTGCCACCATCTACCCCAGTTGGGACCACTGCTATGACTGATAAGTAATGTGTGTCAATATTTTGAGAAGTAGGATAGCGATTTGACACAAACAATGGTAAAAACTATATACATACACAAATCACACCATACCAGTCCCCCCCCCCACCACTACAATACACATCTGCCTCATTGTAGGTTGTACTTTATTTTTTTTTTATTACTTGACATCATCATCATGAATATGTCCCTAGTCCCTTAAGCAGGAAGCTAGTGTTGTGGGCAAAGGACAAATGCACCCTGCATGCTAACACATTTTTCAGGGCTTACGTTCCTGTAGGACTCACAACTTTGACTTTCAGCCACTTGTTTCTAAACTACAGCCTTCAGAAGAAGTAATATTGTAGTGGGAAATGTAGTACCCATAGGAAATACAGGCAAAACATTTGTTAAAATAGGCGAAAAGGAGGAGAATTTTGCATTGGCCAAAAGAAGAAAACGTTTGAGAAAAAAAGGAGAAAAATCAACCAGTTTTTGCAAAAAGTCACGCAGAAATTTTTTTCCTACTTTTCCTACTTCTCTTATCTGGCCAATGAACCCTGGTAAATTTTTGGTGTTCTTCTGCTGGTGCTAGTTGAGGCACCTTTGACATGTTCATGGTGTGCCTCCCTGTCAGACCTGTGGTTGTGCTTCAGGTGGGAACAAGAGGAGGATGCTAGAGGGATATAGTCTAGATCTACATCATAATCATTGGGTCACCCTCAGCATCACCCGCCGCTTCTTGCCCACTACCCTTATATTCCTCTAAGCTTTTAGAGGTGTCAAACAATTTCTTTTTACTTTTACTTTCACAAAGTTAGCTACTACTTTGAGGACAGGTGTTTTAGTGCTTGTTTGTCTTAATGTCAGATGCAGCAGTTGGTTCAGCTGCTACATCTTCCTTCATTATGCCATCATGAACACTAGAATGCGACTCATTGTCGTCTTCAATGTTCTTCTTATTTGTTTTTTTATAGTAATGGGTCTGGTGGTGGTGGAACTACTGCATCCTCCCCAGGAGGAGAGGGATCATCATCATTATTGCATACAGTGCAACAACCATGGCTGCAGTCAGTTTTTGATCTAAAAAAAATTATAACAAAAAAACAAAATCAACAACTTCTTTCCCCAGACTTTCCCAGCACAGATAGAATAACAGCAAGATCAGCAAGAAAATTGTTTGGACGTCAGCTGCCTGTGTCTTTCAAATCAAATCAGTCAGAATGTTGGGGTATTTTGGGTCAACCTTCCTTGATCCCTTCGCACACCCTCAGACACATATAACACAGTTAATAACAGCAAGATCAGCAAGGAATTGCCTGTGTCTTTCAAATAAAGTCAGACAGAATGTTGGGGTATTTGGGGTCAACCTCATTTGCTCCCTTCTCGCACCCCCAGACTCTCCCAGCAGAGAGATAATTACAGCCAGATCAGGAAGGAGCTTGGATCATGGCTCCTTATGTCTAACCAGTCAGTCACACCAAATTATGGGGTATTTATGGTCAACCAACTTTCTCCCTACTTCTCCCTCAGTGTCCCCAGACTCTAATAATATAGAAAACAAATGTCCTGCCTAAAAGACTCACTAAACTAAGCTTCAACTTCTCTTTATTTGCCTGTCTTGTCTAGTTCAAAAATGTGCTACTTTCTCCTCTCACAAACACAGAATGGCATGCTGTCAGGGCCTGACACCCTTTTATATGCCTACAGGAAAAGAAGAGGAGACTACCATATGGTGGGGAGAAATTCAGTCTTCCCATTGATTTCAATGCAATGAGATAGATGAAAAAAGTGGGAAAATTGTACCTTTCGCTGGAAATTTGTTCACCAGGCGGAAGTGCTAATTTTCTCCTATTTTTGTTTGAAGTGAAAATTTTCACATATCCCTAGTTAGGAGAATAATATAGATCCTGTTTTAACACAGAATATCTCATATCTTGGTAGAACTTAAAATATACGATATTGCTGGATTGAAGTAATTGTTTTTGAGCAAGCTGGTAGGAGCCAATTCATTTGGTCTTTTCAATTCAGTATGGCCTCCTGAGGAGATAGTGAGGTGCAATGGACAATTGTTGCTGCCCACCTGCTAAAAGAAAACACATATTATATCATGTAAGTAAGAAAGATATGAAACTTTAACATTATTTTTTTAAATATGATACTATAATGTAATTTTGCATTTATGTTACATTAATACCATACACTTATAAAAGCATCAATTACAGTGCATGGTAAAACATAGTTAATTGAATGTTTAAGTATATGACTAACACCTGAAGAAATAAAAATTCAACCTCCTGCTCTTCAGGTGGCACTAGAACAAACTGTACAATTTATAGGACGTTAAGCAAGACTATAATTAAACAGTCTCAAACAGTGAGCTACTATGTTACTGTGAGAAGGTATATGTACCCAATGAAGTGCATCATCATTTTATTTCATAATTGGTGCAAGCAGAGAGAGCAGATTTGTGGTATAATTTCGTGACTGAAACCATTCTGAAAATTCAGAGAACCTTTGACAGTGAATTGCAGACAGACTATAAGTGAGATACATTACTACAGAGGGGGAGGTTACTGTTATTGGAATTGGATATCTTCATTAGAAGATGATTTAGGAGTACTGATAGACTTAACAGCAGTGTGCAGTGTCACTTTGCTGCTGCAAGAGCCATTTGGACACTATCATATATAAAAAGGGGTATAAATGCATAGGATGGGAATATAATTCTACCTCTGTATAAATCCTTGGTAAGGCCTCATCTGGAATAGAGAGTACAGTTTTGGACACTAGAAAATGTGCAGAGATGTACAACTAAACCAATAAAGGGATTGGAAAATTCCAGTTATAAAGAGAGACTAACCAAACTGTGTTTGTTATCATTAGAGAACAGATGACCTAAGGGGTGATATGATTATCATTTACAAATATATTATTTAATTAACCTTATATTCTCTGTACGTCTCGCTTTACCAATTTATATTGTAATCTTTCAAGCAAGGGCCTCACTTCCATTGTTTCAATGTGGTTAGCACATCTTGTATTGTCCAAACCCTTACATTTTAAAATGCAGCTTACACTTGTGGCACTATGTAAATAAACAGGTAAACTCCAAATATCTTGGCATTTGGCTTGACCCCAACTTCACTTTTAGTCTTCATACTGGTACATTAAAATCCAAACTTTATCCTAAAATAGGAGCTCTTAGAAGCAAATCCTGTCTAAGTCCCCTGGTAAGAAAACATTGTTGAACAGATACTAATGCCAGTCATAGACTATGGGGATGTAGTGCACCACAAATCCATCCTGCTAAACTCAACATTATATAATTTATTATGTCACTTTTTCCTCCAGTGTAACCCCTTACCGCCTGAGGATATACGTGTACGTCCCGAGTGGATGTCCCTTGTGGACAGAGGATGTACATGTACGTCCAGGAAATCTGGGTCCCCTCCCAGCAGCACGCAGTTCGGGGAATCCGGATTCTTAAAAAAAAAAAAAAATGTTCGGTGGGTGTTAAGGGCCACGTATGCGAGCGGCCGGTCACTAATGGGTTAATTACACTAGCCACCATTAAGATACGTGTAAAGAACTAAAGTGTATAACATTCAAATCTAGACATACCCTTCAACTTTCTTGACAATTTATAACCACTTCTGTGGAAAGCTACCATACCTTAGCAGTATGCTCACTCCAGCTCTTCATACTAACTATAACCTCTGCTCCACTGCTAATAACTTACTGAGTATCCCACACTACCTGAGCAGTATGCTCTCTCCAGCTCTTCATACTAACTATAACCTGTGCTCCACTGCTAATAACTTACTGAGTATCCCACACTACCTTAGCAGTATGCTCACTCCAGCTCTTCATACTAACTATAACCTCCGCTCCACTGCTAATATCTTACTGAGTATCCCACACTACCTGAGCAGTATGCTCTCTCCACCTCTTCATACTAACTATAACCTCCGCTCCACTGCTAATATCTTACTGAGTATCCCACACTACCTGAGCAGTATGCTCTCTCCACCTCTTCATACTAACTATAACCTCCGCTCCACTTCTAATAACTTACTGAGTATCCCACACTACAAGAAAGAAATAAGTCTATCTGCCTTCTCCTTTAGAGCTCTGAAAGTCTGGAAGAACCCACCTGAAAAAATCAGATCCTCTATCAGTCAAAAATATCTACAAATAACTGCTTCTTTATATCTAAAAACAATATGTAACTGTATATATATTATATTGTTAATCTATTTTGTGTAAATATGTAACTTTTTACTGTAAAAGTTCTCCAGGAGGGATGGCTGTTTCACTGTGCATTCCTGCCACTGCCATCAGAGCCAGTGGAGGTGGAGCCAGATTAAACCTTACAAGGCATTTTATTTATTAAAAGGGATCTATCACCCCTATACAAGTTAGCCTTAATAGTTAGATTATATAGTGAATATGTGTAAAAGTGTATTAATTTCATTTTTTAAAGGTCTATTTGGCCGACATTGAAGTAATAAACGCTGCCCTGCACCTACTTCCAGATAGACTGCGGTTACCAGCTCTGTACTGCAGTCTGTCACTCTGCCTCTGCTCCCCTCCCTTTATCCAGCCTCCTCTGATGATGTAGACTTTCTGCCTGTAAGCTGCAGTGCTCTCATTGGCAGAAAGCAATACCTAGCAAATGAGATAGCTCCAGCTTACAGACAGAAAGCCTCCGTCATTGGAGGAGCTGGATAGAGGGAGGGGAACAGAGGCAGAGTGAAAGACTGTGGTTACAGAGCCGGTAACCTCAGTCTATCTGGAAGTAGGTGCAGGGCAGTAGTTATTCCTTCAATTTCTGCCAAACAGAGCTTTACTTTTACACATATTCACTGTATAAAGTAACTATTAAGGCTACCTTGTATAGGGGCGATAGATCCCCTTTAACAAAAGAGAATTCTTTACACTTTTTGAAAACCAGAATGGCAGCATATTATTTTAACTGATATGCCAGACTGCATTTAACCCTTAGGGTGCCAAAGGAGTACCCCTCTGGCACTCAGAGGGTTAAGTCTGGCATATCCTTGGGTCCTTTTTGAAGGTTTTTTTACTTTTAAAATACAGATTGGAAAGAAGACGAAAGATTACAGAAAAACGTAGAAAGAAGAGAGAAGATTAAAGGAGACGACAGAGAGTGGATGACAGGTAAGTGTTCCAGTTCTGGATGTTAAGATAGTGTTAGTGTTGTTTAAAGGGATAGTAATACTTAAAATGTAAAAAAAAATATGTTGTAGGGTTTATCCCCCTGAGTAAAATAAGAGTACTCCCACTGCTCCATCCTATGGAGATTTATGGTCTATGGACCAGAGCTGTCCATAGGATGGTGTAGCAACAGCGCCACTGTACAATTTCAGGCCACTGTTATATTGCACCTAAAAAATTCAACTTTGAAAATTAATAACTTTTGAATAAAACACCTCTCAGCAGTGGGAGTACTCTTGTTTTACTCAGGGGGATAAACCCTACAACATATTTTTTTTACATTTTAAGTATTACTATCCCTTTAAGTGTCATGTTAGGGATAGTGTAGGGTTAGTTTTTGGGAGGTGGGGGGAGGGTGACTGCTTTGAGTTCACTCTAGTTGTTTGTGTCAAACTGTGTCAAACAACGAGAGCTGTCTACTGTCCTTTGATGTCCCCACAACCCACACTATTTAGCATGCACTGTGGGAACCACAATCTACAATGAGCATTTGGCCACAACTTGGGTTTTGGCCACCAATGCTGATTGCTCCATGTACCGGGCTAGCTATGAGATAACTGCGGTACAAAAGTAGGTTTCTCGTTCAGTGTTTTTCCTCCCTTACCGGCTGTTTTACCGATGGGAATAGTATTGATAAGTTGAGTTAAATTCCCATCCAGTGCACCTATGCCTCTTTTTATGCAGGCTAGTACCCTATTTCCTCTTGCAGCAGCTGAGTGACTGCTCACTGCTGTGAAGTCTATCGTATATCAGTACTTCTAAATCTTTCTCTAATGAGGATTCCTCAAGATGTTTCCCTTTTAGTGTATATGTAGCATGTTTGTTTCAACAGCCCAAATGCATAACCTTACTTTTATTTATATTAAAACCTTGACTACCAAATAACTGTTTGTAATTAATTTATTGGAAATGAAAAATAAATGCTTTTACTTTCAGGGTATAATGTCTTGTCACTTTAGAGGATATCCACAAACCAGTGGTATCTTTTGAAACTGGGGAGGTGAAATGGCTTAGCAGTGAAATGGTTAATATGCCACTTCACTAGCAAAAGACAGAAAAGAGAATTTCAGCTGCCAATTCACCTTTAACTTTTTGAGTGCCAGAGGGGTACCAAATGCATTGCAAAGCAGAGGTATCAGATGCATTGAATTGCAATGTGCTGGATACCTCTCTGACACTCATAGGGTTAACTTACATGCTGGGGCCTTGTGAAGAATGCTCAAGAAGTCCAGTTCTGGAGCGAGCCAACTGGACCACAGGGGGCATATAAAAATACCCCAAATTCCCTTTTATTTAACCCTTTGAGTGCCAGAGGGTTAGGCAACGCATTGCAAAGCTGGCACTCAAAGGGTTAAATGGGCCTTTCAACTCTTTGAATGCTAAAGTCTTCAGAGCAATGGATTAGAAATCTTAGTAACATTCAAGGGGTTAAAAGCCCAAATTTAATAAATGAGAATCTTTATTTTTCCTATGGTACATTTTGTTTGCTCCAGCATTGCTTATCTTTAGTAATGATGTTTATCTATTTGTCTGTCTATCTGTCTGTCTGCCTGTCTGTCTGTGTGTGAACAAAATTATTCCTCTAGGTATATTTTTAAATTATCACAAATGTGTTTGAGAGATTGCTTGCATTCAAAGGATTAAAAGTCCCTTTAAAATTCTTTAGACAGGTATCCAATGAAATGTAACACAAAACATTGTATATCTTTCTGGAACTCAAAGGGTTAATGCAATGAAAATTTAGTGAATTTTTATTTGTCCCTATGGTCAGATCAGGTGCGTTATAAGTGCATATGTGTCTCTACTGCTCTCCCTACCAGCACGGCAGTTATGAACTGATTCTCTGAATCCTGATCTTTAACCCTTTGAATGCCAGTGGTGTATCCAACGCATTGCTCTGCAATGCATTGAATAGCCATCTGGCATTCAAATAATTATAGGAGCAGTAAACTTTTATGAAAACCTATATGTTATAGAGCTTTTCCTGCTGAGTAAAGCAAGTGTACTCCTATCGCTGTCAGTTGTTTTATTCAAACTTTAAAACAGTTCAAATAACCAGAAAGAGAATTTACTGTGCTTTTACTTCCTGATTGTTCTAACAGTTTCTATCACATTCAATGGAGAACTGTAAGTCAATGACTTTCTTCTCCATTAGAATGTAACAGAATAACTAATTGGAATTTGACCACTAGAGGGCACTGCTTATGTAAAAAAAAACAAAAAACCCACAGGTTTAAACAGTAATAACCCTGAAAATATGCATTTATCATCAGTGGGAGTACCCTTATGTTATTCAACAGGAAACACCCTACAATATATTTTTTTTCATTAAAAAGTTTACTACTCCTGTAATAGTGTTTTAACTAGATGATCTGCAAACTAAGGGAGATTCCCTCATCTGTACTGAAAGGGTTAAAATAAAAGCACTGCTTATTCCTCTAAGTGTTGTCTCCCTTTAATTTTCAATGCTTCAATAGCAAAAAAGGCAGAAATGAGAATTCCATCTGCCAATTCACCTTTAACTTGCTTGCTATTTAGTTTAGCACACCTAACCTACTGCTGACAAAAAAAATATAATGAAAACAAATGACCGGAGTTGCTCCGAGGATACTGGATGCCAAAAGAGCACAGTCTGTAATTGCATGAGTGAAACAGAATGTTTAAAATAAGTTCAAGCACAGCGATAAGGATAAAGATGATGTTATCTACAGGATAGAATAACCCATTAACATACACCAGGGTGTTTTCAATCACTTAATCAGAAAGCCCTTTTCCTGAGTACTGTCTTTTGTCCATGCTCCATGAACAAACATAAATATTTTGGCTTTCCTGTATCATTCTCTGATAACAGACTCTTAAGCATAAGCCCTTCCCACCTCAAAGAAAAATGTTAGAAACAAATGATAATACATGAAAGATAGATATGATTCTAGTGCCAGGAGATTTATTGAACTCTTCAAAGGATCTCACTTTTTCACTTCTCTGTTCATTTTTTTTATTTGCTCAAACCCATGAGGATTTTAATAGAGGGGGTGTTTAGCGAAACACTCAAAAACATTGTTTATTTTTTTTTCTTTATAACAAAAAATATATTTGGATGTATCAGAGCAATTTATTTTGCACAAAGATTTCTAACATTTTCGCTAGTTGAATATAATCTGTCAAAATGTAAGTGAAAGCACAAAAAATAGGTTAAAGAACCAATAAAAGTACACATCTTTGGACCACACACACACACACATACATACACAGACATGAATATACAAACCTAGAGATATCCAGACACACACACATACATACACATACATATTCACACACATGCAGACAAATACACACACACACACACACACACAAATATATACATTTACACACAAATAGATACACACACACATACAGATACACACATACATATGCACACATACACAGATATACAGGTATAAATACACACATACATATAAAAGCAGACATTTACTCATCCATACAAATACACAAACAAGCAGACACATATATATATATATATATATATATATATATATATATATATATATAGATAGATAGATAGATAGATATAGATATATATATACATGGCCGTCATGTAGCTTTGGAGTGTTATGTGTTATGGAATGTATATGTCTTAAGGGTATGTTTGTCAATTGTATTGGTGCTTTTGGATGTTTTCGGAAGAAATAATGTAGATCTATTTCCTTATTTATTTCAGATACTGCCAAGAATTAACTGTCTATGTTTAGTTTTAAGTTGAATGTCTCCATTACTGTTGGCCAGCTGGGGTGTGTGGCCTACTGGCAGGACTACAACATCATCCCCAATCAGTCATGAATTACTGAAGGGCCTTAGTTTGGACAGCAGTGGTTTACATTGTATGTAGTGTTTATTTCATTTGGATAAAGATTTTTCTTCTTCAGAACTACTGTTTGAAAGATTAATGAAACGCAATGAGAATTATATTATTTATTTACATGGAGAGTGCAAAAAGAGAATTTTAGTCTTGCCTGTTAAATCTTTTTCTCTTAGTCCATATGACATACAGGTACCATGGGGAGGGGACAGCTCCTTCCAGTAATCTGGAACATTTCAAGACAAAGTCTTGGAGGTGAAGCTTTCCCTTCTCCTGTGAGCAATAAGACCCAAGAGGACTCCTACGTCCAGCCAAGCAAGGTCCCTTTCACAGGGTGGGAGACCTGTATGTCATATGGACTAAGAGAAAAGGATTGAACAGTTAAGACTAAAATCCTCTTTTCTCTGTTGTCCAATATGACATACAGGTACCATGGAGATGTATCAACATTAAGCTCCCGGGGGGGGGGGGGAGAAAAAGGAAAGGACCAAGCACCAGTCCTCATGATACCAGAGTTCCCTAGGACTATTCAGAAGTAGGAACAGCCAAACATAACTAAGTGTGAATGGACACTAATAACAATAGCACACAAGAACAAGAGCCAACCGGGCTCAAACAGTTAAAGAACAGTAAGGCACAGGAGTGACTAGGCCCTTAGACAGGCAGAACTGCCTGCAGGACCTTCCTGCCAAAACTCAGTGTGCACGGGGGACCAAGTCGCAGCCTTTCATAGTTGTTCACAAGAGGCTTGATTCTTCTAGGTCCAGGATGCCCCAACAGACCTGGTGGAGTGTGCTATAACACCTGCCCTAGGGCCCTCAGGGATGAAAAATAAGACATCAGTCTTATGTAAAGACTCAGAATTTCTGGGAGGCATGAAGAACAGCCTTGTCCTTGTGAAACACCAGGAAAGGCATGCAACTCAGCAACTCTGCATACAGAGACCACAGCCAGAAGAAAAGCCATCTTCCACTTCAGCAGACGCAGAGGACTGGTAACAAGGGACTCAAAGGGAGGCCATTGCAAGACACCCCGAACCAGGTTAAAGTCCCACTGGTGAGTGGAAGCCTTGTAGGCGGGGAAAGCATGAGGGACACCCTGAAAGAACACCTTGACAACTGGCAAGGTGGCAATGCGTCTCTGGAAAAATGCAGAGAGAGACGAAGTCTGAACCTTCAAGGCACTAAGACTGAGCCCTTTGTTCAAACCATCCTGCAAAAAGGACAGGACCATCGGAAGATCAAACTCCTGTGATTAATGGACCAAAACCTGTGGTAAGCCTCAGAAGAAACAGGCTTCCTAGCCTGGATCATAGTGGAGATAACATCGGGGGAGAAACTTTTTCTCCTCAGGATGGACACCATGTCATCAAAGCCAGATGCTTCACATCCTCCTTCCAGAAGTACCTCTGAAGAAGGATATCCAGTGGCAGTGGAAACAAATCCTGAATGGAGAGGGCAACCACCTCAGAGAACCAAGCCCTCCTGTCGAATAGGAGGCAATCATGATGACCGCTGGACCATCCATCCAAATATTCCAAAGCCCTCTGTAAGCCAGATGAAAGCACCATGGAATAGCCAGAGCATCCACAGCGAAAGCCAGTGGATCCCTGCATTGGGGACAAAACATTTGTACTTTCCTGTTTCCCTGATGGCCATCAGGTCTATCTGAGGGAGACCCCACTGATACACCAACAGGTAAAAAACACCAAGGAGCGGAGGTAAGCCCAAAGGGCAGAGCGATGAATGAAATTGCCCCTATTTGCAAGAGATGCGGAGAGACTTCTGACTGTCCAGATGAATCAGGAAAGTATGCATCCTGCAGATCCATAGACGCGAGGAAGTCTCCCGGGTACATAGTTGCAGTGACAGAGCTCAAGGACTCCATCTTGAGGCATGCAGTCTCCACAAAAGAATTGAGGTCCTTGAGTTCCAAGATAGGATGGCTGCCGTCATCCCTCTAGGCCACTACAAACAGGTTTCAATAGAAACCTGAAGCTCATTGAAAAGTTGCAACTTTTCCTGAGCCAGGGGAGTCCTGGCAGCAAAAGGGAGAGCAGCTTTCTGACAAGTCTCTTCAGTTTATATCTCAATAGTTAAAATCTCCCACAATTGGAGTATGCCCACATGTAGATTTTCTTATTTGCAATAATAGTCCGGCCTCATCATTCTCAGCATTTTGTGAATTGTACCATATACCCACCAACATTTTTAACATTTTACACCACCATTAACTTTAATTTCTACCCACAAGAAATCCACATTATAACTAGTTTCCCTGCAACTATTTTCCTTTAAGCATTGCTTTAGATCCGGTCTCACATAGAGACATATACCTCCCTCTTTTCTGTTTATCTTGCCTCTCCTAAACATGTTGGTTCATTTTCAAGAATGTTAGTCTCCCATAGCTGATAACTGCTTCCTATGGCCTTTCACAATGTATCCAGCTGCACTGAAAACCCGCTCAGTCTCCATACATGCTAAAGGGCAACTAAGGGTTTCCACTGCAGTATGTGTCAATGCTGGCCACACACACACTGCTATGTTTGTCCATGGGGTCATTGTTTCTGTCTAAAACATGGCTATCCTGCAAGTATGTGGAAACCAACTCACATGCAGTGTGACCACTTCTAGGAGCTACACGGTGTTCCTGTGTTTCAGTTACCAACCCATACTCAGGGACCAAGTCCCAAAGAGATGTACCTCCACAACTGTCACTACCATCACCACCACCACCAATGCTGGATTTTAGCCTCCCCTGCTGAGACCCATGAATTACACTATGTTCAGAATGAGAGGTTCTGGTTAATGATGTAGGTGCTGCTGCTAGTGGTTGAAAAACTTTGCTGCCTTCTTCTTCACTATGCTCTCTAGATGGTTTTTGTTCCATATCTTTCTCCTTCTCATTTTCCACAATGCAACCCTCCACTGAATGAATAAGCATATTTCTATATTCCTTAACATAATCTGATTTCTCAGAGAGATACTTCTGATCATCAAGACTCCTTGTTATGACAAACTGTTGATGGCCCTTTGCAGAAATTCTGAAATGTTGTGTTTAAAGCTGGGATCCAACAAAGTGGCAAGAATGTATTCCTCATTGCATTTAATGGACACTATGCAAGGATCTTGTTCAAAACATGCTAACATGTCCATTAACAGTTGTTTCTTGTCTGTGTTGTCATTAGGGTAAGATTCCTCAGCTCCTCATTTTTTTCTGCAATAAAAATATCAGTGGTAGAATTTCACTAATTCCTGCTCCTATGCAACTGATCAGCATGGTTGCCTCCTTCAACGGTTTTTGCAGCTCACATACATTGCACATTAGTTGCCATTGGCCAGATGACAAAGAGGCTCCCTCCAAAGCCTTCCTGCTTTGCATTGTGTACTCCCTAATGGCCTTATTTTGCTTGTACAAATCCTGTAGCATGTAAAGTGTGGAATTCCACCTAGTAGGGACCACCATTTTCAGCTGGTGATGCGGAAGGTTGTTTTGCTCTTGTATGGAATATAGAGTGTGTGGCTTGCACTGTATGAGAGACTAAAATGGGCACAGATTTTCAGGGCAATAGTAAGCATCTCTCTGAGGGTTTTGTATTCTGCCAGGAATCTGGTCACTACTAAAATTATCACATGGGCAAAATGTATTCTCAAGGCAATTATTATGTTGGAACCGTTACCAGAAGACACAAAAACAGCTTTTAAGGAGCGAGGTACAAGCCATTCCTCTATCACCAGCTCTAGCTTACTTAAAACATGTATGGTTTTGTGGGACTGTCTCTTAAAATTCTGCATGCACAAGGTAGCATGCTGATAGTATGATGGGCTGTTCCTGCTGCTGCCTTTTAATCACAGTGCCAGAACCACAGGAACGTTTACTGACTGTCACCTGATGCTATAAGCTAATGTTGCCCACTGTTGGTGGTGGGAGGGAAACCCAGTGACAATCATATTATCTGTGCTCTGCCCGCTTATATTTTGTCAGGAAGGATTTTCTTGCCTTATGCACTTTCCAGCCCTTTTCCCACCATGCTAACCACCTGCTTTTACAATCAGCCGTTCTGGGAAAAATACCTGCGGCTTGGGATATGCATGCATGGAGCTACACGTGACATCAGTTCTCTGAAACCTCGGTTTTCTACAAAAGAATACGGCAGCATGTCCACTGTCAACATCTTGGTGACATTGCCATTCTACAGGCATACTTTGGGATTGTTTTGTGGAGTTTTTGATTCCTTCCTAGGAACTCAGTCAGTGTGAGTTGGCAGGACATGGAGGAAGAACCCTGTAACTTTACAACATGAATAGAGCAGACGGGGGAGGGAGAGGCAGCAGGTGAGGGCATTCTATGACTCTTGCCATCTCCTACAGCAAACCCAGAGTCATCATACTCCTCTGCAGCAGGAGCCATAGGTGTTATTTGAAATGAACTAACTGTTGGCAGTGACACACCCTCTGATACATGAATAACTTCACTACTTCTCTTATCTGCCCCAGAGCCCTGGGAACTTTTTTGGAGGGCTTCTGCTAGCTGTGTCACCTCTGACCCTCTGATAATGTGTTTCCCAGTCAGACCTGTGGTTGTGCTTTAGGTGGGATCTCATAGAGGAGGTGCCTAGGTGTGAGTCTGCTTTCCTCCTGCTCATGTGCTTTTTTGCACAGACAACAGATAGCAACACCCTTAGCTTTTAGATCCTGATTAAAGATCATCATACTGTGGATTTCATGGACTGAGGGGTTCTTGAGGGGCTGCTACTACTACTGGGGCTAGATGTTGATGCAGTTCTACTGCTATCACTACTACAGTGGTACACGTCATAGCTAAGGTTGTGGATAATAAACTGTGTTGCTACGGTTGTTGTTGCTGGTTACTAAACACAGTTGTGTGTGGCTGAGTGCTAGAAGAGGAGATGATGCTGATGATGACTGATAGGGTGACATATTTGCTTGTCCAGAGTCAAAGTTTCCAATGGTTTTCCCAAACAGTTTATAGACAAGCACAGTGCTCCTTTTCAGCTGTGGATGTTTGAACGTTTGCCTTTCCGCTAACTTTCTAGCCATGCCATCAACTCTCTCACTCTCAGCTTCATCTGTATCTGAACAAGAGGAGGATGCTGGAGGGATATATTCTAGATCTGCATCGTCATCATCAGTCATCATTAGGTCATTCTCAGCAACAGTACCCCCTCGCTTCTTCTTGCCTTTTAGAAGCTTTTAGAAGTGTCAATTTCTTTTTACTTTTATTTCCTCACAGTTCACTACTACTTTGGGGAAGGGTGTTTTGGTGCTTGTTTGTCTCACTGTCAGATGCAGCAGTTGGTTGAACTGCTACACCTTCCTCCATTATGCCATTATCATTAGAATGCAACTCGTTGTCATCTTCAGCATTCTTCTTATATGTTCTTTTTTATTTTTTTACTGGCACTGGTGGTGGTGCTGGAACTTTTGGTGGGACCTTGACAAATTGCATCCTCCCCGGGAGGAAAGGAATCATCTTCATTTATTGCACACACTGCAGTAACCATAGCTGCAGTTAGTTTTTGAACTACCACTTTACTTCCATGTCCCTGCACTGCTCCTTCTACCACCGCCAGCTCTTGTGCATTTCCTGGACATTACTCAACTACTGTGTGTTTTTACTCTACAGTACACAGCACAACTGATGGAGTAAGATGTCTTGCCTTAGCCCTCAACGATATTCTCAGTGTGGTCTGCTGTCTATCAATTCTGCCTCAGTCACACAGCTCACATCAGGCTCCCAGTCAGCTGTCTGTTACCTAAGATATATATATATATATATATATATCTATATATATATATATATATATATATATATATATATATATATATATATAATATATAAATTAGTGTAGGACTTACCATATACCTTGATGGGGTGGCAAGCTTCACAACTTATTTCCCCACACTTCCCCAGTGCAGAGACAATAACAGCAAGATCAGTAAGGAAATTGCTTGGAATGCCGCTACCTGTGTCTTTCAAATCAAATCAGTCAGAGAAAATGTTGAGATATTTGGGGTCAACCTCCTTTGCTCCCTTCTCACACCCTGAAACACATCCAACACAGATATAATAATAACAGCAAGATCAGAAAGCAAATTGGAGCCCATCTGTCCATGTCTTGCCAGTCAGTCACACTGAATTTTGGGGGTTTTGGGGTCAACCTCCTTCCTCTCTTTTCTCCCAGAGTGCCCCCAGACTCCTCTAATACAGAGACAAATGTCCTACTTAAAATGCTCTCTAAACCAGTGGTTTTCAACCCATGCCCTCAGTGACTACTAACAGGCCAGGATTTGTGAATTTTCTTTTAAGAGCACAGGTGAGTTAATCAATATGACTGAGCCTCTTGTGTTCTAGCAGGGATATTCCTAAGTCCTGGCCTGTTAGTGGCCACTGAGGGCACGGGTTGAGAACCTCTGCTCTAAACTAAGCTTCAATTCCCCTTTATTTACCTATCTTCGCTAGCTCAAAAGCGTGCTGCTTTCTCCTCTCACAAACACAGAAATTATTTGCCAAGCGGTAAGTGCCATTTTTTGCCAATTTTGGTTTGAGGCAAAAATTTTCACCCATCTCTAGTCAGATCCACTATATTATTTAACTAACTAATTGGAGCACCATGCTAGTTAATTCACAGTTCAGTACAGCCTCATAACCAGGATATGATATGTGCACAGGAAAACAGTTTCTTCCAACCTGCTTAAAAACAGCACATATATTACCATAAATTGATAGGACTTAAAGGAGAACTAACAATAATCTGTCATTTAAATTACTATGGCCAGAAAATCTTATGGCCTTAAGAATTTTGCCTTTTGTGCCTTTGTTGACAATATATTCAGTCAATCCTGGATTCCATGTTAATTGGGGCAGGTATAACAGTTACTACTATTTATGAAAACAAACCATGCAAAAAACCTCACTTCCATCATTACACGGGAATTCCTGCGAATAGTGCAGTTTTACCTCCTTTTTTATTGCTTTGAAATCAATTATAATACTGTAATTTCCCTCCATGCATATAAAAGCCAGTCTCGGTTCAAAATTCCAGCAGTCTAACTCGGGCAATGGTCCAAGAGGTCAGGAGCTGAATCTGTGACAGTCCACATGCCTCTGCCAGCAGTGGAGATGGCGGTGGAGGCAAGGGGTTAAAGAATTTGAACATTTTAAACATATGCACACACAAGAAGGAAAGGTCATATTTAATATTTACAAGACACCACATATATATTTAATATTTACAAGATGCCACAAATAGGAACCCTTTGAGCGCAGGAGGGCTACTCCTCCTGTGCTCAAAGGGTTAACAGTAGCATCTTTGGGGGAGTATTTTTTTTTATTTAAACAAAACAAAGCAATTTTTTTTATTTTTAAACTAGAAAGAAGAAAGAAGATCAGAAGAAAAAAGACAGAAGACAGAAGAGAAGAAAGAAGGAAATATCAATGAAGAAGCCAGACAGCAGGTGGCAGGTAAGTGTTACATTTTCGGCCTACTTTTAGACATTATTGTTGTTTGACACTTTCAAATAATGACAGCTTTTTTTTTTCCTTTGATGTTCCCACAATTTGCACTATTTAGTGCGAGTTGTGGGAACAAAAACCATAACGAGCATTTTTGCAAAACATGAGTTTTGGACAACAATGCACTTTTTGCCATGTACCTCTCCAACAATAGAATTGCTGGGGTACATAGTTGATTTTTTTGGCACCTCTGTTTTTGCTGTAACCTCCTGTTTTACTGGTGGTAATAGTATCCAGCCCTTGGTGTGCCTGGACTGTGGTTTTAAAGGGAGAAAGGAGAGTTGAATGTTGTTTTTGATTGCTATGTGACATATTGACCAGTTGGGACCATTGATATGATCACTGACGAATTGTAAATAATGTGATGTTTTATTGGAACCCTTCATACTACATATAATTTATTTAACATATCTGACTATTCAGAATATCCACCATCCACCAAGTTAAATTCAGTCTTTCATTATTTAATTATATTTATGTTGTAAATGATCTTTATTATATTTTATTATTGTATGTTAATTTTAAAATGACACTATCAAGTGTGATACTTTATTTTGATTCAGAGTACCTTGCAGCACAGAGGGACTTTCCAGGTGTTTACAGTATTCCAGTGGGAATTCTCCTGGCTCCAGAAAGCATGGGTGGGAAATGTCATTGCCAGCTGAGGAAAGCTCAAATCTTACTTGGATTTCTCTCTTCAAGAATTTCAGTGAAAAAGAGAAAAATGTGGCTTTCTCCACAAAATACCTATAAAAATAAAACAGGATTTTTGGTCCATCCCTAGTTGCTAGCAGGACCACAGGATCTCAGCCTCTGCTCACTTTCTATGGTAATCTTAACCCTGTGGTATATGTTTTTGTATTACCTCATGATATATGTATTTGTATTACCTCATATAATGTTATTTTTGTATGTTGTGCTATTGCACTTCAATCCAGAGACAAGTGAAAGTGCATTCTTTGTGTTTGGCTAGAAGGACCTGTAGGCTGAATGGGTGAAGGGGAAACATGTCTGGGTCGGGGTATGTAATGACAGACGCTGATTGGTGGAGAAAGACTAGGGGAGGAGCTGTGAGGATATGAAGTGTGGCGCACTGCGAGTAGCAGCCATTTTATGTTAACAAAGAAAACCAACAGAACGTGTGAGTGAATAGCCTGTGTAGGATTTCATAAAGGACAGTGTTACCTTATAAAAGGTGAGCAGAGGAAGCTGAGAAGAGGAAGCTGTAAAGTTAGTAATGGCGGGAGTTTCAGAGCTTATGGAGCAGGTTAAAAAGCTGACAGAGACGGGCGGAGGGGAGTGGCTGTGAGAACAATTAATGAAGAGAAGCGAGAGCATGGCAGTTGGAGATGGAAAAGGGAAGAAGAGACAACAAGTCAAAAAAGAACTCTGCCACCAAAGCGCAACAGAATGGAAGAGAGAAGCGTCAGGAGCAGGAGCCCTTCAAGTATGTGCAGATTGTCTGAGGTGGAATCCAGGTGGACTGTGGATAGCAGGGGAAGGAGTGTCATTAGGGGAAGCAAGAGCAGTATACAAGTCATCCGGCAGTCCCCTGAATACCTCAGGGAAGATACAAGGCCTGGTTGCAGTAGCTAGAATTTAGGGAGAGTGAGTCAGTTTTAAAAAAAATATATATAGTTATAAATTATAAACAAGTTAATAAGAAGTAGACTTGTGCACGGGCAAAATTTTCGGTAAAATTCGAATTTGGACAAATTTTTTTTTTTCTAATTCGGATGATCCTAATTTCGGACTGGGCCTATTCGATTCGAACGAAATTCTGATCCATTCCGAATTATTCGGCCAAATTTAACATGGGTTAAATTATAGCAGTGCGCCTCCGTGCACGCTGCAATCATTCTTTGCAGACAGGGTGTGCATTTAGAAAAAGATCCATCCCAAAAACGGACATTGTCATACATTGCCAGTCTGTGCATGTCACCTCTACTCCAGCATGGGATGCCAGTCACAATGCAAACGTCGAACATCGAGAACCCATGCCTGTCATTCAATTTAGCATATGTTCGAACATCCAAACCCCATGCCTGTCCTTCAATATAGCATATGCTCGAACATCGAAAACCCATGCCTGTCATTCAATTTAGCATATGCTCGAACATCGAAAACCCATGCCTGTACATTCTACTCAACTTAAGTGGTCGACTCGAACATGGACAAACTACATGTCACATTCTATGTTAGTACATAGGTAAAGATTAAGGTTTCATTTTCTGGTACCAGCCTCCTACCCTACTGTCCCTCTTTAGTACCCAAATTCCTCTCTCTCGTTTTCCTATCCTGATTTCCCCTCATATCAGATAAGTCTATGTGTATATACATTGTAGTGTTTCATACTACATCAAGAATAAACATCAATGATTGTAATGTGATAGATGTAATGTGTTAAAAAGAAAAATTGAGACATTCTGTTGTGAACAAACTGCAACACAGGAGAGAAATAAAAAAAAAAATGCTTGACATCTATACAGCATTGTCTTAGTATAGCAATATCACTGTTTTCCGTGAGTGTGCACTACAGGGCTCTACGGTAATTGCTGGGCATTTCCCAACGTCATAATCAGGGGATGATGGGAGTTGTATTCTAACTACTGTTAGGAAACACATAAGTGATGCACATTCATCTCCCACCTAGAAATTATTTACACACGAGGCAACTCCCCCAAGGAATACCTAGCCCCTTTCCAAGTGAAAGGACTTCCGGAAAGGCTTCAGATCTCTTAGTGACTCACCTGTTATTGCCAGTCAGCGGGACCCGGAGAGTAGGAGGGGGTGATGCTATGGCTGCAGATTAAGTCTGGCACGGTGCTTTTAGTTGGTCACTCGTCACAATGTTGAAGCTTAGCCAGCACCTTCCGGGTGGAGACACCTCACAGCAATCCTGTTCAGGACACATCATGCACTGTCGTGCACTCATACTAGGGATCCCAAATGTTTAGACTCATTTCGTACAGGGGACACCCTCCTGTATTTGTAAAACCTCTCTAGCAAATCTGGGACGGTAGACCTATTTACTCAAGTCTTGACTTTAGGTGGGCGATAAACAATACAAAATAGGCATAATGTTTCACTATCACATAATTCAAGTCACTGAAGCAGCCAGCAGGCATCGCCACTGAGTGAGCACAGGGCTGCCCGGCTGCTGACAGTCAAACTGATGGGACACCCTGCAACACAGAACTGGCGGAAGCGCACAAAATAAACATGCTATGGGACGGCAAATTGCCGCCCCTGTCAAAGTGCCGCCTGGGTCCATGGACCCACTGGGACCCATGTAAGGGCCGGCCCTGTATTCGAACAAATACCTAATTTTTTTAATATTTTGCACAGGAACAAATATTACTCGCTCTTGCAGTGGCAATAACTGGAACTAATGCTGGCTGCCTACCTATGCCTAGCCTAATGCTACCTGTCTGCCTACAGAACAACTGGACACTCTCTAATCTCTTCTTCTCTCTCTGAGCTCCAACAGCGCAATGAGGAAATGCAGGCTGTCTGTCTGTGTGACTGTGTCATTAGTCCAACCACCATCATGAAACGAAGAAGGCTATTCGAATACAGACAAAAGAGGGAAGTAGTGCATGAAACGGAGAATGGAATTGGACTAGAGACATGGAGGGAAAATTATGGAGGGAAAGTAATTGAGCGCGCACAGGAAGTACAAAAAAGCCCTGGTCAAAACTTTTGGAAATTTGTCGATTGCCGAAACTTCTGAAAGTTTCGACGAATTTCGGTCCTGGGCTGTTCGGAGTCGGATCATTTTTGCAGAATGACCCTTGAGTTTCGGATTGGCCGAATGTCTCCGAATGACCCCATTTTCGACGAAATCCGAATGTCTCCGAATGAATTTGCACAAGTGTAATAAGAAGTGATATTATAATTATTTGAGCGATTTGGATTTGTTTCAAGATTTGTTTCTTGGGTTTTAGGGGCTATTTAGTGGGATTAGGGAGTGAGGTTTTATAATTTTATATATTTTCATATCTGGCAGGCTCGGGGGTCTATGTCTAGGTCTAGCAGGGTGTAGGGAAGTGTGGGCTTTAACTGCGGGTGGGTGGTTATTTTTGGGCTAGGCTTATAAAATAAATAATAAAAAAAATAGGGTTAGCATGTATATGCGTGTGTATATGTGTACATATGTGTATTTATGTGTGTATATATATATATATATAGTATATTTGTGGAATAAAAAAAGAAAATTCCTTCTTTTGTTTACAACTATATAGTGATTTTCTTACGATTCTTCATGGGTAGACATTTTAGGTAGATATAGTGGTAGGAAGGTGGGAATAGGTTTTTATAGATAGGCTAGGCAGGAATGGTAAGTAGGAGGTGTGGAGGCAGTCGCCCATTTCTGACAGTATGGCCCCAGCGGGGCATTTCTATAGAAAAAAAATATAAAAACATATTGGAGATGACAGTGGGGGCTGTCATGGCTGTGGATTTTTACAGACGCAGAGGCTGTTGGAGGCAGATGAGAGACAACAGAAAAGGTTGCCAAGACCCACAACTGAGGCTGGAACGGTGGAACAGTCCGTACCTTTGGAATCCCAGAATCAGCAAGGTACGGGACTACAGTTTGTTGAGGGATCTGCAGAAAAAGGTGGAGAAGGAGTGCTAGTGGATATTTATGGCGACATATAATTGTTACTGGGTTTATAGCAGGACAATGTGGTGGGAGGTAAAACAAAGGAGCAAAGAGCAGCAGAGGCATGGGGATTAGGAAATGGAAGTGGTGGTAGGCCTGGGGCCAATACAGTGACAACATTGCAGGTGCAGCAGGTAAAGCTGGGTAGTGCGATATGCTCATCAGCAGGTCGGGTACCTAGTACAGGGCTAGGGACAATGTAATTACCTTCACCAGCATTAAGGTTAGAGCATCCACATATAGATAGTGGGGGAACAACAGTAGAGGCTGTTGCACAGATGGAAAGTGGGCTTGGGGGGGTCCCGACAGTAGGATACAGGGTGGCCTACATGTGTTGGGCAGGCCCTTTGGGTATACACTTAAAACAAGAAATAAAAGAAAAAATATGGAAGAACGAATTCTTAGAAATGTATTCATTCCTCCCAACTGAGGAAGCACCATTGGAAAAAGATGAGAAGGACACAGAAAAAAAGGAAGAGAAAGAATAAGTTGTATCGCAAGATACCAAAAGTATTTGGAAATTGGGTTAGGGCTTTTGCAATTTTAGCCAGTGCAATAGGGGAAAAGTTCCCACAAAGTTCATTACTAATTTGTTACCAAGATACTATATGGAATGCTTGTCATATCTATGGAGGATTAGCCTGGTGGAGATACGACGTGCAATTCAGACAACGAATGGCGGTTCGCCCTTCCATCTCATGGGACCAGATGGATATTGGTCTGTTGTTGGCCATTATGACACGTCCGGCTAATTATCAAGGTTTGTCGTCCTTTCAGGCAGGCACTGGGGGGTTGGGGCTCCCCAGTCAAATGACAGCTGCAGCTTTCAAGGCGGGATATTGCCGGCAATTTAATGAGGGGCGATGCAAATGGGGGTCAGCCTGCAAGTTCAGGCATGAATGTTGGACTTGTGGGGGAACACATCCCTTGTCAAAATGTTTTGAACACCACTGCAGAAGTGAAAAAGGAACAGAAAAGTGGAAGAAACCGGTCAATGTAAAAAGGATGCTCCCTTGGCTAAAGGCTTATAAGGTTAAAGAGGCAGCAGCGATTCTAGAGGAGGGTTTCTCAGTAGGATTTAGGATTCCATTTAAAGTACAGGAAATGGGAAAGATATCAGGTAATTTGCGCTGAGCAATTGAGCAACCAGACGTTATAGCAAGTAAAATTGAAAAAGAGGTTAAAATGGGAAGAATTGTGGACCAATTTAAAAGTCCACCCATACAAAATTGGAGGGAGTCTCCATTTGGGGTTGTTTCCAAAAAAGAACAGGGAAAATTCTGATTAACTCATCACCTGTCCTTCCCAGCAGGGAGTTCAGTAAATGATGGCATTGATACAGAAGTTTGTACAGTAATTTATGCATCATTTGATAAGGCGGTGGGTATGGTATATGCAGCAGGCAGAGGGGCACTTTTAGCAAAAGCCGATATAGAGTCAGCTTTTCAGCTGCTGCCAGTGCACCCAGACTGCCATCATTTACTGGGATGAAAGATACAGGAGGATTACTATGTGGACCTTTGCCTCCCAATGGGGTGCTCTATATCATGTGCACTCTTTGAAAAATTCAGCACCTTTTTGGAATGGGTAGTGAAGAGGAAAGCAGGGTTCACATCAATAACTCACTACCTGGAAGACTTTTTGTGTGTTGGCCCAAGTGATTCAGGGATATGCAGATATTTGATCCGTACATCGCAAGGGGTAGCAGAGCATTTTGGAGTTCCCCTGGCCAAGACACAGGGACCGACGACATGTTTATGTTTTTTGGGAATTGAACTAGATTCGGATGCAATGACGCATGTCTTTGGCCGCGTCAGTTGAAGTGTCACAATTAAAGTTATGCGTCTTAAAGTGTTGCAAATTCTACATTTCGCGTCATTCTGAATGGCGCATTCACCATATCGTGCGTTAACATGTCACAGCATTAAGTACGCAATATTGGTGCATTAAGGACACAAATTGGGTGCAATATTGGTGCAATATGGGTGCAATATTGGTGCAATATTGGGGCAATATGGGTGCAATTCTGAAGCATTTTGGGGGCAATAATGGTGCAATATGGGTGCAATAAGGACGCAATGAGGATGCAATATGGGTGCAATATGGGTGCAATAAGGATGCAATGAGGATGCAATATGGGTGCAATAAGGACACATTACGGATGGAATTTGGGTGCAATTTGGGTGCAATAATGGTGCAATATGGGTGCAATACTGACGCAGTTTGGATGCAATAATGGTATAATATGGGTGCAATAAGGACACATTAAGGATGCAATATGGGTGCAGTATTGTGTAATATGGGTGCAATACTGATGTAATTTGGGTGCAATAATGGTGCAATATGGGTGCAATACTGACACAATTTGGGTGCAATAATGGTGTAATATGGGTGCAATAAGGACACATTAAGGATGCAATATGGGAGCATTAAGGACACTTTGAGGATGCAATATGGGTGCAAAATGGGTGCAATATTGGTGCAATATGGGTGCAATACTGACACAATTTGGGTGCAATAATGGTACAATATGGGTGAAGTATTGGTGCAATACTGATGCAATTTTGGTGCAAAATGGGTGCAATACAGGTGCAATAAGGACACATTAACCCCTTCGCGACACAGGACGTACATGTACGTCCTGTGTGGCTGTCACTTAGTGACAGAGGACGTACATGTATGTCCCGGAAATCCGGCTCCCCGCGCGGCTGCACGCCGTTCGGGGACTCCGGATTCTTTTACAAAAAAAAAATAAATTGTTAGACGGGCGTTAAGTGACGGCCGCGTCTGCACGCGGCCGTCACTAAGGGGTTAAGGATGCAATATGGGTACAATATTGGTGCAATATGGGTGCAATACTCACGCAATTTGGGTGCAATAATGGTGCAATATGGGTGCAATATGGGTGCAATACTGATGCATTTGGGTGCAATAATGGTGCAATATGGGTGCAATAAGGACACATTAAGGATTCAATATGGGTGCAATAATGGTGCAATATGGGTGCAATATTGATGCAATATTGGTGCAATAAGGGTGCAATATGGACACATTAAGGATGCAATATGGGTGCAATATTGGTGCAATACTGACGCAATTTGGGTGCAATAATGATGCTATATGGGTGCAATAAGGACACATTAAGGATGCAATATGGGTGCAATATTGGTGCAATATAGGTGCAATATGGGTGCAATACTGACGCAATTTTTGTACAATAATGGTCCAATATGGGTGCAAAAAGGACACATTAAGGATGCAATATGATTGCAATATTGGTGCAATAAGGGTGCAATACTGATGCAATTGTGGTGCAATATGGGTGCAATATTGGTGCAAAATGGGTTTAGTGGGTTTTGGGTTAGGTTTTGTGGGTTTTTGGTCGGGTTTTGGGTTGGGTTTGGTGGGTTTTGGGTTTGGTTTTTGTTAGTTTTGGGTTGGTTTTTGTTGGTTTTGGGTTGGATTTTGTGGGATTTGGGTTGGTTTTTGATGATTTTGAGTTGGTTTTGGGTTAGGTTTTGTGTTGTTTTTTGTTGGTTTTGAGTTGGTTTTGGGTTGGGTTTTATGGGTTTTTGGTTGGTTTTGGGTTGGTTTTGGTGGGTTTTCAGTTTGGCTTTGGGTTGGTTTTTGTTGCTTTTGAGTTGGTTTTGGGTTGGTTTTTGTGGGTTTTTGTTGGTTTTGAATTGGTTTTGGGTTGGGTTTTGTGGGTTTTGGGATGGTTTTGGTGGGTTTTCAGTTTGGTTTTGTGTTGGTTTTTGTGGGTTTTGGGTTGGGTTTTGTGGGTTTTTGGTTGGTTTTGGTGGGATTTGGGTTGGTTTTTGTTCGTTTTGGGTTGGGGTTTGTGGATTTTGGGTTGGGTTTAGTGGGTTTTGGGTTGTGTTTTGTGGGTTTTGGGTTGGTTTTTGTTGGTTTTGAGTTGGTTTTGGGTTGGATTTAGTGGGTTTTGGGTTGGGTTTTGTGGGTTTTGGGTATGTTTTGGTGGGTTTTGGGTTGTCTTTTGTGGGCTTTGGGTTGCATTTTGTGGGTTGGGTTTTGGGTTGGTTTTCTGGGTATGTTTTATTGGGTTTTGGGTTGGTTTTTGTGGGTTTTGGGTTGGTTTTAGTAGGTTTTGGTTGGGTTTTGGGTTGGATTTACACCCATATTGTGTCCTTAATGCACCCATATTGCACCCATATTGCATCCTTAATGCATCCTTATTGCACCCAAATTGCGTCAGTAGTGCACCCATATTGCATCCTTAATGTGTCCTTATTGCACCAATACTGCACCCAAATTGCTTCAGTATTGCACCCATATTGCATCCTTAATGTGTCCTTATTGCACCAATATTGCACCCAAGTTGCATCAATATTGCACCCATATTGCATCCTTAATGTGTCCTTATTGCACCAATATTGCACCCAAATTGCATCAGTATTGCACCCATATTACATCCTTAATGTGTCCATTATTGCACCAATATTGCACCCATATTGCTTTCATATTACACCCATATTGTGCCATTATTGCACCCATATTGCTTCCATATTGCACCCATATTGCACCATTATTGCACCAATATTGCATCCATATTGCACCAATATTGCACCCAATTTACGTCATTAATGCACCAATATTGCTTCCTTAATGTTGTGACATGTTGACGCACGATATGGTGAATGCGTGTTACGGTTCAGTACACTCAGACACGTTAGGTTTAGGTAAAAACACAATTTTATTGAAGCACACAAGAAATAAAGTAACCCTCACGGGTCCAGTAAATAGCATCAACTGACACAAGACAGGTTACAAGTGGTTACCCACACGGGTCCAGTATGGTACACAACACAATACTGACACAGGTCAGGTACTATCGTGATACAGTGTATGAGTCCCATATTACAGTGGAGCCACTGGCAGAGTGGCTAGCAATAGCTGCAGTACAATGTCGCCTAAGGCAACAGGAGGCTACAATGGTATAAGAGTAACGGAGGCAAAGGTAACTAGCGCGGTTCCACTACGGTGGACGCCCACCGTGGACTACAATAGGCTGGTCAGAGCTCGTGCCAAACGGAGGCCCAACTGAGAGGTCAACACCAATGCTCTTGCTATGCTCCAAAGGGTTAATGTGCTTCACATAAAATGGATGGCAACCGGAGGCGCCCAATTGAACTACAGAAAAGGTATGTCCAAGGTACTGGAAGCAACCACACTGGTATAGCAAGTGGATACGAGGCAACACCACTGAAGGGGTTAATAATTGCAATGGTCTGGATAACGGCAACCATGGAAAGCGCCCAACTGAACCCAAATAAGACCAAGTGATGCAGCACGGTGTGAAAGGATACTGGCACACTGAGACCGTGAGCCACCTGGTAGGATCGGACAAGGTACCGGAGTACCGGAGACGTGAGACACACTCTGAGGGACTGTAAGCAGCCGGAACTGCCAGAGATAGTCCAGTAAAGAAAGCTGAGAGCAGGAACCACCGCCAAGCTGGTTCGGTAACCAACACAGGAACGTCAGCCAAGCTGGGTCAGAACAGGAAGCAGGAACATCAGTCTCGCCAGGTCGGTACACGGAGCAGGAACGTCGATCTCGCCGGGTCGGTATACGGAGCAGGAACGTCAGCCAGGCCGGGTCAGAACAGGAAGCAGGAACGTCAGCCAATCTGAATTGGTACACAGAATCAGGAGCAGAGTCTAATGGCATGGTCAGGCAGTCCGGGGTCATACACTGGTATCAGGATCACAGAACTAGCGCTAGGCATCAGGTACACCACGAAAGGGCACTAGCCGAGTGACAGCCCAGGGTATAAAAAGGCTGTCACTAGGAGGAGCAATACAGCGCAGCCAATAGGAGAGCAGCATAATAGAGATGGACAGAATGTCGCTCAGATCACGGGCGCCGTGATAATGCGCCATTCGGAACTACGCGAAATGTAGAATTTGAGACACTTTAATTGTGACACTTTAAATGACGAGGCAGAATAGATACGTCATTTTATGACGCAAAACTTTACATGTGACGCTTTGATAGTAAACTGCTGTAATGGTGGGTAGAAAGAGCTTGACAAAAAATCTGGTAGTTTTGGAAATGTTTCCAATAGTGGTGGCGATAAGATTATGGGGAGAGAGGATGGTAAAAAGAAAGCTAGTATTCCATTCAGATAACATGGTAGTGGTGGAAGTGGTTAATGGTTTGTCAGCATCATCAACCCTGGTGTTGAGACTGTTAAGAAAATTAGTGCTGTGCTGCTTACAATTAAATGTTTCATTTAGGGCACGTCATGTGCCAGGTGTGA
This sequence comes from Rhinophrynus dorsalis, assembly GCA_037306005.1. Classification (NCBI taxonomy): domain Eukaryota; kingdom Metazoa; phylum Chordata; class Amphibia; order Anura; family Rhinophrynidae; genus Rhinophrynus; species Rhinophrynus dorsalis. Next base: position 64,931,490 of record CM074723.1, on the reverse strand, counting down.
AGAACGTGGCAGCTGATGACCTATCTGTCAGAGTTGTGCCCTTCCTGCAGTGGCATCGGACTAGCTGGCTGCTTCCTCATCCATCAGGTGGTGGCCGGCTCAATGGGGGTGGTTGCTTCCTTCTCCTCATGGCTGTCACATGGTTGAATTCCGCATTCAGCCAGCATCTTAGGCGGGTGTGTGTCATCTGGGAAATCCTCCAGTGATGCAAATCCTCCTTTTAAAGTGATAGAGGACTTGTTGTGTGCTTCACCTCCTCTACCCTACACTGTATATAAGCTGCCTGGACACCTAGCTCATTCACCCTTACACTGGTGTCCAGGGCAGTAGCTTCTTATGTCTGGTGTTTATCCTTGTTTGACCCTTGCTTGGCTTTCATTCTCTCCAGGATCTGATATGCCTGACAATAGTCTGACTACCCATTCTGGTGCAGACCTGTGGCTCTGGCTGACAACCCACTCTGTGTGCGACCCCTGGCTATAGTCTGACTACCCATTCTGGTGCAGACCTGTGGCTCTGGCTGACTACCAGCTCCATGTATGACCCCTGGCTTTGTCTGACTACCCATTCTGGTGTAGACCTGTGGCTCTGGCTGACTACCAGCTCCGTGTCCGACCCCTGGCTATAGTATGACTATCCACTCTGGTGCTGTTGGGACCGTAGGCAAGTCTGACCCCTGTTTGGGGTTCTGTTGGTGGCTTGATTACACAGGATTCACTCTTGAGTAGTATTCCAGTGTCAGTGGAAATGCTGCTCGAGCCCAGATGCCTGTCTTACTAGGTAATCTCATTTGTGGCTTTGTTTACCATCATACCTGTATTACTGTTAAATAAAGGTGGTGTTCATTATACTGTACCTGTGTATTGTCTCATTTGTACTGCAACCGTGACACTATCTCGATTGCAGATGATAAAATTCAGAAGAGTTCAGAAGAGATTGCAAGGGAGATATAGAAAAGTGGATGTCGAAGTCAGTTACACCAGCCACATGGGCGCGGTACAATGCAGTATGGGAAGATTGGAATGATTTGCAGAGAATGGCAGGAGGGGAATTTTTTTTTTGTGAAAGCATTTTACCAGGAAGAATACATTGATATTTTCTCTCATTTTCAAGAATGTCCTGGACTCATTTTATCTACCTCAGAAGGGTGAAAGGCTGTGCTGACCTTGCCGGGACTAGAACCTGCAACCTTGAGGCTTAAACAGATTCTGCAGCTGGTGCCTTAACCAACTGAGCCATCTTACCAACTTGAGGACAAGGAACGAGTGGATGGACTACTGTGGTTAGTGTGGAATTGGGCAGAAAAAGGAATGTCGCCATCAGGGATTGCTGGAAAACTGGCAGGTTTGGCCTTCGTGTTCAAGACTCGGGGATGGAAAGATTATACCAAGAACTTTATTGTAAGAATGGTATTAAACTGGATGCTGCGAGGTTGGGAGAAAAAAGACCAGTGTCATCCAGTATCTTTTCAGTTGCTATAACGATTACAAGAGCTCATGGCAACTAGTTGTTTTGATAATTATGAAACAGTATTGTTTCGTACAGCATTTAATCAAGCATTTTTTGGGGCAATGAGGCTAGGGGAACTAGTTAGAACAAGTACATATAAGCCTGGGGGAATTTTGATGGAAGATATTACTATATCACAGGATATGCTGCAATTTAAGATTTGGAAATCAAAGACAGATATGGAGGGAAGGGGTCATTGGGTAACATTATATGCTATTCAGGGCATGGAGTTCTGCCCGGTAAAATTGCTAAATGAGTTTCTAGAATGCAGACATAGAGTGAGTGGGCCGCTGTTGATTCACAAAAATGGAAGGCCACTCACAAGGTTTCATTTTTTTTTCAGGTGTTTAGGCGGGGATTGGAGGAATTAGGCTTACAAAAAATGGAATTCGGAGAGCATTCATTTCAAATAGGAGCGTCAACAGAGGCAGCCAGGCTTGGTTTGGGAGACGAGGCAATAAAAAGGATTGGTAGATGGGAATCTGAGATTTTATGCTCATATGTCCGTTTGGAAGGGTTAATGAACTGTGGACATGTGGAAAGAAATTAAGTTTTCTTTTGTTTGTTATTTCTTTTTAGGTATTACACCATTGTGTATTTGGTTGATAGGTCACTCATTTATTGGGTTGAAAAAAGAGCAGCAGAGAGGGTTAATGGTCTGCAGTTGTCTCTTGATAAAGCAGAAGTGAGGGTTACATGGTTTGGAAAAAGAGGAATGTTATGGTCATAACTGTTAATGGATATATTAGGAGAGAAGGAGAGACGTGAAGAAGTTCCAGATATTCTATTAGTCCATTTAGGAGGTAACGATCTTGGCACCTACCCAGCGGGTCTTTTGGGAAAAAGGATAATAGCGGACGTTAAAAAATTAAGGGAGTTATTCCCAAGTATGGTTTAATGAGGTCGGAAATAATTACAAGGAATTGCTGGAGAGATGCCAAGGATCACAAGGCTCTTGAAAAAAACAGAATAAAGTTGAATAGGAAGATATCAAAATTTGTAGTACAGAATGGAGGAGTGGCAATTATGCATAGGATATTTGAGGATAAAACACTTAATCTGCATTGTAAGGATGGAGTTCATCTTAATAATATTGACTTAGACTTTTTTTAATTTAGAAGAAGGGGGTGCTTTGGAACAGGCAATTGCTATGTGGGGTGGCGATGGGCTCAGCTGTTTAAGGTGTTAAAGCATCTGGGCCGTGGCACCTTTTGGGTCCTTGCCAAGGTAAAAAAATTGTTAAGAAAGGTTTCATTATGTTTAAAATTAATGAAGTTTAGGCCAGCGGCCTAGGATGGAAGGACCCTGGACTAAAATCGCAGGTATTCAGCATACCCGTTGAGTTTATGGTAGCAGCTAATGGGTAATGGGCTGATGGTATCTTTTTGGGGAGGTATATTTTTGAGCTCAGGCTCAAATTGGAAGGGCAGGATGGGTCCTACCAAGTGGGGATTTGTTTATGGCAAGGGCAAAAAGGTAAGGTTATACAATTGTTGTATTGTTTAATAAAGATGTGGCCTGTTTCACACCCATTCAGTGTGTCCAGTGTGTTCTGTTAAATATTGCACCGATGCCTCAGACATGACTGTGTTTTCTCTTCCATCTGCTGAAGTGATTGCAAAGTTACACTATGTGAGACCATAGCAACTTCAGTATGTCACTGCTGTGATTCTATATGCTTAAGATGGGTAGTAGTGAGAGGGGCTGAAGGAGATGAAGGACTCATACCTCATTCTGGGATGCCCACAATGACAGTGTCTCATTCCAGTTCTACCCAGGCAAACTTCAGAATGTGGCAATGTGTGGCGTCCCTCAAGTTCAGCCACAACTATTATCAAAGACTAAGTGTTATCTAATATGACATGCTGGCATTTGGACACCAGAATTACAGACAACTTTCAGATTTTGTGGAACACACAGAGAGATTTAAATTTTACCTTTTCTTTAGGCCTGTGTATGAGTTTACAAGTGGTTGGAGACATTGCTCAGAGCCCAAAATAACAGCAGTTTTCATCTGTAGAAAAGAAAATAGGAAAACAGTCCACCTCAACTGACAACTTTTGGATACAGGCGAGTGGTTCATACACCCAGAGGTCTTCCATCAGATTGTAGGACTGTGGATTCTCCCATAAATCAACATGATGGCATAATTCTTAAAGCTCCCAAATTCTTTTGCAAAGTTTCTCTATTAGATATGATGGCTGTTTTCCTGTACAATTATCTGGCCTATATGTTCCTTCCATAGCTCAAAATTCTGAAGAAAATAATACAAGAGTGACCTTGCATAATCCTAGATGCTCCAGCTTGGCTGCAATAGCCATGGTTCAAAGATGCCATCAGCATGTAAGTAGACAAGTAGACTTCCCATTCAGCAAGACCTTTTGATTCCTGGACCTTTTGCCCATTAGAATCCAGGGTTTTTATCTTTAACACATGGCTATTGAGGCCAGAATGCTGAGAGGTAAAGGTATCTCTGACTTAGTCATTTCTACCATGTTGAAAGCCAGAAGGACTGTTTCATCAAGAGCCTAAATTTAAGTTTGACATCTATCCTGTAAATGGTGCAGGCAGAAATATTTACCCACATATTTATAGTTCCAACTATTCTAGAGTTTCTTCAAAGTGACTTAAACAATAGAATAATTACCAGTTTTCTTATCTAAGTCTCTGCTCTTTTTCTTCCCATGAAGCATTGCCTTAAACAATGATGTAAAGAACATTTCTTCAAAGATGATATAGATACATCTCCTAGACAACATCTACAATGGGACCTGAACATTGTTTTATAAGCTCTTTAGCATGAACCCTTCAATCCCATTCAATTTAATATTTTTACATGGAAAATTAAATTTCTTCTGGCCATCTCTACAGCCAAGAGAGTTAGTGTTTTTCTTGTCACCTATGTCTCCTTTCCTTATCTTCCATTAGGACAAATATGTCCTCAGGCCATGGCCAAAGTTTATCCCACAGTTTGTTTCAGCTTTTCATTTAAACCAAATGATTGTGGTTCCTTCCCTATGTCCTCAACCAAAATTTTTAGATTTTCTTGGTCTTTCTGGACATTTTTGGACAGATTAAAGCCTTTCCAAAGATCAGAACCTTTTCTTGTTCCTCATTATAATATAGTTAAAACTGCACACTGTTCTGTGTGCGGACTGTTCTGAGGAAGGGGATGGAGGGAGTTCCCCCAAACATTCACACTATGGCCTAACATCTCTGTCCTACTGAATATGCCTTAAATCTGGATGTTTTATGAATAAACGTTTGATGCTGCAAAAGTGATAATGGGTGAGTGCCTCTCTTATTCCTGTTTCTTGTTCCTCATTATGTTCATAGAATAGGCCTGTCAGCTCCCAAGACACTATTGCTTGCTTGATCCAGTGCTCCAGTACTCAGGCTTACAAAGACAATGATTTATCAATATCTTTATGCATCAAGTCAGCTAGTTACTATGCTAGAGCTCTCGCCACTTTTGGGACTTGTGAGCTTTAAGCAGCAACAAGATATTCAGTTCATAGGATCAACAAGTTTTACAAGTTTAAATTTTTCGCTTAATCTTAAAACTTTTTTAGGAGGAGTTTTACAGACTGTTGTCTCCTTAGAAATCATTTTCCTTCTTTTTGGGACTGTTTTTGGATGTTCCTACACTTTCTGTGTACCAGAATGAGAAGTTAGTGAAAAGGGGATTTTTGTACCTGCTGCTAAATCCTTTTCTCTGCTGTAGTATATCGGGTACACACGGCATTCCTCCAAAGAAAAATTATTTCTTCCCTCATAGTGTTGCTATTTCTCTTTTTTGTGCTGCAGCTTTCTTCCTTACTTTCACTAGAGGGCTTGTGCTAATGTTAAACTCCATGGGACAGGATCTCAGGTCTCTCATTTATATAATCTGACGGATAGGCCAGGAAGCTTAGTTTTTTTTGCTTAGTGTCCTGCCTCCTAGTGGACGGTCTTATAACACTACAGTGGCTGTTTCTCACACTGTCCTAAATTAAAGAAAAGGATTTATCGGTACGGTTAAAAAAAAAAAAAATCCCCTTTGTTCCATTAAAACGGTTTACTGCTTGTTTAATTCTATAGCTGAGTAAATACTGACAAAAAAGCACTGAATTTTTTTTGTATATAAGATAACTAATATATATTTACATTAAAGTAAAGCCAAAACCTTCCTTTAATGTTTGGAGAAATATAATTTTAATGTAAGCAAATGTGATTATTATTTAACTCCTTAAGGTCCGATGATCCCGCGGTGTCTGGTCCTTTAAGGACCAGACAGACAAGTTCGACGTGCCGTCCCACGTGATTGATCACATGGGGTGGCACATCGAAAGGAGGACTGAAAGAGATCGCTCCGGTCTTGGAGCGATCAATTTCAGTCCACGGTATTACTCACCGCGCTCCTACAGGAGCGCGGCGAGTAAAAGTACGTGACGTACCAGGACCGTCACTGGTCCTTAAGTGCCGGACCAGCGTGACGGTCCGGGTACGTCACGTGACGGTCCGGGTACGTCACAGGACGTGAAGGGGTTAAAGGAGCAGTAAACTGATGTATGTTATACAGCTTTTCCTGATGAGTAAAACAAGGCCACTCCCACCACTGTCAGTTGTTTCATTCAAACTTTATAACAGTTCAAATAACCAGGAAGTGAACGTATTGTGTTTACTTCCTGATTGTTCTAACTGACAGGAAGTCACTCAGCAGTTTCTATCACATTCTATGAAGAACTGTAAGTCATAGACTTTCCTCTGCATTAGAATGCAACAGAATAACTATTTGAAATTTGACCACTAGAGTATGGGGTGCCGTTTGTAAACCATTCATTTTGTCCACAAAATTGCAGCAGTTAGGCCACCAAAGTCATGTTGTTCACTGAATGTTTGTATATATTTCCCCAAATACTTTGTTGTTTACAAAATTGTTTAGCTATTCCACAATAATAAATTTGGCACAAATTATATGTCAGTCAATTCACTGAATGAGTAAAGATTGTCACCAAATACATTTGTTGAGCCAAATATGTCAATCAAATCACCAAATGATGAACGGGTCCACAAAATATGTCAATCAATTCACCGAATGATGAAAGTATCCCAGCAAATGAATTCAGTGCACAGAATATGTCAATATATTCACCAAATGATGAAAGTATCCCACCAAATGAATTCAGTGCACAGAATATGTCAATCAAGTCACCAAATGATGAAAGTATCACACCAAATGAATTCAGTACACAGAATACGTCAATCAAATCACCAAATGAACAGGTCCACCGAATGTCAATCAATCCACCAAATGACATTTTGTCACCAAATGAATTTTGTCGCACAGAATATGTCAATCAAATCACCAAATGATGAAATTTCAACATATTCCGTGAACCCGTTTATCATTTGGTGATTTGAGCAACAAATTCGGTGCGACAGAATTAATTTGGCGACAAAATGTTAGTTTTTTGTGGATTTATTGACAAATTTGATGGGATCCTTTCAACATTTCATGATTTGATTGACATATTCCGTGAACCCGTTCACCATTTGGTGATTTGAGAGACAAATTTGGTGCGACAGAATTCATTGGGTGACAAAATTTCAGTTTTTTGTGGATTTATTGACAAATTCAGTGGGATCCTTTCAACATTTCGTGATTTGGTTGACATATTCAGTGAACCCATTCATCATTTGGTTATTTGAGCGACAAATTCGGCGACCCAGAATTCATTTGGTGACAAAATTTCAGCTTTTTGTGGATTTATTGACAAATTCGGTGGGATCCTGTCACGGAATGACTAGGAAATAATAACACTGACAAGTACAGATGAACTTAAGATAAAACTTTATTAAGTACAATAGAGCAGTAAAGATGACGCAATGGTGGAAGCAGCAAATGACACAGCAGTGTCAGTAATGAGTGACACAAAAGTGGCAGCAAGAGTGGCACTCCTTCACGAGACCAGGGAGGAACAGTGAACTCACTTTCCTCACCCTTCACTAGGCAGGCAAGCAGTAACGGAATGGCCCTGGGAACTCTTAAGGCTAGGTAGGAGGACAGTGCAGAGCACTTCCACACACACAGTCTGAGTGGCACACCTTCACGAGACCAGGGAGGAACAGTGGCCACACTTTCCACACCTTTCACTAGGCAGGTGAGCAATAACGGAAAGGCCCTGGGAAACTCACACAGGCATAGTGGACCAACACAGCACTAGGCTTAGGTACACCACAAAAGGGCAAAGGTAATGAGACAGGCTGAGGTTTAAAAGGCCTAGCAGGTGGGCGGAGAGATGACATCACCAGCATAGTGACCTATAAGAATAGCGACTCAGCGTAGAGCGACAGGCAGTAACAATATCGCTGAATGGCAAACCCGCATAGAGGCAATCACAGGCACAGTGATAGATCCTTTCAACATTCCATGATTTGATTGACATTAGTGATGAGCGAGCACCCCAATGCTCGGGTGTTCGGGTGCTCTGACCGAGCACCCCCTGAGGCTCGAGTGCTCGGCCGAGCACCCGAGCCCCATTGAAGTCAATGGGAGGACTCGAGCATTACACCAGGCACCCCCTGCTCTGATGAGGGGAGGGTGCCTGGTCCATAGGAAAAGGGCAGAAAAGGATGGAAACACCACAGAAATGGTTCAGGGACAGCATAGGGAGGATGTCTGGATGCATCTTGGACTCCAACATCGCTGCTGGGAACGATCTTTCGCCCGTAGTACGCCATTTTTACAGACTGACCATAAAACACACAAAAAGGAAAATAAAAACGACTTTAGGCGAAAAATTGTTACCAAACAATATTTGCTGTATATTTACTTGTATATCATCTGCAAATTCTCCCAAAAATTTCCTTGATTTTCGGAAGTGAGGCCATGATTAAGAGGGAAACGTGCGCAGAGGCAAATTCTCCCAAAAATTTCCTTGATTTTCAGAACTGAGGCCATGATTAAGAGGGAAACGTGCACAGAGGCAAATTCTCCCAAAAATTTCCTTGATTTTATTGAACTGAGGCCATGATTAAGAGGGAAACGTGCGCTGAGCTGACCATCTAAAACATTATGGGTGAGGGTCTGCTGCAGAGCTGACCATCCTAAACATTATATGCGAAGGCCCGCTAGTGAGCTGACGCTATAAAACATTATATGAGAGGGCCCGCTAGAGAGCTGACCCAATAAAACATTATATGAGAAGGCCCGCTGGTGAGCTGACCTATATAAAAATTGTCAAACAGGGCCCGCTGGTGAGCTGGCCCTATATAAAAATTATAGCACAGGGCCCGCTGGTGAGCTGGCCCTATATAAAAATTATATCACAGGGCATATGGAAGAGGAGGAGGAGGATGAGAAGATTAAGAGTCAACCATATACCCGTTTTTTGGGTGGAAGGGGTGAATGGGAATAGAGAGTATTCCCATCATTGTAAATAACATATATAAAGTGAGTTTATGTTCCCCCGGGGCTTTCCTCCAGTGGAGTGGAGAAGTCAGGGGAAATCCAGGCCTTGTTCATTTTTATAAGTGTCAACCTATCAGCATTGTCGGTGGAAAGGCGGATACGCTTATCTGTTATGATGCCACCAGCAGCACTAAATACCCGCTCAGACAGAACGCTGGCGGCAGGGCAGGCCAGCACCTCCAAGGCGTAGAGTGCCAGTTCATACCACGTGTCCAGCTTGGACACCCAGTAGTTGTAAGGCACAGAGGGATCATTGAGGACGCTGACACGGTCTGCTACGTACTCCTTCACCATCTTCCAAAACTTTTCCCTCCTTGTGACACTAGGCTGCGCATCAGGGTGAGGGTGCTGGCGGGGTGTCATGAAGGTGTCCCACGCCTTGGAGAGTGTTGCCCTGCCTTTCTCGTAACTGCTGTGTGCTCCCCTTTTCTCCCCTTCTCGGTTGGCCAAGGTAGCACGTACTCTGCCGCCAGCGTTGTCAGATGGAAAATTTTGGAGCAATTTTTCGACAAGAACCTTCTGGTATTGCAACATTTTGCTTGTCCTCTCCACCGGAGGAATGAGAGATGAGAAATTCTCTTTGTAGCGGGGGTCCAGAAGGGTGAACACCCAGTAATCCGTGTTGTCTAAAATGCGTACAACGCGTGGGTCACGGGAAAGGCAGCCTAACATAAAGTCAGCCATGTGTGCCAGAGTACCAACAGGCAAGATTTCGCTGTCCTCACCAGGAGGATGACTCTCAATATCCTCATCCTCTTCCTCCTCTTCTGCCCACCCACGCTGAAGAGATGGAACTAAAGTTCCATGGCTACCCTCTGTAGCGGAGGCAACCGTGTCTTCCTCCTCCTCCTCCTCCTCCTCCTCCTCCGCCTCCTCCAATTGTCGCTGAGAAGACGAAGTGAGGGTGCTCTGGCTATCACCTTGTGTAAGCTCTTCCTCCCCCATTTCCACCTCTTCCACATGCAAAGCGTCGGTTTTAATTGTGAGCAGCGAGCGTTTCAGTAGACACAGAAGTGGGATGGTTACACTGATAATAGCGTTATCGCCGCTCACCATCTGTGTCGATTCCTCAAAATTGCGTAAAACCTCGCAGAGGTCTGACATCCATTCCCACTCCTCACTTCTGATTACAGGAAGTTGAACGGAGAGGCGACGACCGTGTAACAGCTGGTACTCCACTACTGCCCTCTGCTGCTCACAAAGCCGGGCCAACATGTGGAAGGTGGAGTTCCAGCGCGTGCTCACGTCACACAGCAGCCGGTGAGCTGGCAATTGTAAGCGCTGCTGCAGCTTCAACAGGCCGGCTGAAGCTGTTGATGACTTACGGAAATGTGCACACACGCGGCGCACCTTGGTCAAGAGATCATGCACATTGGGGTAGGTTTTTAGAAATCGCTGCACCACTAAATTAAATACATGCGCTAGGCATGGTACGTGTGTGAGCTTGCCGAGCTCCAAAGCCGCCACCAAGTTACGCCCATTATCACACACAACCATGCCTGGTTGCAGGTTGAGTGGCGAGAGCCACTGCTCGGTCTGGTGACTAATCCCCTGCAACAGCTCTGAGGCCGTGTGCTGTTTGTCCCCAAGGCAGATCAGCTTCAGCACGGCCTGTTGACGCTTCCCCACTGCAGTGCTACACTGCTTCCAGCTACTGGCTGATGGGGGAGTGGCGCTGTGTGTAGAGAATTCGGAGGTGGAAACGGAGGAGGAGGAGCCAATAACGTAGGTGCTGGTGGAAACCCTGATGGAGGTAGGGCCCGCAATCCTCGGCGTGGGTAGCACCCGTGCCATCCCAGGGTCCGAGTCGCTCCCAGCCTCCACGACATTCACCCAGTGTGCCGTCAGGGAAATGTAGCGTCCCTGGCCACAAGCACTTGTCCATGTGTCAGTCGTTAAGTGGACCTTCCCAGTAACTGCGTTGGTCAGGGCACGGGTGATGTTACGGGACACATGGTGGTGTAATGCGGGGATGGCACACCGGGAAAAGTAGTGGCGGCTGGGGACCGCGTACCGAGGGACAGCTGCTGCCATCAGGCTGCGGAAGGACTCAGTGTCCACAAGCCTAAATGGCAGCATTTCGATGGCCAGTAATTTTGAAAGGTGTGAGGTTAGTGCTATGGCCTGTGGGTGGGTGGCTGGGTACTTTCTCTTGCGCTCAAATGCCTGGGGTAACGACATTTGGACGCTGTGCTGGGACAGGGAAGTGGATGTGGTCGCTGATGGTGCTTCAGATGGTACAGGTGCAGGGCGGGAGGTATGCGGGCCTGCGCCTTCGACAGGCGATTGGCCGGCACCGAAAACAGGGGAAGAGGAGGCAGTGGTGTGGCCTGCAGACACAGATGGGCGATCCAGGCGTTCCTCCCACTTACTACGGTGCTTGGATGCCATGTGTCGGATCATGCTGGTGGTGGTGAGGTTTCTAGTGTTCATGCCTCGGCTCATTCTGGTGTGGCACAGGTTGCAAACTACAATTCTTTTGTCGTCCGCACTTTCCTTAAAAAAACGCCATACCGCGGAACACCTACCCCTTGGCAAGGTAGATTTACGCAAGGGGGTGCTCCGTGGAACATTTGCGGGCCGGTTTGGTGCGGTCCGCCTTCTTTCTGTAGCCACACCACTGCCTCTTCCAGCCTGTTGCGGTGCTGCAGATGGCTCACCCTCAGGACTGCTGTCATCGCTCGGCTCTACACCTTCCCAGGTGGGGTCAGTCACCTCATCGTCCACCAAGTCCTCCTCCACTTCCTCACTCTGATCATCCTCCTCAAGTCTTGATCCCACCACATACTCAGTCATTGACAACTGTATAACATTCTCCTCAACAAGGTCTTGAGACGGAAATAGTGGTTGATTTAATGGCAACTGTGTCTCATCATCATCATCATCATCCACTACTTCCTTTGACCTTAAATGCCGTTCACATCTGTCATCTTCTTGTGATTGGGTAGCCTCTAGAGGTTGTGAATCAGGGCACAAGATGTCATGTTCCTCTGCAAGCGTGCTTGGAGAGAGGGTCAAATGAAGGATTGGTGATGAGACGAGCTCCTCACTATATCCCAGTGTGGGATCACTTCTTTGACCAGACCGTGTATGGTGGGAGGAAGGATGATCAGAGTGAGGATTATGTTGACCAGACTCTTGGCTACTGAGAGTGGACTTGGTGGAAGACAGGGTGGTGCTTAACCGACTGGAAGCAGTATCAGCTGTCATCCAACCGACCACCTGTTCGCAGTGGTCGGACCTCGAGAGTGATGTCCTGCGACGCCCTGTAAAATTACACATGAAGCTAGGTATGGTGGATGTCTTTCTTTCTTGTGCTCTGGCACCAGGCACAGTTTCTCCGCGTCCTGACCCGCGCCCTGAACTTTCAGGATCACGTCCACTTCCCCGTCCCTTTTTACCCGCCTTCTTCATCTTACACAGAATATGTGACTTTAATATTTGAGTTTGAAAACTTAACAGTATTTCTTATTATTCTGCAACTGTACAGAGTACACAGAATAGGCTGCTAAACGGCGGTGAAACACACTGAATGGAATATGTGACTTTAATATTTGAGTTTGAAAACTTAACAGTATTTCTTATTATTCTGCAACTGTACAGAGTACACAGAATAGGCTGCTAAACGGCGGTGAAACACACTGAATGGAATATGTGACTTTAATATTTGAGTTTGAAAACTTAACAGTATTTCTTATTATTCTGCAACTGTACAGAGTACACAGAATAGGCTGCTAAACGGCGGTGATACACACTGAATGGAATATGTGACTTTAATATTTGAGTTTGAAAACTTAACAGTATTTCTTATTATTCTGCAACTGTACAGAGTACACAGAATAGGCTGCTAAACGGCGGTGATACACACTGAATGGAATATGTGACTTTAATATTTGAGTTTGAAAACTTAACAGTATTTCTTATTATTCTGCAACTGTACAGAGTACACAGAATAGGCTGCTAAACGGCGGTGAAACACACTGAATGGAATATGTGACTTTGATATTTTAGTTTGAAGACTTAACAGTATTTCTTCCTATTCTGCAACTCTGCACAGTACACAGAATAGGCTGCTAAACTGCGGCGAAGCACACTGAATGGAATATGTGACTTTGATATTTTAGTTTGAAGACTTAACAGTATTTCTTCCTATTCTGCAACTCTGCACAGTACACAGAATAGGCTGCTAAACTGCGGCGAAGCACACTGAATGGAATATGTGACTTTGATATTTTAGTTTGAAGACTTAACAGTATTTCTTCCTATTCTGCAACTCTGCACAGTACACAGAATAGGCTGCTAAACTGCGGCGAAGCACACTGAATGGAATATGTGACTTTGATATTTTAGTTTGAAGACTTAACAGTATTTCTTCCTATTCTGCAACTCTGCACAGTACACAGAATAGGCTGCTAAACTGCGGCGAAGCACACTGAATGGAATATGTGACTTTGATATTTTAGTTTGAAGACTTAACAGTATTTCTTCCTATTCTGCAACTCTGCACAGTACACAGAATAGGCTGCTAAACTGCGGCGAAGCACACTGAATGGAATATGTGACTTTGATATTTTAGTTTGAAGACTTAACAGTATTTCTTCCTATTCTGCAACTCTGCACAGTACACAGAATAGGCTGCTAAACTGCGGCGAAGCACACTGAATGGAATATGTGACTTTGATATTTTAGTTTGAAGACTTAACAGTATTTCTTCCTATTCTGCAACTCTGCACAGTACACAGAATAGGCTGCTAAACTGCGGCGAAGCACACTGAATGGAATATGTGACTTTGATATTTTACTTTGCACACTAAACAGAATGTGCTCTAATCTGCAACTTTGCACACTAAACAGAATGTGCTCTAATCTGCAACTTTGCACACTAAACAGAATGTGCTCTAATCTGCAACTGTGCACACTAAACAGAATGTGCTCTAATCTGCAACTTTTCACACTAAACAGAATATTTTTTTTTTGTTTTTTTTTGTTTTTTTCCCCCCACACAAAATAACCTGCTGCCCCCACACACAGTAGTCCTAAAAAGGACTTTTGGTTCTTTTTTTTCACAATTTTTTTTTTTCCTCCCTACACTGCCTTTCCCTTCCTATCCTCAGCTCTCCCTGGCTCAGACTGAGCCGAACTCGATGGTCAGGTGCTATACAGCACCCGACCACGGGTTCTGGCCAGCCAATCAGTGTAATGCCAGCAGCCAACATGGCTGCTGGCATTACACCGATGTCAGAGCCTCCCTGCACGTTTATTGGCTGCGCAGCAGCCGCAAAACGTGCGGGGAGGAGACCCGAACATGGCGGGCGAGCACATGCGGTACTCGTACGAGTACCGCCATGTGCCGAGCAGAGCGATGCTCGAGCCGATCCGAGCATCGGCCGAGCATGCTCGCTCAACACTAATTGACATATTACTTTAACCCTTTTATCATTTGGTGATCTGAGCGACAAATTCGGTGTGACAGAATTCGTTTGGTGACAAAATTTTCAGCTTTTAGTGAATTTATTGACAAATTCGGTGGGATCCTTTCAACATTTTGTGATTTGATTGACATATCCTGTGAACCTGTTCATCATTTAGTGATTTGAGCAACAAATTTGGTGCAACAGAATTCATTTGGTGACAAAATGTCATCATTTGGTGGACTGATTGACATATTCGGCGGACCCATTCATCATTTGATGATTTGATTGACATATTCTGTGCACTGAATTCATTTGGTGGGATACTTTCATCATTTGGTGATTTGAATGACATATTCTGTGTACTGAATTCATCTGGAAGGATACGTTCATCATTCGGTGAATTGATTGACATATTTGATGGACCCGTTCATCATTTGGTGAGTTGATTGACATATTTGGTGCAACAAATTGATTTGGTGACAAAATATCATCATTTGGTGGACCCTTTCATCATTTGGTGATTTGATTGACATATTTGGTGGACCTGCTCATCATTTGATGATTTGATTGACGTATTTGGTGCAACAAATTCATTTGGTGACAATCTTTATTCATTCAGTGAATTGACTAACATATGATTTGTACCAAATTTATTTGGTACTAAACTTTGGTCAATACATTGCATGTTGTGGAATAGCTAAACAATTTTGTAAACAACAATGTATTTGGTGATATATACAGTATACAAACATTCAGTGGACAACATGACTTTGGTGGCCTAACTGCTGCAATTTTGTGGACAAAATGAATGGTTTACAAACGGCACCCCATACTAGAGGGCACTGCTAATGTAAAAAAAACACACGTTTAAGCAGTAATAACTATGGAAATATGCATCTATCAGCAGTGGGAGTACACTTATTTTACTCAACAGGAAACACCCTACAATGTATTATATATATTTTCATTAAAAAAAGTTTACTGCTTCTTTAAGTTCTTCATGTTTCTTTGACAGCAGGGGAAGTGATAATGCAGAATGTTCATTCCCTAACAAAATGGATCAGAAAATCGTGTTAACCCTTTCAGTGCCAGAGGGGTATGCAATGCACTGGTTCCCTGCTGGCACTGAAAGGGTTAATAGTTTTCCTCACTTTTTTGAACATTTGTTTCACTTTAATCCCTTGTATGCTAGACAGGTCTCCAGTCAATTGCAACAAAATGCATTGAAGACCTCCCCTGTGTCCAAGGGGTTAATTGTTCTCAGCTAAAGGATTGTTATTAAGACATTTCATCAGATCACACATTGTGCAAAGAATGTACTGTAATTTATAATGTGACAAAACAGCTAAATTTAGAAATCATCTTACAAGTAAAACAAAGTGGAAAGTACAATGTTTAATGTCTATCACACCTTAATTCTAGATAACATGACACTGGGAGGTTTATCATATTGTATTTGAGATGATAGATTATCAGACATATCACTAGATAATTCTAAATACAAAAAAATTATGTTATTTAGGAAACATATTGAATGTGAGGCAAAACAAATGTTTATGATTGTATCTGAGTATATAGGTTTGTATACAAATATGTGTATAACTTTATATATAAGAAAAATAAGAAAAACATTCAAGCACTCAGAGATTGTTAGTGATATATGGTACTTGTGTATTGCAAGTGCAAAACACAGACAGGTCAATGTTTGTACACTCAGCGGGACAACTGTACTAGCAATAGCAGCATGGTATTGCCTGTGTGGTAACACACACACACACACTCTTGACCTGGTGTCTGGCTGCAGTGAAAGGGAAGATGGGAGGGACTTCTCCCCTTCCCCCTCTCCGGCCACTCCTGCCAAAATCCCTGCCCTGAGCTGCTGTTTATGCTGCTATCTGTTATGGATGATGTTGTGAAGCTGTTTTAATACAGTTTGATATTTTGGTTCCTAAACCGTGAGTGCATTCATTGAATTACTTATATCCAAAGCTAAGGAATATAGCACCTGGTGGGTAGAGAGTGGTCCATATAAATATTCTATGTAAGTGGCAATATTATACTTACAATATATATATATATATATATATATATATATATATATAAACTAGTACTGAAGGCCCGTGTGCATGGGCCAAAGTGCCACCCAGCGGCCTCGGCTGCTGCCCCGGAGCCGGGAGCAGAGACAGGAGGTGGGCCGTTCAGAGTGCCTCAATCAGGATCAGCTGTGCCGCCACTGGGACTGGAGGCCGGCTCATTCGGCAAGTCTCTACTGCTCATGACTGCATCGTTCCGGCAGTCTCTACTGCGCATGTGCGTGTTACGCACACAGGGAGCGACGCATTCTAACAAATTATAATATAGGATATATCACATCATGGAATTCTGGGATGGCAGAATGGCTACATGCTGCTCTGCCTTCCCACAATTCAGTGCACAAAACAAAGCAAAAAAACAGCCGTGGTTCTTAATAGCCATCCACCTCTGGATCGGGTGGTCATTAAGTTGTTACAGGAACATTAAAGGGATAGTAATGTCTCTTTAAAAGTTGATCACAGAGACTTCTGTATATTAAAAGTAATATATTGCGCTATGGCTAAGACCTTACTGGTGTATAGTTCAAAGGTTCTTAAAGATAAATATCCTCCACCCGCCCCTTCTGTCCACATTACTCAGAAGCTGCAGTCTGGGCCAGACAGCTGCAGCATGGGACAAACCTCAGTAAGCAAAGGGAATCCTGCCCTCCATCAAGGGGGGCAGGATTTTCCTTATCCTTACTGACTGAAGTTTGTCCCTCACTGCAGCTGTCAGGTCCCGGAACCAGATTTCAAATGTAGTGGGAGACGACCAGAAAGGGGCAGGCGGGGGATCTTTATCACTTAATATTTTTTGAACTACACACAACTAAGGTCTTAGACATAGCACAATCTGTTACTTTTAATATAAAAAAGACACGGCAAATGACTTTTAAAGATACATTACTGTCCCTTTAATACCTGAAAATAAATTAGGTTGATATAACATTAATTATCACGTACTTCAACAAGCATATGACAAAATTAATTATTCATATGTTCCATCCCAAAAATAGAATCTTAAACTTGCTTCTTCCTTACAGGTGTAAACATCCTATTCAGAGAGCATTTATTTAATTTTAATTGTGCTGTTTGCAAATATGATAGATAAAAGTTGCAGTCAGTTATATGTTGAAATTAGTGTCTGCTACTCTTGAATTCAGAAAAGCTGTTATCTTATCTCTGACTGTTTACAGATAATCCAGGACAATCACCTCATGATTGCTTAGAGTTCTGGGAAAGGCAGGAATGGCTGCTCCCTCAGAGCATATGTAAGACTAGATTATAGGTCTCAGAAAACACATAGAAATGTATTCCAGGTGCTAACATGAAATACAGGGCATTTAAAGTAGGCCTTTCAACCTAACACAAGTTATGTTTATTTTACACTGAGTTGAAATCTGCCTATATGTTGTAGTACTCATTTTTCTATAAAATAAACAGTTTTTGAGAAATGACCCTTTATAGTTTGGTGTCACAGCGATGCACTTTATGCCAGACAACTGGGTATACTAATAGTTTTGTTCAAGGCTAAATGTGTCATTCATTGTGTTATTAAAAATGCCCTCAGTATGTGGGCTTTACCTAGATTCATTCATAGCAGTGTGTGGAAATATTGGTGGAGCACAGATACTAATCTATAAAGTGCTAATATGCATTCTTTATTATCCTTAAAGTAACAGATCCACTTGTGTATATAACATAAACACACTTCATTATTATTCACTGAATCTAGGTCAGTAAGATATTTAAAAAAATAAAACTGGTCACAATAGACTACAATACATTGCACTACAATGCCTGCAGCCACTGAATGTCACTCTAGATCAGATTTATACAATATGACTAGAAAAAAGTCACAGAGCTGTCAATCCTAAATCACAAGTTTATGATACCTTTAACCCAGTGATTCCCAACTCCAGTCCTTTAGGCATGCCAACAGGTCAGGTGTTCAGAATATCCCTAATTATGCACATGAATCTCAATCACAATGACTAATCCACAGATTACTTACCTGTGTTGCAGGAGGAATATCTTGAAACGCTTACCTTCTGTATGAACTGTAACCTAATTGCTCTAAACTAATTGTGATTAATCTCTAATGTCTAGTTCAGAGTATGTTTTGTATATTTGTATATTTTTATTTATATAGCGCCAACCGGTGTACTTGGCACTTTACAGATTACATTTAATACAGCGGGGGTACAATAAGTGCGGTGATTAAGTGCTTATATAGGCAGTCATAAGGGGAACGACAGGTGAGTATACATTAGGATAAGAGGTCCCTGCCACGTAGAGCTTACAATCTAAGAGTTGCACAGCCTGAGGCCCTGCAGCTGTTAAGACTACAATTCCCATCATATCCTCACCTCCCTACTGGTCTAGTACATATAGTTCAATGAAAAAGCCTACAAACTGAGCCACAATTCTCCCTGTAGAATACCAGGCGTTGAAGGGAATCCACTATCAAGGGCATGTATTTAAAGTATTAACAAAAGTCTGCACAGAAGAAAAGTTAGATGCACTGTGTAGTAGTTATGGAAACTAAAATTAACTATATCAGAATATTCTCTCATTAATATAGTGTATTGGGTTCCTACCTGGATCTGCAAAAAACACACCCCTGTAAATGTGGACTCACCCCACATAATGCAATCAACCCTATACCTACACTTAAATAATGAATCAAACTCTGTCACTCAGCTAAAAAAACACAATGATCACTCCACAGTGTGAATAACAGAAACAATTGTAAAATTATGTTAGTAAGTCACAGAAGTGCAATCATGGTTTAATATTGGTGAAGCTCGAGGTACATTGATGAGTCTACTAGGGGCACTCAACATGGTAAATTAAATGCCAGCTATTGATAGAAATCAGGAGGAGGTTGGGGTTAATAGTCACAGACCCTATACGTCTGGAAGTCACCTACCCCCTCTTCCATTTCCCTTTGGAAGTCGAAATTGATCAATAATATATCGAGATGAAATGTCTTCATGCAATTCTGCTCAATACACTGGAGAAATTCACCCCTCAATGGTCCCCCTGGACCTCTTATCTTACTTCTCATCCCCCTGAAAGGTAAGACTCTGGTGCCTCACTCGAGTGCTAGGGTTGACATTTATATCACAAAGATATATATGGCTACCAGTGCATCAGGACAAGGCTAGGAAGTCAGTATGTGTGGTTCTATGACTACTTTGGAACAAGGTTGGGGGGGTTAATATGTGTGCTTCTATATACGCATCTGTTTACTAATCTTGAATTTTCATTCACAATTCAACAAAATCATGCGCAAACCTATTCCCTAGTGGTTTTCACACGTGAAAAAGCGATTGCACATGTTTCTTGCATCGCACCATTAGTGACAATGGGCCATTTTCAGAAAGCCAAATAGTAGCAATTCTGGAGCAAACCAACTGCACCAAAGGAGACAAATAAAGATTCCTAGAATTGCCATTTATTTAATTGGGAAGTTTACCCTATGAATACTACAGAGGTCTCCAATGCATTGATAAGTCCACTAATTAAACCCTTTAGCCATTTACAAACACAAATACTATTGAAATTCTAAGTGAAAGTCATCCTTGAACTTTTTTTAATGAAATGAACTCTGATCTCCATTGTGCAGATGCATTATATACAATGAGGTTGATGTACTAATGGCATCATAGGGGACAAATATAGTCCCAAATTCCCATTGAGTTAAAAGGGGCTCTTAAAGCAGAACTATCACTCAAATTAAGGTGCCTCACAAATCATTATGCACATTGTAATACACATATCAATAATAGTATTATCCTGAATAAGTCTGGAGTTATTGATAAATTTACCTTGTTCCAAGATGCACAGACAGGTATTTTGCTGTACCAGCATCTGTGCACCAGCGCCATTAGTGCCTTCCTGTACCTTAAGGTACAATACAACTCCCCCTCACCAGTCCTAGAGGAGACCGGGATGGACAGCTCAGACTCACAGATGTCTCTTTGGCAAGATGTCTGCTCTGATGCCTGCCTGTTCATCTGGGAACAAATTGGATTTATCAATAATGCCAGACTTATTCAAGATAATTCTAGAGCCAGTAAGTTCTAACCAGCCTCCTGCCACTACTGTACAGTTTAAAGGGATAGTAATGGTTCATAATAAAAGCAGCTCTAATTAATCATTATAGTATTTGGACTTTGGAGAGTGTTATTTCCTGTCAGAGTTGTAGTACAAGAGTGTAACGGTTTGTTTGACTCACAGACACAGGGTTAGGATAAAAAACACAGTTTTATTGAATACAATAGTACAGTACGAGCCCTCACAGGTCCTGTAATATACAACAGTATAGTACAGACACACGACAGGTAATATATTCAAAGCCCACACAGGTCCAGCACAAAATAGAAGAACGAACAGACTGTACTGACGTAGGTCAGGCTGAGAAGTAGGTTCCCAGGATTCCGGTACTGCAGGAGTTAAAGTTGATCACTGATGGTAAACAGTCCCATATGTGAAGGTACTGGAATGATGCTTCAACAAGCCAAGGTCAGCACACAAATGTGAGCTATCAGTCAACTGAGATAGTAGAGCACTACCGGAGCAATCACGGAGGTACACACACTTGCAACCGGTATGACAGTAGCGGATGACTAGACCAATGGCGATTTACCGGAGCAGTAACTGAGGCAACACTTGCAACCGGAATGGCAGTAGTGGAGGACAAGCCAATGGCACTTTACCGGAGAAATCACGGAGGCAACACTTGCAACCAGTATGGCAGTAGCGGAGGACAAGCCAATGGCAATTTACCAGAGCAATCACTGAGGCAACAGCAGTAGCGGAGTACAAGCCAATGGCACTTTACCGGAGCAATCACGTAGGCAACACTTGCAACCGGTATGGCAGTAGCGGAGGACAAGCCAATGGCACTTTAACGGAGCAATCACGGAGGCAACACTTGCAACCGGTATGGCAGTAGCGGAGGACAAGCCAATGGCACTTTACCAGAGCAATCACAGAGGCAACACTTGCCACTGGTATGACAGTAGTGGAGGACAAGCCAATGGCACTTAACCGGAGCAATCACGGAGGCAACACTTGCAACCGGTATGGCAGTATCGGAGGACAAGTCAATGGCACTTTACCAGAGCAATCACGGAGGCAACACTTGCAACCAGTATGGCAGTAGCGGAGGACTAGGCCAGAGGCGTACTGTAGGAACTGTAACTGAGACAACACTTGGCCGCCTGCCGGAGCAGAGGCATAGAGCAAGCCAATGACTACTGGATAAGAATGTCGCAGAGGCAACAAGGACAAGGGAACAGGAACGTCGATGAAGCTGGGTCGGTGCACAGGAACAGGGATGTCAGCCAGGCCAGGTCAGAACACGGGAGCAGAAACGCCAGCCGGTCCGGTACGGCACACGGGAGCAGGAACATCAGCCAGGCCGGGTCGGTACACAGGAGCAGATACTGAAGTGTAGTCAGGCAATCCGGGTCAGCACACAGGAGCAGGAACAGAAGAGCAGTCAGGCAGGCCAAGTCGGCACACTGGGAACTTCTGTGCAGTAGTAGCACTGGTACAGGAACATCACGAAAGGGCACCGAAAGGGTGCAGGAGCCCAGTATATAAGGGCCATACTGGACTGCATTCCACATCTGAGAAGAGATGACTTACACTAGGTAAAAGGGGCGGGAGGGGGAAACCGTGCTTGTGAATAATTCTCTCAAACCATAAATGTTTCAGAGATAAGACATATCGTTCTTCATGTTTTTTTAATGCCTACAAAATAAAATAAAGATAAAATGAAGTATTACTATCCCTTTAACAATAGTTTTCTGTTAAAGTCAGTTTTCTCACTGACTTCATTAATGACGAACATTAAACCTTAACCGCATTTTTTTTTTTTTTTTTTTTTTCACCAGGGGACACCCCTTGACCCCTTGACATGTATGGGTTTCTAATCATGTGATCCACAATCAAAAAACTTGGATGCTCCGGTATATGAGATTATCAAAATATTTATTTTTTTAACCCTTGTATACCTCCCTGGCACTCAAAGGGTTACAAAGTTTCTTATTTATGACACCATATATTGTTGATCAACAAAAATGTATGTCAGCTGAGGCAACATTAAAAAGCTCATCTTGTTCTGCAAAAAAATGACATAGTTTTCCCATACATCTAGTAATTTACCCACATGAAACATACCTAAATGATGAAAATGAGTCTGGTTCCAAGGTATTGGGAATGGGCCAAACCTCAGCACTCAAAAAAGTGAATGTTCTCATCAGAAATGATCTGATAGCTCATATAAACTGCTGAACCACCTAAATGCTAAAAAGGTCCCTGACACATTTTTATAAGAGGGGGGAGATTCATTAAGGTGTGATAAAGAGGTGATAAAGTGGAGATGACTTCTCCAGTCAAATCACTTCTCCAAGTCTCATGTTACTGTATGGAGCCAATGCATTTCTCCAACTCTGGAGATCTTAGTGCGGGGCAGGCTCTATAGAGCCTATATAACATAGGAACTGAAGAAGTGATGATACTGGAGCAGTCATCTCCGCTTTATCACCTCTTTATTATGCCTTAGTGCATAACCATCAATAAGTTGGAGACCATGGTATCACGGCTATAGCTGGTTGGGCACGATGGGAGTTGAAGTCCCCAACTGCTAGAGGTCCAATAGTTGACTACCCCGTGTGACAGAATGTTGTTACCCCTCCCACATTTGGCTGCCCAATAATCTTTAAGTAATTTTGAGGCCTAATATCTACAGACTGGGTTTTGCAGAAACCCAGGGGCCCTGAAAACTAAAAAAAAAAAAATTATAAGGCATTTCACAGCACTAATTTGACCCTTACTTGTCAACATTACAAAAACATTTCCAGGCACACTTTCACCAAGGCGGCCGCAATGTCACTAGTGGTTTATAGTACCAGAAGCGTAACTAGAAGGCACTGGTCCATGGTGCAAAAATTGCAATGGGCCCCCCTGACTACATTACTCCCCATTGCCCTCATTGGCCACCTCCACATTGCACATTGGCCACCTACACATTGCCCCCAATGTCCATATCCTCATTGCACCCCAATGTCATCTCCACATTGCCACCCAATTTCCACTTTCACATTGCTCCCAATGTCCCCCAGTGTCCATCTCCTACCTCCCTGGTGGTCCATTGGCATGGCATGAGAGGTCTGTCCCTCTTTCAGTACAGACCTCTATTAGCAGCTGGAGCTCTCGCGTGATCCTCTCTCCAGTAATGCAGAGATCTGGGAAATTATGTCATCTCCCAGCGCTCAGCATTACTAGAGTGACGAAAAAGGCACAGACCTCACCTCAGCTTGTTGCAGGTGCCGGGTGTGTGTGTGGGGGAGTCGCAGGGGGTGGACGGGCTCCTGGTGTGATGAGCCTGGAAGTAGTTGTTAACCGTGAAAGCACCGTGAGGCTGGTCTGCCTCTTTAAAAGGCGAGTTCAATACCATTATAAGGTGATCTGCACGGTGGAAGAGGTGAAACCCTGATAAAGAACTCACTAGGTGGAAGGGTATAGTAACCCAAGAAAGTTTCTGGTTACAGTCTACACTCAGATTGTGTGCGCCTCTTTTCTTTTTTGGTGGA
The DNA here is from genome assembly GCA_037306005.1 of Rhinophrynus dorsalis. Taxonomy (NCBI): domain Eukaryota; kingdom Metazoa; phylum Chordata; class Amphibia; order Anura; family Rhinophrynidae; genus Rhinophrynus; species Rhinophrynus dorsalis. The sequence continues at coordinate 64,907,432 of CM074723.1, read as the reverse complement.
ATTGTTACCCCTGCGACCCCTATCATTATGCCACTGTATAGTATCATGCAGCAAGATGACATCAGAAAAGTTTGTATGACTAACTAAAAACTTCAATTCTTCAGACAAATAGACATTACCCACTCCAAAATATAACATGGTCATATAAATACTGTAAGTATTATGATATTAACATGTGGGTAGCTGAAAACCTACTAACCTTTTAACGAGAAATACATAGAATATGGGTTTGAAAATCAGTTTTAAAACCAGGGATCAAAACAAGGATAGCAGGATTCAAGGACAAAGGGTGGGATGCTAGAACATGGGAAGTTCGAAATTTAATGAAGACCATAAAAGTATGTGCTATTTATGATTGCTCACGTTTTGATGCAAGAAACATGCTTCAAAATAAACTGCAAAGTTATTCAGATGTAGGAATATGTGTGCTAACTGCTTTGCTGAATTAGGTGCAATCGCTAATCCTCTCACAAAATTGCAGACAATTTAGCCACTCACACTTTTTGAAATGCATTCACTAAAAACTAAAATGTTCACTAATGTATAAAAAACATGCACAATACAGTGACATTTTTGCCTAATCTTCATATTTATGAAAAACATGGACGGTCCCTGGAAATCAGGGACAATTGATAAGTACAATTTAACCCCTTGGATTCTAGAGATATATCAAACACAGTGCTTTTCAAACAATATAATTACTGTTAAACGCTTTGAATGCTAGAGAGTTTTATGTGCGTTATATTCCAATCAGTTGCAGATCTTGGTTGTATTCAAGACAGGTGCCTTTGGCACTATAGCTACTGGGGACTACACGTCCCAGTATTCCCATCTAGACACTGGTTGTTTGGGTATAATGGGAGTCAGGGCTCAAAATTTCTAGTCCTGAGCTACTAGCCAGGCCTGAAAAGTTACTTGCCACCAGTTTCCATGCCTAGCCCCACCCATATCCTCGCCTTTAACCCCACCCATGTCAAGATCCCTTTGATGAAATGACACTGCTGCCCACACTCTATCCACCTCCAACATTGTGTCCGCACACTGTTCACACCCTCTCCACCTCCACACTCTGTCCACCCTCACCCCGTGTCCACCCTCACCACACACTGACCACACCCTGTCCACCCTCACACCCAGTTCACCCTTCACACACTGTCCACCCTGCCACCCCTCCACACTGGCCACCCTTCCCACCTCACACTGCCCCCCACACACTGTCCACCAGCCATTGCCCACACTGACCAACTCCACTCTGCCCAAATTGTCAAAGAGGGACACTTCTGTTTTAGGTGGTGTGGGTGGGGAGTGACAGGTGGACTGGGCATTACCAGGAATTTTTAGGTGATTTTGTATGAACGAAAAGATGATTTAGAACAAAACCAAAGTATTTTACTTACAGAGGATAATTTATGAACCTATATACTGACGTTGAATCAAACATTAATGTGAGTTTTATTGTGAAGAAATGTGATACTATAATTCGACTATACACTCCATAGGGTTTGATCTCCTAAAAAGAGAGATAACAGGGTAAGAATGAGGGACAGAGGAATTTGGGTCTTAAAGATGACCACTTCTGAAATATGTAGAAGGAGGTGAAATCATAACTAAATAGACTTGTAGTACAAAAAAACACACTAGATAACCACAATGTATCCATACGTACTGTACTGTGCTGCTAGTATTCACTGTATACAGCACAATAGGTCACACTAATAAACTCCCTGACAATCAAGGGGTTAGTCACCTCCCCGGGGATTCCTGAGACTCACTCAAGACCAATGTCTTTTTTTTCCCCTATTTGCAGCCATCAGTGGACCATAACCCTTTGAGTGCCAAAGAGGTAAGCAACACATTGCCCTGCACTTAATGGGTTAAACAGAGATGAGCAGTCGGACTGTCGATCTGTTTGAACGTACCATAGAATTAAAAACCATGGTCAGACACTGACTGCGATATCATAGTAATAGTTACATAGTTACATAGTAATTTAGGTTGAAAAAAGACTTGCGTCCATCCAGTTCAACCCTTTTCCTATTCCTGTTTACCATCGCTGACCCAAAAGAAGGCATCCGACTCCAAATGGCAATCAGATTTCTCCCTGGATCAACAAGCCCTAACTAAATATTAATCCCAATACTAACGTGCATAGCCCTCTATATTATGCTCTTTTAAATAAGTATCCAGGCCCCTTTTAAAAGCATCTAATGTATTTGATAGCACCACCTCCTCCGGAAGTGCATTCCATACCTTTATTGTCCTTACTGTAAAGAAACCCTTCCGCTGTTGTAGACTAAATCTCCTTTCCTCAAGTCTAAGCGGGTGGCCCCTTGTCCTGTGTACTGTTCTGTTAATGAACAGGTCTTTTGAAAGCCCTTTATATGGGCCTTGAACATATTTATATAGTGTTATCATATCCCCTCTAAGACGCCGTTTCTCTAGTGTGTACAAGTTTAACTTTTCTAGCCTCTCTTCATAACTAAAACATTCCATTCCCCTTACTAGTTTTGTAGCCCTCCTCTGCACTCTCTCTAGTTCCATAATGTCCTTCTTCAGAAAGGGCGCCCAGAATTGAACAGCATATTCTAGGTGGGGTCTTACCATGGACCTGTAAAGAGGCATAATTATATCTTCCTCCCTTGAGTCAATACCCCTTTTAATACATGCCAATATCTTATTGGCCTTTGCAGCTGCCAGCTGGCACTGCATGCTACTGCAAAGTCTATTGTCTACCATTACTCCCAAATCCTTTTCATTAGTAGATTTCCCCAGAGAAACACCATTTAAACTATATGTTGCATTTTTATTATTATACCCAAAATGCATAACTTTACACTTGTCTATATTGAATCTCATTTGCCATTTGCCTGCCCAGTTACTCAATTTGTCCAAGTCCTCTTGTAATGAAGACACATCCAGTTCAGACTTTATTGCCTTACTTAATTTTGTGTCATCGGCAAACACTGATACATGGCTTCCTATGCCCTCTGGGAGGTCATTAATAAACAAATTAAAAAGAAGAGGACCCAGGACAGATCCCTGAGGCACTCCACTTATCACGTTTATCCAACTGGAGAACTTGCCATTTACTACCACTCTTTGCATTCTATCTTTCAGCCAATTTCCAATCCACTCACAAACATTTTGCCCTAGTCCTATTTCATTCAATTTGTACAGTAACCTCTTGTGTGGAACCGTATCAAATGCCTTGGCAAAGTCTAAATAGATCACGTCAACCGCCTCTCCCTCATCTATATTATTACTTACTTTTTCATAAAATGCGATCAAGTTCGTTTGACAAGACCTATCTTTCACAAAGCCATGTTGGCTATTGCTAATGATATTCCTGTTCCAGCAGAATTCTTGAATATATTCCCTTAGCAACCTTTCAAACAGCTTCCCTACCACAGATGTCAAGCTTACGGGTCTGTAGTTTCCTGGCTGGGACTTTGATCCCTTTTTAAATATGGGCACCACATCAGCTTTACGCCAATCCATGGGCACCATACCAGAAATAAAAGAATCCCTGAAAATCAGATATATCGGTCTGGCCAGGGTCTGGCCTAGCTCCCTAAGTACCCGTGGGTGTATACCATCTGGCCCCGGAGCCTTGTCTACCTTGACACCATTCAATTGTTTTAACACTTTTTCTTGTGTTAGCCAGTCCCATGCTTGCTGTGTCTGTTCTGTAAAAGTAGTTTGCAGATTCTTGTCCAATGGGTCTTCCTTGGTAAAAACAGAAGAAAAGAAATTATTTAAAATATCTGCCTTCTCTCTGTCACCTTTGACCATCTCACCCGTTTCAGCTAACAAGGACCCAACATTATCAGACTTTAATTTTTTGCCATTAATGTATTTAAAGAATTTTTTTGGGTTGCTTTTGCTCTCCTTAGCAATATTTTTTTCATTCTCCAGTCTAGCTAATTTAATAGCCTTTTTACAGGTTTTGTTGGCATTTTTGTATTCTGCAAATGCCTCTGCTGATCCCTCAGCTTTGTAATGTTTAAATGCCGCTTTCTTGTTATTTATTTCATGAATTACTTTACTGGTTAGCCACATTGGTTTCAATTTGCTTCTTTTGTATTTGTTTCCAACAGGGATAAATTTATATGTGTATTTTTGCAATATTATTTTGAAGGCATTCCACTTACCTTCTGTGTTTTTTCCTGAAAATATTTTATCCCAGTCAACGAGACCAAGGGATGAATTAAACCTGCTAAAGTTGGCCTTTTTAAAATTCAGTGTTTTGGTGGAACTCGTATCAACTTGTTTTTTTGAATTAATCTCAAACGATACCATGTTATGGTCACTATTCCCCAAGTGCTCCCTTACTTGGATGTTAGAGATAAGTTCTTCATGGTCAGTTATTACCAAATCCAGACATGCATTCCCTCTGGTTGAGGTCTGCACTAGTTGTGACAAAAAATTGTCATTCAACAAGTTCAGAAACTTGCTGCTTTTAGCAGAGTTAGCTATTCCATTTTTCCAGTCTATTTCTGGATAATTAAAATCCCCCATAATTATAGTTCTCCCTATTTGGGAAGCCTTTTCTATTTGCATTAATAGCTGTGTTTCTTCAAGGTCACCAATGTTTGGTGGTTTATAACAAATACCCACTAATATTTTCTGGGCAGTTTTATCCCCAGTGACTATTTCAACCCACAGGGATTCCACATGTTCACTACTGTCCTCACATATATCTTCCCGCAATTGAGGCAATAATGCTGGTTTGATATACAGACAGACCCCACCACCTCTTTTGCTTGACCTATCTTTTCTAAATAACATGTAGCCCTCTAAATTGATTGCCCAATCATGTGTGTCATCCCACCATGTTTCTGTTATGCCTATCAAGTCATAGTTTTCAATTTCAGCTACCAGCTCCAGTTCCCCTATTTTACCAGTTAAACTTCTGGCATTTGCAAGCATACAATTTATGCCACTGCTGTGTTCCATTTGTGATTTAATTTTGTTGTGGCTTATAGTCTTCTCCCTATCATCTGTACTAACCCCGCCCCCAGATCCTCCCACCTGGTTATTAACTACATCGCCTTCCCTTTCTATACTATCTATCCCAGTATTTATTGGCCCCTCCCCCCCCCTTCCTAGTTTAAAATCTCCTCCAACCGTCTGGTAATCCTCTCCCCAAGCACTTGAGACCCTCTTGCATTCAGGTGCAATCCATCCCTGCTATAGAGATTGTACCCCAAAGCAAAATCAGCCCAGTGCTCTAAAAACCCAAAGCCCTCCTTCTTACACCAAGACTTCAGCCATGCATTGAGCTCCCTAATCTCCCGCTGTCTCTCTGGCGTAGCGCATGGCACAGGTAGTATCTCTGAGAATACTACCTTGGAGGTCCTGTTCCTAATCTTACTGCCTAAATCCCTAAAATTACCTTTTAGGACTCTCCACCTTCCTCTAACTTTGTCATTGGTACCAATATGCACCAAGACAGCTGGATCCTCTCCAGCCCCTCCCAATAATCTGTCCACCCTGTCTGCAACATGCCGAACCCGGGCACCCGGGAGACAGCAAACCATTCGGTTGCTGCGATCAGAGCCACAGATTACCCTATCTGTTCTCCTAATAATAGAGTCCCCTACCACCACAACCTGCCTAGGCTTCACTTCCCTCTGGATCCCCTCTGTGCTAGAGGAGCTGTTCTCCCGGCTGTTAGGGAGAACAGTCCTCTCCAGCAATTCCACCTCTGGGTTTGCCTTCCCAACATCTTCACTTAAATGAGCAAATTTGTTTGGATGGAAAAACTCAGGACTGGCTGCCCTCTTCCTCTTCCCTCCCCCACTGCAACCACTTCTAACTGTCACCCAGCTATGTGCCTGGTTCCCTTCTAGCTGATCTCCTCCCTCTTTGCTAGGTGACCCAGCTAGACTCTGCTCCGTTAGCAAGAGACTCCTCTCAAGGTTGTCAATGTCTCTCAATGTTGCAATATGACCCTCTAGAGCTCCAATCTGAGCTTCTAGAAGGGCCACTTGCTCACATTTGCTACAGCGGTATGGACCCTGGAACTGCTGTTCCAAGCATGCATACATATGGCATGATGTGCACTGAGTGAGATCTCCAAACTTGCTCATCTTGTATGGTGCAAGTGTGAGTTCCTAAAAATGTAAGCAATTAATTTACCTGTGTTGCACTACCTCCTCTGTTGCACTAACTGCTGTGTTTCACAAACTGTACACTTATTACAGAGCACTTAGGAAAGAGCACGCTCTATTTGTGAGCAAGCTCTGTGAGTCCTGTACCTAGATTTATACAGGCCTACACAGGGGATTGTTCACAAACCCCACCCTTAATTAATTAATTGCACACACTCCCAGAGAAAAACACAACCTTTTAAACTTTAACCCTTTAACCTTCTTACTGCAGGTTAGAATGTCAACACAAAAAACACTTTTTCCAATGCTGGGATGTCCAACTGTTCAATTCAAATTACTCCAGAACACACTTGAGCTTGTGAGCAAGCTCTGTGAGTCCTGTACCTAGATTTATACAGGCCTACACAGGGGATTGTTCACAAACCCCACCCTTAATTAATTAATTGCACACACTCCCAGAGAAAAACACAACCTTTTAAACTTTAACCCTTTAACCTTCTTACTGCAGGTTAGAATGTCAACACAAAAAACACTTTTTCCAATGCTGGGATGTCCAACTGTTCAATTCAAATTACTCCAGAACACACTTGAGCTTGTGAGCAAGATCTGTGAGTCCTGTACCTAGATTTATACAGGCCTACACAGGGGATTGTTCACAAACCCCACCCTTAATTAATTAATTGCACACACTCCCAGAGAAAAACACAACCTTTTAAACTTTAACCCTTTAACCTTCTTACTGCAGGTTAGAATGTCAACACAAAAAACACTTTTTCCAATGCTGGGATGTCCAACTGTTCAATTCAAATTACTCCAGAACACACTTGAGCTTGTGAGCAAGATCTGTGAGTCCTGTACCTAGATTTATACAGGCCTACACAGGGGATTGTTCACAAACCCCACCCTTAATTAATTAATTGCACACACTCCCAGAGAAAAACACAACCTTTTAAACTTTAACCCTTTAACCTTCTTACTGCAGGTTAGAATGTCAACACAAAAAACACTTTTTCCAATGCTGGGATGTCCAACTGTTCAATTCAAATTACTCCAGAACACACTTGAGCTTGTGAGCAAGATCTGTGAGTCCTGTACCTAGATTTATACAGGCCTACACAGGGGATTGTTCACAAACCCCACCCTTAATTAATTAATTGCACACACTCCCAGAGAAAAACACAACCTTTTAAACTTTAACCCTTTAACCTTCTTACTGCAGGTTAGAATGTCAACACAAAAAACACTTTTTCCAATGCTGGGATGTCCAACTGTTCAATTCAAATTACTCCAGAACACACTTGAGCTTGTGAGCAAGATCTGTGAGTCCTGTACCTAGATTTATACAGGCCTAAGGTCTAAGACCCTGGATCTGACAGAATCAGATGGTGTCTGTCTCTATATCCGCTCCCTCTCTGGACTCAGTGTGGCTCCGGACTCTCTCTATCTGTGTGCTTCGATATTGACAGCCCGGGGAGGAGTCTACCCCTCACTTACACACAGGATCATACATGCAGGATGACAACTATGGAGCTGGCTCTTCTCCACTTCGGTGTAAGCACATCTCACTGACTGACAGGGGCAGTAAAGCTTTTAGATAAGTAACTCCTAATGCCCTCTATGAATTGAGACAAAAATAAAACCAAGCATGGCAGAAGTCTTGGAAGAGGAACAGTGGGGTAACATAGTGGGACAGCTGGCAGCTACATGTCTACTCACCTTTGATTGCAGGGAAAGGGGCCATTTCCACTCGCCCACACTAAATTTCTTCTCGCCAAATGCAAGGAGGCGAGTGGAAATTTTGAGCCCTGATGGGAGTTGTAGTCTCTAAAAGCTGGAGGCCCAAAGGTTGCCTGCCCCTTCATTCAAGGGGTTAAAATGATTCCTATTCACATCATAGTAGGGGATGTGATATTATCATCAAGAAAACCTTTTACTATTGATGTAAACCAGGTATACTCTCACCAATTTTCTTGAATTATATTTTACTATATAAATTTGAAAGGGAATGTGATTACTTCTGCTCTTCCTGACCACATCTGCTGTTATCATTTGTTGTAATATCGCTCACAGTTTCTTTACTAGAAATTCGATTACCAAAATTAACATAACTTTATTTCTTAACAAAGTCATGTGAATCGCATCAGAATCTCAAGGCTATTCTACGATGAGCCAACTCTGTAAGCAAATGACCTCTTCATCTCAGTGATAAAATTCTAGCCAGAATATTCTATTGGCCTGAGACGTAATTCATTAGAAATATGTGCATGGTGTGGAGCTGTTCTTCCTATCTGGCATAGTCCGGCTTGCAGACTGATAAGAAGCAAATGCAAATGTCCTGATAAGAACTGAATGCAAATATTTATGATATGATATTCCTTGGGAATTATGTGTAGATAAAACAAAGTGTATTATTTTCCCGCTTCTCTTTCAGGTTTGCCAAAATGCCCTTTTTCGCTTTCAGAATTTGCATTTCTTCAAAATTGATTCGGCTTGCGTATTATGTTAAGCTATTTGTTTGCTAAGGATGGTAATTAGTTACTGTAATTACAGCAATGACAGTTGCTAAATTGTTTTTAAAGCATTACAGTGAGTCTGTGCCAGAAGATTGCAGTACTTTTTTTGGATTTAAGTAGAGGCTGGAAAAACTCCCACTTTAGGGCTAGCTTGGGATTTTCAACTACAAAGCTGCCTTTACTGATTGAAATATTTGTAAAAAATTAAAACCCGTGATTAATTTGCATTGATTTTAACAAGTTCTAACTTCACTCTTTAAGTGTTATTCTAGTTTTTGCTTAGATCACAGAAATGTTAGTGATAGCACGGCCTTATGGGAAAAATATATTAAAGGATCTCGCTTTAGAAATAAAAGTAAAAAGCTGATAAGAGGAAAAAATGGCAGAAGTTATACAAGTTTGCTAATTAAACTCTGCAGTCATCTATAAACATAAATAATATACAGTTGTAAAGTCCAACTGAAAGTCATTCTTGAACTTTTCTATTTTTTAAACTTGAGCTTTAAAGGGATAGTAATACTTCGTTTTATCTTTATTTTGTAGGCATTAAAAAACAATAAGAATGATATACGTCTTATCTCTCAAACCTTTATGGTTTGAGAGATATTCACAAGCAAAGTTTCCCCTCCCGCCCCTTTTACCTAGTATAAGCCATCTCTTCTCAGATGTGGAGTGCAGTCCATAGACCAGACAGATAACAGTAGGGGACAGTCTTCTTCCTATGAGAACAATGAAAGTCCTGCCCCCCTTTGACAAGTTTTTCAGGTTTTTCCCTTATCTTAATTGAAGATTGTCCCTCTCTGCAATCTACCTGGGCACCTCCCTTCTGCTGTGGCTGAGCAGTGTTACATCAGTAAAAGGAGCAGGAGGGCTTCAACTCATGTTAAAGGGATAGTAATACTTCATTTTATCTTTATTTTATTTTGTAGGCATTAAAAAAACATGAAGAACGATAAAAGTCTTATCTCTCAAACCTTTATGATTTGAGAGATATTCACAAGCAAAGTTTCCCTCTCCCGCCCCTTTTACCTAGTGTAAGTAATCTCTTCTCAGATGTGGAATACAGTCCATAGACCAGACAGATAACAGAAGGGGACAATCTTCTTCCTATGAGAACAATGAAATCCCTGCCCCACTAGACAAGTTTTTCAGCTTTTTCCCTTATCTTAATTGAAGATTGTCCCTCTCTGCAGTCTACCTAGGCACCTCCCTTCTGCTCTGGCTGAGCAGTGTTACATCAGTAAAAGGGGTGGGAGGGGGATACTTTGTCATTGAATTACTCTTGAACTTCAACTCTGACAGAATTGAAATAACACTCTCCAAAGTCCAAATACTATGATGATTAGTTAGAGCTGCTTTTATTATGAAACATTACTATCCCTTTAAAGTCCAATTTGCAAATTTATATTATACCAAGAGGCTGATCTCATAAGATCTGCAGCAATCCAACTGCATTATAGACATAAAGAAACATTGTCCAAATTTGCATTGATTAAAATAGAGTTTTTAACTCACTGGGGATATTCACTAAGCAGTGATAAAGAGGTGATAAAGTGGAGATGACTTCTCCAGTGATATCACTTCTCCAGTTCCTGTGTTATTCTATGGAGCCAATGCACTAAAATGTATTCAACTTTGGAGATTTTAGTGCATAGGGTCTATAGAATAACATTGGAACTGGAGAAGTGATAACCTGGAGAAGTCATCAATCACCATTTTATCACCGTTTGTTGAATTTCCCCCACTGAATTCTAGAGAGGTCTCCAACATGTTGGGGGTTATGCACCAAAGTGTGATAAATATGTGATAAAGTGGAGATGACTTCTCCAGTTTATCACTTCTCCAATTCCTGTGTTATTATATGGAGCCTATGCACTAAGATCTCCAAAACTTAAGAAATCTTAGTGCATTGGCTCCATAGAATAACAAGAACTGGAGAAGTGATAAACTAGAGAAGTTATTTCGCCTTTATCACCGCTTAGTGAATGTCCCCCCTCGAATTTTATTGCATTGGAGTCCTCCCTAGTTAAACACCCCTTTTAAATCACTATTTTTTTGTTCATGCCCTACAGTGCAGCTGGTTTGCTATAGAATTGCTCCAGTTGTGCTTAAGCTTTTGAATGCCAGATGGATAACCAATGCATTGCAAAGCAATGGGTTGGATAGCCCTCTAGCACTCAAAAGGTTGATACATTAGCTTAAATATTTAACAAATATACTCACATATTAATTATTCTAGTAAAATACTCTGATTCAGAGGTATTTCATTAGTTATATTTAGAGAGCTGTAGGTTTGTTCTTTTCGATTAAAGGATCAGTCAAGTTTTATTAAGGAATTAAGACATGTCGGGTTATTCCTGTTGAATAAAACAAGGATACTCCGATTGATCACAGTTGCTTTATCCAGGCGTTAAAGCAGGTCCAACTGTCACAGTTTAGTGGAGTTAGAATTATCATATTCTGTGGTGAACTGTAGCCACTGGCTCACCATTACTGTAGAATGCAATAGAATAACTTTCTGGACACCATGTGAACTTTAAGGACAACAGGGGGCACTGTCACCAGCAACTTCATATTAGAAACAATTGTTTAACTTTGAAACTGTGCAGCTTCCAGCAGCGATAGCCTTGTTTTACTCAGCAGAAAAAAAAAACTATGGTATACTTTTTCATGATAAAGGCTTAACCCTTAGAGTGCCAGAGAGGTATCCAATGCATTGCTTTTATTAAACACTAATCATTTGTGGATTCAGATTTGAGCCTGTAATTCTAAAGGTTTTTCTTTTATGTACAACAGAAGACCTACGAAATTTGTTCATAGTCTTTCCTAATGGAAATACCGAACAATATCCCTCTGATATATGACAGAATGTATACACTCTGCTGAGCGTTTAGTCTATCTGTAGAAACTTGTGGGAGTCACCTGGCACGTACTGGCCAGAAAACACTGGCATCACAGGGCAAAGCTTTGAACATTTCTGGTGGTTAATTGTACATCTCTAATTCTGGGCTTTTTACATATGAAAAAAATTAGAATAAAATGTATTCTTTTTGTTTAAAAAATGACTAGATTCTAGTGATTGAATTCTATTAAAATAATAAGCTTAAAATTAACATAACAAAAATCACACGTGTCCATATACAAGCAAGTAACTCAAGTGCCTGCACATATGTCTAGGTGCAGAACCATAGTACATACTGGAAGGCAACCATTTAGGGGCTCAATTCTATTGCCCACATTAATTTACAAAGCTGGCGATGGTGGTTTTGACATCACAGTTTGGTATTCTATTAACTACGCTGTCAAAAACCACCACCTAAAAATTCCAACGGCGCAAAATTTGCGCCCATTGGACACCAAGTAAAACTAGTTGAATTTGGTATTTTATTACACTTGGTGGCTTCAACTCATGTTAAAGGGATAGTGATACTTCATTTTATCTTTATTTTATTTTGTAGGCATTAAAAAAACATGAAGAACGATAAAAGTCTTATCTCTCAAACCTTTATGGTTTGAGAGATATTCACAAGCAAAGTTTCCTCCTCCCGCCCCTTTTACCTAGTGTAAGCCATCTCTTCTCAGATGTGGAATCCAGTCCATAGACTGTCCATAGGGGACAGTCTTCTTCCTATGAGAACAATGAAAGCCCTGCCCCTCTTGACAAGTTTGTCAGGTTTTTCCCTTATCTTAACTGAAGATTGTCCCTCTGTGCAGTCTACCTGGGCACCTCCCTTCTGATATGGCTGAACAATGTTACATCAGTAAAAGGGGCGGGAGGGGGATACTTTGTCATTGAATTACTCTTGAACTACAACTCTGACATAATTGAAATAACACTCTCCAAAGTCCAAATACTATGATGATTAATTGGAGCTGCTTATATTATGAAACATTACTATTCCTTTAAGGAACATACTTTTTATCACTAAAAAACTGTGCTATGAAAACCAAAGGCGTATGTTAGAAAAGTGGTTTCCAACACACTTAATAAGAAAAGGAGATTAAACCTATGATTGCCAGTGGGGTATACAACACATTGCACGTGCTGCATACCCCACTAGCACTCACAGGGTTAATCTCCTAGAGTTAACACATCCAATGAAAAATAAAAATTGACCTGTAATCCTGTTGTCCAGAGGGGTCCTCAGCACCCTGGTCAGCTACTGTCCAAGATGTCCCTTCTTCTGTCCCTTCTTGAATCTTCTGTCTTCTGTAATTTTTCTTCTATTCATTCTTCTTTAAAATCTGTTCATTTTTAAAAATAGAAAATATCCATGAAAGTTTTATTTGAAAAAAAAATGCCTCAAGATCTGCCACAGTTAATTGAAATGTGGCATATGTCTTAAAAATAATATTCTGCCATCCCGTTTGGAAAAAAAAAGTGTAAATAATTCCTTTTTCCAGAAATAAAAAGGGCTTCCAGTGTTAAAAATATGTATGTTGCTGCTGCCTCCACTGGTGGCAGCAGGCATGTATGTTGGTCCAGACCCCCCCCCCTCCATACCTTCTGTGCCATTGCCCAAGTGCTTCTAGTCAGCTTCTAGCAGGGTTCATCATTCCCCCCTCCAGAAGCTGATTTGCTGTGAGGTGCGTAAGCACACATCCCAGCCAACTGGAGGCTGGCATCCATTTTGAACAGAGACTGTTGGCAATGGCCCAGAAGGTATGTGTGTGTGGGGGGTCTGTGCCAATATACATGCCTGCTGATGCCACTGGAGGCAGTGGCAGCAGTGGACCTATTTTTAACATTGGCAGCCCTTTTATTTCTATTTTATTTCCCTTATGGTCTTGTGTCATGGGCTGACCTACAGGGAGTGCCGTTGTGCTTGGGCCCAGGATCCAGGATATGGGGGCCCAAAACAAGAAATGCTTGCACTTTGGCCAACGATTAGTTACACCAATTCTTTATGCAGAGTAAAAAATGAGGAGTCCTGGAGGAAAACAACAATACCATAGGAGATAAAAACAACACAATTGATTTACTTTGGGCTCTTTTTTTTCCCGTTTTGAAAAAGCTTTATTGAATGACTTATTACAGTACAATAAGAAGAACACAATGCATATCAGAAACAAGAAAGAAAATACATTGCCAAAAAAAAATCAACTATTAAGCTACCATAATATGTAATGTAAGGGGGATAAACAGTTAGCAATCTTATGGCACATAATGATGACATTATAAATACCTCCCTACCAAAACATCATCAAAGTACATATAAATGTACAGGTAATTGTTCCTGCAATTGTTCCTGAGAATATTAAGAAAGAAAAGACCAACCTTGAACAGAAGACAATAAGAAAGAAAGGAAAGGAGAGGGGAGAGTAGAAAGGAGAAATGGAGGGGCGGAGGAGGAAGGGGGTTTCCTAGTGTATGGAAGCCTGTACAGTATCATACTTTTCGATAACACCATCAATTTGTCCTTGGCAGACTTACAAAACGGATGGGATAAAAGTGAGACCGATGCCCAGGCCCTTGATGGCAGGGTTGATACACATCCATCCAAAAAGGGTACCAAGGGAACCTACCTATTTACACACAAACTAGGGGGAAGGCTGCCTCCCCACCCAGGAGAGCCATGGTGACCAAAGTGCCTGGAAGGCCTCTACTCTACCTGTAACTGTTGCACGGAGGTGCTCCAAGGCCAAAAAGGAAACCACTTTGGTTATCCACATATCGAGGGATGGAGATTTATGATCTCGCCATAGCAATAGGATAGGAAGTTTGGCAGCATTAGAAAGGTGAAAGAAAAGTGCACAATGTGATTTCCTCAAGACCACTGTATCTGGGAAGATTGCAAAAAGCAGAAGTGATGCCTCACATGGTAAAGGAGTTTAGAGGATTTCAGAGATAGCCGAACACACTGCTACCCAGAAGGTGTGAACCCCAGAGCACCAGATATGATACAGCGACCCCTTATCCACTCTGCAACACCAACACAGATCTGAAATCAAGGGGAAAATTTGTGGCAAGCGGGCAGGAGTGCGGTACCAACATGTTAACAGCTTAAAATTAACCTCCTTTAAGGCAGAGTCATGAGAGGCCCCATACAGATTAGCAAAGGTCGTGTTCCATGACTCAACAGGCAGAATCAATGCTAGATCTGTTTCCCAAGAAGATAAATAAGAAGGTTTCAACAAGACCAGCGAGCATGACAGGAACTGATAGATCTTAGACAGTGCTTTAGTGACAAAATATCCCTTACTGACGAGAGACTCGAATGTAGTAAGTGAACTAGATCTGTATCCCTTAGAAATCAAGTCCCCCATACACTGCAACACCTGTCGAAATTGCCAGAACTGAGATGACGGAAGCATTTTATTCCGACACAAATGCTCAAAGGGGTCCATGTGTCCCTCCAGAATCAGAGATGCTAGGGTGTCAATGCCTAATTGTTTCCAAATCTCAAAAGGACCCCCCTGGTGCCCGGCAGAAACTGTGTCGATCTGTAAATAGATAGGAGAGGAGATGGGAAAGGTGACAACTTAAATTTTGCATTGGTCCTCTGCCAGACAGATAAAGCATTGGACAGGGCAGGATGTGAGGGTACAGAGCATACGACCTGAAAGGGGGGTAGCCAGAGAAGATTTTGCAAGTCCAGCAAAGGTAGTGTCTCCTGTGTAATTTTAATCCAGTCCTTAGAGTGTCCACTACAGCATTCCATCAGCGGTACCAGAGCCCATGAATTGTAATATTGAATTAAATCTGGCAGACCAAGGACCCCCCGAGAAGTCGACCGGTAGAGATGGTGTGCAACAACTGTGGGTTTTTTGTATACCCAGACAAAGGAATTTACAGCAGATTGTAGTTTGACAATATCCCGAATAGGGAAGTGAATCGGAAGCGTTTTAAATAGGTAAATCAGGTTGGGCAACACAACCATCTTTATTTAATTAACCCTTCCTGTCCACGAGACAAACAACCCATCCCAATGACGGAAGTCCGCCGTGATCTGATTGTATAAGCTAGACAGATTCTGCGAAACTGGAAACTACCGCACGATCCGCTGCGAATGGCAATCCCAGGATCATAGGATGTTGTCAAATCATCTGTAAGAGAGGCTCTAACGTCAGTATAAAAATAATCGGCGACAAGGGACAGCCCTGTCTCGTCCCATTACTAATAGTAAAGGGCTCTGAAAAATATCCATTTACTAAAAGGCGTGCTGATGGGGTCATGTAAAGGCTCAGTATGCTGTAAAGTGGCTTCCAAGCCCATAGGGTGATCTATGCTAGTATATAGGGATGCAACTTTTACCGTCGCCTAGTCATCCTGCCTAGAAATAAGATCTAACTTCTGATGTATGTGCTTAGTATTCTTAACATAGGATCTCAGTTGGACCACATACTTCTGCAGGAATTAATCTATGCACTGGGAGAGGTTTGACATCCTCCCCCAGCCACAAAGGGACGTACAGGTGGCAATGAAAGTGTTACAGATTACCTTGGTTCCAGCGCTGCAGCTTCAGTGTCATGGGCACCCAGGAATGCTCAGAACTCAGTACGGTAAAGTAATGAAAAATATTTATTAGAATAAATCACAGCAATAAATATGTAGTACAACAAGCAAAGGGTTACTAGCTTGTGACACTACTACCAGAAATAGTAGGCCTCTCGGTAGACCACAATGCTGGAGACTGGGCCTAAGCCCCTGTGAGTCTCAGCAGGAAACAGGAACGCCAGCTCTTGATCCGTCGACTGGAGCACTGGAACAGGCGACCACTGTGAACACTGGCTCAGTAATCTTGATCCGATGAACATGAACACAAGGACTGCTGGACTGGAGAACTGACCCACGCCTGCAATCACCACTAAGAGAATCCTGTGACTCACGCCTGCAGTCACCAATCAGACTCTCTGTCCACAACAGTGGTCTGTCTTAGGCCAATAGCACAAACTGATCACAGTAAGGGGTACTTGTGATCACTGGGTCATACACAGAGAGGGTTCACGTACTTAGCTGGGTCATACACAGAGAGAGGGTTCTCGTACGTATCTGGGACCTACACAGAGAGGGTTCTGTTACTTAGCCGGGTCATACACAGTGCGGGTTCTCATAAATAGCCAGGTCATACACAGAGTGGGTTTTCGTAGATAGCCAGGTCACACACAGAGCCCAAGTACTTCACCAAAGAACAACAAAGCAAGGGCATCTGAGTCAGGCCTCAGTCTGACTTTTAAACCCCCCCACAGGAAGTAGGAGGAGCAGCTCAGAGGGAGGAAGTAGGAAGTAAGTAGGAGGAGACTACAGTAAGCAAACAGATAAAACAGAGGCCTGCAGCCTGCTTGAAGCCTCGCTCCTGTAATCATGCTGAAGTCAAGGCAAGCTGTGACATTCAAGCGATGCTCAAATTACGCTTCAGCGTCAACAGCCATCCATGCCGCACAGATGTCACCAGAATGACGCATGGTTGGACGCGTCAAAGCTAGATGCGTCATCTGCAGGCACAAGGCTTCAAGCATGCTGCAGGCCTCTGTTTTATGTGTTTGATTCCTGTAGTCTCCCCTCCCTACTTCCTCCCTTTTAGCTGCTCCTCCTACATACTTCCTGAGGAGGGGTTTAAAGGGCAGCCTGGGTCCTGACTCAGTTGCCCTTACATTGTTGTACAATACAGTTCTGTTTCCCTTGGGCTCTGTGTATGACCTGGCTAGTTTGACCATCCATTGTGGTGCTGACCTGTGGCTCTGTGTGACTACTCTTTTGCTTGCTCCCATTGTGTAGTGGACACCCAATCTGGTGCGGACCTGTGGCTCTGGCTGACTACCTGAATTGTGTATTACCCGGCCTGTCTGTCCATCCATTCTGGTGTTGACCTGTGGCTATGTCTGGCCATTCTCCTTGTGCGTTCCAGTTTGTCTTAGACATCCTTTCTGGTGCAAACCTGTGGCTCTGGCTGACTACCCGCTCTGGTGTTGACCTGGGGCTCTGTCTACTGCGCATCCAGCATACCAACCCTTCACTGGATATCCTATCTGGTACAAACCTTTGGCTCTGGCTGACTACCCTCTCCGTGTATGACCCGGCTTGCCTGACTATCCTTTCTGGTGCTGACTAGGGGGCTTTGTCTCTTTACTCCGTGTGTTGGTCCCCGGTCCACAGACACCCATCCTAGTGCGGACCTGGGGCTCTATCAGACTCCTAGCTTACTGACTGCAGGCGTGAGTCAGTAGTCTCCTTGGTTGCGTAGATATTGGAGACTTCTCTCCTAGACTGACTGCAGGCTGTGTTTTTTCTGGGTTGTAATTATGGCATTAATATGGTTGAACAGAGACATACTTAAAAAGGCCAACATTTCTCTTGTCCTCTAGTGTAAAAAAGTCCTTGTCATTAAAGGGTTAAAACTTAAAGGGATAGTAATGTTTCAAAATAAAAGCAGCTCCAATTAATCTTTATAGTATTTGGCCATGGAGAGTGTTATTTCAATACTGTGAGAGTTGTAGTTCAACAGTAATTGGATGATTATGTCTCCCCCTCCCACCCCTTTTATTGATGTAACACTGCTCACCTC
This sequence comes from Rhinophrynus dorsalis, assembly GCA_037306005.1. NCBI lineage: Eukaryota > Metazoa > Chordata > Amphibia > Anura > Rhinophrynidae > Rhinophrynus > Rhinophrynus dorsalis. Next base: position 64,889,300 of record CM074723.1, on the reverse strand, counting down.
AGAACAGAAAGGTGATGTCCAAATAGCTTGCAGAGGAGGACAATCTTCAATTAGCATTAGGGAAAAAACTGAAAAACCTGTCAAGGAGGGCAGGGTTTTCATTGTTTTCACAGTAAGAAGATTGTCCCTTGCTGTGAGCTGTCTGTTCTTAAGAACATCTGAGGGGAGGTGGCTTACACTAGGTAAAAGGGGTGGGAGGGGGAATCTTTATCATTCAATTACTCTTGAACTACAACTCTGACAGAACTGAAATAACACTCTCCATGGCCCAAATACTATGAAGATTAATTGTAGCTGCTGTTTTTGGTGAAACATTACTATCCCTTTAACCTTTCATTTATGTACAGGTAAAAATAGGCCCCATAAATATCACATTCCAATACAGATAACTTCAGCAAATCAACATGATATCGAAGTACAATAACAAAATGTCCCCAATTTGTCTTCTAGTCTCCAATAGGATTAATGGGGAGGGGGTTATGAACTTAGGTGTGATAAAGAGGTAATAGAGAGGTGCTAAAATGGAGATGACTTACTCAGTGTGATAAACTCTCCAGTTCATATGGTATTCTATGGATCCTATGTACCAATATAGAGAAATATTAGTTCATTGGCTCGATAGAATAACAGGACTTGGAGAGTTCAAGATTATGACTAGGGGAGGGCAAAAGGTGTGAACATTTTCCAGCAAAAAATTTGGCAAAAATGTGCTAATTTTTCGCTTTTCACGTGAAAAAGTTTGCCTTTCCGCCTATGCAAAATTTTCCTCCCTTTCGCCTATTTTAACATATTTTCGGCCTATGATAACACATTTTCTGCCTATGTTATCAAATTTTTCGTCTATATTTCCTATAGGTACTACATTTCCCATTGTAATATTACTTCTTCTGAGGGCTGAAGTTTAGAAATAAGTGGCTGAAAGTCAAACTTGTGAGTCCTACAGCAAAATGTGGCTTGCAGAATGCATTTGTCCTTTGCTCGCAACGATTTCTTGCTTAAGTGACACTGGCACATATTCATGATGATATCAAGTAACAAAAAAAAAATAAAGTACAACCTACAATGTGGCAGATATGCATTGCAGTGGTGGTGGTGGTAGTGGGGGACTGGCATGGTGTGATTTGTGTATGTAATGTATTTTTACCATTGTCATACTCAATCCTCCTCAGATTATTGACACACATTAATTTTTGATCATAGCAGTGGTCCCATCTGTCCTCCACCTCCTCATCTGTGCTGCTGTTAATATATTTGTCCTGGATTTGTCTGTCATGTGTGGTTTCTGATACTACTACTACTACTGGAGCTAGATGTTGATGTAATTCTACTGCCACTACTACTACTTGTCAGAGGTGCAGCACTTACAGCAGCAGCACCAGAGGTACTCGTCATATCTAACACTGTGGATGTTAACCTGTGTTGCTGTTGCTGGGTACTCAAAACAGGTGTGTGTGGCTGAGTGGGACTTGGACTTTGAAGAGGCGATAATGCCGATGATGACTGATCTGTGCTTGTCCGGGGTCAGACTTTCCAATGGCTTTCTCAAACACTTTATAGACAGGCACAGTGCTCCTTAAAAGTGGTGGAAGATTCAGCCTTTGACTTTCTGCTAATCTTATAGCCCTGTCACCATCCTCACTCTCAATTTCATCTGTATCTGAACAAGAGAAGGATGTTGGAGGGATATATTCTAGATCTGCATCATCATCAGTCATCATTAGGTCATCCTTAGCAGCAACAGCATCGCCTGGCAATTCTTGCCCACTACTACCCTTATAGACCTCTAAGCTTTTGGAGGTCTCAAATAATTTCTTTTTAGTTTAACAAAGTTTCCTACTCTGGGTGTTTTGGTGCTTGTTTGTCTCACTATCTGATGCAGCAAGCAGTTCAGCTGCTACACCTTCCTCTGTTATGTTACTGCCAGCATCATCAACACTTGAATGTGACTTATTGTCCTCTTCAGTGTTCTTCTTATATGGTTCTTTGTTTCTACTGGCACTGGCGGTGCTGTAACGAGTTTTGCTGGGACCTTGACAAACTACATTCTCCCTTGGAGTAGAGGGATCATCATCATTGATTGCACACGCTGCAGCAAACATTGCTGCAGTCAGTTTTTGAACTTCTACTTTACTCTCATGTCCCTGCACTGCTCCACCCCTCCCCCTTCCCCTTGTGCATTTGCTGGACATTACACAACTACACTGTGTTTTTTTACTGTACGGTACACAACACAACTGATGTAGCTGTATGATGCCTTGCCTAAGCCCATTCAGCTGTCTGTCACTGTCACCTAAGATATTTATATATGGAAAAGAAGAGTGCAAGAAATCTGAGAGTATCTCTGTGTATATAATAATGAAAACTGTTTGATGTAGAATAATACTTACAAGATTCTACCTTGTAAGTACGCCTCCAGAGCCACAATCAGGCTAATAAGTATGGAAAGACCTCCAAATTCGTCTAGGAAACCTCCATGAACCACCTCCAGTACCAGGGTATATAGACCAGCCGTGTGAAGGGATCCTGTACAGATCTCCACAGATCAAAGGCACGTAAAATATATTCACAGGACCAGTCGTTTCCAAATAGAGCTTTATTGTCCCTACGTGTTTTGTGTGTGTTCACATACTTCGTCAGGGGTAATAACGATAAAACCTAAGATATTTAGTTTTTTATTTATTTCTTTTTTTTTTAAGTTGTCCACCCTGTTGTCTTATCACAGTTTGTCCAAAAAAAAAAAAAAACTGAAAAACAAAATCAATGTCTTTCCCCAGACTTCCCCACCCAGCACAGAGATAATAACAGCAAGATCAGAAAGCAAATAGGTCCCTAGCTGCCTGTGTCTTGCCAGTCAGTCACATGGAATTTTGGAGTATTTGGGGGTCAACCTCCTTCCTTCCTTCTTATCCCCTAGAGTGCCCCCAGACTCCCCTAATACAGAGAACAAATGTCCTATCTAAATGACTCCCTGAACTAAGCTTCAATTCCCCTTTATTTACCTACCTTCTCTAGCTCAAAAACATGCTGCTCTCTCCTCTCACAAACACAGAATGGCTGATGTGAGAACCTGACAGCCTTTTATATGGCTGTAGAAAACTTTCGTGTGGTGTAGAAATATTTTTCTTCCCATTGATTTCAATGGGCGGAAAAGGTGGAAAAAAAGCAGAAAAACGTCACTTTTTGTGGGAAATTTTTTGCCAAGTGGAAAGTGCCGTTATTCGCCGATTTCAGTTTTCTGTGAAAATTTTCGCCCATCCCTAATTATGACACTGGATAAGTTATCTCCTCTATCACCTCTTTATTACACCTTAGTGCATCTTTTCCCCGGTGGCAGTTCATAAACAATGGACTGGACACATTGCATTTGATAACTTTATCAAGGGTTTCTTATACAAATTCCTCCATAGACATCACTATGAATCTTTAGACAAACACAGTGACAACACTTATCAACTGTAATGGAATCTATACTAGATTATTAAATCATGTGCTAAGGACAAGTTGTGCAGTTCTGGAACAAACTAGCTGCACCATATAAAACACATAATAATTCTCAAAATCTCCACTGATCTAATAAATGGGGCTTTTAACCCCTTGGATGCAAGATAGGAATCCAAAGAATTGCAAAGAAATGTGTTGGAAACCTTATCACCATACAAGGGATTACATTCTTCATTTATATCAATGGAAAATGTTATTTGAGCTCTATCGCTTTTTCAGAGTACATGAGCCACTCTGTGTCTATACCACCAATAAGCTTGTAAACACAGGGAGTAGAAACAATTGTATGATACCAGAACATTCATGGGTTTACCTGTACAGTGTAAAAATATACTTATATATCTTTGTGGGCTTCTGCACTGAACAATTTTAAGATGGCATCTGGCTGGTAGGGATGAGCAAAAATTTTCACCTCAAACCAAAATCAGAGAATAATGGCACTTCCTGCTTGGCGAATAATTTCCCTCGAAAAGTTCAGTTTTTCAGCTTTTTTCACCTACCTCATTCCATTGAAATCAAAGAGAACATTGAATTGAACATTGAACTTACACACAACACAGCAAATGTTATTTCCTTCCCAAAGGCATAATATAAAAGGGGTATGATGGTTTCTGTGTTGGTGAAGTATGGGGGAAAGAATCAGTTGAACAGGGAATGCTTTTTTGGGGGGTTTGCCTGCTTCGATTGGGGGGACAGTTGATAAAAAAAATAAAAAATAAATATAATTAAAAGGCTCCATAAGTCTGGGGAAAGAATCAGTTGAACAGGGAATTATTTTTTTACGGGGGGGGGAGGTTCTTGACTGGCATTGGGAGGGCAGTTAATAAAAGAAAAAATACTAAAATAAAATAAGAATTTTTTTTACATAATGTGATAGAGACAGGGACCCCCTGATTGAGGTAGACTGATACTTGACGTGATATAGTATTTTGTGTGGAAACATTGATTTGTTGTAAGAAATAAGACTTGTATTAGGCCCAAGCCCTAAGAAAACATTGATTTGTAGGACTTAGACTTGTTTGGCACAAGCCCTAAGGAAACATTGATGTGTACGACTTAGGCTTGTTTGGCACAAGCCCAAAGAAAACATGGATTTGTAGGACTTAGGCTTGTTAGAAACAAGCCCCCAAAAATGTTTATTTTTTTTTGCAGTCCTATATTTTTTTCTTTTTTAAAGAACAAGCCCTGAGAAACTAAAAATGGCAAAATGGCCTAGTGCCAGCAGGTCATGTGGTTTTGGCCAGCGGCCACTGACCATTGTCAAATGCCCTGATGTAGATGTGGAATTTGTGACTGCTGTTCTTGCTGCTGCTGCTTTGTTTAAGGGAATGGGATCAACAACAGCAGTAATATGGTTGATGGATGATGAAGGTTCCACTTGCCACGACTAGCTCCAGTGATGCACCAGAGGAAGTAGAAGCACCATAACTAGCCCCCACCACTTCATGTATATGTGGGGAAAAGAGGAAGTTGGCCAATAATTCTTCTCCACCTGGCCCTCCTCCAAAATCATGGTTGTGTTGAGAGTAGACATTTTTCCCTTGAGAACAGGAACTGTGCCTATCACATTAACAACTGCAATGTGCACAGTGTAAATAAGGGAAGGACTGGAAACAATTGGTACATCTGCGCTCACATGAAACACCTGGCTCAACTCCATCCAAACACCATGACACTTAGGGTCCCCAGTGTGAAATCCCCCACCACAAACCATGTACTGCTGCTGTTACTATGCCCCTTGTCCACACCCCGATAAGGACACATTACAACTTTCAGACAGTTTAATACTAATGATGAACCCTCCCTACCGCCAGCTTAGCATATTTTGTGTGATGGAATCTCCTCAGATGACTCTTGATGCCCTGCTTGCAATTCTCCTCCATAACACTGCCATCTGTGGTCAGTGCACCACGCAGTGTTCAATTGATGACATGAACTGCCACATCCTGACATCTACAGAATGGCTATCACTTGGAGGGGGGAGCTATCGACTAACGAAGTGGATTGGCAGAAGATGTAGTTACCCTAGAGCAAGAAGGTGATGGTGAGGCAGTTGTTTTGCTCATCATCGAACTTTCAGCCTCTGGCTGGGGTTTTCTATTCTTCCTTCTCTTTGCTTTCTGCCTTGTCTCTTGTTGCCTTTGGGAAGAGTCAGGGGTAGAGGAAGAGAGGTGTCTGATCTCTGTGGTGAGTATGTGTCTTTAACATGTTTCACATAAATAACATGGTGTCTGTGTTTCATGTATGTTATCAGGGCGGTTGTGCCAAGGTGTGTGCCCCCCTTTACACTTTTCACTGACTGTGACATTGTGCCTGCTCCATGAGAAAAATAGTCCCACAACCATGACTTTAGAGGGGAGGGAAATGGTGGAGAAGAATGGCATCTTTCTTCTTCTCCTCCCTATTCCCCTTCACTAGCTTTGGCAGAGGATGATGTTGCTGCTGTTGCTGCAACTGCCTCAGAATGAGAACTGCAGCTATGACCAGAAGTAGTGTTGCTGCTGTCAAGTGGAACCTGTCCTAGTCCCACATCGCTTGTTCACCCAATTCCCACTGTGTCCAGAGGTCTTTGGCACACTAGCCTGCTCCTCAGCATCCTGCCACACTTGCAACTCAGCAGCAACAGGAATTAGAGCAGTTGCAAACTCTGCAAATTCCAAAAGATCACTGCTGTTGGTGGTGATGCCCATCCCTTTCTCCCATTCTTTCTTAGTTTAGGTTGAAAATGCCATTACTGTCCACCATCATCATCACCACCACCAGTAGTCCCCCCATGCTGCTGCTGCTCTATTATACATTTCATTGGTTGGAGGAGGTGATAAGAAATGTGACAGAGGGTCCTCTAATGACACACTTGCCATTTCTTGGTGATCTGAAGAAGGCAGACTGTCAGCACTCGCATCAGGCACAGTCAGCTATGTGCTGCTGCTGGTGGTGGTGTTATTGCGGTTAGGCAACAATTCTGCCTTCTTCAGGATCATGTTCCATCTGGACAATGCCGAGAGAGGAAAGGGACTCCCAGGGTCATGGGAATGGTGTGGGCTTCCTTGACCACTGGTCTGGATGCTCTGTATTGCTACCCCTAGACCTCCCCTAATGCAGGTCCCACCAGCTGCTTCACCATCACTGTTACTACTACTAACACCAACCACATCAATTTCAGTTCCTGACCTAGCTGAGTCTTCCTCCTCACTAGTAATTTGATGATCACCCTGTCCCTCACTCCTAACACACTGTACAAGCTGCTCATCTTATTAGTAGTAGTACAAGTGATGGGACTGCTTGGGGATGGCAAGTGTGACTTAGGGTCCCTACCTGTCACACTTGTCATCATCAAATCCCCCCCCCCCCGAGAATTACAAGACACACTAGCAGCAGGTTCCGCACTGGCAGCCAGTTCAGATCTGGCAGCAGGCACACCACTGGTGGCAGCGGGAGCAGCACTGGCAGTAGGCAGAGGTAGCTGACCTGTCCTGCTCACACTACTACCCTGTTCTTCCTACCATGATATTAATTTCCCCAAGATCCCTAGGGGTGATTTAAGGATACTATACAGGATTGGGTCTTCCTCCTCCTCTGACTTACTGGGCATTTAAGGATCCTTCCAGCTCCTCCTTTTATTATTCTTAAACTTGGTCATAGTGATAGCAGTCAGTCTCTCTCGCTCTGTAGCTGCTTGTATTGTTTCACTTCCTGGAAAGCGTCACATTTTTATAGTGAAAAGACGAAAAACATGTTAATAAAGGGGTAAAAACTTTCTAGCCATTAAAAAGAAGAGTTTTTGACAATGGGTGAAAATGGCAAAGACCTTAATTGCTTTATTTAAAGCGGATTTTTCAGTTCAAAATGGACAACCACGTGGTTTCCGCGGATTTTTTTCACGGAAACACTTTTGATTGGGCAACATCAAAAAGAAACTCATTGATCTGTGAATCTCATAGCAGACAGTTACCCTCAAGGCAGCCTAATCAAGCAGAAGATTTTAGGGCTTCAAAAAAGTTTAAATATACCTCTAATAGATTTTCTGGGTCAACTCTTTGCTTTAAGTGTATAATTTAACTATTGTACAGCATAGTACCGTTTTCATTTAAAGTTAATATAACTCAAACAAATTTTATTTTAACCCCAGTAGGAGCAGGAAGATGTGCAATGAATTGGGAAGCAATATTATGTACTCTTTGGAAAAGCTTGAGTCATAGACTAAAGTTCTCCATAGTAAGTGATAAAAACAGCACCACTTAGTGACCACACAAAAAATGCAATTTAATTAAAGGTAACTATTTCAGCCGTAACAACAAAGAATAAAAATATTCTCCACACATTGCTTCACAATCTCTGGCATCCACTGGGTTAAATAATATTGGATATTATACAAAGACAAGTGAGTAAGTGAAGCAAAAACAAACTATAGCTGTCTAGTCTTTTGTTAACAATATGGTGAAGGCTCAATTTCATTTACAACCCTGTGATGCATTTACCTTTGCTGACTCAATTTATAATGCAAATTACATTTTACACATGTAGCTTAAATAATGTATGCCTGGGAGATTGGGAAATTCAGTAGGTGTACCGATAGGTAAAAGGATAATGCTTTATCAGCCTAGTGTTTTCCTTTGTTTTGACCTTAAATCACAAGCCGTTAATTTATTTTTCTCTTTTTCAATTATAGCTACAGAGGACTATGGAGCAATACCATATTTTCTGTTGTATTATGTACATACTATGCAAATCGTGACTGTGTTAAAATGAAAGAAATATGTGTTCTCTAAGGTATTAAATATCTAATATGCTGGGGAAGATTCAGTTTACCTCACACTGTATGAGATAAGATAAATTAATGAGCAATAATGCATTATGAATCGTGTGTTTAACATATCTTTATTTTTGTCCTTGGATGTTTATGAACAACTACTGGGTCATTCCAACACTTTCTGGTATACATTACCCTCTTCCACATGACTAAATAGGTTCTACTTTCCAGAGACGAAGACTACAGACCAATGGCAATTTTCTAAAATTATTTTAATTTTAGTAGTTCATACATTACTGTTAAATAATTTTGCATTTTTATAAAACATAAGCTAAAGAGGTGCAATTTGAGATTAAAACACAGTAGGTGAAAAAAAAAAAACAATTGATTTCACTGGGGCTTTCATCCCCTTGAATGCATGCTTTGCAATGCATTGGAGACCTCTCTAGTAATCAAGAGGTTAAAAGCCCCATTTAAAGGGACAGTAATACTTTGTTTTATCCTTATTTTATTTTGTAGGCATTAAAAAAACAAGAAGAACGATATGTCTTATCTCTCAAACCTTTATGGTTTGAGAGATATTCACAAGCAAAGTTTCCCCTACCGCCCCTTTTACCTAATGTAAGCCATCTCTTCTCAGATGTGGAATGCAGTTCATAGAACAGACAGATAACAGCAGGGGACGATCTTCTTCCTATGAGAACAATGAAAGCCCTGCCCCCCTTGACAAGTTTTTCAGGTTTTTCCCTTATCTTAATTGAAGATTGTCCCTCTCTGCAGTCTACCTGGGCACCTCCCTTCTGCTCTGGCTGAACAGTGTTACATCAGTAAAAGGGGCGGGAGGGGGATACTTTGTCATTGAATTACTCTTGAACTACAACTCTGACAGAATTTAAATAACACTCTCCGAAGTCCAAATACTATGATGATTAATTGGAGCTGCTTTTATTATGAAACATTACTATCCCTTTAAAGCGGAACTATCACATCTACACAACTTGCCCCCATTCAATGTATCCCATCTAGGGCTTTAGGGAAACAACAGCAAAAATGTTTGCTAACAAATGCAAATATATAATTATTACCTCCATAGTGAGGGAGAAATTTAGGGAGAGTGCTGTCATGTTGTTGAAGTGACTCTTGATTGACAACACTCTCCCTCGATGTCCGTGCCTCCTTTTGGTTTCTCCTCTCCCACAGTGTGTGCTATTCGTCAGTCAGCAGAGAGAGGAGGAACTAAGAAGCCATGCGGCAGTGCTTGTGCTGCACAGAGCGAGTTTCGGGCAACAGGAAAAAGTGAATTTCTTTGGACAGCATTACATTAAAAAAAAAAAATACAGGGTTTTATCACATGACACCAGAGGATTCCGCACTTATTAACGTTAGTTGGTCTGAAAGTTCCCCTTTAAATAAATATTTCAGAAATTTTAATTTTTTCCTAATGGTGCACTTGGTTTGTTCCAGAATTGTCCAGCACAGCCTCCGTATATGACATAAAGGGGGCTATGCACTATGGTGTGATAAAGAGGTGATAACGTGGAGATAACTTCTCCACTGATATCACTTCTCCATAGGAAATAGAGAAGTGATATCCCTGGAGAAGTTATCTCCACGTTATCAACTCTATCACACCTTAGTGCATAACCCTCAAAGTATAACAGACACATGGTGCAATTCAGTAATCTACAGATGTGCAATACTGGAGCATGGGACAAGTAAAAATATATAATTGATTTAAATATTATTTTTAACCCCTTGAATATTAAAATTTGGGAAATGTGCATGTGTCCTCTATGGTGTCATTGGGTTAGTCCAGAACTGCACCTGAACTCACATAGTTCACAGTCCCAACTTCCCCAAACTGAGGTTGATGAAGTTGGATCTCACTATTGCTTTCTATGGAACCAGAGGACAGTTTCCTGTCTCTTCTGGGGTACATATGCAGCAGATGCCCTCATTTAACCCATTTGTTCCATACAGATATGTAGTGCACATACCTGTGGCATAGAAAGGGTGTCCAAAGTTAACAGACATTGCCAGCATTCATTGTCTTTGGGAGAATGGCAGAGAAGCTATAAAATATAATAAGTTCTCTGCCATTCTCAACTTACAAAATCAGCTGATCATCAGGCTAGAGGCCTATCAGCTGATGTAAACATAGGAATCTGAAGGCACTCGCAACAGAGTGCCTTGGGAATCCTATGTTTACACATTATTATACAAATATTAGAAAGAACAAAATAACAATCACAAGTGTATGTACACAAAATAGAGACATATATATTAATAAAGTGGAGTGGATAACCCAGTGCAATAAAATAACAACTAGTATGAATATATCAGTACACTACCAAGTGGTTGTCATATCAACTATATGCGAGCAGTCATATATTATCCCTGTCACTAGCGAGGGCTATAGGCCCTGCTGAGACAGTGGGGAGAGTGTGGGAGTGAAAGTGTTAACAACACCAGGTCACTGGTTCCCTGTTACTATTCCTAGCAACCACCAAATTAACCCCTGAAATCCCTCCTGCACTATCACCCCAGTACTACAATTTGCTGCCACCACCAAGACTTTATATCTGGACGTCTTAGGTTACCCCACACACAATAGAATTATAGTATAAAATCACCTTAATAATCAGACATATAGAATTAACCCTTTAGTAGCGTGGTCTAACTGAGCTTCCTTCAGAGTAGTGAATTCATATTAGAGAACAGAGACGAGCTGATAAATTGAACATATAATCTGAAAAAAGGTTTCACAGTGCTAGGTACAAAAATACTTAAAGTGTTAGTAATGTCCAAAAAAAAGTTTTTTGCATTTAGAAGAGCTTAAAAAGCTGAGCTAAATGCAAAAAACAGTATCTCTCAAACCGCTTTGGTTTAAGAGATTGTAATGGTTTTGTAGGACACTCAGACCTGCAGGTTAGAATAAAACACAGTTTTATTAAAAGACAAGAAAGACTGCCCTCTACAGGCAACACAGAATAACTAAAATAGACAGTAAAGTACAGATGCCCTCTCAGGCCCAGTATACAGAGAAATAAATATATACTGTCACAGGACAGGCATAAGTTATCATACAGGGTACTCAAGGGTTAAAGGACATAGAAACCAATCAGTCTCTGTTGTGGTGTGTCTGACATGCCCATAAGTTGGTAAAGGAGTGATAAGTGGTGCTAGATGTGAGAACACCAGTAATTAGAACAGGACAGAGACTACTGCTTATGCTGAGCAGGGAACTGAGGCCAAAATACTCTGCAAGAGCTTAAGGAGCTAGAGCCACTACCACCCAACCGGTGTGTGAACGGAGAGCAAGGGCACTGCAAGAGCTGAGATGTCAAGCGCCAATAGCACCCTCCCGGTGCATTAACGGAGACCAAGTACACTGCGAGAGCTGAGGATAATAGAGCCAATAGCCCCCACGGGCGTTGTAGCGGAGACCAATTACACTGCGAGAGCTGAGGATAATAGAGCCAATAGCTCCCACGGGTGTTGTAACGGAGACCAATTACACTGAAAGAGCTTAGATGTATAGAGCCAGTGGCACCCCCACGGGCATTGTAACGGAGACCCAAGGCTCAGCAAGTGTTAGCGGTAGGCTCAGGGTAGCGGAAGCAACGGCTCTGCAAGTGTTAACGGAGGCTCAGAGAACAGAGGCAACGGCTCTGCAAGTGTTAACAGAGGCTCAGTGAACGGAGGCTCTGCTCTGCAAGTGATAAGGGAAGCCTCAGTGCTGTGTAAGTGTAACGGAAGTCTCAGTGCTCTGTAAGTGTAAACGGAGGCCCAGAGTAACGGAGGCAGCAGAGCTCAGCAAGAGTAAATGGAAAGGCCCAGTACACAGGAGGCAATAACTCAGTCAACCCTGCCACCAGCACAGCGGAATTCAGAATGTCGCCCAGGCGACACTGGAACAGCACACAGCAGGAACACAGGCAGGGTCAGCAACTTAGCCGGGTCAAGTCATGGAGCAGGAACGTCAGACAAGCCGGGTCAAATCACGGAGGCAGGAACGTCAGCCAGGCCGGGTCAAATCACAGAGCAGGAACTAAGGAGCTTAGTCAGACGGGCCAAGTCGGTACACAGGAAGCAGGAACACTGGAACACAGCTACACAGCAACACTGGCTCAGGAAGACCATGAAAGGGCACCTGTTTCCCTTAGGTACATACAGTTAATTTTAAAGAGAATAAAAAACAGTATATATATTGTGCTAAACTGCTAACTACTGTTTATAATGTAAACTCTATGATATGAATGAATCTAAACACACTGTACGAATTTCTAATAAAACAGTGAGAAGCTCATTTGACCTCAAACAGAACTAATTAGCAAACTGGGCGGAGAATTACCATAATGTGCAACACCGCGCCACCAAAACATAAAGATAAATAATTTTTGACAAATGAACCTTTATGTGCAGATTTCAACTGTAAAACAATCTGAACTTGTCTTAGGGTGACAAGTCGACTTTAACCCCTTCAGTGTCAGAGGGGTACTCAATGCATTGCTCCCCTTTGGGTATTTATGAATGACTCTTTGATGAACAGCATTAGAGATCAGTGTAAAGAGCTTAAAGGGATAGTAATACTTGCAAGTTACTAATCCCCATATTGTAGCTTTGTTAAAAAGAAACTTATTGCCCCCAGTGTCATCTCTCAAACCCTTATGGTTCCCCTGCTGACTGCAGGGGAAGCTGTCGTACGACAGTCTTATGTGCATCAGGCGGCTCTGTAGCTGAGCCAAGATCGCGTTTATAAAAAATAATTCTCTCACTGATAGACATAATCTATGATTAAGTATGTTTAGTATGAAACATGTGAGACATTGAGTTTATGTTCTCTATTGTCTGCTGTTTATGCTTGTATCGAAATAAAGAGGATTTTATATTGAAGAAAGTTTCCTTTATGAATGCGTCTTTTTTGGTTTACACTGTTATTGGAGAGCGACCATCTCTCTGGACAGCACCGAAGGAACATAAGCAGAGCCTGGTGAGTGATACATTCCGTTACCCCAAAGGATTAATGGTGCCGTCATTTGTTACAATGTTAACTAAACCTTTACATCAGGGTAGTCAATTGCTGTACCTCCATCTGTTGGGGTCAACAACTCCCATCATCTGTAGCAGCCTGAGGTCCAACAATGGATCACCGCTGCACTAGACTATGTAAGTGGTCCATATTTATAAAAGCAAACTACAGTTATTCTGGAGTGAACCAAATGCACTACCCTGGAAAATAAAAATTCATTTTAAGCCTTTGAGTGCCACTCTGGCACTCAAAGGGTTAAACTTTATTGGGCTTTTAACCCTCGAATGCTCGAAAAGTTTCCAATGCAATGAAAAGCAATACATTGGAGACCCTTGCAGAATCCAAGGGGTTAAAAAGCTCTATTCAAATCCACGGGAATATGGGAACTTTTATTTGTCCCCTATAGTGCAGTTGGTTCACTCCAGAATAACTCCAGTTTGCTTTTATAAATCTGGTCCTTTGTGCCGTATGCAGACAGCAAAACGATGAGCAATTCTGGGGCATACCAACTCAACCATAGAGGGTATAAAAATGCCCTATTTCCCCATTGACTTACTTTGGTTTTTAACCTCTCCAATGCTAGAGAAATCTCCATTGCATTGTTTTGCAATACATTGGAGACATTTCTAGAATTCAAGGGATCACTGTCCCCTTTTAAATTAACCCCTTAAGGACCGGGGAATCCGCTCCGTGACCCGACTGAACGTTGCGTTCCGGACTCCCCGAATGGCGTGCAGCCACGGGGGGAGCCAGGAATTCGATGACGGTCATAGTACATCATTGGTCGTTAAGTCAAATCGACCCTTGACGTACTATGACCGTCAAGGGTCGTTAAGGGGTTAATGTACATTTTATGACCCCCCTATAGGGCTATAGTTTGCTCCAGAAATGCCCCATTTTGTCTTTCTGCATACAACTTATTGTTCCCTCTTATCATGTTTTATTAGTTTGCTGAGTATTTGCCATATGATCTTTTTATGTTTTATTTCTGTATCTTCACTGATCATAACATTTGTTGTAAGATATTCACCTGGGAATTCTCCAGATTTGCCCCGGAGACTCTGGTTTGGACTCTGCATTACTGGGTCTCCGGGCAGAGGCTGATTCTCCGGACTGGGGAGTGTCTACTGAAACTCTGCCCACTTCTGTTCCTTGCCTATCTGTTCCTCCCACTCCCCGCCCTCTTTTTCTACTTGCTCAGCCTATTCCTCCTATTTATTTTTTACTACATTTCTTAAGCCCCATCCCCACTTGTGATTAAGCTCTGCCACTTTTGACACAAATAGCATAATTTATCTCCCCCAACGGCACCACAGGACTCCCCCTCTGGAGAGTCCAGAAGAAAAAGGTCCCAGATATGTCCATATTACATTCTAATGGAATCTAAAGTGTTTCAGGAACTCATATTTAAAAGGGACTCTTTTTTTGTGCAAGTGGATATGTAATGAATAGAGAAGCAATGTGTCGGTTATTCCACTGGCACTCAAAGGGTTAATATATTTCACAAAAATCACTTTCCTAGGTAGGTGTCCTTCATACAGCAGTCAGGTAGATCTCTTTAGCTTTATACAAAGTATCTGCAGTTGTCTGTATTTGACAAGCACTATTTGAGGTCTATATAGAATGTTCACATTCACACAATAAACAACAGAGTTTATCAGTCTGAATAAGATTTGTCATGGAGAGAAGACCCCATCCATGATTCTAAAAGGACAAAAGCATTCTCTAGGTAATAAAAAGACTGTGTTCATTTTCAGACTACAAAAGAGTTCAATTACAAAAAACTCCCCCAAAAAATAAAACAAAAAAAACCCACTAAATAAATAAACCTGACTTCTGTATGAATGAGAGGTCCCTAAGCAAGTTATTCTATTAAACAAATTGAGACACTTATTTGAAGGGTAGGTTTCCCTATTAATTGCAGACTGAGGCTCCTCATAAAGAGGTTCATGTTCCATCTGAGATACGGAGAGAACTGTTCTTTGAATTAAATTAGGTAATTGTATGATGCATTATTAAATAAATGCTAGGATTAATTTTTAAAGAGTGCAATATGTGTACCCTTACAGGGGCAAGCATTTGACAAGGAGCACGATTAAAGATGCACGATTCATTATTCTGAAAAGGGGAAAAAAAAAGAAAACTATTATCATTACTGCAAGTGGAAATATGCATAAATTAGATACTTTCCTAACACAGACACTTTAAAGTTATAGAACCAGAGCAATTTACATAAGAACTGAGGAAAAGGTCAGAAGTTTGGGCACTTTAAGTACTATCTGCTTAAGAGAAAAGAGCCCTTTCACTCATATTCCATCTTTACCATTTATTACAAAGAGATTCTGATGTTCTCCAGTGCAATTCTGGAGCAAACCAACTGCTCTCTAGGTGCAAAAAGGTTAAAAATCCCCATTGATTTAAATTTGGCCTTTACCCCCTTGAATGCTAGAGAGGTCTTCAAAGCATTACCTCTCTACTATTTAAGGGGATAAAAGCCCTGTTTAACCCTCAGTGTGCCCTAGAGGTATCCAACACCATATGTGTTGCATACCAGGCTGGCATTCAAAGGGTTATATCAGGAATTTTGAGATTATTATGTGTATTCTATGATGTAGTTGGTTCGATCCAGAATTGCAGCAAGTTCTTGTACTTTTCAATTAGGATTCCTGTCGGATAACTGTATTCTAGCAGGGCACATTTAATCCACTGGTGGGTCCAGGACACAGTATAGCATAGTGGTCCTCCTTAAAGGCATAGCATTGTTTAAAAAAAAAAAAACAACAAAACAGTGTAGTATTTGGGCCATGGAGAGTGTTATTTCAATACTGTCAGAGTTGTAGCTCAGTGATAATTGAATAATAAAGTATCCCCCTCCCGCCCCTTTTACTGATGTAACACTGCTCACCTCAGAGCAGCAAGACTGTCCGGATGAATCACAGAGAGGAACAATCTTCAGTGAGCATAATGTAAAAACCTGAAAAAGTAAAGGGGGGCAGGGTTTTCCTTATACTCACAGTCAGAAGATTGTAGCTTGCTGCAACCTGCCCGGTCAAGAGATCAGATTCCACATCTGAGGGGAGGATACTTTATCATCCAATTACTCTTGAACTACAACTCTGACAGTATTGAAATAACGCTCTCCATGGCCCCAATACTACGAAGATTAGTTTTGCCCTTCTGCTAAAATTGAGTTCTCAATCTTATAATAAGTTATCACAATGTTGAAGTTACATTAACCCTTTAAAGACCTGAAGGTTATATTTTACTTGCATTTCCTGAAAGCATAAGTAGTAATTTGGACAAGGTATTGCTGTTGATGTATTATACAAAAGCCTCTGATACTGGGCCTCATAACAGATTACTGCATACATTAAAAAGGCTTTGGTTTGGTAGTTAAATGATAGATGGCAGAGAGTTGCTTTAAATGGAACCTTTTCAAGTTAGTCTAAAGTTGTAAGTTGGGGGCCACAGGGTTCAGTCCTGGGCCCAATAGTTTTTAACCCTTTGAATGCCAGGAGGTATGCAACGCATTGCAAAACAATGCTTTGTGTACCACTCTGGCTCTCAAAGGGTTAACTTTTTTATTAATGATCTAGAAACGGGTATTGAAAGTAATGTTTCAGTCTTTGCTTATGACACTAAGCTATGTAAGGAAATTCATACAGAGTAGGATCTTCTCTGCTAAAAAAGATTTGGATAAATGGAGTGAATACGGGAAAGTAGCAGATGAAGTTTAATATAGCTGAGTGTAAGGTTATGCATCTGGGCTGCAGAAACAAACATACTACATATACACTAAATGGGAAAGTACTTGGGGAATCCTCATTACAGAGAAATTTAGGAGTACTGATAGACAATAGACTTCACAGCAGTGTGCAAAGTCACTCAGCTGCTGCAAAAACAAATTGGGTATTATGCTGTATATAAAGCATGGGATGGGAATAATAGTCTATTTCTATATAAATCCTCATCTAGAATATGGAGTACAATTTGGGGCACCATTTCTTAAAAAATGCATTATTCAGCTGAAAAAACTGCAGAGACATGCAACAAAACTGATAAAAGGATTGGAAGATCTGAGTTATTAAGAGAGACTAGTCAAACTGGGTTTGTTTACATTAGAGAAAAGACATCAAAGGGATGATATTATTGCTGTTTACAAATCTATTCAAGGCTAATACAAGGAACTCTCTAAGGAACTATTTACTCAAGGAGCAGAATGAAAAATAAGAGGTCTCCTATTAAGATTAGATGAAAGGCACTTTCAACTAAAACAAAGGCAGGTTTTTTTTTACAGTAAGGGCAGTAAAGTTATTGAATTATTTGTCTCAAGATGCTGTGCTTGCAGATACTGTAGTTCATTTCAAAGACGTAATGGATACCTTTCTTGGTCAGAACAATATTGATAGTTATAACAATTGTTTACAAAACAGATAGGATGTTGATCTAGAGAAATCTCTCATTTGGAGCCAGGAGAGATTTTTTTTTGTCTTCCTCTGGATCAACACAGATGATGTAGTATGGGCTGAACCTGATGGATGGATGTTTTTTTTCAGCCTTTGTTACTTTGTTACACTAACGATCATGCAACACATTGTTTCACAATGCATTGCATATCCCTCTGATCCTTAAAGGGTTAACTCAATTTCAAAGCGTGTTGCTATCACACCCACATTAAAGATAAGCGGATACTTACCCACTCAGCAACAACCTAAATGAAAATGCTGTATATGTGAAATTGTATTCTTTATTGGACCCACTTTAAAGGGATAGTAATACTTAATTATTACTAATCCCTATATTAAAGTAATTTTAAAAATAAATGTATTGCCCCCAGTGTCATCTCTCAAACCTTTATGGTTTGAGAGATAATAGCTTCTAAAGTTCCCCTCTCCCTCCTCCTTCCCCGTTTGAGAGATGACACTGGGGGCAATACATTTCTTTTTAATATGACTTTCATATAGGGATTAATAATTATTAAGTATTACTATCCCTTTAAAGTGGGTCCAATAAAGAATACAGTTTTCAACACTCAAAACTTTCATCTTGTTTTTTCACAGAACATGACGGTATCCTATTGAGTTCTGCTTTCAGTAATACAAGGACTGGAGTTCCCTAATATGTGTACATCGACTGGAGGATTTTGATCCTGATCAACCGGCCTTTTTTTTTTTAAAAAAAGAGAAAAAGTGGCAGGCAAGATGCCATGATACATGTGGAACTTTTGCTTTTATTCTTCTTTTATGAATTATTAAAATAGATTTTTATGACTTTCTTTCTTTCTTTCTTTCTTTCTTTCTTTCTTTCTTTCTTTCTGATGATTTGACACCAGAGCAGGGGAGGCTGAAAATGCAAGCCTTCAAGCTTTTATGTACCAGTGTTTGAATAAATCTCTGGTCTGATTCATTGTGTGAGTAAGTCACTAATATCTACTGTGAATGGTGTTGATGCACTTTTAAGAACTGGTTTGTACACTCAGTCTTTCCCTATTTAAACAGCAATCTCTTCTAAACTCTTCCTGAGTGGAGTCACGTGTACACAAAGAAAGTAGAAAAAAAGGGTCACCTCATAGAGTAGTATATTAATTTAGTAGTTGTTCCCACTTCCAGCCCTTCTCAGTGGGTACTTACATATTAAATTTGTCTGTCAAACACTTATGTGTAAGGCAGACTATCAATGCAGATGGGAGATATTATTACCCACTCCCACTTGTGGACTTGGTCAGCTGCTCCCAAATGTCCAAAGTACATCACACCAGGTGTATCCACAAATGGACCCAAAAAACAAAAGAAACAAGGTGCAAGTAGAAATTCTTAAAGTAACAGAGCGCTAGAACCATGTGTCCTATAATATAGCAGTACTGTTCACTCATAGTAACGGTGTTTTGAATACACTGGTGGAAGGCACTCAGGGAATTTCCTCATTCCATCATGAACAGAATTTTAATACTTTGATGTCTTTGTGTGCATCTTATATTGACTATACATTTTTATATATTATTTTAATAAATTAACATTTTTTCAGCACTCCTTATTATATATATATATATATATATATATATATATATATATTATACGCTATCCCAATGATACCCATCCGGTAACACTGGCAGTACAGATCCAAGTATTCCTTGAAGAGCAGCACCCTTGGTTGCTTGTTCAGGAACAAGCTGATGGAAATTTCCTGTGTGCCTTACACCACTGTATTCAAAACACCCGACTACGACTTCCGTGAATAGTACTGTTATATTATATAACAGATGTAGGATTCTAGCACTTTTTTACTTTAAGAATTTCTACTTTCACCTTGTTTATTTTGCACACAAGGCATCAAGATTGGTCTAACAGTTGGATAATGTTTACAACTCATAATATAGGGATATTGTGGTCCCTCAAAAATGGTACATCATCAGTTTAAATGATTGGTCCTATGGACCCAAAGAAGTGGGGAATCAGTGTCTAGACCAGTCAGGCACCATGATGATCCCAGTATACAGAGAGCAGATACCAGTAGCCTCATCTAGCAAACTTTGGATAGCTGGTCCATTATGCCTAAAGAATGGTGGAAAACTGAAATCTTGTAACATGTTCTCCCTTTATGTATGATATCTGTAACACTGTTCATTACAGTGAGAAGAGACGCTAGAGATGGATTGCAGGCATATGCTTTTATGCATGCATATTTAATGGTGACTAGTCTTTTGATATTCTATTGAATCTGTTGATGATAATAACATCACAATAATCAGTTCTTAACATATAACGGAGGACAGGATGAATCCGTGTCCAAGCTATTGGTTCACTTGGGCAAAGTTCAAACCATTGTTAATCTAAACTGAAATACTTCCCTGAACATTTTGGTATGGTGCTAGAAGTCACAGGGCAATTGAGAAACGTAGGTGAAAAATTAATAAGGCAATGGCTCATTTTATTGGTCAGATCAGAGTATTTCAGTCAGACACACACATTTTGAGAAGAAGCCCCATGGGTGATCCAAAACTGAAGGCATTCATCTGAATAATATTGTAAATTATTTCTTTTTATTAGAACTAACTGACACCATGGAGCAGATTGGTGGGGTTCATAGGAATTATTTAAGCAAATAAATCTTCCTGTTTAATTTTCAGAACTCGTGGTTGAGATGCCGAGCTCATATTAATTAGATTTTTCCTGAAATTATGTAGAAGTAGAGTGGAGCAGTTGATTTATTCCTGAATTGCTCCTCCTTTCTTTTGTGGTCATAATAAGAAAATTATAATAAAAACACTAAATATTGTGTATGAATGTATTGAAAAACCTGACTACAAATGAGTCAAATTCCACATTAAATTAAAAATAAACATACAAAGATATAAGAAGTTCTGCTGAGTCTATGCTCAAATTGCTCAATATACAGTACATTACATAAACATAAAAAACTCACTTTCATAAAGGGAGATGTACTAAAATACTGCAATATAATCTGTTCATGTATTAGATAGGACTCACTTGGCAATGGAGTACTGTGGTGTGGTCAGTGAGCTTAAACATATTTTGGCCAAACTATGCAAGGAAAACCTCAAATTTATCAACAGTGGTATAAAATATGCTTTTTACAGGGCGCATTCGGATAACTTGCATGGAGGAGCGCACGTCTGTTTTTTGTTTAAGCTTATACACAGAGAAGGAATATCCTATAGTGTATCATACTGAAGCTGCTCAGATGACAGTCATGTCATGTAGTGACAGGCAATTCTTTCCTGAATTAGAAAAAAATCTAACTCCAAATGTAAGTTTTGGCATCAATGAGGTGCCACTGTTTTTAATGGGCACAAACTGGGAGACCAAGCCCAAAAGTTATTTACAAGTAATGGACAGAGATGCGCAACTAAGAATGAGCCTTCTAGGGTATGTAGCACCTACCCAAGGTATAATCTCTTTTAGCTTACAAGTGACATACACAGTAAAGAAACATCTTACTATTAAAATAAAGCCCATAGACTTCAAAACACAGCATTAACTTTCACTGTTAATTACTAAGAATAATCTTGATTGTGTTAACCAAATAGAAATTCCACTGCAATGAGGTGAGGCATAAATTGATGAACATAACAATCTCCATAATGGAAGTTGATATCAAAGTTATTCTAGATGTGGCTGCATGGTAGCCTGTCTAATATTGTGGTTCTCAAACCTACCTCAAGGAACACTGAAAGGCTATTTCATTAGATTTTCCCAGCTTGAGCATGGATGAGTAAATCAGAGACTTGCTCATTTTCATTGACTCACCTGTGCTCAAGCAGGGATACCCAGAATATATGGCCTCTTAAAGGTACCCGAGGATAAGTTTGAGTACCTCTGATCTAGCATACATTATAAATACCTACTGATTGAAATCTGTATCACTAGGAGAGCTGTGGGTCCGGAAGCTCCTTCCTCAAAGAACTGATTGAAAAAACTCTTTGTTCTACCAGGCAGTGAAGCTTAGAAACACTGGGCCTTATTGAAAATGCTAATGGGTGCAATTGTAGAGCAAAAATACACCAAAGGGAAAGATAAAAATTTGAGTGGGTATTTTAACACCTTGAATTCTAGAGACGTATCCAGTGTGTTTCAAGGCAAATGAGCAAATAGGTACCATCAAAATATTTTTACTAATTAACTAAATTCCAGTATAACAAACTTTGGAACATAAATTGCTCTTGTATGACTATTGTGAGATGTGTGATACATTGAATTTATATTGACTGTTTGAAATGTGTTCAGCACCTTAAAGCCAATGAGATTAGTAGACATTGTCTAAGAATTATATTAATGTCATACTGTCTAGCACTATGACATTATGCAGTAAGTGACTCTTCTTTCACACTCTTGTCCATATTGATTCACCAGGACAAAAAGATATATCTGCTAAACAAATTACATCAACTTGTAACAGCATGACCTTTAACAAGCAGAAAGTAGTTGTTGCCCTTTGAAGAAAAAGGAAGAGGCTGTCTCTCACTGTATCATGAGATTTTGATATTCCACTTTCAGAAGAAGATGCATCTATCAAACCTTCTCCTGTTCTCATGTCACAGTCACACAGTGACTCTGTTATCAGTAAGGATGAAAATCCATACCTCAACAGGAGAGATCAGAGGAGGAATCTGCACATGCCTGCCAGCAAATAAAATAAAAACAGCAGTGTATTACTGTTCCGCCATCTGAGCCCACATTTTACCATCTGGGAAAGGAAACTGTGCGAATAAAAAAAAATATAGAAAAAAAGAAAGAAAATATTAAAAAAAAATATATGTACTGTAAATATGGGGTAGGAATCCTTTGCGACTTCAACTTTTGGATACTACAACTCCCAATATCCCCAACAGCTGGTGGGATAATGGGAGTTGTAGTCTCCAACAGATGGAGTTTGCCTACTCCTGCTGTAGATGTATTATCATCAAAATGTATAGCTTCATTATATTTTAAAGGTTTTGCTGCAGGTATTTTTAAAATAAATATACGTACTTCATCATGCACATTATTGATCCCAGTATATATGACGTTACATATCTCATTTTATTACTGTATCATCAAAGTTTGTTTCATATCACAAAGGCAACAATATGCCCAAACTGTCACAGGGAGCAGTAATGAATAATTAATGCAAGTTTGGAATCTAAATGAAATGTTTTATTTACATTAATTTTGGGGATAATTAAAATTCACAGAGCTGAATGTCTAAATCTATAAATATTAAAAGTTACACAAAGAAAGAAAACATTGTGGTGCCATTCATGAAACAAAGACTAAATCATCATCTCCTTTCAGTTATAGTACTAATTGGAAATTTAGCTAATAGCATTTTCAAGTACTGTTGTATATATATACTAGTTGAAAAGCCCATTTACACTGGCCACAGTGTCACCCAGCAACTGGCCGGATCTTGTGTTGTCAGTGGCTGTGCTGCAGTCATGTGCAGTACTGACTGGCCGAACACGCCGCAGCTGATACAGAGTGGGACGCTCCGAATGCAGACCGTAGTCCTCTGTGCACACCTTCCTGTGACCAAGTGGGGCGAGGAAGGTGAGCAGACAGATCTCCATTCTGAATTCGGAGCACCCCGACCCGTATCAGCCACGGCGCGGGCAGTCTCTAATGCGTATGACTGCAGTGCACGCAGCCATCTCTACTGTGCATGACGGCTTCTGACAAACATCCTTGGCGAATTATTATATAGGATAAATAAGATATATTCAATAGTAAAGAGAACGCCAATATTAGATATACAATTATATATTTAAACATTTATACATTATAATTGCAAATGTTTAATGCAATAAAAACACTTATGAATATCCACAGTACATTATTAATATTTCTATAAAAGTGTACAAGAACAGTATTTATGCTAAAACCTCCTATTATAAATAATCTATTACAAATAGTAAATATTTTCAGATGGTAAGTCTGATTAATGCAGATGTGGTTTCCTCCGTGATCGGATGTATGTTTAATACTTTTATTGAAAGATCCAGTCCCACTTGTCTATATTCTTATTAGTCCCAAGTTTTTGCAACAGTCTTGTATCTCTTTAACTTAAGTATTTTGTGCAGATTTAAAGCATAATATTTGACCCTTGAAAATTCTGTTTTTCCCTTTTCCTGTCCTTATAGATACCCAGCGGGCAGTTTTTTCTCTTTTTTATCTCCTGACTTATATGCTTATATGTTTAGATGTGTCTTTGTTTGCGGGTATACACACACATATATATATTTCTATTTTATCTTATTTTATATTTATCCTAATATATATATATATATATATATATATATATATATATATATATATATATAGTGATGATGGAGTGATATTGGTGGCCAATATGAGGTCCTCTAGCTGCTGCCAGACTACAATTTCCATCATTCCCCTCCAGTCAATAGCTGGCAGGGAATGATGGGTGCTGTAGTCTGGCAGCAGCTGAAGGGCCTTATTTTGCCCCTCCTTGGTTTTAGGTGACAGGCTTATCTTCAAACAAAGTACAGAGAGGCTGATGTTCTAAGGAAACCTGAGGCAAACCAGTTGTACCAGGAGGGACAAACAATATAGTAATATAGTAACTTAATTGATAAGGTTGAAAAAAAATGAGCCCATCAAGTTCAACTTTGCCGTATCACCTTGTTTTTTTATGAATCTGGAGGAAAAAAATTAAAAACAAAATAAAATATTGACACCATGTCCATGATGTCCCAAGTGGATTAAATATTTATTTCCTCACTCTGCAATGCAATGTGATATCTCCCTGGATAAATGTCCTAATCCTATCTGCATTTTAACCAACTACCATATTTCTCTATAGTGTTCTAACTTAAAGGGATAGTAATACTTCGTTTTATCTTTATTTTATTTTGTAGGCATTAAAAAAACATGAAGAATGATATAAGTCTTATCTCTCAAACCTTTATGGTTTGAGAGATATTCACAAACAAAGTTTCCCCTCATGCCCCTTGTACCTAGTGTAAGTCATCTCTTCTCAGAAGTGGAATCTGGTTGTAAGACCAGACAGATAACAGCAGGGGACAATCTTCTTTCTATGAAAACAATGAAAACCCTGCCCTCCTTGACAAGTTTTACAGGTTTTTCCCTTATCTTAATTGAAGATTGTCCCTCTCTGCAGTCTACCTGGGCACCTCCCTTCTGGTCTGACTGAACAGTGTTACATCAGTAAAAGGGGCGGGAGGGGGACACTTTGTCATTGAATTACTCTTGAACTACATCTCTGACAGAATTGAAATAACACTCTCCAAAGTCTAAATACTATGATGATTGATCAGAGCTGCTTTTATTATGAAACATTACTATCCCTTTAAAAAGTATCCAATACTTTTTGAAAGTATCTACAGTATCTGCCGACACAGCTTCCTGAGATAAACAAGTGCACTTCCTTACTGTCCAAAAGGTTAAAAAAAATCCCTGACTTTGTTTTAACATTCAAGTAGTTAAAAGCCCCAGTTAAATAAATGAGAATTTGGGGAGTTTTTATTTGTCTCCTATGGCACCTTTTGCTCTAAAATTACTCCATTTCAACTTAGTACAAAATCCTTACTGTTGTACCTTCACACAGAACACAGGCACAGAGAGACTGATGTACTAGCCAGTGATTTCCACCTGTGAGTATCCTCAGGGACATCAAACACGCCAGGTGTAGGGTTTCTCTTTTCCACAGGTTAGTTAATCAGAGGGTCCAAAAGAAAAAAGAAGCACACTATATAATGTCATTAAAAGCAATGCAATTTATTATACAATATGAAACAGTACTTAAACAGTACTTAAAGGGATAGTAATGTTTCATAATAAAATCAGCTCTAATTAATCATCATAGTATTTGGACTTAGGAGAGTGTTATTTCAATTCTGTCAGAGTTGTAGTTCAAGAGTAATGTGATGTAACACTTTTCAGCCAGATCAGAAGGGAGGTGCCCAGGTAGACTGCAGAGAGGGACAATCTTCAATTAAGATAAGGGAAAAACCTGAAAAACCTGTCAAGGGGGGCAGGGCTTTAATTCTTTTGTAAGAAGATTGTCCTCTGCTGTTATCTGTCTGGTATTACAACCAGATTCCCCATCTGAGAAGAGATGGCTTACACTAGGTAAAAGGGGCGGGAGGGGAAACTTTGCTTGTGAATATCTCTTAAACCATAAAGTTTTGAGAGATAAGACTTATATCATTCTTCATATTTTTTTAATACCTACAAAATAAAATAAAGTTAAAACGAAGCATTACTATCACTTTAACTTGTGACAACATCTCTCTCCAGAGGTGTTCCACACATCAGTTGTATTTCGTTCATAGGTGCAAGGACATTGCTACATGCCAACATAATAGAATCAAGGAGTCTCGTGTGGGTAGCACTTACTCATGATCAGAAACCCCGTGACCTACCTCTCAGGCCATTGCCTGAGTCAGACTGCCAGAATTTTGTTCTGAGACTGGTTTTTATATGCCAGGCTCGGTTCAAACTAATTGGCAGCCTACAAGCAGCTGGGATGTGCTTACGCATCTCCCAGCCAATCAGGTTCTAGCTGGGTTCAACAAAACTCTGGCAGTTTGACTCAGGCAATAGCCAGAGAGGTAGGGCAAATGCCTTCCTCCATCAGGATGACAGGTAAGTGTTACATTTCTGACTGTTTTGAGCTCACTCTCACACTGTCAAACAATGAGAATTGGCTTTTTTTCCTTTGATGTTCCCACAATTCGCACTATTTAGCGCTAGTTGTGGGAACACAAAACCAGCAATGCTCTTTGTTCTATGTACCTCAAAAGCTATAAAATAGCTGTAAGTACATATGTTGGTTTGTCTGTCTTTTTTTCACTATTTCCGCCAGTTTTACCAGTGGTAATAGTATCAAGCCCATGGCCTGTTAGGGGTCCCTGAGGAAGGGTTTGGTAACCACTGTACTAAGAAAATGGAGTAATTCTTCGATATACCAACTACATGATGTAAACAGGAACCTCTACTGGTTTGCGGTTCCATGATGTAAGTCTCTCCATACAGTGAATGAATATACCGAAATCTACGTTATAAGTTTTATCTGTGCATTGCAATAAAAGTTGTTTTTACAGGTGGATTGGATTATGGATGTGTTATTCTTTTTGGTGCTCTGTAAGTTTGGAATTTGAGCTGAGAGGGAAAGCTCTTTAGAATGCACCCATATAACCATCCCATTTTGAGAGATTATAACACACATTACAGCAACTTTTCATGAACATGACTGTTTTAGATTGACACCTTGTTAACAGTGTTATATTCCGTTAAATGGGAGTACGAGCAGCTGATTGCTGTGTAGTCTGTGTTCTATTATCTACATTCTCCATTATCTTGGGAAGTGTTAACATAGTAGGATACCCAGGAAGATCAGATCTAGTGGAAAGAGCCCAGGGTATTGGTAGCCAAGGCGTGAATGTGCTCTAGAGAAAAAACTGATTGAGTACACTCTAACCATTGGACTAGTGATTGGGAGACAGTGTTCTTCCAAAGAAGAGGTATGAGGCATTTTACAGAGTTCATCAACATTAAGAAAAGGGGACGATGGAGTTTAGAAAGTTTCCTGAGTATTGGGGATGTTGAAAAGAAAAGTATCAGGCCTGGATCTGTAGCTATATCGATCTTCAGAATTGCGGAGATTGCTGTTATGACGCTGACCCAGTATGTATGTATAGGGGGACACTCCCACCACATATGGTACGGAGTTCCTGTAGCAGCGTTGCACTTCCAGCACAGATGTGATATATCATGGTTGAATCAGTGGAGATGCATTGGAGAACTGTGCTATCTGGTGAGGAGTTTAAAATCATACTCTTTTGTAACGGTATCACGGGAAGATTTCCACAACGCTTCCCCAACTTTCATACAAGCCATCGACAAAGAGGGTAGAGTGAGATCAGCCTCCCATTCTCCAATAAAATATGGTCAAGGGGTTTGTTGTGCTTTAATGAAATACCTATAGAATTTGGAGAGTGGGCGTGATGTAATCTAGGGTATCTAGTTGCTCAAAATCTGTGAGTTCTCTTTTACTGTACCCTTCTGCTAGTAATTTGGAGCAGTAACCCCTAAATTGCAGATATTGCCAATGAGAGGACTTGGACAGATGAAATAGATTAGTTAGAGTGTTAATTGAGACCAGCGTTCCAGTGGGAAGTAGCTTGCATTGGTGTGTGGATGTCAAGTGAATGTCAAGTATTGAATGAGTCATCGATATAACCAGGCAGAAATCCAGGGTTATATATGACTGATAACAGTGGGGATGGGTAAGGAGCAACATTATAGGTTTGTTGATAGAGGTCCAAACCTTTAATAGGTGGCTTAGAATGACATGCCTCTTCATATGCATTGGGAACAAAGCCAAAAATACATTTTGGCCTTGTATTGGTCAGTGAGGCGTGGCTGGTTTACCTAGGCCTCCATGGACATAACATTTATTATTGATTGAAATATGATAGTGATTCTGTGCAAAATCAGCTGCTGGAATTGCTGTTAAGTCTGCATGTTTGCCTATTGCCAATTTATTAAGGTACACACACCAAAAAAACCCTCTCCTATCACTGCTTGCACCAAGAGGATGGCAATGGGGCAGCTTATGGGCATTTCAGAGAGGTCTTTTATTTGGCTTCAACATCAACACCATATATCTACTTGACACAGACAACTTTGTTGCTACCCCAGAGAAATTGTGCATGTTTTGTGGCTGGCATAAGGTGTTTGCGAGCATTAAGATGATGGGACTGTGTCCACCAATATGCTCTTACAGAGATCCTTTGCTGTAGTGCATAAGGGCAACCACCAGCCTTAGAGGCTAATTCTGGTGGTTGCTCTTATGCACTGCAGCAAAGGGCAACCACCAGCATTAGCATCTAATGCTGGTGGTTGCCCTTATGCACTACCACCAGCATTAGAGGCTAATGCCATACATTCTACACTGGCGCATTCATATGTTCACCCCATAATAACCCCCCCATAATAACTTGAACAAAGCACAAGGCAAACATTAATAGGAAACCACTAGGATTTTCTGGCCATAACAAGGTTAGTGTGAGTTATTATTACAAGTGTTAGTTCACCTTTAACCCTTTGAGTGCCAGAGCGGTACACAATGCATTGCTTTGCAATGTGTTGCATACCCCCCTGGCACTCAAAGGGATAAATGTTATTCTGTATAGTTAATAGAAGTGGAAGATATAGTTACCTTATTATATTCAATGCATAAAAAATGTTTAATTGTATTTTTATGAGCATGTATTTAATTTGTAATTTTTATACTCTCCTGATTTTATTTCTAATAATACCATTTTTCAGTAGATTCCCCTGGAATGCACTGACAATGATTTTTCTAGTTAGAACACAAAAATAGATTTCCATCACTATTATTGTGTCACTGTGTACAATACCCAAGAGCATGCCATGTCAAAGCTTATTTCCTGATAGCAGGAATATGTGCTAATACTAAGTAGTTCATCCTTACTCTGACTTAACATGTACAGACTCCATTCTGAGTAAATGATTTAATATTTACATTTAAATACGTGATTAAATAAACTAGTATGAGATGGTTGATAGTTATCTTTTCAGGAGCTGTCAAAAAGTGATTTTCATTGATGGTACTACTGAAAGGGGAACTGATTCCACCTAATAACACCCCCATTTATATTACTATTCTCAGGAAATCCTAATGACCACTCTGATTTTGCCTTTGTGTCTTGGTTCAAGAGATAACATATTAAATCATCCCTAGATGCCAAGTCCTGGAGGCAGACATGACAGTTCCTGGCAATTTTGTCAAACAGAAGCAGGCTGTGTGTATGAGCCTACTTTCTTTTAAGGATTGCAGATGTGTGCAACTTATTGTGAAGTAATGTGCTGCACATTTGGTCCTTTAAGGCTTAATGTTACCATGGATGTTAGCAGAGTTTGAGATCCCCGAAACATCTCCTGCCAAGGTAGCCTTCCTCCACAAATAAAGGCACAATCGCTGGTTGGTCATAGTGTGAATAAGCAGTTAAAGCATACTGCTGTCCTATAAAATTACTGTTTTGCGGTACTGTAGTAAACTGTCATGTCTGCCTCCATGGACATGACATTCAGGACTAGCTATCATTTGTAAGAGTCATTAGATTTTGCTGGCCATAGTAAGGTGAGGGATTATTATTAAGAGGTGAAAGTTCTGACTTAACGACCCTTAACATGCCAGGACCTTCTTAGAGAAGAATAATATCTGAACATTTCCTCTACATTTCTAAACAATGATGGAAGATAACAAAGAAGGATTTAGAACAGGATTAAAATGCTCTTTACTACTACAACCAATACTATTCCCCCTATTGCAGAACAACAACAGTCTAATAAAACTATAGCATGCTATGGGGTCTTTTGTGGAAATCTATGGTGACTAGACCTTTGCAATTTCCTACAGTGGACCAAGTCCTTAGCCAGAAAGCATTTAACCCTTGGAGGTAAAGTATAATGCATACTTATCTGGCAAACAAAGGGTTAAAACTGTGTGCTGTAAACTCTTGATCACGATGTCAAGTTTTTCTGTCTCCTTCAGGCCTTCATTGCTGGGGAGTGGTTTACTGTAGAGACGGAACTCAGTCACCACTAAATAGGCTGCAAGGAGACACTCTGCAGCCTCTTCCTGACTGCCCGAGGCATTTGACTGTATCCCGTCCTTTCCCGGCCCCTTCGCCACAGCTTCATCTTCCTCCCATAGCCCCAGCAGTATCCACACCTCCCACATGTACAGATTAATTGATAAGAATAGGAGGTGGTTTTAGGATTCAACAAGGCTAGCAAATTCAGTAAGAGTGTTGAAGGCCGTGAGGTTGGAGTGTACTGCGCAATCTATTGCAGAGATAGTGCAGGATGCAGGCATAATGAGTGAGTGTTAGCAGGGCTGGTGCAAGGATTTTTGCAAAACCTCATTTTGTCTCCCTTGGCTCCTCCCCTTTATGCCTAGCCCCTTTATGTGTATAAGTGTAAGTGTGTTTGTGTTTTCCCTATATGTGTGTGTCAATGTGTGTGTTCCATAAACATGTATAAGTGTCAATGTATGTGTGTTCCCTGTATGTGTATAGGTTTTACCTATACATGTATAAGTGTCAATGCAGGTGTATTTTCTGTTTGTGCATAAGTGTCAGTGTATTTGTGTGTTCCCCAGGAAGTGATGTCACTGGGTAGGGAGTCCAGTGTAATGTCACTGGGCTGACAAGCACGGGCTCAGAGCTGACTCCAGTGAGAACATAGTGGTTGTTCTCATATTGGCTTTTGACTGACCAAGACACCAATCCTGTTGGAACTTTAAGGAGCCATGAAAACATTTATGTTACAGGGTTTTTCTTGTTGAAGAAATCGAGGTCACTCCCACTTCTGAATCAGACTCAAACTGAGGGGAATACCGTCATTCGCTTAGAAATGCTGTTGCTCTATCTTAATATGAGTCTTAGCTGCAATAACATTTGAAGAAAACATCAACCATTACTATTGCTTTACTTGGCAGGAAATGTTCCCCAATATACAGTATTTTTATTTCATAGTAAAAATGTTTTTTGTTCAGTTAACCCTTTGAGTGCTATAGAGGTATATAACTCATTGCATTGAAATGCGTTGGATACCTCCCTGGCGAGCAAAAGTTTAAAATAAGGTATCTTGAGAAATTAAGTAGAAAAGAAATGTACATACCTTCATAATTATGAGCCAGATAATGCCTAGCTTGAGTTACAGGCCGATCCTGACTGATCTTTGTTGGAGAGTTTGGCATGATGGGATTGGCATAATGCCAGTGGTACTCGCTGCCAGTCTGTAGTGTACCGAAAAAAGGGGAACTTTGTGTTTGCCCTTACTGTCTCCAGTCTCTTTTCTCCCCTCTTTCGCCCCCAACAGAAAATGTTGGCCAAGACTTGACAACAGCCAGGACCAAGTGTTACACGGCGATGCAGACGTGGTGAATGCTGGGGGTTTCTTTATCTTTCTGGGCACCACTTTCAAACTTATTCTGAGGACAGTGGAAATTAAAAAGTGGTATCCAGACCGATGAAGAAACACACAGTATGTTCCGTGTCTGCATAGCTGCATGTTACATGGTCCCGGCTGCTGTCAAAGTCTTGGCCAACATTTTCTGGGCCCCCCCCCCCCCCCACTATGCCACTGCCTGAGCTAGCCTGCAGGCTCATCCCAGGAACATATCCGGGGATACATTCTTTCCTGGGACAGTGCCCTCAATCCGGGGATTGTCCCCGGAAACCAGGAACGTCTGGTCACCTTATCAGCGCTCCCTTGTGGCACTGTGGCATATATATAAATGAAAAAAAAAATCACAGCTCCTCCCCCATTTTGGCGCCCCTCTACTGCCTAAGCAGCCTTATGCTAGCTCCAGCCCTGAGTCTTAGTGGGTGGGTTAAGGAGGGAAAGAAGTGTAGAAATGGTTATGAGGTGTGGTCTGAGAATGGAAAAGGGGATATAGAGAATTCTAATAGTGAGCAGTTCTTTGCAAATATCAAGAGAGTCACCATCTTTGCGTGCACTAGATTCATTCCACTGTTGAAGGGTAAAGGAGGTGGTTAGGTGAAACAGGCAGGAAACCCAAGCAAGGGAAGGATCATCAATGTGGCAGTTGAAGTCTCCAAGTATGAGACAGGGAATGCTAGCCAGCTCTCATAATCTGAAAGGAAAGTAGAGGGTGTGGTTGTGGGATGTTCACATGGTGGAATAACTGGAAGCAGCAAGAGGAAGCAAGCAGTACACTTGGGCCACCACTTCTGCAAACTGGACGTGCTGTTTGTGAGAAGTACATGCCACCATTGTAACTACAGTCTTGTTAGGAGAGTCAGGTTTAAGTAACAGAAAGAAGCTGCAGAATTCAATGTTCATGAAGTACCTTGCTCATACAACCCATCTCAAAAAAGTTTCTTTATTATTCACTCTGGGCCAGTCCTTTAATCAAAGCTTAGGGTTCCTGAATAGGATTGGCGAAAGATCTCACATGTTCAAGCGAGAAATCCTGCGAAAACCACGTTGTTGTGTGCTTTTTCATGGGAAAATCTTCACTTTTTTACCCATTGGCCATAATTCTTCACCATTTTTTAATGGCTAGAAAGTTTCCACCCATTGATTTACGTGTTTTTAGTATTTTTGCTATAAGAGCGTGATGTATTCCAGGAAGTGAAACACAATAGAAGCAGACACAGAGAGAGGTAGACGTGCTGTGCTGTTCTGCTGTGATCTTTTTGAAAAGTTGAGGCAGAAGAGGCTCATAGTGACTGATATCACTATGAGAAAGTTTAAAAATAATAAAAGGAGGAATTGGAAGGACCCTTATGTGTCCACTGAGTCTGAGGAGGAAGTGAGCACTACAGAACAAATGCTGTCCAGTCCCCCTAAATCACCCCTAGGGATCTTGGGGAATTTATTGGGAAGGAAGGAAGAAGAGGGTAGAAGTGAGAGCAGGACAGATCAGCTGCCTATGTCTTCTGCTAGACATGCTGCCCTTGCTGCCACCAATGCTGTACCTGCTGTCAGACATGCTGCCCCTGCTGCTGCTACCACCATTGCTGAGCCTGCTGTCAGATGTGCTGCCCCTAATGCCACCAGTGCTGTGCCTGCTGCTAGTGTTGTTCCTGCTTCCACCAGTGCTGTGCCTGCTGTCAGTGCTGAACCTGCTGCCACCAATACTGTGCCTGCTGTAAAACGTGCTGCCCCTGATGCAACCAGTGCTGTGCCTGCTGCCAGTGCTGAACCTGCTGCCACCAATACCGTGCCTGCTGTCAGATGTGCTGCCCCTGCTGCAACCAGTGCTGTGTCTGTTGCCACCAGTGCAGAACCTGCTTCTAGTGTGTCTTGTAATACTCAGGAGGGGGGGGGAGAAGATGTTGCCAAGTGTGACAGAAGGGGACCCTAAGTAACACTTGCCATCCCCAAGCAATCCCGCCAGTGTTAGTACTACTACTACTAAGAAGGTCCAGCAGCTTGGTAGTGTTAGGAATGATGGAGGGGATAATCATATAACTAGTGTCTGTGAGGAAGAAGACTCTGGGGCTGAAATTGATGTGGTTGGTGTTAGTAGTAGTTAGTAGTAGCATCCAGACTAGCAGTCAAGGGAACCCACACCATTCCACTGGCCCTGGGAGTCCCCTTCCCTTCCTGACAGTGTCCAAGGGGAACATGATCCTGAAGAAGCCAGAAGTGGAGTGGATAGCAGGCACTGAAATAATATCACCACTAGCACCAGGAGCACAGATCGGCTGCCTGTGCCGGCTGCTACTCCTATCAGTCTGCCTTCTTCAAGTCACCAAGAAATGGAAAGTGTGACATGAGGGGACCCTCTGTCACATTGCTCATCACCTCCTCTAAACAGCAGTGAGATGTCTGTAATAGAGCAGCAGCACATAGGGACTAATGGTGGTGGTGATGATGATGGTGGAGAAGTTGGGGTGGAAGAGACATTGATGGCATTTTTAGCAGAAACTGAGAAGGAATGGGAGGCAGGGATGAGGATGGGCATCCCCACCACCACCAACAGCAGTGAGCCTTTGGAATTTGCAACTGCTCAAATTCCTGCTGCTGCTGAGTTGCAAGAGCATCAGGATGCTGAGGAGCAAGCTAGTGTGCCACAGACCATCGTGAACACAGTGGGAATGGGGTCAACAAATGATGCGGGACTAGAACAGGTTCCACTTGCCAGTGGCAGCAATACTCTTGGTCCTAGCTGCAGTGCTGATTCTGAGGCAGTAGCAGCAACAGCAGCAACATCATCTGGTAGCATGGTGTTTGGATAAAGATGTGCCCCCAGATGTTATTTACCACACATACGGCGCACATTGCAGTTGATGATGAGAGGGAAAAATTTATATTACCCATGATTTTGGAGGAGGAGCAGGTGGAGAAGAATTATTGGCCAACTTCTTCTTTTTGCCACATATACTGGGGGCTACTTATTGTGCTGGTACTGCCTCAGATGCATCAATGGAGCTAGTCGTGGCAAGTGGAGCCTTCACCCATGTTACTGCTATTGTTGATCCCATTCCCTTTCACCTGCCTAATCATCCTGCTGCTTAAACAGCTCAGCAGCAGCAGCATAAAGAACAGCAGTTGCAAATTCCACAATTATCAAATCAGGAGGACATTTGACAGGGCCAGTGGCCACTGGACAACATGATCTGTTGGCACTAGGCCAGTAGGACTTTTTTCCCCCTCAGGGCTTGTGCTTTAAAAAAAAAAAATAATAAAATAAATGAATAAAAAAAGCCAAACCCAAACAATTTTGAGGGGTTTGTTTCTAACAAGCCTAATTTCTGCAAATCAATGTTTCCTTAGGGCTTGTGCCAATCAAGTTAAAGTCCTATAAATCAATGTTTCCTCAGGGCTTGGGCATCTAACAAAAAAATCTAAGACATCATCCTCTACAAAATACTGTATCAGGTCAAGTATCATTCCACCCCAGTGGCAGCTTATGTCAGGGGGGTCCTGTCTCTATTACTTTACATACACATTTCTTATTTTATTGTATTTATTTATTTTTTTATTAACTGTCTCCCATATACCAGTCAACAACCCCCCCAAAACAAATTCTGTTTTCAACTGATTCTTTCCCTAGACTCCACCCACTAAAACAGGTACCCTTCTGAGACCCCTTTTATACCATGTCTTATGGGTTTTTTTAATTGTATTTAGGATTTATTCTTTATTAACTGTCCCCCAGTCCCAGTAAACAACCCCCCAAAGAACATTACCTTTCAACTGATACTTTACACACACACTCCACCAACACAGGCACCCTCATGTCCCTTTTATACTATGCCTTTGGGAAATAAAATAACATTTGCTATCTGTTGTGTATAAATTTAATGTTCCCATTGATTTCAATGGACTGTGCAAAGTGAGAAAAGCAGAAAAACTTCACTTTTCGCAGGAAATTATTTGCCAAGCAGCAAGTGCCATTATTCGCCGATTTCAGTTTGAGGTGAAAATTTTCACCCATCCCTACTCCTGAACACTTGCCGCTAATAGAATTTGCATGCATAGGACGGACTGCCATATGGACTCAGACTCTAAACAAGCTGTACATTATGGGAGACTAACAGTCAACTGTTCGGGAGCTTGCTGTTCCAGTATAATATGGAGCATGAACATGCTTCCAGGGAGAGCTGGGAGGGAGGTGGGAGGAGAATTTGAGGACATGGGACATCCAGCAGAGCTGTGCCGGACTGGTCTTGTGCCTCAGAAAGTGGAACTGGTTACGTCACAGCGAAATTTAATATCTAATATCTCATAAGGTATGTACTTTTTTTTACCACTTTGGTAGAGGAATCAAATAAGATAGTGAAAAGTCCCCTTTAAAGGGACCCTACAACCAAAAAAAAAACTTTTAAAACCACCTATGTGTTATAGTAGCCATTTTTATTTAGAAAACTAGTTTTTTAGATATTTAGATTTTTTAGATTGTTCTAATTAAAGCATGAAATTCAGGTGCTTCTTGCCTTTATCTTACATTATCTCCCTAGCTCACGGACACTTTACACCTCTCCTAGTACTGAAAGGTTTGTTATTAAGTGGCAGACGTAATGCAGGACTGACACACATACATAGCATACTTTATTTATCAATAACAAATCCGCACATCACTATAAATCTAAATACCTCAAAAATTAGTGTTCCAAATAAAATATGGCTAATAGAACATACAGGTGGTTTTAAAAGCTCTATCAAGATCATATTATATATTGTGTATAGAATCCTTTTAAGAAGGACTGTGTTGTAAATAGGGGGGGATTTGAGGGAGGTGTCAGGCTGGAGGTTGGACTATGGTGCCAAGAATCCAGGCATAAGCCTTGATACTAGTGAACAAGCCAACAAACCAGTGAACCAGTACTGTAACCCTTTGAGTGCAAGAGGGGTACGCAAAGCATTGCAAAGCAATGCGTTGCGTATCCCTCTGGCACTCAAAGGGTTAAAGAAGCCTGTATTTATTGGAAATAAACACATTTTCTTGTTGGCAATAAACAAGCACATTTTCTAAATATGCTACATTATCAAACAAGCCTAATTTACATTAATTACTTCTGATATTTAAATGCAGCTGTTTCTTAACTGATAAAATTTAAATGTTTTAATTGATTTTCATATGCTATGACTGTACCAACAAATATATTAATATTGTGTAATAGCCTTCAGTGTTCAACGCTGTGTTTATGAAGCTGCATTTTATTTTTGTGGTCATTGATGTAAATATAATTTATGTAATGAGTCTGAAGACAATATGCAATACGCATATATCTTACAAATAATCAAATGGAACAAATTTCAGTTTAAAATATAAACAATATTAACATCAAATTTGTATTTATATATGTGTGTGTGTTATTATTTTTTAAAGATATAGAAGTTACAATTGAAATTCAGATTGAGATTAAGAATGGTAAAAGGATGTTTTAATGGGTTCTAACTAGAAATGTATAAGGTAATGAGTGATGAGAAATGTGCTTACAGATAGGTACCACCATCTTTTGGTTTACTCTCATAAATGCACATCTTTGTAGACAGACTTTGTAGACAGATGCTTTACAAAATTAGTTTCAGTCATTTATTGATTAATAAGTCGAATATGTAAGGGGTCATATTATTATCATATGTTCCCATTGGGGCCCTAACATTGTTTTATACACAGTAGGGTCCGAAAGTCTAACTCCACTACCGCTGCTGCTGGTTTTATTTCAGCATTTCTGAAAAATGAATTTGTTTGACAAAATATACAGTATTGCTTAAACAAACACATCTTTTTCATTAATTAAACTAAAAAACATGTTTGTTAGTACATACTTAAAATCAAGAATTCTCAATATTTGAGATGACCACCATTTGCTTTATGTGCTGTTCTACTCCATAATGATGTTAGCTTGCTATACTGGTCTTCTGATGATGTGGTCAGTTTAGGTCTGCCTGATCTTGCTTTGCATGAAAATTATTTGGTTCCAGAAATTCTTTTCGGTGTGAGTTATACTGTCCCTTCAGAAATATTCAACTTAGCTGCAATTTGGCACTGGGAAAGTTTTTCAGCACTCAGAAGAATCACTTGTCATCAAACTGCTTCAATTAACTCATGATTACAAAGAGTATTTCAACTTCTTCTTCCAAGGTCCAAACAGGGGGACTTACATAAGCACTATTAGAAGTACTAGCAGGACCATACAAATATAATTAATATCAGGTCATAATCGTTAAATGACAAAGACAACTCATGTGTGCTAGGATATTACTCTTTGATTTAAAAGAGAGATAAAAAGATTTGTCCTTATGACAACTGATTATAATATTTTACTACTTTTTAATAAATGATCAAAGAACACCAGTTGGTTATGGTGGGCTTGTACTTTTGGACCCTATTGTATGTTTTTGATTTCTGATATTATATTATTTTATTTCTATTTTTTATTATTTTTATTTACTGTTTTCATAATAAATGTTTAAAGTGGCCAAGGAAACTGTTAAGCGCTTCATTTATTATATTATGATCAAATACTAGTTGTGAGCCTACTGGCATGAGCAGACATAATAAAATATGAATAAAAAATATTCTATATTAACTGGCCCACAGAGTTTGTAAGACCTCAAGTAAAGAAGAGGGCATTTACAAGGAAACTGTAAAATAAACACATATATTTAACGGAGAAATAATACCTCCTAGTAATAATCCAACATTTATCTATCTGTGGTCAGATAATATATTGGCCCTCATTAATTTTGTCTTTGTGCCTGTGTTCAAGAGGGTAAAGTGTCGTACCATGTTAGCAATAGAAAATCTAAGAGAATAGTAGAGTAAAATTATTAATTATTACACCTGAAGACGAGACATTGTTGTCTTGAAAGCTGCATCCAAAGTCAATGAAGGTATCATTTTTACTCTACTTGTCTCCTTTGTTCAAGAGATAACATCTTCAAAACATCCTGGATGTCATGTCCATGTAGACAGGCATGCTATTTGGTAGCAAGACCTGAGAACCTTAAACTTTCCTCAGTGCCCATGTAATCTTAATTATTTAAGGACCAAAAAGGCTTACAAGTCAATGCTTTGGAAATGTCTCTAGCATTCATTGTATTATGTATAAATATTATGAGGATAATTTAGAAGATATGGCCATAACTACAGTAAAAAAGATGTCATGAAACACCTTATTAAATGATAAGAAGTACCAGGAAACAGAACGAATAAAATTAAGATTAAAATAAATGCTTTATTTATTCCTAAATATAATGAAAGTGCTTGTCTGATAAGGAAAATGTTACATAAACACTGGTATATTTTGAATCATAATGAAATTCTTACACAACATATTTCTGCAAAACCAGAAATAATTTTCATGAAGCACAGAACCCTAAGAACCTAGGGGTCTTATTCATCAAGTTAAAGAGGAGCAATTCTGGAGCACACTAATTATACCATTTGGTTGAAATGTACAGTTAAGGAGATATTCATACTTGTTACCATATGCTAATGTAATTGAAGTACTCGTGCTGTAATAGTAACATTTCATATGATAATTAAGCTTTTCTATGATGTTTCATATGATAATTAAGCTTTTTCTGTGACTTGTCATATGCTAGTGAAGGTTTCAGTGAGATTTCATATGATTATGGCTCTCTGGGCAGTAACAGGAGATTTTCACTTTCACTCTTCCCAGAAATAAAAGTGTGAATATCTCCTATATATCTGCTGGAATTTTGGTTAACATGATACATATGTAGTTTTTGAATGATGTTTCGAAATATATAATGAACATTCAAGGTGATAGGTCCTCTTTAATTTACTTATTTGAAAATAATGAACGTTTGGTTGCATAGTTTGGCCAAAGTTTATTTAAGCTCAATTACCCTGCCAAGGCACCCCATTTTAA
This sequence comes from Rhinophrynus dorsalis, assembly GCA_037306005.1. Taxonomy (NCBI): domain Eukaryota; kingdom Metazoa; phylum Chordata; class Amphibia; order Anura; family Rhinophrynidae; genus Rhinophrynus; species Rhinophrynus dorsalis. The sequence continues at coordinate 64,849,622 of CM074723.1, read as the reverse complement.
TCGAGTTTTAACCAATATGTACTATCATCTTTCTAACTTGAAAAAACCTTACATTTAAATATTCCTCTTGCTAAAATTGCCTTTAAAGAAACACATGGAATGAATGCATAGCTAAGAATACCCAACATATAACTCACAACTTCCTCTGTATCCAAAGAAGAAGATGCTGGAGGGATATATTTTAGATCAACATCATCATCAATAATTAAGTCATCCTTTGCTTTGTCTGCCACTTCTTCACCATATTTTATATTTCTCTAGGCTTTTTGAAGCCTCAAATAATTTCTTTATACTTTTACCCTTAGAGGGATTTTTACAATGTTCACTACTACTTTTAGAACAGATGTACTTTTTTGTGTTGCTGTCAGATGTAGCAGTTTGTTGAACTGCTACACCATCTTCTATTATTCAGTCAACACTAGAATGTGACTCTTTGTTGTATTCAGTGTTCTTAGATGAGTTACTAATAGTACTGGTGCTGGTTGAACATTGTCAGGGACTTTGACAAACTGCCACCTCAGGAGTAGGGGTGGGCGAAACTTGTTGCTGTGTTCCCGTTGGAAATTTAGCGAAAACCACGTTGTTATCTGCTTTTTTGCACGAAAATCCACTTTAAAAGTAGAGGTTAAAATTGTCTCATTTTTCGCCATTTTTTCAATGGCTATAAAGTTTCCACGCATTGATTTACGTTGTTTGCTCACTTCAGCTATAAAAAGGTGATGTTTTTGTTGAAGGCAGACACAATAGAAGCAGCTACAGAGTGAGATAGAAGTGCTGTGTTGTTCTGCTGTGATATTTTGCAAAAATTGAGGCAGGAAAGGCTCATAGTGACTGATACTATGGGCAGGGTGAAAAATAATCAATGGAGGAGCTGGAAGGACCCTTATGTGTCCACTGAGTCTGAGGAGGAGGAGGAAGTGACTAGCAGTACTGAACCAAAGCTGTCCAGTCCCCTAAATCATCCCAAGGGATTTTGGAGAATTTAATGGGAAGGGAGGGAGAAAAGGGAATGGGAATGTACTAGTGAGAGCAGGACAGGTCAGCTGCCTGTGCCTACTGCAAGACGTGCTGCCCCTGATGCCAGTGCCACCATTGCTGTACCTGCAGCCATTAGTGTTGTACCTGCTGCCAGACATGCTGCCCCTGCTGCCAGTGCCACCACTGTTGTACCTACAGCCACTAGTGATGTACCTGCTGCCAGATGTGCTGCCACTAGTGTTGTACCTGCTGCCACCAATACTTTGCCTGCTGCTAGAGTTTCTTGTAGTACTCGGGGGGGAATGATGCCAAGTGTGACAGCAAGGGACCCTCTGTCACATTGCTCATCACCTCCTCCAAGCAGCAGTGAGATGTCTGGAATAGGGCAGCATCATGTAGGGACTGCTGGTGGTGTTGGAGAAGCTGATGTGGAAGAGAAATTGATGGCCTTTTTATCAGAAAGTGAGAAGGAATGGGAGACAGGGATGAGGATGGGCATCACCACCACCACCACTAGCAATCTGCTGCTGCAGCTGCTGAAATGAAAGGGCAGCAGGGTGCTGAGGATAAAGCTAGTGTGCCACAGCCCACCGTGGACACAGTGGGAATGAGGTCAACAAGTAATGCGGGAATAGGACAGGTTTCAATTTCCAGTGCCAGCAATACTCCTGGTTCTAGTTGCACTGCTAAATCTGAGGCAGTAGCAGCAACATTATCCACTGCCACAAAAAGTGAAGGGGAAGTAGAGAAGAAGAAGAAAGAGGCTTTTCTGGCAGGCACAGTGCATTCATCATCAACAATGGTACAGTGCAACATTTGTGACAAGTTAGTGAGAAGGGGAAAGGAGGGAACGCACCTTGGCAAAAGCTCCCTGATAGCATACATGAAACACAGACACCATGACATTTTTGTCAAATATGTTAAAGCCAAACACTCATTACAGAAATCTAGTACTGCTGTTACTGTACCACCTGACTCTCCAGAAAGGTGGAGGTCAAAGAGAAGGCAGAATAAAGAAACCCAGACAGACACTGGAAGTTCTATGATGAGCAAAACAACTAGCTCGCCAACAACATCACCTTCTTCCTCTAGGGTAACAAGTACATCTCCTGCCAATCCACCTCGTTCATCATTAACTCCCCCGCCAAATGATAGCCACTCTTTTGATGTTAGGATATGGCAGTTCATCTCTACCCATTGCACACTGTGTGGTGCACTGACCACACATGCCAGTGTAGTGGAGGAGAATCGATACCAGGTCATCAGGTGGCATCTGAGGAGATTCCATTCCGTAGAATATGCTAGGATTCTGGCAGGGAGGGTTCATCATTACTATTAAACTGTCAACAAGTTGTCATGTGTCCTTAGCTGGGTCTGGACAAGTAGTACAGTGACAGCTGAAGTATTTGGTTTCAGGTGTTATGGTGTTTGGATACAGTTGTGCCCCCAGATGTTGTTTACCACACACACTGTGCACATTGCAGTTGCTGATGGAAGCCACAGTTCCTGTTCTCAAGGAAAAAACATATATTCTATTAACAACACACCCATGACGATTCTGGAGGAGGGGCAGGTGGAGAAGATTTAATGGACAACTTGTTCTTTTCTCCACATATACTGGCGTCTACTTATTCTTCTGCTACTGCCTCAGGTGCATCACTGGAGCCAGTCTTGGCAAGTGGAACTTTCATCATCCATCTTCCATGTTACTGCTATTGTTGATTCCATTCCCTTTCAGCTGCCTAATCATCCTGCTGCTTAAACAACTCAGCAGCAGTACGAACAGCAGTTGCAACTCAGGACTCAGGAGGACATTTGACAAAGGCCAGTGGCTACTGGCCAACATGACCTGCTGGCACTTGGCCAATAGGGCATTTTTATTATTTTTCTTGGGTCTTGTGCTTTGAAAAATAAAAAATAAATAAATTAATAAAAACATAGTCTTCCAAAAAAAAATACAATTTTGGGGGGTTTGTTTCTAACAAGCCTAAATCCTACAAATCAATGTTTCCTTAGGGCTTGTGCCAAACTAGCTTAAGTCCTACAAATCAATGTTTCCTCAGGACTTGGTCCTCTAACAACACATCTAACAAATCATCCTCCACAAAATACTCTATCAAGTCAAGTATCAGTCCACCCCAGTGGCAGCTTATGTCAGGGGGTTCCTGTCTATATCACAATACAAAAAAAAGTCTTATTTTATTTTATTGATTTATTTTTTTTATTAACTGTCCCCCTGATAGCAGTCAAGAAACCCCCCCAAAACAAATTCCCTGTTCAAATGATTAATTAATTCACCAACACATGCACCCTCCTCATACCCCTTTATACCATGTGTTATGGTTTTTATTTTATTTAGGATTTCTTTTTTATTAAGTGCCCCCCAATCCCAGTAAACAAACCCCCAAAAATCATCCCCTGTTCAACTGATTCTTTCCCCACACCCCACCAGCACAGGCACCCTCATGTCCCTTTTATACTGTGCCTTTATGAAATAAAATAATATTTATTTTCTGTTGTGTGTAACTTCAATGTTCCCATTGATTTCAATAGAACGAGCTAGGAGGAAAAAGCATAAAAAAATGGAAAATCGGCACTTTTTGCAGGAAATTTTTCGCCAAGCGAAAAGTGCCATTTTTCACCGATTTCAGTTTGAGGCGGAAATTTTCTCCCATCCCTACTCAGGAGTAGAAGGATCAATTGTCATTTGTTGTGCATGCTGCAGCAGCCATGGCTTCAGTCAGTATACTAGTATGCCCCTGTACTAGTTCTACTCAATTTGCCCTCCCAGTATGTTTTCTGGAAGTGAAGTATACAGCAGAACTAATAGTATGTAATATTTTGCCCTTTACAAAATACTCTATCTTTTCTAGTATCGGTCTGCCTGTCTGTCTCAGTCACAGCTCACGTCCCTGTTTCTGTCACCTATCAGTAAAACTATTTTTACTTTTTTTTTTTTACTTTTTTTATATTTTTTTTAATAACTGTCTCTATCACTTTCGACAAAAAAACAAAACCCACAAACCCTGTGCAACTGCTTCTTCCTCCACCTCCCCTAACACAGAGAGAACTGCCAGCTGGAAGAAACTTGGGTCACAGACTGCCTGTCTCTTCTCAATCACACAAAACTGTGGGGTCTTTGGGATACATTTACTTTGCTCCCTACACACACACACACACTCCCCTAGATTAGAGATAACAGCCAGATCACAGCTGCCTGTGTATTCTCATTCACAACAGATTTTGGGGCATTTGCAGTAAATGTCCTTTGCTTCCTTCTCACACACCCAGGCTCCCCTAACACAGAGATAACATCTAGATCAGGAAGGAACTTATATCACAGCTGCCTGTCTCAGTCAACCACGAGTTTGGTTTATTTTAGATAAACTTCCTTTCTCCCTTCACACTCTATCACTATACCCTATCACAGAGAATGAATTGCCTTCCCAAAGAGCTAGTCCAAAAACTGTCTGCAGCCATGAGTGCTGCAGTGTGCACAATAAATGATGATAAACTTTCTCCTACTGAGGAGGCTGTTTGTCAAACTCACCACCACTAGTAATATTAATAAACATTCTGATGATGACAACAAGTCACATTCTAGAGTTGATGGCATAACAGAGCTATGATTGGCACTAAGAGTAAAAACACCAGTCCTCAAAGTAGCGGTGAATATGCTGAAAATACCTGTAAGGGGTAAAGTAAAAATACATTGCTTGAGATTTTAAAAAAGCCAAGAGAAATATAAAAGTAGTAGGGAAGAAGTGGCAGGAGGTGCTGACGATGGCCTAATTATTGATGATTATGTTGATCTAGAATATATCCCTAAAGCATCCTCCTCTTCTTCATATATAGAGTTGAGAGTGAATGAGATGATGACATGACATGGCCAGAAAAGTAGCTGAAAGGCACATCTCAACCTTCCACCACTGGAAAGGAGTGCTGATGCTGGTTATAATCTATTTTAGAAATCAACTGAAAAATCTGATAATAATCCTGACAGTTATCATCAGCACCATCACTGTTTCCAAGTCCAACCCCCCACCAGGCCACACACACACACACACACACACACACACACACACACACACACACACACACACACACACACACACACACACACACACACACACACACACACACACACACACACACACACACAGTATTCAGCAACACAGGTCATCGGTATTCACAGCCATAGCTATGATGACTGCTTCTGCTGCTGTTGGAACTGTAGCACCTTTGACAGCAACTAGCACAATGTGAACATCTAGCCCCAGTAGTATCATCCCCTCAGGAACCTCTCAGTCTATGAAGTCTACAGTATGAAGATACTTTACTCACAATCCAAAAACTAAACATGTTGCTATCTGTTGTCTATGTAAGAAGCATGTTAACAGGGAGAAAGCAGGATCACTCGTAGGCACCTCCTCATTGAGATCCCACATGAAGTACAACCATAGGTCTGGATGGGGGGGACACCATTAACTTATCAGAGGTGCCGCAACTAGCATTCGCAGAAGCACTCCTAAAAGTTCCCGGGGCTCTGGGGTACATAATAGAAGTGCTGTTGATGTGTCAGAGAGTGTGCCAAGAGTCATCGAGTGTGAACAGATGCTGCCACCACTCCCACCACCTCCATAAGTCATGTTATTAAAGCAATAAAGTATTCCACTATGTACTGCCATCCCACACTTACTAAGTTCTTAGAAACAAGTCAAAATCTGCACGAAAATAATGTAAAAGTACTACTGGAATAGTAAACTTGCCAAAATATTGGCGGTTGACATGCTGCCCTTTTCTTTTGTTGAAAACAGGCTTTAAAGAACTGATGTGATGTGTTGTACCCTGCTGGAATATCCCAAGCCACAGTTATTTTTCAAGCATGGTTGTGCCAATATTACACAAGCAGGACTTTAGTGTTGTGGGCAATAGACAAAGGCACTCCGCCTGCTAACAATTTTTCAAGGCATATGTTGCCGTAGGACTCACAACTTTTACTTTCAGCTCTTTACGTCTCCACCTCATCCCTCAGAAGAAATAGTATCATGGCAAGAAATCTTTTTTTTCATGGAAAAAGTGGGAAATTGCTGCTTTTACCAGAAAATTCCAGTGGAATTTTTTTTTCAACTGTTTTTCCATCCCTAGTCATACTGTTATGGAAGTGGTACATGGCAGTCACATAATTTTCTGCACTTTACTCATGCCAGAACATCTTTTAAGAGAGAGTAATATAAAACAAGCTACTCTTAATGTCAACCACCTCCAATAAATGAGTCCCTCAGCTGCTGAGATAATATCTCTGTCCCAAGATTTATATATTCTACTATATAATGTGATTACATAAAGCATCAATATATTATAAAATCATAGAAATCATTTCAAAATTGATGATCGCTCCCTCTTCTATAAAACCCCCTTCATCAATACCCTTGGCCCAATGATGACTAATTTCCAAGCACACAATCAGACTAACCATCTGGACAGTGGAAGTGATGCTGAATAATATGCATAACTGTTTGGCCTTAGTTATTCTAAACTGTAACTTATTTGGCTACCTGTGTGATGATTAGTACACCAAACATCCATCCATATAAACATGAAACCTGAATGATGAAATAGTTGGTATGCTTATGGTATGAAACCACATCACTACTGTGAATATTGCACCTTTTTCATAGGCAACCATGCTGCTTCCAAATATATGATGTTGATGGATTAGTCTTATTTCATTTATTTTAAATTATTTTAATTTTGCAGTGATTTTTATTAGCAGTTAGACGGCTGTGCCATGGACATCAGGTTTGTGCAAAGTTATGCTAACTTGTGTATAGGGTTTTAGGAAAATGTACACATTTGGTACCAGAAACACTTTGGCACAAATCTGGTGCCGTAGAGATCTCTAAATGTGCAGATGCTACAGACATGATCACACTTTTTTTTTTAAATAACTTTATTGAGATAATATGATGATAAAAAACAATGATGATGGAGACATTAAAATCATACATGGTATCAAGAAGTCAAACAATGGATAATGCATTTGACAAAATATAAATGAGTAAAACAGTAGAGTAACAAGACCTTTGAGGTATTTTGAGGACTCATTGTATGAACAGACTAAATGGGGAAGGAAGAGAACCATGCCCCTTCTCCAGAAGGGGTAGCAATAAGTAATATCTATAGGTCATGAGTACTGGTGGAGACAAAATTCTTTTACTAAAGAGGTATATATTATCGGTGATATGAGGAGAAGAGAAGGGGGAAAGAGGAGAGCCAGAAAAGAAGAGAAGGAAATAGGGAATGGTTGAAGTTCAGAGAGGGGGGAAGTTCCACCGGTGGGACCACGAGGAGAACAGACCATCTATAATGCATATCAGTGGCAAAGAAGCTTTCCTCGAGTCTGAAATATCAGAGGGATTGTGCCCAACGTAGGGTCACTATTGGAGAAGATTAGGAATCATGGGAGAAATACAACCTATGCAGATGTAGGTTGTGGGGAAGCAGTGCATAAATTATACCATCTCAACCAAAGAGATGGATGAAGTGGCAAAGAATTTGAATGGAGTTCATGGCACTTTTCAAGTAATATGTAAGAGTCCACCTTCATGATCCAAGTCTGTGGAGAGGGAACGAATCACACCTTTTTTAACAACATAATGGATGCAAATTTACTTACATTACCCACCCCTCTGCTCATTAAAGAGTTGTATAACTCCCATTTTGTGAGGAGCAATTAAATGGGCATACAATGGTCTCCTAAAAGACCCACGGTTTCCCCATGCCTTATTTATGATCTGCTATGGTTTATAAATTCAGATTTAAATAAAAAAAGTCTAGATATTGCCATTTATATTTACTTTAATTGTTAATTGTTAGAACCTCTCTGTGATTGTACTTAGAGGGTGTACCAGGGCATACCACCCAACTTTTTAAATGGCCAAAGTGGGACACTATTGTTTTAGGTGGAGGTGTTGGGGACGTGAGTGGTGGGTGGGGCATTACCAAGAATTTTTAGGTAATTTCATGACTTATTTATGCCTCTTTGTGTAACTGTACTAATGTATTTTATTTACACAGACTAATTTATATACACCTATATTGACTTTTACAAACATTAATGTGAGTTTTATTGCCATATAACAATGTTATGACACCAGTGGGACACTTAGAAGGTATGCCAAGGGTAGACTGGGAGGTGCAGTTTCCAGTTGCCCAGAAACAACCTTCTCACTTATTTATCAGATCAAAGTGACAAGTCTTTAGAAACCCAGTAAAGAGAAACGTGTGCTCGTGATGTGTATATATCAATACTGGGGTGGGCTCGCCAGCTGTTATTGGACTATAGCTCCCATCATTCTCAGCTGGCCATTACTTTGCTCTTTGTTTTTTCTCTATGAACTAACACAACACAGAGGAATTTGGCATAACATTAGTCCCTTTTTTCTTTGCGTGCTATAGAAAGTTGTGTTTAAATCTTAATCACATTAAACAAGGGAGGAGTGTTTGTGCCGGTATGAAGTAAACGGATCTTGCCCAATCAAACATTTCTTTAAGTTTGAGTGCATGATTTTTAGGTTAATGTATAAGCACAGAAAATGAGCTGAGCTAACAGATTCATCTATTCCTTCTTGGGGAGTCAGCCCACTTATGGAAATGGCTCTGCTGTCACCACCACCACCACTTCTGCTCTCTAGGTGCCTGCCTAGTTTGCCTAGTGCAGTAACCAGGCCTAAAACATATTCACGTTTCATTGCAGGCATTTTCATTTCACTCTTTAAATGCTAGAGAGAGAGAGGTCTCAATGTATTGCCAAGCAATGAGCTAGAGGCCTCTCAAACATCCAAATGGTTAATATTTTACTTCAATCATACTTCCCGTTGCCAATCCAAACTACAAGCTTTGAAAATTAAATGTAAAAAAAAAATGAGTTTCAGGGTCAATTAGTTAATGAAATAAACAAATCCCCTGCCTAATTCAATAATAAAAAAAACATCAATATTTTGAAGATCATAAGTCAAGTACATCAGAGTATTGTACAGCACAGACTGCAGTGGCTCAGCAATCGTTCCATCATTTCTTTATTTAAATAAAAAGTGATAAATTACACTACAACTTCAAAAGTAATTGTAAGGAAATGTTACCAGGTTTATTGCATTTTCTCCGTTTTTTTTATTGAAAGTTTGGGTGTACATTTCACAATGAGAAACATCAAAAAAATCAGACTTTCTGCCTGTAATTTTGCTTCCTCCTGTCTTTTCCAGCCTTTGGGATTCACTCTTTTCCTTTCATCAGCTGCCATTTTCTGCAGCATGCAGTAATTTCATGGCTCATTGCAAGCGCTGAAAACCTTTGAAACCACAAATGCTAACCTACCTGGCCTGCAGCCATTTAGGAAGAGATTAATTTAGCAAACAGAAGCAAAACACTTTCTAGTTCTAGACTGTGCATAATTTCATTTCTATCTATATTTATTTTACAGTGAGCAGCGTAATGACAATTTCAGTAATTGCAGCCATATAAAAAAACTTGCCTACCTTGCTTATCGCAGTATCACAAGGCTGTGAGTCAGTCAGATTAGAAAAAAAGTACAGCTTGTGAATCTGCTCTATTCGATTTCCAAAATATGTGCTTTGTATCTAAAAAAAAATAAAATTAAGTGATGCTTTACACTTATTTATATAACTATCTAGGACTCTGATGTGATGTATTTTTTCCAAATGTGTATTATTTTTAACCCTTTGAGTGCCAGAGAGGTACGCAACGCATTGCAAAGCAATGCGTTGCGTACCCCTCTGGCACTCAAAGGGCTAACTCTTTGGTCTCAGTAACCCCTTGGATTTTAAAGAGGTCTACAGTGCATTGCTTCTTTGGCATACAAGTTGTTAACCCTTTAAGAAACAGAGGGGTTGGCAATGCATTGGTTTGCAATGTGTTGCCTACCCCTGTCACTTAAAAGGATAGTAATGTTTCATAATAAAAACAGCTCCAATTAATCATCATTGTATTTGGACTTTGGAGAGTGTTATTTCAATTCTGTCATAGTTGTAGTTCAAGAGTAATTCAATGACAAAGTATCCCCCTCCCTTCCCTTTTACTGATGTCACACTGTTCAGCCAGATCAGAAGGGAGGTGCCCAGGTAGACTGCAGAGAGGGACAATCTTCAATTAAGATAAGGGAAAATGAACAACAAAAAACAAAAAGACAGTGGCGCTCTACTGAGAGTAATTGTCTAAATAGCTAAAAGTAATTACCTAAAACAGACATCCTTGTAACAGTTGAACTTTCTTGTGATTGGTGACGCGGGGTTTAAAAACCCTGCACCTATTTGCAAAGTGTCTTTCAATCACTTTATCTTGAGAAAGGGAAACCATTTTCCCGAAACGCGTAGATATAAAATTCTTTTGATTGAAGTTGAAACATCTAGTAATTGTAAGCATTTGCCGAAGAAGAGGACACTGTATTGGAATCTGTATTGTGAGACACGTTTACGGAGAACCAGGGGAAGCATAGAAGTTCACATCACGCTGTGAAAATCTTTGATGGAGCACTAGGAAAAATACGGAGGACTGGGAGAACACAAGCCTGTCAATGAATGGATACTCTATGGGCCCATAAACAAGAAACCATCCGGTAAGAGGCAAATTGAAATAACATTTTGATTCTTTGTGCCCCCAACTGAGTCACTATCCTCCGTTCACGAACTGCCGCTTATTGCTCCAAGTGTATTCCCTATATATAGGTCCCCTTTTGGTCTCACAGATCCATTTGTTCTTTATTGGATACTGCTACTTTTATATTTTATACTCCTAGCTGCAAATATATATTTTATAGAAATCAATAAAATATTTTAACCCTTTTACTTTTTGTCAACATAGTATCATTTTACTACACTTAGAGGTCTCTGTGCGCTATCTTTTGTGTTCAAGATAAGAGAAAAACCTGAAAAACTTGTCAATGGGGGCAGGGCTTTCATTGTTCTCCTATGAAGAAGATTGTCCCCTGCTGTTATCTGTCTGGTCTATGGACTGCATTCCACATCTGAGAAGAGATGGCTTACATTAGGTAAAAGGGGCGGGAGGGGAAACTTTGCTTGTGAATATCTCTCAAACCATAAAGGTATGAGAGATAAGACTTATATCATTCTTCTTGTTTTTTTAATGCCTACAAAATAAAATATGGATAAAATGAAGTATTACTATCCCTTTAAAGATTTAACCAAGCAGCATATCAGATTAATTGCTGTTCAGCATTATCATTGATTTGATAAAACCTTTTCAGTTTTTTTCAGTAATCAGATTTCTTTCCTAGTGTGTTTTCTGCTGGTTTACAGTACAGGGTCTATCAAGTGGAGGAATATCCAAGGAAGTATGCATGTGTAGCACAGAAATGGAAGCATATTTCCCTGCTTCTCATGTACAAGGCAAAAATACAGTCAACCAAACAATACCCATTGTGTGTATGCACTACACTTACCCTCACAGATGGAACTGCATACTCTCCTTTAGAGCAGTCCTCTAAGGCTATTAAGGATATGGACATCAAAATCCTTTACAGTCCCACAGGTGTGGGTCCATATTTCACAAATGCATGCATACTCACACTCACAGACACATGCTCACACACTAGTGCACATAACAACATACAGTGCTTGAACACACTCAGACACACACACAGAGGTACACACTTACACGTATACACTCATTAGGGAGGCATGTGTGCCCACACCTGAAAAAATACTTATGGTGGGTTGTCAGTTGATCACTCTGCAAACGTACATATATATTCATACTTGAAAAATATAAACAAAACCAACAACAAAAAACAATGTGGTAGATACAGGCTTGTGCTTCTGGCACTCACTTCAGTATGCTGATTCATACTGCTGGGCTACCATTTTTCTTGGGCTGCCAACACATACTGAGTACAGTAGGACATTTGAAGAAGGGTAAATGTAAAAAATCACTGTTTTTCAAGGCAAGTTATATTTGAAGAATGTAAGAAAGAAGATTTTGGAAAGAATAGTTTTGTGCTTCTGGTATCCCATATAGTGTGCAAAAATGTGTGCACCCCAGTCTAAAGGTACAAAGTCAAGTGGTCCTCATTTGATGCAGTGGGTTCTCTTCTTTCCAAAATGGTATGTCTGCCTTTTATTCATATCTGTAGTTATTAAAGACATTTTTGTACAGGTAGGTCATATCTGAAGAATGTAGAAATATGACATATTTTGTTAACTCCTTAAGGACCACTTTGATAATTTCCAGTGTGCCAGTACACGTGACCTGTTAAGTGTACCAGCGCGCCACATTGGGGTCTGAGAGAGACCTCTCCAGTCTTGGAGTGGTCAATTTTAGACCCCATATTTACTTACAGTTCTCCCGGAGGAAGTAAAATGTACATGACTTGCTATGACCATCAACAGTCCTTAAGGGTATAAACTGTGTTACGGATATAGCACTTCACGTGGTCCTTAAGGGGTTAAGGCTAGTTTTGTGTTTCTGGCACCCTTGTTGTATTTTAGCTGTTACCAATGTGGCATTATTTTTCTTTGAAGATGAGCTGTTAATGAATACATCCCATACTTTTCAAACATTTCAGTAAATTTGAAGAGGGTAGAAATGTAAAAAAAATGCATATTTTTTTCTATTAGCTCCACCTTCTGGAAACAATTGAGCTCTGCAGCCTAGGGATAAAAAGACAAGTGTCCCTCATTTTATGTGGCTGTTTTTCTACTTTACAAAATATTATTTCTTGACTGCCTTTACCCATGTCTGTAATTATGAGTATTTTAGTACAGTCAGGTAATATTAAAAAATAAAAATTATAGGTATAGATAGTGTCCTTGGTACTCACTATACCAATATGATACCATTTTTCTTTTGCTGGCAGATGGCACTGACTAAAGTAGGAGTTTCCATGATTTCCAAAGATGTTAATTTCTTTGAAGTCGTAAACATGTTAAAAAATACATTTCTTCCTATTATTCCCAACCTAGGGATAAAGAAATGGACTCCTTATTTGAAGAAGTAGGATGTTTCTTTCCAAAATGTTAAGCCTTTTCTACCCTTTCCTTTTATCTGTAGTTGTTACAGCCATTTTAGTACAGCCAGGTCATATCTGAAGAAGAAAAATAATACATTTAGGCAAGGGTAGTTTTCTGCTTCTGCCACCTCCCACACCATGTCAGCTCTTAACAATAGGGTGTAATTTCTACCAGAAGAGGTTCTGATAATGGATACAGTATGAAGTTCCATAGTTTTCAATGATCTGAATACCTTTGAAGGTGTAGAAATGTAAAAACTTCAATTCATCTTCCTTTAGCGCCACTTTCTGTAAACATCTGTGCACGCCGGACTAGGGATAGAAAGGCAAGTGACAACATATTTGATGCAGTAGGATGTCTTTACAAAATGGTGTGCCTTGTCTACATTTCCACCTTGTCTGTAGTTGTTACATTTAAATGCAGTTATGTCAAAGAATTTGGTCAATGTGTAAACTTGCCAACCCTGTCAAGGTACCTCAATATATGGCAAGTTCTAATCTAATGCCCCTGTAAATCCCTATCATTAAGGAGAAGAATTATGCTATACGGTATGTAAAATAGGAAACTAAAGTTAGAAAGGTGTAAGGCCCAAACAATTGTTTCTAGCGCCCAATTTTGTGCAGAATCACCACATTTCCTATAAGGTGATCAACTCAGCACTAAAAGCATCAAAAAGTAATTAAAACTGCTCAGGGCTGCCTGGTGCATTTGTTACTTCGGTACTACTCTGCATAAACAGACTCCTTAACCCTCTGATTGCCAGAGAGTTATCCAAAGTATTGCAATGCAATGCACTGGATATCTCTCTGGAATGGGGATTAACTCTTTCAGTGCTCACCTTTACTCTCCTTAAAGCGAACACTGCTTAAAAAGTTAATCTTCTGGGATCTAGCTGTATAATTCATGTGGAAACTATTAACATCTGAGCTATCTAGGGCTCCCCCCTGCTTGGCCCTGTTTACAGCACGCTTTGGTTACATATTCCCATTACTGAGCTGCCAGACCATTGAGCAAACCTAAAAGTCCATCTGAGTTAAAATAGAGCTACTGAGCTTGGAAACAAGTCAGATTCTAAATTATCCCACAAACTGTTCTCATAAAAGAGTCAAATTTATGAGATGATATTTCATGTACAATGGAAAAAACACAATACTGTTTTAGTGCCCCACATCTTACTTGTTTTCCATTTGCCTCTGGCAGTTAGATTTTCTGTAATTAGTAGAAATCTGTGTTTCAAATGGTTTAATGACAGATCATATTGCAAGAAAAGAGAATATTTCATTAGGTTTGCCTTTTGTACTGAAATAATGTACACAGACCGTGGTGTATAAAGAGCAAATTAACAGTATACATGAAAATAGCCAGGAAATAAAAACATGAATAAACTAGCATGTTGGCTTCCATTTTTACCAATACAGTTGATTTTAATTATTTAATTTTCAAAACAAAACCCTAAAACAAGCCATAGCTTGAAGGGCAGAACAACAATCATTTGAACATTTCTATTGGGTGAGATATGTACTTGATTTTCCATTGGTGAGATTTGCACATAAAAATAGTGGAGCAATTTTGTGGAAAAACAACTGCACCATAGGCGACAGATAGAAATACATTGATTCAGAGGCTCTAGTTCCCAAACAATCCAGAACAATTCAACTTGACATCATCTTCTCCTCCCCCCCTCCTGGCACACTAGCAGCTTCAGCACTGGCGGCAGCAGATTCAACACTGACAGCAGAAACAGCACTGGGGGCACTGGAAACAGGGGCAGCACGTCTGACAGCAGGCACAATATTGTTGGCAGCAGGTTCAGCACTAGCAGCAGGCACAGCACTGGTTTCAGCAGGGGCAGCACATCTGACAGTAGGCACAGCACTAGTGGTAGCAGGGGAAGCAATGGTGGCAGCAGATACAGCACGTCTAGCAGCAGGCACAGGCAGTTGACCTGTCCTGATCTCACTAGTACTACCCTTTTCTCCCACCCTTCGCATTCCCTTTCCTTCCTCCCTTCCTATTAAATCCCCCAAGATCCATTGGGGTGATTTAGGGGGACTGGACAGCATTGGTTCAGTAGTGCTCACTTCCTCCTTCTCCTCAGACTTAGTGGACACATGAGGGTCCTTCCAGTTCCTCATTTTATCACTTTTAAATCTGCTCATAGTGATAGCAGTCACTATGAGCCTCTCCTGCCTCAATTTTTCCAAAAGATCACAGCAGAACAACACAGCACATCTACCATTTTCTCTCTGTAGCTGCTTCTATTATGTTTGACTCCCGCAAATACGTCATGTTTTTATAGCGAAAAGGTGAAAACCACGTAAATCAATGGGCAGAAACTTTCTAGCCATTGAAAAAATAGTGAAAATTTTGGCCAAGGGGAGAAAAATGTAATCTCTAGTTTTAAAGTGGATTTACCTGCGAAAAAGCAGACAACAACGTGGTTTTTGCAGAATTTCTCACAGGAACACGGCAAGAGATTTCACCCACCTATAACAACAAGTAGCATTCTAATATTAATGGCATAGAGAAGGAAGATGTAGCAGATGAACCAACTGCTATGTCTAACAGTGAGAGCAACACGTACAACACCTGTTCTGAAAGCAGTAGCAAAAGTTTTGAAAATCCCACTAAGGGAAGAAGTAAAAAGAAAATTTGAGACTTTAAAATGTTTTGCGCAATACGAAAGTAGTGGGAAGGAAGCTGTGGGCAATGATGATGATGACCTAATTATTGATGATGATATTGATCTAGAATATATCCGTCCAGTGTCCTCCTTTTCTTCTGATACAGATGAAAATGAGAGCAACAGAGATGATGGCATGGCCAGAAAATTAGCTGAAAGGAAAAGGCTAGTTCTTCCACCACTTAAAATGAGCACTATGCCTGTTTATAAACTATTTAAGAGGTCAGTTGGAAAGTCTGACTCTGGGCAAGTAAAGATATTTAAAATGCTCAGTCACTCTGTCAGTCATCATCAGCATCATCTCCAATTCCAACCCCCACCCAGCCACATACACTACTGTTGAGTAATCAGAAACACAGGTCATCAACAATATCCACAACACTTACTATCATGAGTGTTTCTACTGCTGTTGGAAGTGCAGCACTTTTGAAGCCCACTAGTAGTAAAATTGCAACTAGCAGTAATAGCCCCTCTGGAACCCCTTATTCTATGAACGGAGATACTTATATACATGAGAGATACCTCACTCATGTTCTAAAAGCTAAATATTTTGCTATCTGTTGCCTGTTTAATAAGAATATTAACGGGCGGTGGGGAAGCAGGATTACACCTAGGCACATACTGAAGCACAACCACAGGTCTGATTGGGAAACACACCATTAATGCCAGAGGTGCCCTGACTAGCAGCAGTATACGCACTCCTAAAAGTTCCTGGGGTACTGGCACATAATAGTAGTGCTGTAGATGTGTCAGACAGTGTAAAAAGATTTCTTTCATTTGAAATATCACCTATGACTACTGCTGCTCTCCTTCAAATGCTAAACACAGAGAAGTAGGACTCTAAGTTTGTTGGAGGACATGGCAAGTGTCATAGAGTACACACATATGCCACCACCCCCATCACATCCAATGTCATTTCATGTTGTTAACCCTTTGAGTGCCAGAGGGGAATGTACCTCTGGCCCTCAAAGGGTTAAAGCAATACAGTTACACAGTTTTTCTGCTATGTACTGCCAACCTAAACTTACTGAGTTCTTAGGAAGGAACCAAACACTTCCCAAAAAAGAATTCCAAAGTATGCCTGTGAATAGCAAAGTTGGCAAAATGTTTGCAGTTGACATGCTGTCTTACTCTTTTATAGAAAACAGAGGTTTTAAAGAACTGATGTCATGTGTTGCACCCCACTGGCATATCCCAAATCACAGTTAGTTTTCAAGGATGGCTGTGCCAGAATTATACAACCAGGTGGTTAATGTGGTGGGAAAAGGGCTGAAAACCTCATACAGCAGGAGAATTCACATGACAACAGATATATGTGGACAAGTGGCCCATTTACCGACTACATGACTGTCACTGCTCATTCCCACCAGTGTGAAGCAACTGCATGCAACATCAGCTCACAGCTAATTTTGCCTTTGGTTCTGGCAGTATTATTAAAGGAAAGCAGCAGGGTAGCCCATACCATTGGCATACCACTTTATGAAAGCAGATTTTTCAGAGACAATCCCACAAAGCCACAGATGTGTTAAATAAACTAGAGCAATAGCTTGTACCCCGCTCCTTGAAAGATGGATTTGTGTCTGGTGATAATGGCTCCAACATAATAGCTGCTTTGAGAATAGGTGATATGGTGCATGTACCCTGCTTTGCCCATGTCCTAAATTTAATTTAGTGGGATACGTCCACAGATATATTTACTGAATAAAAAAACTGAGACACGTGGCTGATCTTATTATAAGGGCAACACAGGCATGCACTAGCTAGTGACTGACATGTTAGCAATCTTTGAGCAGAATCCTCCCATGGTGTCCATTAAAAGCAATGATGAATACATTTTTGCTGCTTTTGCTAAATTTATGCCAGAGCTGGATCAAGTTTTGCCAAGTCATGATCAGCAGCCTTTCTCTAAGGAATATGATTCTGTGAAAGATATAAAGATACACTTATAGATGGAGTGGAGGGTTGCATCATACAGGATGAGCGAGAGAAAGTTAGGGCCAAAAGAACTAGCAGAAAGTATTGAGAAAAAGAAGTAAGCAAAGGGCTTATACCATCAGCAGCAACCTCAATATCAATAAAATCATCCCAACATTTTTGAATATACCCTCCTAATCATCATCAACTTTATGAACACAGAAAGCAATTCATGTGAGGGGTGACAATCTAACGTTTGTGGTGGTGCCGGCCATGTGATGTCCCATCTCAAAGTATGGGTTGGTACCTGATACACATGAGACCTTTATAGCTCCTAGCAGTGGTCCTACTGCTTGTGAGATGGTTATAGCATACTTTCAGGATATCTACATTCTAGGCTGAAATTATGACACCAATGACTACTGACAAACAAGTGTGTGTGGCCAGCACTGACAAATACTGCCATGGAAACCTTTAGCTTCCCACCAGCAAGAGTGCACTCTGAGCAGATTTTCAGTGCAGCGGGTTATATTATTAATGGCAGTAGGACATGGCTATCAAGCAGCAGTGTTGAAAGTCTTATATTTCTAAAAATGAACCAGCATCTAATACCATCTGAATAGAAGGTAGCAGAAGTGGACAAAAGCAAACAAGACAGAGAATCCCATGTCACATATACTATTAACAGCAACACTGAAGAGGAGGAGGAGGAGGAATTTGGGCTGCCACCATCTACCACAGTTGGGAAAATTGGTAAGATCACTGATTGAAAATAATCTCATAATAATGCAAGGTTAAATTGGATTCAGGTATGGTACTGCAAATAATTTGCCCAGCATTCATTCTTATGAATTATTATTATTATCCTTTCTTTATATAGTGCTAACATATTCCGCAGTGCTGTAAAATAGGGAATATATATACAGAGACATTAAAAAGTACAAATGGAACATAGAAAACAAAGGGATCAGAGGGCGCTGCTTAGGAGATATCTAGAATCATGATATTTATACATTAATACATTAAATACTTCAAATGAACTGTTTACTCAAAGACCTGAGCAAAAAAAACAAGACGTCATCCATTAAGACTAAAGGAGATTCACTTCTGACTAAACAAAGGCTGGGGGTTTTTTTACAGTAAGGGCAGTAAAATGATGGACATGTTTGCCTGAGGATGATGTGCTTGCAGATAGTGTAATTGCTTTAAAAAATTTAATGGATGCCATTCTACCTCAGAACAATATAGATAATTATGACAGTTTGTTTCAGAGCAGATAGGATGATGATCCAGTGAAGGTTTTTTTTTTATCCACTTAAGGCTGTAAATGGCTTCGGTGTTTTTTTTTTGTTTATTGAATGGGCTGAATTTGATGGATGTATATCTTTTTTCAGCTCCATCAACTATGTTATTATGTTTTTATTTATCTTTTTGACAATAGTTAGCATAGAAGGATGCTTACTAAAATAAAAGACTTCAAAATATTTTTTGCGAGGTTATTGAAAGTGAAACCTTCAAAATATTACAGCAATGTTTGCCTTGAAAAAATGATTGTGGGTTTCCAACAAGGCAAGATTTGAAATCAATTCAGACTTCAGGCTTGCAAAAAAACAAACCCTGAAAATATGTATGCATTACTGGCTTAGTGCCAACAAGTGCTTGATGGTAGTGAAAAAACACCAAAGGAAACATTATGCTACCCAGGGGCACCCACTAGTACATTCTGATATTCTGATATTTACTACAGATGTAATTACTGCTGCTGAGTCATGTAAGCATCAGGAGGATTTGGCTGCTGCATGGGACTGTGATCATCAGCAGTGACATGAGACAGGTGGTGGTATGTTGATGGTTCCACTTGCCATTAGCCCTAGTGCTGCTGAGGAAGCAACAGTATCACAACAACCCCCACCACTTTAGGTGCATCTGGCTAGAAGATGTTGGCCAATTATGCTTCTTCTCTTGCACCTCCCCTAAAATCATGGGTGTGCTGAAATACAATTAGTTCTCTTAAGATCAGGAAGGAACTGTACAGTTATCATCAGCAACTGCAATGTATACAGTGAGTGGAAACATTGTGAAAGAGGGGAAGAACTGTGAGAATCACACTTGACATATCTGCTCTCATATTAAGCAATTAATGCAAATCTATCCACCACATTGACATTTATGTTGGCGATGTT
This sequence comes from Rhinophrynus dorsalis, assembly GCA_037306005.1. NCBI lineage: Eukaryota > Metazoa > Chordata > Amphibia > Anura > Rhinophrynidae > Rhinophrynus > Rhinophrynus dorsalis. The sequence continues at coordinate 64,829,820 of CM074723.1, read as the reverse complement.
AAACCATGCCCTAATAAATCAGGTGCTTTTATCAATATGCCCTTTGACCTCTCCACTAAACACAAGTCACTGGGTATTGCAGGTGGGTGAAAATAAAAATAATGAATCCTCCCTGCCACCTTGGCATATTCAGCAGGATGGAATGTCTGCAGATGCCCCCTGATTCCTTGCATTTGATTGCTCTCTACCACATTGACATGTGGGAATATAGCACAAGAGCACTCAGAGGTTATTTTTGACATTGAACTTCCAGACTGGTGGAAGGGGGGTTACTTGTCTTTCTGTGGGATTTTCTCCCCCGTTCTCTGTGCCCACAAAATATTCCCACACCCATGATATTAGTAAGGAGGGGGGATGGAGAAAAATGGCCATCTTCTGCTCTAGTAGCACCTGCAATGGCTGGTCCAGGTGCTGCTGTTGCTGCTGCCCCAGTATCAGCACTAATGCTATGACCAGGAGTAGTAGTAATTGGAACCACATCAACCTATCCTAGTCCCATATCACTGCTTTTTGAATGCATTCCATTGGTTTCCATGATGGTCTGTGGTACACTAACCTGCAGCTGTGACAGATGAGAGATTGTCATTTATGAATCAGCAGCAAATGCCAGAATGTCTATGCTGGTGGTGGTGGTGATGCCCATTCCCAATTGCACCTCCTTTATGCCATTCCTTATCGTTTTCTACCTAAAATGCTCTCATACTCTCTGCAACACCAGCTGTTCCTCCACCCTCACTCTCATCTCAACCACCACCAGTCTCCTGCTGCTCTGTAGGACTGGTTGGTGATGGAAAATGCAGCATTGACAACATAGGCAGATAATGGTACTGTTCTCATTGGAAAATCTGTGATGTTAGAGAAACAGTGGAAAATCAGTGACTTTTTCTGTGGGTGGAAAGTCCCATGAAAAAAGTGTAACATCATGCATCTTTCATAAAAATTCATGTGGGAACAAAACTTGACTTCTTTTTATCCATTCCTAAGTACTTTATCTGCTTTTTGCAATTGCAGGGCTCTATGCCTGATGAAAGGGAATTAATAAATATTAAGCATTATGGCTCATATCTGAACTAGGATCCTTAAGTACCATTGAGTGTTTGCCATCAGGTCCAGGTACTTTATTCACCATACATTTGCCAGTCACTATTGAACATTGTCCTCAATAAGCCAGGAAATGCTGTGATTCTTCCTGTTTAACTAAAGCTTGCCATTGATGCTTCATTTTTACACACACACAGAAGAAAATGATTTACGTTGTCAGCCATAACCTTATCCTCATTAATTAATTCACATTTGTCAATTTTAAGGGAACCAATATCAACCTTCATGTTTTTGTCATTTATTTTTATGTAGATTTTTTTTAGAATTTTTCTGTTTCAGTTTTAGCTACCCTAATTGTTTGTTTCCAGATTCTATTGTATTTGTTATATTCCGCACAAACATTATCTATAGTGACACTTAAGCCAAATAAGCTTTTTTAGATCTCAACCATGTTTCCCCACATGTATTTATAACCTTGATTCATCTTAAAGTTGCAAAGGATGAGCGCCGCCATCTTGGTCATGTTATAATGATTGGCAAGCTCTTTTTCTACAGAGCTGTCAATCTACTATTTTAGCCATTCCCCTTTTCTCTTGTTGTCAATTCTTGTGCATGTCTATCCAGTTCTCCCATGGGAGTCAACAGCAGAATTCATTGCAGAACATTGTTAATTCAGGCTGCTTTGCAAGCCAAATTCAATGTCAGAAGAGCTGCAGGATATCAGCAGCCTTCTTTATTTATGTTTTTACACTAGTGAAGCAGGCTGACAATATAATGAGATCAGTTGCATTGCAGACTGATTATTTCCAACACAAAATTAACCCTGTGAGCACCAGTGGGATGTACAATGCATTGTGAAGCAATGCAGTGCACACCCCTCTTGTTCTCAAGGGGTTAAAAGATCAGAGAGATTGAACCTGCCTCCCAACACAAACATTGTGAGATTACAGCACAAGGAAAGATCCCTGCATGGGAAAATCTAGAAGGCAAAAGCACAACAGACTTGACTTGACAGCTACAAAAGCCAGTCTGATGTACCACCCAGTGATATCAAAGATGATGTCTGCAAGTAGCTTTTCAAATATGAATTTCTTGAATAGTAAAAATGCTACTGAAACATTGTTAACACAGTGTGTAGGCAGTTTAAGCAAATGTTGTTTGGAGGTGATATGTCCACTTATCTAAACCTTCTGGCTTTAAAAATGTAAAAGCTTGCTTTTTATTACACATTTCACCATGAATCTTTGTTAAGCCACGTGGGTCTTATTATGTTCCTCTAGAATATATATTTGTCAGCGGTATATGCTGACACGTTCATTTATTCAAAAGCATTTTGAACAAATTCCATCTGTATATTTATGTTTGAAAAGTAAATCCCACTGAATGTCTATTACTTTAACATTGTACAATTTGCCTTTTTAAGGTTAGTATAGTAACATAGCAAGTAAGGTTGAAAAAAGACAAAAGTTCATGAACTACAACCTTTGCCTCATAACCCAAAATCAGAATTATTTAAAGGGTTAGTAATACTTAAGTATTACTAATCCCTATATTAAAGTCCTTTTAAAAATAAATGTATTGCTCCCAGTGTCATCTCTCAAACCTTTATGGTTTGAGAGATGATCGCTCCTAAAGTTGCCCTCTCCCTCCCCCTTCCCCGTAGTCAGTGTTCCAGCTGACTGCAGGGAAGCCAGTCATACGACTTTCAGGCGGCTCGGCAGCACAGCCGCGATCGCGTTAATAAAAAAGAAAACTTTCACTGAAATGGTCTTCTGCATGTGCTTGGTTTGAAAGCACACATAGAAGACCATTTTAGTGAAAGATTTTTTTTTATTAACTCGATCGCGGCTCTGCTGCAGAGCTGTCTGATGATCTATGACTGGATTTCTCTTCAGTCAGCTACAACGCTGACTTCAGGGAAGGGGGAGGGAGAGGGCAACTTTAGGAGCGATCAGCTCTCAAACCATAAAGGTTTGAGAGACGACACTGGGGGCAATACATTTATTTTTAAGAGGACTTTACTATAGGTATTAGTAATACTTAAGTATTATTATCCCTTTAAGCTTTCCTGCTGACAAATAAGTTAGTCTTTATTGGAGCTTCCTGTTTTGACTACTAATAAATAATATAACAATGCATGTTACCTCTTGAAGTACTGTATCTAATCTCTTAAATGTATCCATTGTATCTGTCATTGAATGGTTTAGTTTAACCCTTATTAATGTGTTTCTAATAATAAATGTCAAATGATACCATATTTATTGTCACTGCTGCCCAGTTACTGTGTGTGCTTTTAGATCAGAAGGTATAAAAAGTTTAAAGATGTTAGAAAAGGAGGAGACTTGAAAGCAAAAGTAAATAACTTCTGTAAACAATGCATTGGTTAAGAAGAAAGAAGAGAATAGATGAGTATGAGAGATAAGGAAGCAAAGAATGGATGGGGTGGCATATGTAAATTTTGCGTGAGCATGAGACGAAAATTTTGAAGGAGAAGCAGAATAAAACTTAGGGTGAGATGTTCAGAAAGTGGTGGTAACTGAAATTGTCTGTAATCAGAATAAAAAAGTCCTTACACCATGATCCGTCAATTCTCAGACATGTTTCTGTCATTTTTTGCATCCCATTCCGCCATATTTGTCAAAGGGAAAAAGCCTTCTTAAAAGTGGGCATGGTTTAATCTTCTGTCATAATGTAAGGTATTTCCAGAAAAAAATATTTGTTTCAATGTCACTTTTTTTTCTGATTAACGTCATTTTTTCGCGACAAAATAAAAATGGTCTAAACTTGGAGAAGACAAATTAAAGCACTGTTAGCAGGAGTGAGAAGCAATTTGCCATTTCAAAGACAAAACCATTTCTTTTTCTTTGAAAATTTGTTTCAAAGACAAAATCAAACATCAGAATTTTTTAAAGACAATGTTCATCAAGATTTTCTTACCGTCATTTTTAATTCTTTAGACGCATTTTCAAATGTGATGGATTTACTTCTGAAAATATTGTTCTTCTTTTACCATCAACTCATGATCCGACAATATTTTCATTATGAAGACTTTTTGAACATCTCGCTCTAAGAGTGAACAAATAAGAGAAGGGGGGGGGCTGGGAAAAATAGGGCACGGCTAATAATATTTCAAGGGCACATGAAAGCCTTAAAGGGATAGTAATGTTTCATAATAAAAGCGGCTCTAATTAATCATCATAGTATTAGGACGTGAAGAGTGTTATATCAGTACTGTCAGACTTGTAGTTCAAGAGTAATTCAATGACAAAGTATCCCCCTCCTGCCCCTCTTACTGATGTAACACTGTTCACCCAGATCAGAAGGGAGGTGCCAAAGTAGACTGCAGAGAGGGACAGTCTTCAATTAAGATAAGGGAAAAACCTGAAAAACTTGTCAAGGGGGACAGGGCCTTCATTGTTCTCATAGGAAGAAGATTGTCCCCTTCTGTTATCTGTCTGGTCTATGGACTGGATTCCACATCTGTGAAGAGATGGCTTACACTAGGTAAAAGGGGCAGGAGAGGAAACTTTGCTTGTGAATATTTCTCAAACCATAAAGGTTTGAGAGATAAGACTTATATCGTTCTTCATGTTTTTTAATGCCTACAAAATAAAATAAAGATAAAACAAAGTATTACTATTTCTTTAAAGTACTGAATGCCACAGAGGTACCAAATGCTTTGTGCTGCAATGAGCTGATCACATTCCAAGCACCCAAGAGGTTGATTAATCTCTGTGAATAACTATTTATCAAGTGTTATTATTGTGAGTAGTCTGGGTAGACTATGTACATCCCTGTGGCATCACTTCACAATGCTTTGGCCTACCCTATGGTCCTGAAAGGGGTAAAGGTACAAGCAAGTAAAAATATTGGTAGAAATCCTCAGTAGTGGTAAAATTAATTGAAAATTAAGAAGGAATCTCAATAAATACCATACATCCCTGCAGGCTACCAACAGGAAAGATTTTTTTTAAAGATTTCTCTAATTAAAAGGTAATTAGCCAATTAACTCAGATTTAATTAAATATATAACAAAGTCAGATTTCATAGCTACAGTATGCTTTGCCCTAAATTGTAATCTACTGTACCAAGAAACAGTGTGTAAGGATTTCAAACTATTACTTTGAGTGAATTAAACCACGTTATGCTAGAGGCTCTCAGAAATGCATTGCTTTGCAATGTGTTGAAGAAGGCTCTAGGATTCAAGGGCTTAAACCTCTGACTGCCAGAGGGGTAGGCAACACATTGCTTTACAATGCGTTGCTTATTCTTCTGGCACTTAAAGTGTTAAAAGAAATATGTATTTCACGTTCAGTAAAGCAAGTATACTCATACTCGTGGGAGATGATTCATTAAAGGGATAGTAATGTTTCAAAATAAAAGAAGCTCCAATTAATATTCATAGTATTTGTGCCATGGAGAGAACAATGAAAACTATTCCCCCTTGACAGGTTTTTCAGGTTTTTCCCTAGAGTAACTGAATGATAAAGTATCCCCCTCCTGCCACTTTTACTGATGTAACACTGCTCACCTCAGAACAGCAGGGTGTGTACAGGTAGACTGCAGAGAGGGACAATCTTCAATTATGATAAGGAAAAAAGCTGAAAAACCTGTCAAGGGGGGCAGGGTTTTCATTGTTCTCACAGTAGAATATTGACCCTTGATGTGAGCTGTCTGGTCTATAGACTGGATTTCACATCTGAGGGGAGGTGGCTTACACTAGGTAAAAGGGGCAGGAGGGGGAAACTTTATCATTCAATTACTCTTGAACTACAACGCTCACAGTAATGAAATAACACTCTCTATGGCTCAATTACTATGAAGATTAATTGGAGCAGTTATTTTTGTGAAACATTACTATCGCTTTAAAAGCTATTAAAGTTTAACCCTTTGAGTTCAACAGAGGTATCCAATGCATTGCATTGCAATGCACTGGATAACCCAAAGGGTTAAATTTGCAGTTTGGAGAATGTATTATTAACTTTCTTTATGTTCATTACATTCTGTGGGAGAGCTGTATCTCTTCCTATATATGGGGAGGGTGTTGAAGCCTAGAGCTTTCCATAGACAGAAATATTAAAGGGAATCCAATCCAATTTTAAAGGGATAGTAATGTTTCACAATAAAAACAGCTCCAATTAATCTTTATAGATTTTGAGCCATGGAGAGTGTTATTTCAATTCGGTCAGAGTTGTTGTTCAAGAGTAATTGAATGATAAAGTATCCCCCTTCTGCCCCTTTTACTTAGTGTAAGCCACACCCCCTCAGAAGTGGAATCTGGTCTCTTGACCGGACAGGTCATAGCAAGGGACAATCTTCTTACTGTGAGCATAAGGAAAACCCTGCCCCCCTTGACAGGTTTTTCAGGTTTTCCCTTATACTCACTGAAGATTGTCTCTGCGTTCCATACAGACAGTCTTGCTGCTCTAAGGTGAGCAGTGTTATATCAGTAAAAGGGGCGGGAGGGGGATACTTTATCATTCAATTACTCTTGAACTACAACTCTGACAGTATTGAAATAACACTCTCCATGTCTCAAATACTATGACGATTAATTGGAGCTGTTTTTATTGTGAAACACTACTATCCCTTTAAAACTGGAATTAAAGCAGAATGGCAACAAAGCAATGTTAAACTCCAACAGTAAAAACATGTTTTATTGGTAATGATTTTTCAATTAATCATATCCTAGCAATGAAAGTATCAATGTTTTACTCATCAGGAAAATCCACACAATATTTTTTTTTCATATTAAGGATTTTTAATCCTTTAATGAAGCAGATGTCTATATTTGAAAGGAACTATCATGATCACAACATATCTGGAATTAAATTCTGTTATTTTCTTCTTTCTTTAACCAGAGTCTGCTGCTTTGCTCTGAAGCAAGGAAGTTCTAGGACATTTTGCTTGTTTATGCAACTGTTTTTATAATAGCTAATTCATTTAAGCATACAGATACACAGACGGCAGTGGGATGACCAGCCAACCCACACAGATGTACAACTCCAATCTGGCATCCCATAACATTCATAAAATATGTCAACACAGCTTGGATCCCGGCCATGGTTTATGTTAAACTATTTGTACTTCAACCATGGAAGCAAAACATTTCAGGTTCTTAAAATTTATGTTTTTATGCTAAATAAAAAAAAAATAAAAAAAAGGAAAAACCTGTTCTCTATAAATGCTTGGACACATCGATACAAAGCTGTAAAAATATGTTGCTCCAATGACATATAAGTGGTAACAGAAAAATATGCACAACATTGGTTGCATAACAGTTTATTCAAGAGTTCCATTTGAAATGTTTGTCAGTAATTTAACCCTTTGAGTGCCAGAGGGGTACGCGACAAATTGCAGAGCAATGCATTGTGTACCCTTCTTGCACTCAAAGGGTTAACATTTTAAAATATTCTGTTTTACTTTTTATGAGTCCATGTTCATGCTGGTACTCAATGGAGGCATTATTCCAAAAACTGCTGCACACACCTAATGGTTAAATTCGAGGTGATCCAACAAATGTAATATCAGTTTTCGCCAGATATAGTCAGGCTGGGAGCGAGTAAGAGACGATAGGTCACTGATCATTAGGGGGCTCAATGGTACACTCAGTGATAAAGAGTTAAAAATGACCCCTGTAGCTAAACATTTTATACAGTGCAAACTTAAGTTAAAGGCATAGTAATACTTCGTTTTAACTTTATTTTATTTTGTAGGTATTAAAAAAATATGAATAATGATATGATACCTTTATGGCTTGAGAGATATTCACAAGCAAAGTTTCCCCTTCTGCTCCTTTTACCTAGTGTAAGCCATCTCTTCTCAGATGTGGAATACAGTCCATAGACCAGACAGATAACAGAAGGGGACAATCTTCTTCCTATGAGAACAATGAAATCCCTGCCCCCCTAGACAAGTTTTTCAGCTTTTTCCCTTATCTTAATTGAAGATTGTCCCTCTCTGCAGTCTACCTGGGCACCTCCCTTCTGCTCTGGCTGAGCAGTGTTACATCAGTAAAAGGGGTGGGAGGGGGATACTTTGTCATTGAATTACTCTGGAACTGCAACTCTGACAGAATTGAAATAACACTCTCCAAAGTCCAAATACTATGATGATTAATTAGAGCTGCTTTTATTATGAAACATTACTATCCCTTTAAATGATCTACACTGTTGTCCCATAGAATGGGTTAAAAGTGATCCCCGGGGAGGTAATAGGTTAAACAGATTGGCTAGGAGGGAAATAAATTGGGGCTATACACTTGGGACCCTAGCACTGAGGAGGTTAAATGAGCAGTTTAGCTTGATAAGCTATTTATGGTAGTTGCTCGTAACAATCAAGGTTTTTATAAAAAATGTCTCTTAACAGTGATAATAAAATTATTTTTATTTGTTCAGATTTGTCAATATATGGTGTAGTCATGGATTGGAGTTGTTTTAACTGATGTGTATATTAGTTTATAAAATTTGGATGACTCTGTTGGCACGGGGGTCAGATCGGATGCTACAGGTTACCATAGTGACCAGGTGAGCGTCGGATTTGCTCCAGGTGTGGACGGAGACATTATAAAGAGACACATGGAGTGAGATACTTTGTAATGATGTAGCCCTGATGAAAGTTTAAATAATTGACTGAAATGTTGGATGTATTACATGTTTCTTGATGATTGATAACATTAAAAGTTAAGGTTTATACTGGGAAGTGTGCACGACTATATCTGGCGAAAATTGGTACTCAATAGAAGGATATTCAAAAAATGTATACTTTATTGATACATAAATATCATAACAAAACCCTATATTAAGAACACATAAAATACCACAAAGGTGACACAAGATACCCTATTATCAGACATATGTACATAGTACATTAGCCCTACAATGGGTCTACATAAACAAAATGGAACGTAAATAAAATTTATGCACAAAAGATAATAAGAAACCAAAGTGCTTAGTGTACAAAAAATAAAAAATAAAGTGCTAGCTGGCGATACTCGTTGGGCCATTTCCGGGGGGGGAGTCTTGTTGGTGCCTTTTCCCATTGCAATTTGATGATATGATAGATAAGTATACATTTACTATTCACATTACTATATTCAATTTTATCACCATTTGACTAGCACTTTATCGTTTATATTTTGTGCACTATGTGCTTTATACATTTTTAATATAGGGTTTTGTTATTATATTTATGTATCAATAAAGCTGAATCTATTTTGTTACGTGGCTCCCCTGTCACTAGCAAGTCTTTCTGTGATTTAACCCTTTAAGTGCAAGAGGCTATCCAATGCCTTGTGAAGCAAGGCCCTGGCACTCAAAGGATTAATTTGTGCTTTATTATACATGTTCAGTTATTGCCTCCCTTGTCCCTGCCAAGTACTCCAGTCTCATTCCTTTTACAACTACTGGTCTTAAGTCCAGCCTAATATGGTATCCAGGTATCATTTACACCATTCTTGTAATTTCATACCGCCATATGATTTGAACCCTTTCATTGCCAGAGTGGTGTACAACGCAATGCTTTGCAATGCATTGAGTACCCCTCTGGAACAGGTTAAATCCTGATGACTCTATTAACCCTACAGTGATCAGACCAGCATCCACTTTATCAGTCTCCATAATGCCAGCCAGAATTCATACCCCAGGTCCAGTGGTCCGTATAATTAAATGCCCTATCACTGTGAAATGCTTGTAGGCCTAGATGAGCTTTGTGTTGTGATGCCTGTAGCACCCAAAGGGTTAAATATATATATATTTTTTTGTCCTTGCTTGTTTTAGGCCAAAAGTATTTTCTGTGCTACAAAACAGTTTTATTGGACTTGGGGGTGGGGTCATGTGAGGACTGGAGGTGTGACCATGAGCTGAGCTAAGGGAACCTAGAGTGCCTTGCCTAGGGCCACCTGGGATGTAAATTCGGACCTGCAGATTCCATAAACTCCAACAAGCCTATAGTACTGTAAACACTGATAATGGAGCATTACCTGAGAAAAAAAAAAGAAAGGAAAAAATAAAGTTCTTTGGACTTACAGAGAAGTGGCTTACAGACAAGTGGAGTTCGAAATAATCAGATAATAAAGTACCTGTGGGTTGTGCTTGGGGTATACAAAGCATTTACAAAGCAATGTTTTCAGGAACCCCCTGACATAAGCTGCCACTGGGGTGGACTGATACTTGACTTGATAGAGTATTTTGTAGAGGATGATTTGTTAGATTTGTTGTTAGAGGCCCAAGCCCTGAGGAAACATTGATTTGTAGGACTTAGACTTATTAGAGGCACAAGCCCTGAAGAAACATTGATATGTAGGACTTAGGCTTGTTAGAAACAAACCCCAAAATTGTTTATTTTTTTTTAGTACTATGTTTTGTTTTGTTTTTAAAGAACGCTTTGCAATGCGTTGCATACCCCTTTGGCCCTCAAAGGGTTAAGAGGCTGCTACCTCACTGCTCCATGTGATGCAGTCTTGTGTCACCTCACTCACGAGATGCAATCATGCGCAGACAAACATCCTAGCGAATTATTATATAGGATATATATATATATATATATATATATATATATATATATATATATATATATATATATATAAGATCAACGTTTCAGCCCCTGGAGTGCTCCTACCAGTTAGTCTTTGGACTACAGGATATATACTATTACATCGTTGGGAAGCACCCTGGCAATTTAACATCTAAGTTTCTGTATTGGAGTGCCCACCTTTATTTGTTGTATATATATATATATATATATATATATATATATATATATATATATATATATAAAAAGCCAAAACTGAGCACAGTGGCCTGGGTGTTTGGTCCCAAAACAGTATACATACTATTTGTCGTAGAATGAACTGCACTCACAGGACTTCTTCCAGATGAAAACTGTGCAATTTATTAAATAAACTTTTTGGCCCCGCGGGTTTCAACCTATCTTGACAAAGGCCCAAAGTGGGACCAAAACGTTGATTTAACAAATTGCAGTTTTCATATGGAAGAATTCCTGTGAGTGCAGCTCATTCTACCAAAAATCATTTTTATATAAAATGCATTCTGAATGCTTCTTTCTTATATTTTACTATATATATTTACATAATAGGCATTAAGTATCTATCTGATTGCTAAAATTAAAGTATTACTATGCTTTCCAGCAAGTTACACTAGTATTATTTAACAGGATTTACATGAAGGCCCGACTAGCCATTTCCAAGGGCCACAAAAGATCCCAGGGCATGCTCTGATATGCACGTTTTAAAAAACCAGAACAAATAAAACAATTCTACAAGTTTCATTTTTAAGTTTGGAGTGTCTGAGATATAAGATTACCTTTGTTGCACTAGAATTAAATACATTGCTCATTTTAGCCTATTCACTTTATGTGGTAGCTTATTTTTGGACACATCCCACATAAGTAAGTAATGGTACTTAGTATCAATGGAGGTTTGTTCTAATCATACAGACACCAGTTTGCTCAATTTAACTGAAAGCCAATGCATTTTGTTTGTATAATAAGACAATACAAATAAGAAAATCTCTGCTGCTATGAGATGCTTTGTTCAAAAGTTATTATGGAGAATATTTGTTTTTAGGCAGAGTATTATTACATTATTTTTGTAATTGTTCCACTTTATGGTGGTGCCTTTGTGGTTGCTGATTATTGAGAGCTTTTGTTAGTGACCAGAGATCTCCATTGCAGCAATGGCAACAGTGCTACCAATAATTGGAAAGACAATGAAAAACACTGCACTCATTTGGGGAGATGCAGTAAGGCATGATAAAGAGGTGATACAACAGAGATGACTTCTCCAGTGATACCACTTCACTACAAACTAAGTAGGTCCTGCTCACATGGGTAAATTTAACACAGGGGTATTAATTCTATGATTGTTTCACATACACATAATTCACATACGGCTCCTAAGTAAAGCCTGCTACAACCTGGATGCACTCCTTCACTGAGCACATCAAGGATTCAGCATGTGTCATGATGACTCAAACAAATAAAGACTCTGACAGGTACAGTTAATATCAATACCTCTTTATTAAAATATATATATAATATATATATATATATATATATATAGCAAATAAGCACCTCCCCAACCCTTCCCGGGGTCAGGCGTGGGGACAGTGCTACAGTCCACTACCCAGGAGCTGACACTGAACCTAGCCTGAAATACTGGAACCAGTAGCAGCAGCAAGGAAGAATACCTAGCATACAGTTCTAGGAGCCAGCCGAGATGGAGATAGGGTGGTTTAGAGATAGATCTCTACCCTAGAAAGCTAGGGTCTCCAGAGACACGAAACCCTAGAACTCTAGGGTCTACCGAGACATGATACCCTAGAACGCTACGGTCCTAAGCAGTCTGACATGAACACCCTAGAATGCTAGGGTCCTAAGCAAGTACCCTCGGTAAGACCAGAGTGCTACAAGGCCTATAGACAGCAGACAAACCTGGAACAGTACGGTAGGCAGAGACAAGGCGCAGATACCTGCACACAGACAGTGTAGCCAGGCCCAAGGTACAGACAAGGCCAAGGTCATACACGTATCGGCTAGTCAGACGGAGCCACAGTACAAGCATGGAGCGGGTAGTCAGCCAGGCCAGGGGTCATACACGGATCAGGTAGTCAGGCAGAGCCAAGGATCGAGCAGGGATCAAGCAGTCAGATAAGGCCAAAGGTTCAGGCACAAATCAGGTAGTCAGATGAGCCAAGGGTCATACACGAATCTGAATCAGCAGCCAAGCACTGGTCACAACAGAAAGTGGAATACAAGCAATGCTCAGATACACCACGAAAGGGCACTGAGGCTAGGTCTGAAGGCTGCATATAAGGCCTATCGGAGAGGAGGGACATAAATCAGCAAATTAGGCTACGGGTACAAAATAGCGAGCGCACTATAGTGACGTGCAAATGCAAACAGGAAGGCCATCAGTGGTAGCGACCAGAAATGCTGCTGCCAAACCATACGAGGGGATAAGGCAGGTAACGCCACGGTAGATAAATCAAGGGCACTGTGCTAGTACTCACCCCTCAATTATCTCTCCCCAGCGGGAGAGGATCAGGTTTAGAAGGAAACCAAGAAAATGGAACTTGCGGAGCAAAGCAGGAGCATGGATATTGCCTCTGGACACCCAGGAACGTTCTTCTGGACCATAACCCTTCCAGTGTCCAAGATATTGTAGGTGACCTCTGACTCTACGAGAATCTAGAATGCTTTGTACCTCATACTCCTCATGATCCTCCACCAGTATTGGCCCAGGCTGGGCTGGCTCAGAAGTGTAGCGGTTACAGATCAATGGCTTAAGTAAAGATACATGAAACACATTGTGAATGCGCATACCAGCAGGAAGGTCCAGGGCATACGTGACAGGGTTGACTTTTTGAAGAACCCGGTATGGACCTACAAAACGAGGGGCCAGTTTCTTACAAGGCATTTGGAGGTTCAGATTACGGGAAGATAACCATACCCTCTCCCCTACTTGAAAAACTGGAGACGGAAGTCTCCTACGGTCTGCATGTCTCTGTAAGGCTCTCTGGACCCATTTCCAAGTGGAGCAGAGTTGCCTAAAATGCTCATCCAGAGCCGGAATGTCTTGTGCCTCAAAGGAGTCAGGAAGCAATGATGGTTGGAAACCACAGTTGATCAGAAAAAGGAGAATTCTGAGAAGAGGCGTTCATAGTTCTTGGCAAACTCAGCCCACGGTAACAAGGTCACCCAGTTATCGCCATGGTCCGAAATGAAGCAGTGTAGAAACTGTTCCAGCCCTTGGTTGGATCTCTCAGGAGCACCATTCGACTGGGGGTGGTAGGCAGAGGAGAAAGAGAGTTGGATACCCATGTGATTACAGAAAGACCTCCACAAACAGGACACAAACTGACTTCCTCGATCCAAGACCAACACCTTGGGCACTCCGTGGAGTCAAAATATCTCTTTAGCAAAGACCTCAGCCAAATCCCTGGAGGAAGGAAGTCCCTTAAGAGGGACAAAGTGAGCCATTTGGGAAAACCAATCAACTATCATCAGAATGACCGTTTTAACCCTTGGAAGCCGGCAGCTCAACTATAAAGTCTATGGACAAGTGAGAACAAGGATGCTCGTCATTGGGAACTGTTTGAAGAAGGCCCACCGGAAGGTGTCTAGGGGTTTTAGCATGAGCACAGGTGGAACATGCTGCTATGAAGGCGGAGCAGTCTGCCCTCAGACTGGACCACCAAAAGAGCTGGGAGACAGACCAAATCAATTGGTCATGACCAATATGTCCAGCAGACTTCGAGGAGTGATATGTCTCCAGCAATCTGGTGTGAAGGGAATCGGATACAAAAGATTTACTGCTGGGCTTATCTGCATGAGCCAAGGCTTGGGAGGCCAAAATCTCCTCTCCCAGGGGAGATGTAATACTAGTTTGTATAGTAGCCAAAATACTATCGGACAGAATGGTACTGGCATATTCTCAGACTCAGGGTCAGGCCTGTACTGCCTTGACAGAGCATCTGCTCTGATATTCTTGGTGCCAGGAAGATATGAAACCACATAATTGAATCTGGACAGAGACAATGCCCACCTGGCCTGTCGTCGAGACAACCTCTTTGCTTCAGACATATTTGTCAGATTCTTATGGTCAGTGAGAATCAGGATTGGGGAACTCATCCCTTCTAGTAGGTAGCACCATTTTCAGAGAATGAGGATAATGGCCAGGAGCTCACGATCGCCAATGTAATACAGACTCTGGGCTTTAGACAATTTTTTAGAAAAAAACCTACATGGAAGTAGGGTTTTACCGAGAACTGAGCACTGGGACAAGAGGGCACCTGCTCCTGACTCAGACACATCGACCTCCAGAGAAAAGGGTAGGGCGGGGTTGGGATGAAACAAGATGGGAGCCTTTGCAAAAGCAAACTTCAAATCCTCAAATGCCCGAAGTGTGCTGGGGGACCATTCAGACGGGTTCGCCCCCTTATGTGTCATGTCAATGAGTGATTTCCCCACTGTGGAAAAGTGTTTTATAAATTTCCTATAATAGCTAGTGAAACCCAAAAATCTCTATATGGCTTTTAACCCCACCGGGTGGGGCCATTGCAGAACAGCCGAGAGTTTTTGTGGGTTCATCTCTAGAACGGATGAGGAAATCACACAACCTAAGAATGTCACCTTAGTTTTATGGAATTCGCACTTTTCAAACTTACAGAAAAATTTGTTCTCCCTCAAAAGTTGCAAGACTGATGCAACATCCTCTTGATGTCCATTCACCGAACCTGGCGAGAGGATGTTGCAAGACTGATGCAACATCCTCTCGCCAGGTTCAGAGAATGGATTAGGATATCATCCAAACAGACTAGTACATATCTTTGTAGCAAATCTCTCAATACATTGTTAATGAATTCTTGGAAGACAGCCAGAGCATTACAGAAACTAAATGGCATAACCGAATATTCATAGTGTCCGCTGCGAGTATTAAATACTGATTTCCACTCATCTCCCTCCTTGATTCTTACAAGGTTATAAGCTGCCCTTAGGTCAAGCTTGGTGAACACCGTGGAACCTTTAATTCGTTCGAACAACTCAGTAATCAAAGGCATTGGGGAAGCATTCTTGACCATAACTTTATTCAGTCCTCTGTAGTCAATGCAAGGTCTTAGCTCCCCATCCTTTTTCTTTACGAAAAAGAATCCTGCACCAGCAGGTGAGGATGATTTGCGAATAATCCCTCTGGTTAGGGCGTTGGCCACATAGTCCTCCATTGCTTGATTCTCCTCCACTGACAGAGTATACATAGGCCCTTTAGGAGGCGTGTCACCTGGAATCAAATTAATAGTACATTCGTATGCCATGTGTATCGGCAATGTACTGGCTTCTACCTTATTGAATACCTCACTGAAAGACTGATACTCTGAGGGTAATGAGGAAGAGGTACAAAAGATCTTAGTAGGCTACTGAAGACAAGACTTGGCACAATAGGATGACCAAGACAGAATGTCGCAGGTTTGCCAGTTTATTCTGGGGTTGTGTGTCTGTAGCCAGGGAAACCCCAGAATGATAGCATAGTGAGGAGACTTTATTACCTGGAATTGTAGGGTCTCCACATGGAGAGACCCCACCCTTACAGACAGCGGACATGTGTCATGTGTCACATGTGATGGTTGCAACGGTCTCCCGTCAATAGCCTCAATGGCGAGAGGAGCAGAACGAGGTACCAACGGAATAGCATGTTTGGTAGCAAACTCCGCATCTATGAAATACCCTGCAGCTCCGGAGTCTATTAATGCCGGAGCCGTGAATGAAGATGTGGCCCAAGATATAATCACCTCAAGGATGGGTTTCCCTTGCACATGGTGAAACTCCATGCAGCATCTGTTCTTGACATAACACTAGGTACGAGCGTTTCCCGGCCGCACGGGACAAACAATGCTCAGATGCACCACAAAAGGGCACTGAGGCTTGATCTAAAGGCTGCATATAAGGCCTACTGGAGAAGCGGGACATAAATCAGCCAATTAGGCCACGGGTACAAAATAGCAAGCGCACTGTAGTGACGCGCAAATGCAAACAGGAAGGCCATCAGAGGTAGCGACCAGACATGCTGCTGCCAAACCATACAAGGGGATAAGGCAGGTAACGCCACAGGAGATAGATCACGGTCACCGTGATAGCATGCTAGATCTGCTCAGAGGCCTATGGGTTGCTGCTTGGATTGTGACATTGGATGTTACTATGCTGTTTGCAAACCTATAATGACTGCCTGACTCATATGGGAAAAAGATAATTACATATGGCAAACAAGTTCAAGGGCTTGCCTTATGACAGACCTTCAACATACCCCAATGCTGGGGGATCAGCAGAGGAAAGCAGGACATTGGAGGTAAGCAAGCACAGGGAGCTTGGCATGTACTAAAATGGAGCACAACCAAGTTGCCTGTGTGAACATAACCTAAAGGTTTTATTTGTTGTCACTTTGCTACAGAAAAGGATTGATCTGAGATGTAATAGAGATTGATTGTTTGAAACTCCTATTCCAAAACACTAAAGCTGTCCGTGTATGTAAGGGTTACCAAGGGCAAAATTAATGAAGATATATGTTTACATGAAAACACTTTGAATGCAAAATAAATCACGTTTCCTGCAATTCAACACTTGGTCTTGGCATTAAATTATGACCTGAATAAATTGCTACACTGCCCAGAATCTGTCTAAATTAACATTTAGTAAAAATCACTAATGAGTTAATGAGGCTCCTCATTCACCATGGTATCTGGTTAGTTCACAATTAAATAGGTCATTGAAATAAATTTAACAAAGTTACATGTACTTTATTACATATTATTGCACCACTCATAGAAACCTTACTTTTTATTGAGTATTAAAAGAGGTGATTTATTAAACATTGACTTGCATTTTATACTGGCATTTTTATATTTAAAGGAATACTTGTTACTTCATAAATCTTTGCCTTAAGTAATGTTGAAGAATATATGGTGGATATTTTACAAGAAATATTAATGGGCAATAAAAGTTTAAATATATACCGTGCTATCAGCTCTACCTTTCAAGGGTATTTTTTTTTTCTTTTATGATATACCTTCTTACTGTAAGGGGGATTATTACAATTTAAAGGAAAACGATCATAAGATTATGTTTATTTGTGCCTTTAAATTTTGTGTACAATTGAAATAAGTATTGTGTTATTGTTAAAAGGTGTTTACATTTTTCTAAGTTATAGGGCCATATTTATGATGGACAAAAAGGAATTATTTGGCAACCTAGCTGCATAATAGGGAACAATAAACATTCACACTAATTTAATTGGGACTTTTAACCCTCTGAATGCTAGAGAGAGGTTTCCAATGCTTTGTAAAGATATGTTAAAAGAAGCAGTAACAATTGTAATGTAGCCGCAGGGAATATACAGCATATCCTTCTAAGTAAAACAAGGATACTCCCACTGCAGGTAGATTCTTCCTAAAAATATATATTTATACTGCAGTTTTGAGTTGGGATCACCAGGTGGAGCTGTCATTACCACTTACTATGCAAATGGAGTGCCTTGATGAGTGTTGCAAAATCTTCTGCTGACATGAATCAGCTGATCAGCAGATTCATATAAGACAAAACTGGCAGAGAAGCTGTTACAAGTAACAGCTTCTCTGTCTGTTGTTTGTGTGCTTCAATTATCAGTGAAAAGTCCCATTTTTTTCCCTTTGAAATTTTTGGAAAAAATACATGATTTTATGCTTTTCTTTTTTGCCAGAGAATTTCCTCCCTGTTGTTTGCTTCAGGTGGATATTTTGCACAACCTAAATTTTCAACTTCCCTATAATATTGATTTTTGGATGTGGAAATTTCCTGCCTCATAAAAAACACCCCTTAATTTCCCTTTATCTTCTACTAAAAAAGCCAAGAATTTCCCACCTTGCAGTGTGGGTTTTGTTAGCAGAGAAAGAGGAGTAGAGGTGTTTTTAGAGTGGAGAGAGCTAAGTAGAACGTTTGTGATAGCTGAAGTTTGTGAAGTGTGTGTGACTTAGTGTCTGGTTAGTGAGGGTCAGTAAAGTGAGCTCTGATATTAGGGCAGTGAGGGACATTCAAATTGTTAGTGTTAGGACAGTGAGGGAGGGTCATTCAAATTATGAGTTAGTGTTAGGTCATTGAGGATCATTTCAAACAGTTAATGTTAGGGTAGTTAGGGTCAGCGAAGTGTGTAGTGTGAGTGACATGTTTTTCATTTCTTTAAATTATTGTTTTCATCTTTATTATGTGTTTACATGTTAATTTGGCACTTTGAAGCATGTGCTAAACTCTGATAGCTGCCTATAGAGTAGGAGTTCACAGTTCCCTGAGGTTGGCAAAGTTGGGATCTTCCTATAGTTCTCTACAGAGCCAGTGGACAGTTTGCACAGTTTCCTGTCAGCAGCAGACAGCAGCTGCCCTCCTTTCACCTATTCAGTACCATGTGGATATGCATTGAATACCTCTTTGGCACTGAAAGGGTTAGAACATTAAAAGCCATTGCCACAGCTGATTTATAAAGCGGCTTCTCTGTTATTCTGTACTTACTGATATAGCTGATCCACCCAACAGCTGATTTGTGTAAAGAAAGGATTCACGGGACTCTTTACAATGGAGTGCCTTGTGAGTCCTTTATTTACACAAGTCAGCTAGTAGACATATATGTAGCTGATCAGCTGTTTCAGTAAGTACAAAACTTACAAGGCACTTCATTGCAGAGGGCCTTGTGTGTGTCCTTTGCTTACATGAATCAGCTGATCAGCTATTTCAGTAAGTACAGAATAGCAGAGAAGCTGTTATGTGTATGCCAGTTCTCTCAGTTTATAAATCAACTGTGGCAATGACTTTTAATGTTTGAACTCTTTCAGTGCCTCAGGAGTGTGCAAAGCACATCCCTATGGCACTGAAAGGGTTAAGGGAGTGATGGTGGCATTTGTGGTGTTAAAGTCTCAGTGCATTCTCTCTGCTTCTCCACATTCTCATCCTAACACATCACAATCATTATGACAACCCTACATGCTAATGATTAAACTCTTTCCTAATTCCCTTGCTTGGCAAATGGCAAAGTGTGTCATATTCTTCATGGCTAAGTTATCACAACACATTGCAGACACACTTTGCCATAGCATCACCCTTAGTGCATCTTCTATCAAGTGAACTCCAAGTATGGGGGGCAAGTTTGTTTTATTCAGCAGAACAAAGCCCTATAATATATGGCTTTTTATAAATATCATTTACTTGTCCTTTAAAGGGATAGTAAATAATAAAAAATAATAAAAAAATAAATGTATTGCCCCCAGTGTCATCTCTCAAACCTTTATGGTTTGAGAGATGATCGCTCCTAAAGTTGCCCTCTCCCTCCCCCTTCCCCGTAGTCAGCATTCTAGCTGACTGCAGGGAAGCCAGTCGTACGACTTTCAGGCGGCTCTCCAGCACAGCCATGTTAATAAAAAAGAAAACTTTCACCGAAATGGTCTTCTATGTGTGCTTGGTTTGCAAACACACGTAGAAGACCGTTTTAGTGAAAGATTTTTTTTTTTTTTATTAACGTGATCGAGGCTCTGCTGCAGAGCCGCCTGATGATCTATGACCCGATTTCCCTTCAGTCAGCTACAACGCTGACTTTGGGGAAGGGGGAGGGAGAGGGCAACTTTAGAAACGATCATCTCTCAAACTATAAAGGACTATATAGGACTTTACTATATGGATTAGTAATACTTAAAGGGATAGTAATACTTCGTTTTATCTTTATTTTATTTTGTAGGCATTAAAAAAACATGAAGAATGATATAAGTCTTATCTCTCAAACCTTTATGGTTTATGAGATATTCACAAGCAAAGTTTCCCCCTCCCTCCCCTTTTACTGATGTCACACACTTCAGCCTGAGCAGAAGGGAGTTGGCCAGGTAGACTGCAGAGAGGGACAATCTTCAATTAAGATAAGGGAAAAACCTGAAAAGCTTGTCAAGGGGGGCAGGGATTTCATTGTTTTCATAGGAATAAGAGTGTCCCCTTCTGTTATCTGTCCAGTCTATGGACTGCATTCCACATCTGAGAAGAGATTGTTTACAGTAGGTAAAAGGGGCGGGAGGGGGAAATTTTGCTTGTGAATATCTCATAAACCATAAAGGTTTGAGAGATAAGACTTATATCATTCTTCATTTTTTTTTAATGCCTACAAAATAAAATAAAGTTAAAACGAAGTATTACTATCCCTTTAAGTATTACTATCCCTTTAAAGTATGAATGACAGTGGAGTGTGTGCAGTGCTATTCACTAAAGAGATCATATGCTCTAGTGAGTACCCAAAAGTGAAAGGGCAAGAGTTGGAGGCAATGAGTGGACTTACACTTGTGGATATGTACATTCCCCACAAGATCTTCCTTAATCCCTGAATATTAGAGGGGTCTTGGAGTTAGACTCCTCTAGCATGAAAGGGTTAAAGAGCTTATCATAAAATACTTAATCAAGTTTCTATTTAAACAATTTTTGGAGAACATGTTGTATAGCCAAAATACAGCCTAAAGCTATTGTGAGATTTATTGTAAATGTAAAAAATGTATATAGACTAAAAATCAGAGCAAACAGACAATGTGAATAGAACACTTGTAGAGTAAATTCTACAATTTAATTGAAATTATATCAACATCATAAATTAGCATGAGCAAGAGTCCACAGGAAATAATCAAGAAAACAAGTCTATGAATCGCAAGACTGTTCGGCTCTAGACCCAGAAGTGTGAAGCAAATTAGCTCAATACAATTGAAACACAATAAATTATATTTAAAATCTTTTTGTATTCTGAGATGTTCTGTTTATTTTTACACTCCCATGAAATGTCATTTAGAAAAGCAATTTTCAGACTATGATAAGTCAATATTGGTATTGATAAAACAATATTATTATCTCCGTGACAACTTTTCTTAATTCTGTAAATATTTCTTTCATGGTAAATGCTTCTCTCTATTCTTGTTGCTAATACAAATGAGTTGAACTGATTACTAGATAAGAAAAGTGAGATGTGGGAGTATGCAGATACTGTAAGAAAAAAATTATGTATGATTTCAAAAGAAATGTATAACCAGAATCAGGTTGGGATGTTAGGCACAGGAGGCAACTATCTAAAGCATCAAGCCTCAGCTGGGTTTTGGGTGATGTCAGAGCATTCTTCTTTCATCAGACCCCTACTGCTAATTTATGAAGGTCTGTCTATTGAATGGATGGGGGGATGTAGAGGTCATTGAATGCAATCACATGTAGCACCATTTCATCACTCAACATTTTTAGATACAGACCCACTAGGCAGAGGTAGAATACAGATCACCAGCCTATGACCAGGTATCTGAATAGTGGGGAGAAATTCTGAAGCTGGGGTGTGTAGAAGTGCCTACCACCTCCTATGGAGGCAGCAAAGGTTGTACAAGAGTACAAGATAATGACTCTTATTTGATCATATACTCTGGAATTCAGACTTCAGCATGTGGTTCTAGAGGTGCTAGAAAGAGTATCTGAAAATAGATCAATGCTTCCTCTCTGTGGAGCTTGACATTGGCAGACAGGCAGAGAAAGAGCTGCAATACCAATAGTCGCCTACTGAAAGGCAAGATTTTCAGTTGTCTACAATGGTGCAGCCTGGCATTCAAAGGGTTAAGTACATCAGCCTCAATAATCTGGAAGTTCCATGACAAGTGAAACAACTAGCTTGCCATCACTTTATAGGGTAACTACATCTCCTGCCAATCCACCGCGTTCATCGTTATCTCCCCTGCCAAATGATAGCCACTCTGTTGATGTTAGGATGTGGCAGTTCACACTGTGTGGTGCACGACCGCACATGCCAGTGTTGTGGAGGAGAATTGCAAGCAGTGCATCAAGAGGCATGTGAGGAGCTTTCATCCCACAGAATATGCTAAAATGCTGGCAGGGAGGGTTCATCACTACTATTAAACTGTCAGCAAGTTGTCAAGTGTCCTTAGTGGGGTCTGGACAAGGGGTATAGTGACAGCGGAAGTACTTGGTTTCTGTTGTCATGGTTCTTGGATACAGTTGTGCCCCCAGATGTTATTTATCACACACACACACTGTGCACATTGCAGTTTCTGATGAGAGTCACAGTTCCTGCTCTCGAGGGAAAAAAATATATTCTAATAACAACACAACCATGATTTTGGAGGAGGGGCAGGTGGAGAAGAATTATTGGCCAACTTCTTCTTTTCTCAACATAGGCTGGGGGCTACCTATTGTGCTGCTACCACCTCAGGCACATCACTGGAGATAGACATGTTAAGTGAAACCTTCATCATTCATCACCCATGTTACTGCTATTGTTGATCCCATTCCCTTCCAGCTGCCTAATCATCCTGCTGCTTAAACAACTCATCGGCAGCAGCAAGAACAGCAGTGGCAAATTCTGCAATTATGCATTCAGACTCAGGAGAAGGACATTTGACAATGGTCAAAACATAGTCCTACAAAAAAAATGAAACATTGATTTGTAGGACTTAAGCTTGTTTGGCACAAGCCCTAAGGAAACATTGTTTTGTAGGACTTAGGCTTATTAGAAACCCCTAAAATTGTCTGTAGGACTATGGGATTTGTATTATTTTTTGTATGTTTTTTAAAGCACAATCCCTGAGAAAAAAAGATGCCATGGTGTCCTAGTGCTGCTGCTGCTGAGTTGTTTAAGCAGCAGGATGAGTAGGCAGCTGAAAGGGAATGTGATCAGCAACAGTAGTAACATGGGTGATGGAAGATGAAGGTTCCATTTGCCATGACTAGCTCCACTGATGTGCCTGAGGCAGTAGCAGCACAATAAGTAGCTCCCACTTTATGTGGAGAATAGTAGAAGTTGGCCAATAATTCTTCTCCACCTGCCCCTCCTCCAAAATCATGGGTGTGCTGTTACTAGAATATAATTTTTTCCCTTGAGAGCAGGAACTTTGGCTCTCATCATCAACTGCAATGTGCACAGTGTGTGTGTGGTAAATAACATCTGGGGACACAACTGTATCCAAGCACCATGACACCAGAAACCAAGTACTGCTGCTGTCGATGTACCCCTTGTCCACACCCCACTAAGGACACATGACAACCTCCTGACAGTTTAATTGTAATGATGAACCCTCCCTGCCACCATCTTAGCATATGCTGCGGGATGGAATCTCCTTAGATGCTACTTGATGCCCTCCTTGCAATTATCCTTCACCACACTGCCATGTGTGGTCAGTGCACCACACAGTGTGCAATAGGTGGACACAAACTGCCACATCCTAAAAGTGGCTATCATTTGGCGGGGGAAGTAATGATGAACGAGGTGGATTGGCAGAAGATGTAGTTATTCTAGAGGAAGAAGGTGATGGCGAGCTAGTTTAGTTGTTTTACTCATCATGGAACTTCCTGTCTCTGCCTGGGTTCCTCTATTCTTCCTCCTCTTTGATCTCTGCCTTGCCTCTTGTTGACTTTCTGGAGAGTCAGGGGGTACAGCAACAGTGGTGCTCGATTTCTTTGTTCGTTGTTTGGCTTTAATATGTTTTACATAAATGTCATGGTGTCTGTGTTTCATTTCTGTTATCAGGATGGTTGTGTCAACATGTGTTACCTCCTTTTCTCTTCTCACTGACTTGTCGCAAATTGTGTACAGTGCCATTGGTGATGACCACACTGTACCTGCCTCAAGAGAAAAATAGTCCCACACCCATGACTTCAGGGTATAGGGATAGGGAGAAGAATGACCTCTTTCTTGTTATCCTTCACATTCCCCTTCACTGTCTGGGGCAGAAGATGATGTTGCTGCTGTTACGCTACTGCCTCAGAAGCAGCACTGCAACTAGGACCAATAGTATTGCTGCTGCTGGCAAGTGGAACCTGTCCTAGTCCCCCATCACTTGTTGACCCCATTCCCTTTGTGTACATGGGGACCTGTGGCACACTAGCGTACTTCTCAGCATCCTGCTGCCCTTGCAACACAGCAGAAGGAATCAGAGCAGTTGCAAATTCCAAAAGTTCACTCCTGGCGGTGGTTCTGATGCCCATCTTCATCCCTGTCTTCCTTTCCTTCTCAGATTAGGATAAAAAGGCCATCAATGTCTCTTCCACCCCAGCTTCTCCACCATCATCATCACCACCACAACTAGTCCGACTTCCTACATGCGCTGCTGCTACTCTATTACAGACATCTCATTGCTGGTTGGAGGAGGTGACGAGCAATGTGACACAATATGTCACACTTGCCATTTCTTGATGATGTGAAGAAGGCAGACTGGCAGCAGCAGCAGGCACAAGCAGGTGGTAGTATTATTGCTGCACTTGTTATCCACCACCAGTTCAGGTTCACCAGCCTTCTAAGGCATACAGGCAAGAATGTTCCACTTCCTTATAGCTGCATATACTATGGAATTAAAGAGATTTAATAGGACTGTTTGGCTCTGCTTAATATTGATATAACACAGTATGTCTGTACCAACCACCCTGGTTGGTGGATCTTGGTACCTACTACTACAGACAGAGGACATATAGACAAATAGGTTTCTTTAACCTAGTTGCCTCAGATATACATGGCGAAGAATGGCATTGACTTTTGGACGCTCCACTGCTATACACTATCCATCAATACAGTGGTTAATATTGTCGGCTTTTCCTTGCTTACCGCATATAAATGAATATAAGATGGCGATTCTTGCCCAGCTATTATGCTTGCAGAACAGTGTTGTTATACTATTCTAAATTTATTTTTAATCATACTTTACACTTAATTTCAAATATTACTGTTTGTACATACATGTATGACATCATTTTTACTAGCCAAGTAGGCTAGAGTCTTTTTGCAGAACACATGGCCTTTCTTTGATGTTTAAAAGGTTCTAGGATTTGAATGTCTATCACACTGTCTTGAGAAGGACCCTAAGAGGGTCGAAATATCAGCACCAATACAGTTTGCTTTATTTTATAAATCCCTGTGAGTTCCTGCAGTTGATATCGTATTGCATATGATACCACTTTTTTCTATTTATACATTTTCAGCAACAGAACCCAGGTACTACAGGAGAGTTTTGCCTATTAAGCCTTTGAGTATCAGAAGGGTAGCAAACACATTGCAATGTGTTGCTACGTCTCTGGTACTCATAGGGTTAATCTTGCAATACAAAATACAAGGGCATGTCGAATAAAATAAAAAAAGAAACATGTAGGATTTTAATGGTGAAAGAAAGTCATTGGAGCACTGTAAGTCGAATTTTAAAGGGTGGAGGGGCTAGTATGTCGAATGTACACTATTTGTCGAATTAATATGGTGAAAGAAAAGCACTGTAAGCCGGATTTGGAAGAGGAAGGGTTAAATTGTCGAATATGAACAATATTTGTTGCATTAATGTGGTGAAAGAAAAGCACTGTAGTCGACTTTTAAAAGGGGGAAGTTAATATGTAGAAGGGGGGCACTTTATGTCTGATTTCTATGCTGTATACTGTATTCTACACTGCTTTTGTTTGAACAACAATGCTTTTGAAACTGTCGTTGTGGCTTCTACTCCTCAACCTCTGAGGCTTAAAAATTCCAACTTAACTTGTATAAACAAAACAGGCGGTAATACTGAGCGTGGGTAATAGGATACTACTTGCATGTTGTTTTTGACTGTTTCCTATAGGCTTTTTTTTGACTGGCGTTATGTGTAATTACCACTGATTTTGTTTTCACAAGTCGGGTAATAGGATACCAAAAACTGACTTAAATAAACACAGCGCCTTTTTTTTTTTTTTTTAGCGCTGGTAATAGAATCGAGCACTAAAGGAAAATCAACAGGCCTAGAACTGACAACACACAGGATTTTTTTAATGCTATAAATGAGTTCAAAACAGAGGCAACGAAAATACAATTCTCTAAAGGCCCTAAGGGCCATATTTATAAAATGCAATGAAATAACTGGAGTTATTCTGCAGTAAACCAGCTGCAACATGGGGACAAATAAAAATTCCTGATAAATTAAATTGAGATATTAACTCCTTGAATGCTAGAGAGGTCACCAGTGTATTGCGAAGTAATTAATTGGAGACCTCTCTAGCATTCAAGAGGTTAACCCTTTGAGTGGCAGAGGGGTACGAAACACATTGCATAGCAATGGTCACGTACCCCTCTGGCACTCAAAGTGTTAAAAAGCCCTATTCAAGTGTATGAGAATTTAGGAATTTCTATTTTGTCCCCTATGGTGCAGTTAGCTTTCTCTGGAATAATCCAGTTTCCTTTTATATATATGGACAAATGGAGTAGATTTATAAAAACAGTGTTATGAAAAATGTGGCTTGGCATTTAACCCTTTGAGCTCCAGAGGGGTATGCAATGCATTGTATACCCCTCTGGCACACAAAGTGTTTAAAAAAGAGCATACACCCATTTTGGAAGCCTTAAAGAAACGTAGTTGTGTTTTTGGAAATGTGACGGTAGAGCTGGCGAAAATTCTACCCCTGCTAATTTATAAAGAAATGTCTCTGCAACTATTTTGCGATAGAATTTTCACCAGGATCTTAATGTAAGGTATAATATGTTCTTAAAGGAGCAGTAAACCTTTTTTATGAAAACCTATATGTTATAGAGCTTTTTCTGCTGAGTAAAACAAGGTCACTCCCACCACTGTCAGTTGTTTTATTAAAACTTTATACCTGTTAAAATAATTAGGAAGTGAATTTACTGTGTGTTTACTTCCTGGTAGTTCTGACAGGAAGTGACAGGCAGTTTCTATCACATTCTATAGAGAACAGTAAATCACTGACTTTCCTCTCCATTAGAATGTAACTGAATAATTAATTGGAATTTGATGACTAGAGGGCACTGCTAATGCAAAAAAACACAGGTTTAAACAGTAATAACTCTGGAAATATGCCTCTATCAGCAGTGGAAGTTCACTTATTTTACTCAACAGGAAACACCCTACAATATATATTTTTTCACTAAAAAAAGTTTACTGCTAATTTAAGCATTCCAGGCATTAACCCCAGATTACTAACGCCATATTTATAAGAATGCCCTTACTCATTTATAAATAAAACTTGTTGTAATCGCCATTTGCCATGACAATGACAGTTCTCAAAAAGGTATTACAATTATAAATCCCCCCCCCTCCAATTTTCCTAAGAAGTGTAATTCTGGAGCAAAATAACTGGACCATAGAAGACAAATCTCTATATTAAAGTTTAGCTCCGAGTTTCTATAGTGTGTTTATATGCAGCTCTATGTTTAATTACTGATATATTTGTAGTTCAAAAGATATTCAAGCTGAAAGGATCCCCCTCCCGCCCCTTCTGGAGAACTTTCTTAGAGTTGCAATCCAATCATGGGATCAGACGGATGCAGCGACAATCTTCACTCAGTAAGTATAAGGAAAACCCTGACCCCCTTGACGAAGGAAGGCAGGATTTTCCTTTGCTTATTGAAGACTGTCCCTCGACGCTCTCCATCTGGACCAGACAGAGAGGCAGCATGATGCAGCTTGAATATCTTTTCAACTACAAACATGTAAGTAATTAAATATAACACTGCATGTTATAAAAACCATACAGAAGACTCGGAGCTAAACTTTAATGTAGACATTACTATCCCTTTAAGCAGTCAGAGGATGAAAAGCACCATTTAAATCTATGGGCATTTTTATTTGTCCTCTGTGGTGTATTTGCATTGCCATAAAATTAGTATAGCTTGCTTCGAAACATAGGGACCTAGGATTTAACCATTATTTGCTAGAGCTTTCTGAAGCATATTGCTTTGCAGTGCATTGATGATATTTTTAAGATCCAAGAGAGTTAATGACAGATGTTAAAGCAACAAACCCCTCAGAAGTAATCTGATCATAATGTTTTTCTTAATACCAAGCCTAAAGAAAAAAAAGAGACTTATAGGCATTCCCAGTTTCTAAAAATGACAAACTACATTATATATATATATATATATATATATATATATATATATATATATATATGTATATACACGCATATATAAATATATACACCTATATATATATATGTGTGTGTGTTTGTGTATATTTTCAACAACACCTCTGGTACAGCTAAAGTGCTTACTTAGTTACCATAACCTACATAATAAGTTACAACAAATATATATTACATATTAGTGCACAGTCATTTTCAAAAGAAAGTCAAGGACACATGGCTAAGATCCAGTATAAAGGGTTCTTCTCCCTGCAGTGACAGTCTGGCATGTCAGTATATGACAAGATGCAAAAGCTTTGGCAATATGGACCAACCTGATAAATTTGAGATCAGGCAGTTCATTAATTGCAAAACAACAGGAATGATGAAGTGCATCAAATGCCAGGTTGGAAAAACCAAAAGAGAACTCTGGAGAAGAATATTGAAGCATACAGGTAATGTGAGAAATGAAGTGAGACTCCAATACAGTTACATATCCAATAAATGCAAATTGTAGGTCCCATAAAAGATATTTGCACCTCTACAGTTCACATATGAACCTTCACTCATTATAGTCAACTGATTACAATACCTGTTCACACATATACACTATTGATTCCCTGGGAATGATCACTGACTCCCAAAGATTGAGGTAATCATCACATTTTAATACATGTGGGTTAACCCATATTATAGATATGCACAGTGTTTGGATGAATCTGGGCACTTATATTACTGTATAGCAGAGTAGCCAACTGTGAACCTGTACATAGTATTCATACTGCTGAGGCTCTTTGACATGTAATCACAATACAGATGCCATTCCTAACAACCATGGAATGGTCAATCAGGTTGGCATACTCATTATACTGAATTTACATATGATGTCTACACCTTCCTCCGTTATATAGTAGTCTAGGTTGAAAAAAGACTTGTGTCTATCAAGTGCAACCCTTTTCCTATTCCTGATTACCGTTGTTTATCCAAAAGAAGGCAAAAAAAATCTTCTTTGAATGGGGGTGGGAATTCCTTCTTGATTTCAAATGACAGATTTACCCTTAGAACAACAAGCACTAAATAAATATTAATCCCATTACTAATATACAAATCCCTGTATGTTCTGCTCTTTTAAAAAGTATCCAGACCCTTTTTAAAGGCATCTAATGTATTCAATAGCAACACCTCATGCAGTAAATTCCATACCTTTATTGTCCTTACCGTAAAGAATCCCTTCCTCTGTTGTAGACGAAATCTCCTTTCCTCAAGTCTAAGAGGGTGACCCATTGTCCTTTGTACTGTTGTGTTAATGAACAGGTCTTTGGAGAGCCCTTTGTATGGGCCCTGAACATATTTATATAATGTTATCATATCCCCTCTTAGCCACCGTTTCTCTAGTGTGTACACGTTTAACTTTTCTAACCTTTCTTCTTAATTAACCTTTCCCTTATTAGTTTTATAGCCCTCCTCTGCACTTTCTCCAATTCCATAATGTCCTTTTTCAGAAAATGCGCCCAGAATTTCATATTCAAGGTGGGGTCTTACCATGGACCTGTAAAGAGGCAGAATAATATCTTCCTCCCATGAGTCAATACCCTTTTAATACATGCCAATATCTTATTGGCCTTTGCAGCCCCAGCTGGCACTGCATACTACTGCTAAGTATATTGTCTACCATTTCTCCCAAATTCTTTTCATTAGTAGATTTCCCCACCATTTAAACTATATGTTGCATTTTTATTATTATTATTATTATTATTATACCCAAAATGCATAACTTTACACTTGTCTATATTGAATCTCATTTGCCATTTGCTTGCCCAGTTACCCAATTTGTCTAAATTATCTTGTAATGAAGACACATTCAGTTCAGACTTTATTACCCTACTTAATTTTGCGTCATCGGCAAACACTGATACATGGCTTCCTATGCCCACTGGGAGTTCATTAATAAACAAATTAATAAGAAGAGGTCCCAGGACAGATCTCTGAAGTACTCCACTTATTATGTTTGTCCAATTGGAGAACTTCCAATTTACCACCACTCTTTGCATTCTGTCTTTCAGCCAATTTCCAATCCACGCACAAACGTTTGGAACCGTATCAAATGCCCTGGCAAATTCTAAATAGATCACATCGACCACGGCACCCAAATCTATATTTTTACTCACTTTTTCATAAAATGCAATAAAGTTAGTTTGACAAGACCTGTCTTACACAAAGCCATGTTAGCTCCTGCTAATGATATTCCTGTTCAAGATGGATTCTTGAATATATTCCCTTAGCAACCCTTCAAACAGTTGCCCCAGTATAAATGTTAAGCTTGCAGGTCTGTAATTTCCCAGCTGGGATTTTGATCCCTTTTTAAATATGGGCACCACATCTGCTTCACACCAATCCATGGGCACCATACCTGAAATAAAAGAATCCTTGGAAATCAAAAATAACGGTCTGGCCAGGGCCTGGTTTATATCAGTGCTCCCTTACTTACTAAGCTCTTCATTGTTAGTTGCTACCAGATCCAGACACGCATTCCCTCTGGTTGAGGTTTGTACTAGTTGAGATAAAAAACTGCTATTCAACAAGTTCAGAAACTTACTGCTTTTAGCAGAACTAGTTGTTCCATTTTCCAGTCTATTTCTGGATAATTAAAATCCCCCATATTTATAGTTCTTCCTCTTTGAGAAACCTTTTCTATTTGCATTAAAGCTCTGATTCTTCAAGGTCACCAATGTTTGGTGGTTTGTAACAAATATCCACTAATATTTTCTGGTCAGTTTTACCCCCATTGACTGTTTCAACCCACAAGTATTCCACATGTTCACTACTGTTATCACATATATCCTGCAAATGAGGCAATAATGTCGGTTTGACATACAGACAGACCACACCACCTCTTTTGTTTGACCTATCTTTTCTAAATAACATGTAGCCCTCCAAATTGATTGAACAATCATGTGTGTCATCCCACCATGTTTCTGTTATGCCAATCAAGTCATAGTTTTCGATTTCAGATACCATTCTCCTATTTTACCAGTTAAACTTCTGGCATTTGCAAGCATACAATTAATACCACTGTCACGTTACATTTATGATTTAATTTTGCTGTGGTTTATAGGCTCCTCCCTATTATCTGTACTAACCAAGCCCCCAGATCCACTCCCCTGGGTACTAACTATGTTGCCTTCCCTTTCCATACTGTTTAGCCCAATATATATTGCCCCCCTTTCCTAGTTTAAAACCTCCTCCAATCCTCTAGACATCCACTCCCCAAGCACATGAGACCCTCTTGCATTCAGGTGCAATCCATCCCTACTATAAATATTGTACCCCAAAGCAAAATCAGCCCAGTGCTCTAAAATCCTAAATTCCTCTTTCTTATACCAAGACTTCAGCCATGCATTAAGCTCCCTAATCTCCCACTGTCTCTCTGGTGTAGCGCATGGCACAGGTAATATCTCTGAGAATACTACCTTGGAGGTCCAATTCCTAATCCTACTCCCTAAATCCCTAAAATTACCTTTTAGGACTATCCATCCTCCTCTTACTGTCCACTGTACAGAGAAAGGATGGGTGGTGTACTGATGGTGCCAGAGTGGTCCAGAGTAGTGATGAGCGAGCACCCCAATGCTCGGGTGTTCGGGTGCTCTGACCGAGCACCCCCTGAGGCTCGAGTGCTCGGCCGAGCACCCGAGCCCCATTGAAGTCAATGGGAGGACTCGAGCATTACACCAGGCACCCCCTGCTCTGATGAGGGGAGGGTGCCTGGTCCATAGGAAAAGGGAAGAAAAGGATGGAAACACCACAGAAATGGTTCAGGGACAGCATAGGGAGGATGTCTGGATGCATCTTGGACTCCAACATCGCTGCTGGGAACGATCTTTCGCCCGTAGTACGCCATTTTTACAGACTGACCATAAAACACACAAAAAGGAAAATAAAAACGACTTTAGGCGAAAAATTGTTACCAAACAATATTTGCTGTATATTTACTTGTATATCATCTGCAAATTCTCCCAAAAATTTCCTTGATTTTCAGAACTGAGGCCATGATTAAGAGGGAAACGTGCGCAGAGGCAAATTCTCCCAAAAATTTCCTTGATTTTCAGAACTGAGGCCATGATTAAGAGGGAAACGTGCGCAGAGGCAAATTCTCCCAAAAATTTCCTTGATTTTCTGAACTGAGGCCATGATTAAGAGGGAAACGTGCGCAGAGGCAAATTCTCCCAAAAATTTCCTTGATTTTCAGAACTGAGGCCATGATTAAGAGGGAAACGTGCGCTGAGCTGACCATCTAAAACATTATGGGTGAGGGTCTGCTGCAGAGCTGACCATCCTAAACATTATATGCGAAGGCCCGCTAGTGAGCTGACGCTATAAAACATTATATGAGAGGGCCCGCTAGAGAGCTGACCCAATAAAACATTATATGAGAAGGCCCGCTGGTGAGCTGACCTATATAAAAATTGTCAAACAGGGCCCGCTGGTGAGCTGGCCCTATATAAAAATTATATCACAGGGCCCGCTGGTGAGCTGGCCCTATATAAAAATTATAGCACAGGACCCGCTGGTGAGCTGGCCCTATATAAAAATTATATCACAGGGCATATGGAAGAGGAGGAGGAGGATGAGAAGATTAAGAGTCAACCATATACCCGTTTTTTGGGTGGAAGGGGTGAATGGGAATACAGAGTATTCCCATCATGGTAAATAACATATATAAAGTGAGTTTATGTTCCCCCGGGGCTTTCCTCCAGTGGAGTGGAGAAGTCAGGGGAAATCCAGGCCTTGTTCATTTTTATAAGTGTCAACCTATCAGCATTGTCGGTGGAAAGGCGGATACGCTTATCTGTTATGATGCCACCAGCAGCACTAAATACCCGCTCAGACAGAACGCTGGCGGCAGGGCAGGCCAGCACCTCCAAGGCGTAGAGTGCCAGTTCATACCACGTGTCCAGCTTGGACACCCAGTAGTTGTAAGGCACAGAGGGATCATTGAGGACGCTGACACGGTCTGCTACGTACTCCTTCACCATCTTCCAAAACTTTTCCCTCCTTGTGACACTAGGCTGCGCATCAGGGTGAGGGTGCTGGCGGGGTGTCATGAAGGTGTCCCACGCCTTGGAGAGTGTTGCCCTGCCTTTCTCGGAACTGCTGTGTGCTCCCCTTTTCTCCCCTTCTCGGTTGGCCAAGGTAGCACGTACTCTGCCGCCAGCGTTGTCAGATGGAAAATTTTGGAGCAATTTTTCAACAAGAACCTTCTGGTATTGCACCATTTTGCTTGTCCTCTCCACCGGAGGAATGAGAGATGAGAAATTCTCTTTGTAGCGGGGGTCCAGAAGGGTGAACACCCAGTAATCCGTGTTGTTTAAAATGCGTATAACGCGTGGGTCACGGGAAAGGCAGCCTAACATAAAGTCAGCCATGTGTGCCAGAGTACCAACAGTCAAGATTTCGCTGTCCTCACCAGGAGGATGACTCTCAATCTCCTCATCCTCTTCCTCCTCTTCTGCCCACCCACGCTGAAGAGATGGAACTAAAGTTCCATGGCTACCCTCTGTAGCGGAGGCAACCGTGTCTTCCTCCTCCTCCTCCTCCTCCTCCTCCTCCTCCAATTGTCGCTGAGAAGACGAAGTGAGGGTGCTCTGGCTATCACCTTGTGTAAGCTCTTCCTTACCCATTTCCACCTCTTCCACATGCAAAGCGTCGGTTTTAATTGTGAGCAGCGAGCGTTTCAGTAGACACAGAAGTGGGATGGTTACACTGATAATAGCGTTATCGCCGCTCACCATCTGTGTCGATTCCTCAAAATTGCGTAAAACCTCGCAGAGGTCTGACATCCATTCCCACTCCTCACTTCTGATTACAGGAAGTTGAACGGAGAGGCGACGACCGTGTAACAGCTGGTACTCCACTACTGCCCTCTGCTGCTCACAAAGCCGGGCCAACATGTGGAAGGTGGAGTTCCAGCGCGTGCTCACGTCACACAGCAGCCGGTGAGCTGGCAATTGTAAGCGCTGCTGCAGCTTCAACAGGCCGGCCGAAGCTGTAGATGACTTACGGAAATGTGCACACACGCGGCGCACCTTGGTCAAGAGATCATGCACATTGGGGTAGGTTTTTAGAAATCGCTGCACCACTAAATTAAATACATGCGCTAGGCATGGTACGTGTGTGAGCTTGCCGAGCTCCAAAGCCGCCACCAAGTTACGCCCATTATCACACACAACCATGCCTGGTTGCAGGTTGAGTGGCGAGAGCCACTGCTCGGTCTGGTGACTAATCCCCTGCAACAGCTCTGAGGCCGTGTGCTGTTTGTCCCCAAGGCAGATCAGCTTCAGCACGGCCTGTTGACGCTTCCCCACTGCAGTGCTACACTGCTTCCAGCTACTGGCTGATGGGGGAGTGGCGCTGCGTGTGGAGAATTCGGAGGTGGAAACGGAGGAGGAGGAGCCAATAACGTAGGTGCTGGCGGAAACCCTGATGGAGGTAGGGCCCGCAATCCTCGGCGTGGGTAGCACCCGTGCCATCCCAGGGTCCGAGTCGCTCCCAGCCTCCACGACATTCACCCAGTGTGCCGTCAGGGAAATGTAGCGTCCCTGGCCACAAGCACTTGTCCATGTGTCAGTCGTTAAGTGGACCTTCCCAGTAACTGCGTTGGTCAGGGCACGGGTGATGTTACGGGACACATGGTGGTGTAATGCGGGGATGGCACACCGGGAAAAGTAGTGGCGGCTGGGGACCGCGTACCGAGGGACAGCTGCTGCCATCAGGCTGCGGAAGGACTCAGTGTCCACAAGCCTAAATGGCAGCATTTCGATGGCCAGTAATTTTGAAAGGTGTGAGGTTAGTGCTATGGCCTGTGGGTGGGTGGCTGGGTACTTTCTCTTGCGCTCAAATGCCTGGGGTAACGACATTTGGACGCTGTGCTGGGACAGGGAAGTGGATGTGGTCGCTGATGGTGCTTCAGATGGTACAGGTGCAGGGCGGGAGGTATGCGGGCCTGCGCCTTCGACAGGCGATTGGCCGGCACCGAAAACAGGGGAAGAGGAGGCAGTGGTGTGGCCTGCAGACACATATGGGCGATCCAGGCGTTCCTCCCACTTACTACGGTGCTTGGATGCCATGTGTCGGATCATGCTGGTGGTGGTGAGGTTTCTAGTGTTCATGCCTCGGCTCATTCTGGTGTGGCACAGGTTGCAAACTACAATTCTTTTGTCGTCCGCACTTTCCTTAAAAAAACGCCATACCGCGGAACACCTACCCTTTGGCAAGGTAGATTTACGCAAGGGGGTGCTCCGTGGAACATTTGCGGGCCGGTTTGGTGCGGTCCGCCTTCTTTCTGTAGCCACACCACTGCCTCTTCCAGCCTGTTGCGGTGCTGCAGATGGCTCACCCTCAGGACTGCTGTCATCGCTCGGCTCTACACCTTCCCAGGTGGGGTCAGTCACCTCATCGTCCACCAAGTCCTCCTCCACTTCCTCACTCTGATCATCCTCCTCAAGTCTTGATCCCACCACATACTCAGTCATTGACAACTGTATAACATTCTCCTCAACAAGGTCTTGAGACGGAAATAGTGGTTGATTTAATGGCAACTGTGTCTCATCATCATCATCATCATCCACTACTTCCTTTGACCTTAAATGCCGTTCACATCTGTCATTTTCTTGTGATTGGGTAGCCTCTAGAGGTTGTGAATCAGGGCACAAGATGTCATGTTCCTCTGCAAGCGTGCTTGGAGAGAGGGTCAAATGAAGGATTGGTGATGAGACGAGCTCCTCACTATATCCCAGTGTGGGATCACTTCTTTGACCAGACCGTGTATGGTGGGAGGAAGGATGATCAGAGTGAGGATTATGTTGACCAGACTCTTGGCTACTGAGAGTGGACTTGGTGGAAGACAGGGTGGTGCTTAACCGACTGGAAGCAGTATCAGCTGTCATCCAACCGACCACCTGTTCGCAATGGTCGGACCTCGAGAGTGATGTCCTGCGATGCCCTGTAAAATTACACATGAAGCTAGGTATGGTGGATGTCTTTCTTTCTTGTGCTCTGGCACCAGGCACAGTTTCTCCGCGTCCTGACCCGCGCCCTGAACTTTCAGGATCACGTCCACTTCCCCGTCCCTTTTTACCCGCCTTCTTCATCTTACACAGAATATGTGACTTTAATATTTGAGTTTGAAAACTTAACACTATTTCTTACTATTCTGCAACTCTGCAGAGTACACAGAATAGGCTGCTAAACGGCGGTGAAACACACTGAATGGAATATGTGACTTTAATATTTGAGTTTGAAAACTTAACAGTATTTCTTACTATTCTGCAACTCTGCAGAGTACACAGAATAGGCTGCTAAACGGCGGTGAAACACACTGAATGGAATATGTGACTTTAATATTTGAGTTTGAAAACTTAACACTATTTCTTACTATTCTGCAACTGTGCAGAGTACACAGAATAGACTGCTAAACGGCGGTGAAACACACTGAATGGAATATGTGACTTTAATATTTGAGTTTGAAAACTTAACAGTATTTCTTACTATTCTGCAACTGTGCAGAGTACACAGAATAGGCTGCTAAACGGCGGTGAAACACACTGAATGGAATATGTGACTTTAATATTTGAGTTTGAAAACTTAACAGTATTTCTTACTATTCTGCAACTCTGCAGAGTACACAGAATAGGCTGCTAAACGGCGGTGAAACACACTGAATGGAATATGTGACTTTAATATTTGAGTTTGAAAACTTAACAGTATTTCTTACTATTCTGCAACTGTGCAGAGTACACAGAATAGGCTGCTAAACGGCGGTGAAACACACTGAATGGAATATGTGACTTTAATATTTGAGTTTGAAAACTTAACACTATTTCTTACTATTCTGCAACTGTGCAGAGTACACAGAATAGACTGCTAAACGGCGGTGAAACACACTGAATGGAATATGTGACTTTAATATTTGAGTTTGAAAACTTAACAGTATTTCTTACTATTCTGCAACTCTGCAGAGTACACAGAATAGGCTGCTAAACAGCGGTGAAACACACTGAATGGAATATGTGACTTTAATATTTGAGTTTGAAAACTTAACAGTATTTCTTACTATTCTGCAACTGTGCAGAGTACACAGAATAGGCTGCTAAACGGCGGTGAAACACACTGAATGGAATATGTGACTTTAATATTTGAGTTTGAAAACTTAACAGTATTTCTTACTATTCTGCAACTGTGCAGAGTACACAGAATAGACTGCTAAACGGCGGTGAAACACACTGAATGGAATATGTGACTTTAATATTTGAGTTTGAAAACTTAACAGTATTTCTTACTATTCTGCAACTCTGCAGAGTACACAGAATAGGCTGCTAAACGGCGGTGAAACACACTGAATGGAATATGTGACTTTAATATTTGAGTTTGAAAACTTAACAGTATTTCTTACTATTCTGCAACTCTGCAGAGTACACAGAATAGGCTGCTAAACGGCGGTGAAACACACTGAATGGAATATGTGACTTTAATATTTGAGTTTGAAAACTTAACAGTATTTCTTACTATTCTGCAACTGTGCAGAGTACACAGAATAGGCTGCTAAACGGCGGTGAAACACACTGAATGGAATATGTGACTTTAATATTTGAGTTTGAAAACTTAACACTATTTCTTACTATTCTGCAACTCTGCAGAGTACACAGAATAGGCTGCTAAACGGCGGTGAAACACACTGAATGGAATATGTGACTTTAATATTTGAGTTTGAAAACTTAACACTATTTCTTACTATTCTGCAACTGTGCAGAGTACACAGAATAGACTGCTAAACGGCGGTGAAACACACTGAATGGAATATGTGACTTTAATATTTGAGTTTGAAAACTTAACAGTATTTCTTACTATTCTGCAACTCTGCAGAGTACACAGAATAGGCTGCTAAACGGCGGTGAAACACACTGAATGGAATATGTGACTTTAATATTTGAGTTTGAAAACTTAACAGTATTTCTTCCTATTCTGCAACTGTGCAGAGTACACAGAATAGGCTGCTAAACGGCGGTGAAACACACTGAATGGAATATGTGACTTTAATATTTGAGTTTGAAAACTTAACAGTATTTCTTACTATTCTGCAACTGTGCAGAGTACACAGAATAGACTGCTAAACGGCGGTGAAACACACTGAATGGAATATGTGACTTTAATATTTGAGTTTGAAAACTTAACAGTATTTCTTACTATTCTGCAACTCTGCAGAGTACACAGAATAGGCTGCTAAACGGCGGTGACACACACTGAATGGAAAATGTGACTTTAATATTTGAGTTTGAAAACTTAACACTATTTCTTACTATTCTGCAACTGTGCAGAGTACACAGAATAGGCTGCTAAACGGCGGTGATACACACTGAATGGAATATGTGACTTTAATATTTGAGTTTGAAAACTTAACACTATTTCTTACTATTCTGCAACTCTGCAGAGTACACAGAATAGGCTGCTAAACGGCGGTGAAACACACTGAATGGAATATGTGACTTTAATATTTGAGTTTGAAAACTTAACAGTATTTCTTACTATTCTGCAACTGTGCAGAGTACACAGAATAGACTGCTAAACGGCGGTGAAACACACTGAATGGAATATGTGACTTTAATATTTTAGTTTGAAAACTTAACAGTATTTCTTACTATTCTGCAACTCTGCAGAGTACACAGAATAGGCTGCTAAACGGCGGTGACACACACTGAATGGAATATGTGACTTTAATATTTGAGTTTGAAAACTTAACAGTATTTCTTACTATTCTGCAACTCTGCACACTACACAGAATGTGCTGCTAAACTGCGGCGAAGCACACTGAATGGAATATGTGACTTTGATATTTTAGTTTGAAGACTTAACAGTATTTCTTCCTATTCTGCAACTCTGCACAGTACACAGAATGTGCTGCTAAACTGCGGCGAAGCACACTGAATGGAATATGTGACTTTGATATTTTAGTTTGAAGACTTAACAGTATTTCTTCCTATTCTGCAACTCTGCACAGTACACAGAATGTGCTGCTAAACTGCGGCGAAGCACACTGAATGGAATATGTGACTTTGATATTTTAGTTTGAAGACTTAACAGTATTTCTTCCTATTCTGCAACTCTGCACAGTACACAGAATGTGCTGCTAAACTGCGGCGACGCACACTGAATGGAATATGTGACTTTGATATTTTAGTTTGAAGACTTAACAGAATGTGCTCTAATCTGCAACTTTGCACACTAAACAGAATGTGCTCTAATCTGCAACTTTGCACACTAAACAGAATGTGCTCTAATCTGCAACTTTGCACACTAAACAGAATGTGCTCTAATCTGCAACTGTGCACACTAAACAGAATGTGCTCTAATCTGCAACTTTTCACACTAAACAGAATATTTTTTTTTTTTGTTTTTTTGTTTTTTTCCCCCCACACAAAATAACCTGCTGCCCCCACACACAGTAGTCCTAAAAAGGACTTTTGGTTCTTTTTTTTCACAATTTTTGTTTTTTTCCTCCCTACACTGCCTTTCCCTTCCTATCCTCAGCTCTCCCTGGCTCAGACTGAGCCGAACTCGATGGTCAGGTGCTATACAGCACCCGACCACGGGTTCTGGCCAGCCAATCAGTGTAATGCCAGCAGCCAACATGGCTGCTGGCATTACACCGATGTCAGAGCCTCCCTGCACGTTTATTGGCTGCGCAGCAGCCGCAAAACGTGCGGGGAGGAGACCCGAACATGGCGGGCGAGCACATGCGGTACTCGTACGAGTACCGCCATGTGCCGAGCAGAGCGATGCTCGAGCCGATCCGAGCATCGGCCGAGCATGCTCGCTCAACACTAGTCCAGAGATCAGCCATGCTGCTTTTTTTTCCAAGCAAACTAGCCTCACATTGTCTATAATTAAACGCTACTGTTTGTCTCCCTGCTGGGATCAAAGGAAAGGCAGTATATGAAACGGTCGTGTAGGAGAAGTGCATTGTGGTGTTCCATTGTACCATAAGTACACAAGATTTTAACCTGATCCGTTGGCTCTGTATTAGGTGTAGAATGTCACATGATCTTGTGCATCATACATTGACTAGAAATTGGATAATGGCAGCAACTACTGGGTTAGTTGCAAGCAGCTTTTTGTGACCTTGTGGAATGGTAGGGACTATATAGATATGTATGAAAAATATGGAAATAAAGGCATAC
This sequence comes from Rhinophrynus dorsalis, assembly GCA_037306005.1. Classification (NCBI taxonomy): domain Eukaryota; kingdom Metazoa; phylum Chordata; class Amphibia; order Anura; family Rhinophrynidae; genus Rhinophrynus; species Rhinophrynus dorsalis. The sequence goes on along the minus strand of CM074723.1, from coordinate 64,789,138 downwards.
TGGACCAATAATTTGACTATATATGTTCTACCAGTTTATATGAAATTGCCTATATGTTTTTTCATTGCCACCCTTTTTTTATTTCATTTTTATGCCCCTGATATTGAATTCACTAATTCTGTTTCTATGGAGCTTTCTGTCAGGAACTGTGAAAGTAAAAAATAGATAGCATAAAGCATACAGATCCCTGCCGTAGGGATAGTGTTACATTGTTTCACTGTTCTGTATTGATGATTGACCTACCAGAAACCTGTCCGGAACAGAGATCCAGGGAGCTCACTGTCAGAGACATAAAAGCTTAGTCAAAACTGATGATGATAAAAAACAAAGGCTATTTGAGTTTCCATACTATGAACTTGCAGAATATGTAATATCAACATAAATGGTTACTATACCATTAAAAAGAAGTGTGCCCTGGAATTGTTTTTTATTAGGACTGTTACACTGAACAGGACTAACTGTAACACCCATCACTCAAGCACCATCAAACAACTGGTTTCACAATGTTTAAGCCCATGAAATACCCCAGTGTCCAATACAGTTAATAACACAATGACAGGACTGGCGTTTGTGTATGCAATATAAACATCCATTACCATATTCTTTAGTCAAGCATTTCACAGGCTGATGTTCTAAGAGGAACGTCAGTAATTCATGGACAAGCCATCTGCATCATAGGAAACAAGTGAAAATTCCCAAATTCTCATTCAACAATTGCATCTCACCCTTTATGATGCAATGCATTGGATACCCCTTTGGCATTCAAAGGGTTAAACCAAGGCCCTATGTTCAAAACAAAGAGTGTAAATTAGGGGCAAAAATACTATAGTTTAAAGGAAACTCATTTTTGCAATGTGTTTGCGACTGTGATCTCTTCCCTATTCAAGTTAAAGGCTCCATTTAAAGCAGAACTTTCATCAAAATGAAAATGCCCCCCAAAACATTGTTAACAGAGACATATGCATATAAATACTTTTATTATGTTGAATAAGTCCAGTATTATTGAGAAATACAACTTGTTAGGTAGGCATCAGCGGCAGGTATCTTGCTGTAGATGCTCTGTGTGCCTGCATCGTCAGACCCTACCGGTACCTTAAAGGGATAGTAATACTTCCAAAAAAAATATTTTATATTGTAGCCATTTAAAAAACATTAAAAATGATATGGTAATTCTGGCAGTGACGACAGATGCTGTATCTCGCCGAGTGATTCAGAAGGAGCGGGTCTCCCTTTGCTCTATCGGTGAGGTACTACGTGGAGTGGGGTTGTGATCCATGATAAAACTGTTGATGAAGTTTTTATGTATATTTTAGAATAAAGTTGTTTTTGGATACCCGATGGTCTACAGTATGTTTTAGAAACGAGAACGTCATTTATTATAATAGTGTAAGTAGATTCAGTGGGATGGGTGCATGGTTCCCTATTTGTTACATATTACACTATTGTGTGGACGAACTTGTCTGTTTAAGGTACCGATTCCATTATAAGGAAGCTGAGGAAGTTTTTAAGGAGTTCGATATGCTCGTTACCTCTATGACTCTGTAAGTAGGATACACGAGTGCGGGAGCTCTTGGTGAAGATTACTACCCTATGATCTGTTTTCTCTTTTTTATCCTCTACATATCCGGGGAATTGAACATTAATAAGAATTCCACTGTTTATCCCTAGAAGAAGAACTTCACTTGATTAAAGTTTTTAAGGACTTGAGTATTGGTGCAATTTTGCTTTATATACAAGTACTAACCTAGGTGCATGCGGGTTAAAATTTGTGAGCATGAATATGTATCGTGCACACCTGGTGTTCTTAATTTGACCATTGATACCCACCGTTTATTCTTCTTATTATTATTAAGATTAAGAATTTCTTATATATATTCCATTAAGAATTTATTATCTTGTTCCTACAGATTGTGCAATTTTTGAGACTGGATAAGTGCGCGGATTTTTGTTTGTTTTATTTTTTAATTTTTATTTATAGCATACATCCTATATAATAACTCGCTAGAATGTTTGTCAGAAGCCGTCATGGGCAGTAGAGACTGCCTGAACTCACAGAGCACAGAATGCTAGGAGCATGGAATGCTGGTAGTTCTGTGCTGGGAGCATTCTGTGCTTTCAGGCAGTCTCTACAGTGCATGACTGCGTTGGAGGCAGGATGAAGAGCAGGACCCTTTTAGTGCCAGAGGGGTATGCAACGCATTGCAGAGCAATGCTTTGTGTAGCCTTCTGGCACTCAAAGGGTTAACATCGCTCTGACCTTGGCTCGTGTACATGGGCTTTTACACTAGTATTATCATAATTTAGAATACTGTCAACATTTAATGACTGCATGAGATTGCGATCATCAACTTTCATAGCAAAATAGATATGAATAATTAAAAATGTGAGTCCTTGTGCAGTGAGGTATATTTTCACTTGTCCTATATCTAATAACAATCAGTTGGTATTAATCTTCATTTATATAATTTATTTTTGTACTTATCACAAATTGTTCAGTTCTTTTTCAAAGTTAGACTTACTGAGGTAACACAGTCGATGAGGCTGAAAAAAGATATCGGGTCCGGCAAATTGAGCCTTTGACATAACACTTGTCAATCTAGAAGAAGTCAAAAAATCCTTAATGCAGCCATTTCCAATTAAACTCCAAGTGGGTAAAAACATTCCAACCATACTCCAAAAGGCAGCTGGATATTACCTGGATCAACATCCTACGTACACCAAGTTTCATAATTCTCAATATTGAACTGAGCTACAAAGGTACATATTACTTTGAAAGTATCTACATTATCGGCAAACACAACTTCCCACCTCAAAGCATTCCATAATCTTACTGAGCGAGTACTTTTAATGTAAGAAAACAAGAGTTTAAAGATTAATACTCTGGAAATATACATACCTTGTCAATAGAGAGATTGTTTTACTCAGCAGCAAAAGTCCTACCATATACCAAAGAAAAAGACACTAGCAGCACCAGAACCTGCCTCTAGAATATCAGTAACAGGACTAACCTTGCCAATAGGCATATGAGGAAACCCTTCTACATACCCAGGGGTATCACTAAATTATTTTAAAATCAAGCTTTATTTATTTACATTTAAAACACAAAAGTCAAAATTATGTTAAACATAAAGTTCTGCAAATTTGTTTGTGTATAGTTCATATGATAGAAGTTTATCAGAAACCGTTTGTCCATAAATTAGAGTACTGGTGTGTATGGGTATATTAAACAGAACACTTACCGTTAAAGTTAGTCCTACCATACTCCTGGCAGGGTCACCCAAGATGGACAGATCAAAGCTAAGACAACAGGCTAAATCGATCCAAAATCTGACAACCTGCAGTGGACCAGTGTAGTATGTTATGGTCCATTCCCTCAACATGGCTTCACATCAGAAAAATGGCACTCATTCCCCAGAGGCTTGCAAGCTACACCCTACAGCAATGGAAAGACCAGCCCAGTGGCAGAGGGTGCTAAGAATCACTGGGTTCTATTAGGCTTCCAAGAACTGAATAACATCAATTGGGACATTACCGGCTTATGAAAGATGATTCAGTAAAATTTGAAGTTGGACACTGGCTGTACTATAAAGAAACCAATGATAGACAATGTGGGGAAATCGGATTCTTAATTAACAAAAGGCCAACAGACTCAGTCATAGAATTTCTGAAAAAATTGCTTCCTGTGAGATCAAACTAAACAGTCGCTATGTTCTTCAAATCATTCAGGTTTATGCCTCTACAAGTAGCTACAGCGATTATGAAGTTGTAGAATTTTATGATGATTTATTATGCTTCTACAAACAGGACAATTTCCCTTACAATTTGATAATGGGATATTTTACCATGAGAACTAGTAAGATCCATAATGGTGAAAAATTGTTCGGACCACATAGAAATGGAAAAAGAGACAATAGAGAAAACCATCTGATCAAATTTGCATAAGAACAAAATTGTTACATCATGAATTCATTCTACAGGAAAAAGGCCAAATGAAAATGGATATGGAAAACCATTCATATTAATGCAAGTGAAATATACTTCATACTTGCAAATAATAAAACAATATTCACTGACTACTCAGTCTTTAATCGTTTTAATATTGAAAGTGACCATCGTCTAGTGAGAGCTAAACTCAAAACTGACTGCAAGAAAGAAAAAAATAAAGAAAATGATCAAATCAATAAATGTGATGATCGAAACTAGTCAGCTATTGAAAAATCACAAGAAGTTTTAGTTAGCAATGTCTAATCTATTCAGTATTCTGCAAGACCTTCCAGACACAAAAATTTCAACCCACAATGAAAAAGTTATTGAGACTGTTGTAGACGCTGCTCATGCCCTTGCACCCACTGAGAAACAAGAAAAATCAGCCAGAATATCAAAAGAAACAGTTGCCATGATGAAAAATCGATGCAAAATGAGGCAAAACGGTAATATTAGAAACAGGGTAGAATATATTGAAATGTGCAAGATGATAAGGAAGTGCATAAAAGAAGAAACAAGCAAGTTTAATGTTGAGCTCATCAAAAGGACACTGGAAGAAAATCAAGGGCTAAAGAAAGCATAGGAGCCAAACAGCAAAAACTCAACAAGAAACACTAAAACGAGTAGAAGAATTTTATTCAAATCTTTATACAGATGAAGGACAGCAACTGAATGCAGTGCCATAGGCTGAAGCTGTGCTAGAAGTTTTGGTAGAAGAATCAGAAGCTGCAATAAAATCAATAAAAAATGGTAGCTGCACCTGATGAAGTCACTATTGAAATTGAAAGCTGGAGGTCAACCCTTTTTCAAAGCGTTAGCTAAAATATTTTCAAAATACCTACTACTCGTCAAAGTACCTGAAATATGGAAGGATGCAGAAGTCATCCTACTGCACAAAAATGGGAATAAAGTGGATCTAAATAACTACCCAACAATAAGCCTATTGCCAGTGGTCTGCAAGGTTTTTCACAAAGGTACTCTCAAGAAGAATACTTAACATTGAACAACCAAAAGAACTAGCAGGCTTCAGGAGCAGTTTCAGTAAAATGGACCATATCCAGACAGTGCAGCATAATGAATACAAACTTCCATTGAGGGATGGGTGAAAATTTTTGCTTCAAATCAAAATTGGCGAATAATGGAACTTTCCACTTGGCGAATAATTTCCCGCAAAAAGTTTTTCTGCTTTATTCACCTAGCTTTATTGCATTGAAATCAATGGGAAGAAATATTTTTTCCCACCACATGAAAGTTTTCTCTAATTTTATATAGTCATATACAAGGGTGTCGGGCTCTCACAGCATGATATTCTGTGTTTGTGAGATGACAAAGCAGCATGTTTTTGAGCTAGAGAAGATAGGCAGATAAATTGGAATTGAAGCTTAGTTTAGGTCTTTTAGGTAGGACACTTCTTCTCTGTATTAGAGGAGTCTGGGGACACTCTGGGGTAGAAGAAGGGAGGAAGGAAGTTGACCCCAAATACCCCAATATTTGGTGTGACTGACTGGCAGCTGGGGTCCAAATTACTTGCTGATTTTGCTTTTATTGTCTCTGTGCTGGGGAAGTCTAGGAAAATAAGTTGTTGATTTGGTTTTTTTTTTGAAAGGTGGAGCAGAGCAGGGACGTGCGAGTAAAGTGATTGTTCAAAAACTGACTACAGCAATGGTTGCTGCCTCATGTGTAATAAATGATGATGATCCCTCCCCTCCCCGGGTGGATGCAGTTTGTCATAGTCCCACCAATAACACCACGCTAGTGGGCAAAAGACAAATGCACTCTGCATGCAAACACATTTTTCAAGGTTGAAGTAGGCAAATATAGTTGGTGATACCTTTATTGGCTAACTAAGCAGATTTAGAATGAAAGCTTTCAAGACCTTAGGTCTCTTCCTCAGGCATGTTATACAGATAAATATGATAACATCTCTTGCATACAAGCACACAGCCCAGATCCAGATACTTTCATCAGTCAATGGTAAATTGCAGTCTTCCTCTGAGGTTTTAGAGGTATTTAAGATGCCAGTGGGTCTGTTGGAAAAGTTAATCCACTAAGTGATAATGTGACAAAAATTATCTGTCTTTATTCAAACCATTATGAATAGTATGAAACTTTAACATTAACTTAACCTGCCATACTTTTCTGTCCCTCTGAGTGCAGAACAGTCCCATCAATACAGTTAACTTAATGTCCCTGACACTGTGTCCATTTTGGCAAAAATGTTCTCCCACTGGTGTCTCTGTCTTTTTGTTGGTAATACTGGATCTGTGAAAATTAAGCTTTTTATGTAATGGCTGTCCAGCTTCACCCATATAAAGAGCTGTTGGGCATTTTGCACACGTGATAAGGTATATTACATTGGATGATTTGCAGGTGAAAGTGCCAATGATCTTATAGTGTAACTGTGTGTTTGGAATTATCTTGTCCATGGTGTAAATGTGTGCACAGGTTTCACACCTCTTTTGTAGGCAGGGAGATGTGCCATTTTTTGTATTTTTATTCAGGCACTCCTTACCATCAGTTGTTTTAAATTGTGAGGCTGTCTGAAGGAGAGTAAAGGAGGCTGTGGGAATATGTTCTTAAGTCTTTAGAACTTCAACCTGGGGGTGGTAAGTGACAACCAGTGGCACCTGGCTTCCCTTATATTGTTCTTTGTAGCTCAACAGATTTTTTTGGTATTTTGGTAGCCTTCTTTATGTGACTGTCAATAATCCGTGCACTGTAACTGTGTTTTATAAAGTCTCCTCTGCGTTTCTGGAGGTGCTTGTCACAGTCCATCATGTCAGAACAGATGCAGTGGTATCTGATGGCCTGGCTGAATATAATGGAGTTCTTTGTGTGTTTTTGGTGGAAGCTATTATTTTTCAGGTAGGTTGGTCTGTACGTTGGTTGTGGTACAGGGATGTGTGGATGGAGTTGTTCTGAATACTGATCTTTGTGTCAAGGAAGTTAATGTTTGTGTGTGAGTGACTGAGTGTTAGGTTGACATTGGGGTGGAATGTATTGTAGTTCTCATGGAATTTGAGAAGTTCCTCTTCACTGGCAGTCCAGATGATAAGAATATCATTTATGTAACGGAGATAGACCAGGGGTTTTATCTGGCAGGTGGACAGGAAGTCCTCTTCCAATTTTGACATAAACAGGTTGGCATATTGTGGTGCCATTCAGGTACCAATTACAGTCCCCATTTTCTGAAGGTAGAGGAACTGTCCAAACTTGAAGTAGTTGTGGTTGAGTATAAACTTTATGAGTTTTGTTACCGGTTCCATGGCTGTGTTATTTTGTTCCAGATATCCTTGGCATGATGCTATGCCATCTGTGTGTGGAATGTTGGTATAAAGGGATTCTACATCCATAGTGGCCAGGATGGTGCTCTCTGGAATGGGGCCCAAGTCAGCTAATTTGTGGTGTCTTGAAGGAAGCTGGGTGTTCGTTTTACCAGGGATTTCAGGGTATTTTTATCACGGTGCCCGTGCTATTGTTGGCGAAATTCTGACAGCGCTACTTCCTGATGCCTTTTATTGGTTGGTGTGGCTTTGCTCCGCCCAGTACTAGTCCTTAAATACTGAGCCCTGTCACTTCTCCAGTGCCCTTTCGTGGTGTTCCCGTTGCTAAGCACTTGTTCCAGTATTTTGTGTGATTCCTGTGTATGACCCGGACTGCCTGGCTATTCTGCCTGTATACTTTCCTGCTCTGTGTACTGACCCGGCCTGGCTGACGTTCCTGCTCTGTGTACCGACCCGTATTGGCTGACGTTCCTGCTCTGTGTACCGACCCGGCATGGATGACGTTCCTGCTCTGTGTTCCAACCCGGATTGGCTGACGTTCCTGCTCTGTGTACCGACCCGGCCTGGCTGACGTTCCTGCTCTGTGTACCGACCCGGATTGGCTGATGTTCCTGCTTTGTGTACCGACCCGGCCCGGCTGACGTTCCTGCTCTGTGTACCGAACTGGTTTTGGCGGACATTCCTGCTCAGTGTATCAGCCTACTGCTCCATCCAGTATCCAGGTAAGGGCTGTCATCCGGTGTCCTCTCTGTCTACTGACAGATCCTCTGTTGCCTCGTTGCTGCCCAGGCAGCCTTGTTACTGTGACCCGGTCACCCATTGTGTCTCGTGATCCGACACCCTGGTGTGGTAGATCATCTGGTTGCACCACGGTACGCTTGACCTATTACTGCTACAAGCTGAGGTTGGAGTATTCCTGGGCGCCTTGGGCTGTTCTCACTATCTGGCAGTCGACTCCAGGCCTGAGCGTTCGTTAACCCCTTGGGGGTTGGTGTCATTATACATCGGGTCACAGTCATTGCATTCACAGTTTGGTGTTACTCCGTGCCTACAGTTGCAGTCCTCCATTACTGCTCCGACAGTCTACCTTTTGTCCTGGGCCTCTGTTTAATCTTGTGGCCTTAGTCGCTATTGTGTCACTCTCTGCTTAGTGAGTGTCCTGTGGGCCTCGCGCTATTAGGGCCTGTCTGTCCTCCTGGCCTAATAGCAACCATTTCACTGCTGTCTCATTTGGGAATCACACAAACTATACCTGACTTGTGTCAGTATAATATTATTGCTGTTATATATTTATACTGGACCCGTGTGGGTATTGGTCACTGTAACCTGACCTGTGTCAGTACTATATTGTGTACATATATTACTAGACCTGCGAGGGTTATTCCTTTTCTGTGTTTTTTCAATAAAACTGTGTTTTAGCTAAACCTACTGTGTCTGAGTGTCCATAAAACCGTTACAATTTTCTACCCAGCCAGGATATTCTCTATGAGTTTGCCAATTCCTGAAATTGGTCTTCCTGGTTTTCCTTCTTTGTGTATTTTGGTAGCATGTAGAATGAGCCTATTTTAGGATCTGCTGGTATTAGGGGTCTTATCTGTTCTCCAATGAGGGCAGTTCTCTTATGATCCTATTAAGTTGTTTTGTATAATTTTTTGTGGGATCATCTTGTAATTTCACATAGTAATTTTCATCAGAGAGTTGCCTATTTGCTTATTTAATGTAGTCCGCAGTGTTCATAATAACAACAGCTCCCCCCTTGTCTGCAGGCTTAATAACAATGTCCTGGTTATTTTTTAGTGACTGTACGGCTTTCTGTTCCTTGTAGGTTAGGCCCTCTTGCTCAAAGAATGTTATGCAGATTGCAATTCCATCTTCATATGGAATATTTTCTTAGAGTGGTTCATCATCCATTGTGTACAGAATTGTTTAATTTGGGATGGAGTCAAGTTTAGACAAATTGTTTAAGAGATTGGTGGTGTCCTGTATGTAACTGATATCTATATCAGTGAGATTCAGGCCCAGGGCCATATGCTGTCCTTAGAGCAGAGATGGACAAGATAATGTCCGTTGGCCTTATTTTATCTGGCCCTTGGGTCTGGCTGGCAACACAAATACAACAATGCTGCTATACAAATTAATATCACTTCTGGGCTTTCCTGCAAAGGAAGAATGATGTGTTTTTCACAAAGCACAAATCTGATACAAATGTTTTATTGTGGTTGGGCAGACAGCTACAAATTATACATTCTCTTTGTAGGAAGCAAACATAGTCAAGTTGATACCTTTATTGGCTAACTAAGCAGATTTAGGATGAAATCTTTCAAGACCTCTTAGTTCTTTTTCTCAGGCATGTTATCAACATACCTGTAGAAGAGGTCTTGAAAGCTTGCATCCTAAATCTGCTTAGTTAGGCAATAAAGCTATCAGATTGACTATATTTACCTCCTGTATTTCTACGGCTAACATGGTATCAACTCTCATTCTCTTTGAGAGGTAATATCTAGTGTTGAGCGAGCATGCTCGGCCGATGCTCGGATCGGCTCGAGCATCGCTCTGCTCGGCACATGTCGGTACTCGTACGAGTACCGCATGTGCTCGCCCGCCATGTTCGGGTCTCCTCCCCGCACGTTTTGCGGCTGCTGCGCAGCCAATAAACGTGCAGGGAGGCTCTGACATCGGTGTAATGCCAGCAGCCATGTTGGCTGCTGGCATTACACTGATTGGCTGGCCAGAACCCGTGGTCAGGTGCTGTATAGCACCTGACCAGCGAGTTCGGCTCAGTCTGAGCCAGGGAGAGCTGAGGATAGGAAGGGAAAGGCAGTGTAGGGAGGAAAAAAACAAAAATTGTGAAAAAAAAAGAACCAAAAGTCCTTTTTAGGACTACTGTGTGTGGGGGCAGCAGGTTATTTGGTGTGGGGGGAAAAAAACAAAAAAAAAAAAAAATATATATATATATTCTGTTTAGTGTGCAAAGTTGCAGATTAGAGCACATTGTGTTTAGTGTGCACAGTTGCAGATTAGAGCACATTCTGTTTAGTGTGCAAAGTTGCAGATTAGAGCACATTCTGTTTAGTGTGCAAAGTTGCAGATTAGAGCACATTCTGTTTAGTGTGCAAAGTTGCAGATTAGAGCACATTCTGTTTAGTCTTCAAACTAAAATATCAAAGTCACGTATTCCATTCAGTGTGCTTCGCCGCAGTGTAGCAGCACATTCTGTGTACTGTGCAGAGTTGCAGAATAGGAAGAAATACTGTTAAGTCTTCAAACTAAAATATCAAAGTCACATATTCCATTCAGTGTGCTTCGCCGCAGTGTAGCAGCACATTCTGTGTACTGTGCAGAGTTGCAGAATAGGAAGAAATACTGTTAAGTCTTCAAACTAAAATATCAAAGTCACATATTCCATTCAGTGTGCTTCGCCTCAGTGTAGCAGCACATTCTGTGTACTGTGCAGAGTTGCAGAATAGGAAGAAATACTGTTAAGTCTTCAAACTAAAATATCAAAGTCACATATTCCATTCAGTGTCTTTCACCGCCGTTTAACAGCCTATTCTGTGTACTCTGCAGAGTTGCAAAATTATAAGAAATACTGTTAAGTTTTCAAACTCAAATATTAAAGTCACATATTCCATTCAGTGTCTTTCACCGCCGTTTAACAGCCTATTCTGTGTACTCTGTACAGTTGCAGAATTATAAGAAATACTGTTAAGTTTTCAAACTAAAATATCAAAGTCACATATTCCATTCAGTGTCTTTCACCGCCGTTTAACAGCCTATTCTGTGTACTCTGCAGAGTTGCAAAATTATAAGAAATACTGTTAAGTTTTCAAACTCAAATATTAAAGTCACATATTCCATTCAGTGTCTTTCACCGCCGTTTAACAGCCTATTCTGTGTACTCTGTACAGTTGCAGAATTATAAGAAATACTGTTAAGTTTTCAAACTCAAATATTAAAGTCACATATTCCATTCAGTGTCTTTCACCGCCGTTTAACAGCCTATTCTGTGTACTCTGCAGAGTTGCAGAATTATAAGAAATAAAGAAATACTGTTAAGTTTTCAAACTCAAATATTAAAGTCACATATTCCATTCAGTGTCTTTCACCGCCGTTTAACAGCCTATTCTGTGTACTCTGCAGAGTTGCAGAATTATAAGAAATACTGTTAAGTTTTCAAACTCAAATATTAAAGTCACATATTCCATTCAGTGTGTTTCAACGCCGTTTAACAGCCTATTCTGTGTACTCTGTACAGTTGCAGAATTATAAGAAATACTGTTAAGTTTTCAAACTCAAATATTAAAGTCACATATTCCATTCAGTGTGTTTCAACGCCGTTTAACAGCCTATTCTGTGTACTCTGTACAGTTGCAGAATTATAAGAAATACTGTTAAGTTTTCAAACTCAAATATTAAAGTCACATATTCCATTCAGTGTGTTTCAACGCCGTTTAACAGCCTATTCTGTGTACTCTGTACAGTTGCAGAATTATAAGAAATACTGTTAAGTTTTCAAACTCAAATATTAAAGTCACATATTCCATTCAGTGTGTTTCAACGCCGTTTAACAGCCTATTCTGTGTACTCTGTACAGTTACAGAATTATAAGAAATACTGTTAAGTTTTCAAACTCAAATATTAAAGTCACATATTCCATTCAGTGTGTTTCAACGCCGTTTAACAGCCTATTCTGTGTACTGTGCAGAGTTGCAGAATAGGAAGAAATACTGTTAAGTCTTCAAACTAAAATATCAAAGTCACATATTCCATTCAGTGTGTTTCAACGCCGTTTAACAGCCTATTCTGTGTACTCTGTACAGTTGCAGAATTATAAGAAATACTGTTAAGTTTTCAAACTCAAATATTAAAGTCACATATTCCATTCAGTGTGTTTCAACGCCGTTTAACAGCCTATTCTGTGTACTCTGTACAGTTGCAGAATTATAAGAAATACTGTTAAGTTTTCAAACTCAAATATTAAAGTCACATATTCCATTCAGTGTCTTTCACCGCCGTTTAACAGCCTATTCTGTGTACTCTGCAGAGTTGCAGAATTATAAGAAATACTGTTAAGTTTTCAAACTCAAATATTAAAGTCACATATTCTGTGTAAGATGAAGAAGGCGGGTAAAAAGGGACGGGGAAGTGGACGTGATCCTGAAAGTTCAGGGCGCGGGTCAGGACGCGGAGAAACTGTGCCTGGTGCCAGAGCACAAGAAAGAAAGACATCCACCATACCTAGCTTCATGTCTGATTTCACAGGGCGTCGCAGGACATCACTCTCGAGGTCCGACCAGTGCGAACAGGTGGTCGGTTGGATGACAGCTGATACTGCTTCCAGTCGGTTAAGCACCACCCTGTCTTCCACCAAGTCCACTCTCAGTAGCCAAGAGTCTGGTCAACATAATCCTCACTCTGATCATCCTTCCTCCCACCATACACGGTCTGGTCAAAGAAGTGATCCCACACTGGGATATAGTGATGAGCTCGTCTCATCACCAATCCTTCATTTGACCCTCTCTCCAAGCACGCTTGCAGAGGAACATGACATCTTGTGCCCTGATTCACAACCTCTAGAGGCTACCCAATCACAAGAAGATGACAGATGTGAACGGCATTTAAGGTCAAAGGAAGTAGTGGATGATGATGATGATGATGATGAGACACAGTTGCCATTAAATCAACCACTATTTCCGTCTCAAGACCTTGTTGAGGAGAATGTTATACAGTTGTCAATGACTGAGTATGTGGTGGGATCAAGACTTGAGGAGGATGATCAGAGTGAGGAAGTGGAGGAGGACTTGGTGGACGATGAGGTGACTGACCCCACCTGGGAAGGTGTAGAGCCGAGCGATGACAGCAGTCCTGAGGGTGAGCCATCTGCAGCACCGCAACAGGCTGGAAGAGGCAGTGGTGTGGCTACAGAAAGAAGGCGGACCGCACCAAACCGGCCCGCAAATGTTCCACGGAGCACCCCCTTGCGTAAATCTACCTTGCCAAAGGGTAGGTGTTCCGCGGTATGGCGTTTTTTTAAGGAAAGTGCGGACGACAAAAGAATTGTAGTTTGCAACCTGTGCCACACCAGAATGAGCCGAGGCATGAACACTAGAAACCTCACCACCACCAGCATGATCCGACACATGGCATCCAAGCACCGTAGTAAGTGGGAGGAACGCCTGGATCGCCCACCTGTGTCTGCAGGCCACACCACTGCCTCCTCTTCCCCTGTTTTCGGTGCCGGCCAATCGCCTGTCGAAGGCGCAGGCCCGCATACCTCCCGCCCTGCACCTGTACCATCTGAAGCACCATCAGCGACCACATCCACTTCCCTGTCCCAGCACAGCGTCCAAATGTCGTTACCCCAGGCATTTGAGCGCAAGAGAAAGTACCCAGCCACCCACCCACAGGCCATAGCACTAACCTCACACCTTTCAAAATTACTGGCCATCGAAATGCTGCCATTTAGGCTTGTGGACACTGAGTCCTTCCGCAGCCTGATGGCAGCAGCTGTCCCTCGGTACGCGGTCCCCAGCCGCCACTACTTTTCCCGGTGTGCCATCCCCGCATTACACCACCATGTGTCCCGTAACATCACCCGTGCCCTGACCAACGCAGTTACTGGGAAGGTCCACTTAACGACTGACACATGGACAAGTGCTTGTGGCCAGGGACGCTACATTTCCCTGACGGCACACTGGGTGAATGTCGTGGAGGCTGGGAGCGACTCGGACCCTGGGATGGCACGGGTGCTACCCACGCCGAGGATTGCGGGCCCTACCTCCATCAGGGTTTCCACCAGCACCTACGTTATTGGCTCCTCCTCCTCCGTTTCCACCTCCGAATTCTCTACACACACCGCCACTCCCCCATCAGCCAGTAGCTGGAAGCAGTGTAGCACTGCAGTGGGGAAGCGTCAACAGGCCGTGCTGAAGCTGATCTGCCTTGGGGACAAACAGCACACGGCCTCAGAGCTGTTGCAGGGGATTAGTCACCAGACCGAGCAGTGGCTCTCGCCACTCAACCTGCAAGCAGGCATGGTTGTGTGTGATAATGGGCGTAACTTGGTGGCGGCTTTGGAGCTCGGCAAGCTCACACACGTACCATGCCTAGCGCATGTATTTAATTTAGTGGTGCAGCGATTTCTAAAAACCTACCCCAATGTGCATGATCTCTTGACCAAGGTGCGCCGCGTGTGTGCACATTTCCGTAAGTCATCAACAGCTTCGGCCGGCCTGTTGAAGCTGCAGCAGCGCTTACAATTGCCAGCTCACCGGCTGCTGTGTGACGTGAGCACGCGCTGGAACTCCACCTTCCACATGTTGGCCCGGCTTTGTGAGCAGCAGAGGGCAGTAGTGGAGTACCAGCTGTTACACGGTCGTCGCCTCTCCGTTCAACTTCCTGTAATCAGAAGTGAGGAGTGGGAATGGATGTCAGACCTCTGCGAGGTTTTACGCAATTTTGAGGAATCGACACAGATGGTGAGCGGCGATAACGCTATTATCAGTGTAACCATCCCACTTCTGTGTCTACTGAAACGCTCGCTGCTCACAATTAAAACCGACGCTTTGCATGTGGAAGAGGTGGAAATGGGGGAGGAAGAGCTTACACAAGGTGATAGCCAGAGCACCCTCACTTCGTCTTCTCAGCGACAATTGGAGGAGGCGGAGGAGGAGGAGGAGGAGGAGGAGGAAGACACGGTTGCCTCCGCTACAGAGGGTAGCCATGGAACTTTAGTTACATCTCTTCAGCGTGGGTGGGCAGAAGAGGAGGAAGAGGATGAGGATATTGAGAGTCAGCCTCCTGGTGAGGACAGCGAAATCTTGACTGTTGGTACTCTGGCACACATGGCTGACTTTATGTTAGGCTGCCTTTCCCGTGACCCACGCGTTGTACGCATTTTAGACAACACGGATTACTGGGTGTTCACCCTTCTGGACCCCCGCTACAAAGAGAATTTCTCATCTCTCATTCCTCCGGTGGAGAGGACAAGCAAAATGGTGCAATACCAGAAGGTTCTTGTTGAAAAATTGCTCCAAAATTTTCCATCTGACAACGCTGGCGGCAGAGTACGTGCTACCTTGGCCAACCGAGAAGGGGAGAAAAGGGGAGCACACAGCAGTTCCGAGAAAGGCAGGGCAACACTCTCCAAGGCGTGGGACACCTTCATGACACCCCGGCAGCACCCTCACCCTGATGCGCAGCCTAGTGTCACAAGGAGGGAAAAGTTTTGGAAGATGGTGAAGGAGTACGTAGCAGACCGTGTCAGCGTCCTCAATGATCCCTCTGTGCCTTACAACTACTGGGTGTCCAAGCTGGACACGTGGTATGAACTGGCACTCTACGCCTTGGAGGTGCTGGCCTGCCCTGCCGCCAGCGTTCTGTCTGAGCGGGTATTTAGTGCTGCTGGTGGCATCATAACAGATAAGCGTATCCGCCTTTCCACCGACAATGCTGATAGGTTGACACTTATAAAAATGAACAAGGCCTGGATTTCCCCTGACTTCTCCACTCCACTGGAGGAAAGCCCCGGGGGAACATAAACTCACTTTATATATGTTATTTACAATGATGGGAATACTCTGTATTCCCATTCACCCCTTCCACCCAAAAAACGGGTATATGGTTGACTCTTAATCTTCTCATCCTCCTCCTCCTCTTCCATATGCCCTGGGATATAATTTTTATATAGGGCCAGCTCACCAGCGTGCCCTGGGATATAATTTTTATATAGGGCCAGCTCACCAGCGGGCCCTGTGATATAATTTTTATATAGGGCCAGCTCACCAGCGGGCCCTGTTTGCCAATTTTTATATAGGTCAGCTCACCAGCGGGCCTTCTCATATAATGTTTTATTGGGTCAGCTCTCTAGCGGGCCCTCTCATATAATGTTTTATAGCGTCAGCTCACTAGCGGGCCTTCGCATATAATGTTTAGGATGGTCAGCTCTGCAGCAGACCCTCACCCATAATGTTTTAGATGGTCAGCTCAGCGCACGTTTCCCTCTTAATCATGGCCTCAGTTCTGAAAATCAAGGAAATTTTTGGGAGAATTTGCCTCTGCGCACGTTTCCCTCTTAATCATGGCCTCAGTTCTGAAAATCAAGGAAATTTTTGGGAGAATTTGCAGATGATATACAAGTAAATATACAGCAAATATTGTTTGGTAACAATTTTTCGCCTAAAGTCGTTTTTATTTTCCTTTTTGTGTGTTTTATGGTCAGTCTGTAAAAATGGCGTACTACGGGCGAAAGATCGTTCCCAGCAGCGATGTTGGAGTCCAAGGTGCATCCAGACATCCTCCCTATGCTGTCCCTGAACCATTTCTGTAGTGTTTCCATCTTTTTCTGCCCTTTTCCTATGGACCAGGCACCCTCCCCTCATCAGAGCAGGGGGTGCCTGGTGTAATGCTCGAGTCCTCCCATTGACTTCAATGGGGCTCGGATGCTCGGCCGAGCACTCGAGCCTCAGGGGGTGCTCGGTCAGAGCACCCGAACATCCGAGCATTGGGGTGCTCGCTCATCACTAGTAATATCGTGGCCAGTACAGTATTAAATAAAAAAATGGATTACTAATTCAGTCAAAATGGAACATTAACCTATGAACAACTTTAATAGAGGTGAGTGTTCCCCTTTAACATCTGGACAGGAGTGACGGTCCTGGCATATCATTGGTAGTTAAGGGGTTACCTCCTTGGATGCATTGTTTTGCATGTGTTTGAGAAGTCTTTCTTTCAAAGGGTTAAATAAATGTCTTGGTTACAATTGTAAAATGTATTATGTCTGCAAACATTGTTTTTTTTTCTTTTTTATTTGGACACACGGCATGGAAAGTTAAAGTTCACCTCTGTTTGGTATCTTATGCAGATGGTAACATCAAAGACATTGAGATTAAGATAAATATTTAAAAAATAAGGGGGTTGTCTGTTAAAGGGATAGTAATACTTGAAAATAATTTTATTTTATATTGTAGCCCTTAATAAAACATTAAAAATG
Source organism: Rhinophrynus dorsalis (assembly GCA_037306005.1). NCBI lineage: Eukaryota > Metazoa > Chordata > Amphibia > Anura > Rhinophrynidae > Rhinophrynus > Rhinophrynus dorsalis. Next base: position 64,771,879 of record CM074723.1, on the reverse strand, counting down.
ATATAATAAAGGTTTGGGAGATATTAGCAAGTAAAGTTTCCCCTTGAGTGACGTCACTGCTCAAGCCTTCAGATTTGGAACCAGTCCTTTGACCGGACGCGGCTCTCCAGAAGTGCCGAGATCACGATCTTTAAAAAGAATTTCTTCATTGTAATGGTCCACAAAGTGTGCTTGCAAGCCAGGTGCACTTTGTAGATAGTTCCAATAAAGCAGTTATTTTTAAAGATCATGATCTCGGAACTGCTAAAGAGTTGTCAGCTGATCTGTGGACCGGATTCCAAATCTGTCCACTAGATAGCAGACTTGGCCAAAACAGCCAGGAAAAGGAAACTTTACTTTATTTTACTTGCTAATATCTCCCAAACCATAAAGGTTTGGGAGATAAGACTTATATCATTTTTAATGTTTTTTTAAGGGCTACAATATAAAATAAAATTATTTTCAAGTATTACTATCCCTTTAAAATGCATTTTCAATACATTCCATTTATTACAATTAGCATTAATATAGTTGCTTTAAGGACCATAGGGGTATACAATGCATACACCATCAGTCTTTAACGGGTTAACATTATACAGATGAATGCCAAGTGTCATCTAGGTATTTATAACTAGGGATGGGTGAATAGTCCCATTTTGTTTTATCTGGTAATTTTCAAACAAAATACTAGGGAGCGAAAGGTCCAGTCATGCTCCAGAGAAAACAACAGTGAAAACCATGTGGTTATCCACTTTTTCGCAGGAAATTCTGCTTTAAAAAAGCAGTTAAAATGTTTACAATTTTTTCAAAGGCAACAAACCTTTCAACCCTTTACTTACATGTTTTTCGCCTTTTCAAAATAAAAATGTGATGTTTTCCAGGAAGTGAAACACAATACAAGCAGCTACAGAGAGAGAGAGAGAGAGAGAGAGAGAGAGAGAGAGAGAGAGGGTGCTAGGCTGTTGTGCTGTGAATTATATAGCAAAAATCAGGCAGGAGAGGCTCATAGTGACTGCTATCACTATGAGCAACTAGACTATTAATAAAAAGAGGAGCTGGAAGGATCATTATGCTTCCACTGAGTCTGAGGAGGAGAAAGTGACCACTGCCAACATTAAAGAGTCTAGATGCCCTTATTTCCCAGACCCAATGATGGGCAGTCCCCCTACATCTCCCGTAGGGATCTTGGGGAAATTTGTGTAATGGGCAGAGGCAGAGGAGGGTAGTAGTGTTGGCATGACAAGTCAGCTAACTGTGCCTACTGCCAGTGCAGCACTGCCAGGGTGTGTTGTGATTCTCAGGAATAATTAAAACACAAAATCAACAACTTCTTTCCCCAAACTTCCCCAGCACAGAGACAATAAAAGCAAAGTCAGCAAGCAAATTGGACCCCAGCTGCCTGTGTCTTGCCAGTCAGTCACATCAAATTTTGGGGTATTTGGGGTCAACCGCCTCCGTCCCTTCTTCTCCCCCAGAGTGCCCCCAGACTTCCCTAATACAGAGAATAAATGTCCTACCTAAAAGACTCCCTAAACCACGCTTCAGTTACCATCTATTTGCCTTTCTTCTGTAGCGCAAAAACTTGCTGCTTTCTCTCTCACAAACACAGAATGGTATGCTGTGAGAAGCGGACACTCTTTATATGGCTGTGGATAAGTAGGGAAAACTTTCATGTGGTGGGAAAAATTTTTCTTCCCATTGATTTCAATGCACTGAACTAGGCAAAAAAAGCAGGAAAATGGCACTTTTCACTGGAAATTATTTACCAAGCAGAAGGTGGCATTTTTCATCAATTTTGGTTTGAGGCAAGAGTTATCACTGTGAGAAAAATAGTCTCACACACAGGACCTCAGGGGGGAGGGAAAAAGTAGAGAAAAATGGCCTCTTTCTTCTTCTCCCCTACATTACCCTTCACTGGCTGGGACAGAGAATGATGTTGCTGCTATTGTTGCTACTGCCTTAGAAGCAGCACTACAACTAGGACCATGAGTATTGCTGCTGGCAAGCAGAACGTGTACTAGTCCCGAATCACTGGACCCAATTCCCACGGTGGTCTGTGACACACTAGCCTGCTCCTCAGCATCCTGCTGCCCTTGCAACTCAGCAGCAGCAATTATAGCAGCAGCCAACGATCATAGAGACTGCATCTAAGTGGGCTGCAGACAAGTGAGAGTCTGAAAGAATCTGGTTAAGTACAAGAGAGTGTTTGGTGTTTATTAGTGTTGAGCGAGCGTGCTCGGCCGATGCTCGGATCGGCTCGAGCATCGCTCTGCTCGGCACATGGCGGTACTCGTACGAGTACCGCCATGTGCTCGCCCGACATGTTCGGGTGAAGAGGATCTGTGCCGGAAGAGGCACAGATCCGAAGACGCTCCGCTGGACCACCAGGGAATGGAGGTACGGGGGCATTGCGGAGATGAAGGGGGCATTGCGGAGATGAAGGGGGACATTGTGGAAGAGGGGCATAGACTCTATGCCCCTCTTCCACAATGTCCCCCTTCATCTCCGCTATGCCCGTCTTCCACAATGTGCCCCTTCATCTCCGCTATGCCCCTCTTCCACAATGTCCCCCTTCATCTCCTATGCCATAGAGGAGATGAAGGGGGACATTGTGGAAGAGGGGCATAGACTCTATGCCCCTCTTCCACAATGTCCCCCTTCATCTCCGCTATGCCCCTCTTCCACAATGTCCCCCTTCATCTCCGCTATGGCATAGGAGATGAAGGGGGACATTGTGGAAGAGGGGCATAGCGGAGATGAAGGGGGACATTGACCAGGCACCCTCCGCTCATCAGAGCAGGGGGTGCCTGGTTTAATGCTCGAGTGCTCCCATTCATTTGAATGGGGCTCGGGTGCTCGGCCGAGCACTCGAGCATCAGGGGGTGCTCGGTCAGAGCACCCGAGCACCCGAGCATCGGGGTGCTCGCTCATCCCTAGTGTTTATTAAGGGTTTAAAAAACCCCAAAAAACTGTATATTCATTTTGAGTTGGTATTGCAAGGGTAAAAAACCAACTGTTTACTGAGTTTTTCTCTGGTTTGTGTGATTAAGGGTGATTGCTAAGGGGAGTCACCTGGCTGTGGTGCTACAATAAATACAGTCCCATAGCTCATCTGAGCTTGCTCATAGAGACTGCATCTAAGTGGACTCCAGACAAGTGAGAGTCTGAAAGAATCTGGAGTTAGAATAGAAGCAGGAGTAGGAAATCAGCAGAGCTCTGTGGTGAAGGTAATTTCAAGGGATTACTGCATTCACATTTAAATTTGGTTTACTTTACCTTAGAGTGAGCATTAGAGGACAGTATAAATCTATTTGAATTGTAAAACCAAGCATGCATGATAGCAGGTTAGACAATCTCATGCAGTGCACCTCTTGTCACATGTTTGAACACTTGGAGCAAGTGTTCCAGGGGTCATACCTCTGTGCCAATGTGAGCATATTTTCTTTTTAGAGTCTAAGGTATTGGATTTGGAAATAAATATTGCAACATCGCCGGACGTTGGAAACCTGGAGCATGTAGTATGTGGGGTTAGTGGCGAAGAGGGTGGAGTAGTAGATGAGGAGTGACAGGTAGGCAGCTGGGTAACAGTAAGGAGGGGAAGTAGTGGGCAGAGGAAGAGGAAGGCCAGTTCTAAGTTGACTCAGTCCAACAGATTGTGTGAAGATGTTGATGAGGATAGCTCAGAACTGGCAATACTGGAGAGGGCTGATTCCTCTAGCAGCCAGGGGAACAGTCCTCCTTCCTGGTTAGATGAGATAAAGAGTAGGCAGAAACCAAGGCAGGTGGTGGTAATAGGGGACTCTATTATTAGGAGGGTAGATAGGGTAATCTGCTGCCAGGAACGTGAATGCCGAACAGTATGCTGTCTTCTGGGTGCTCGGGTTCAGCATATTGCAGACATGGCTGACAGATTATTGGGAGGGGCCGGAAGCAATCCAGCTGTCTTGGTACATATTGGTACCAATGACAAAGTAAGAGGAAGATGGAGGTCCCTAAAGAATAATTTCAGGGATTTAGAGTGCAAACTGAAGGCAAGGACCTCTAAGGTAGAGTTTTCTGAAATACTACCTGTGACATGCACCAATGCAGGTAGGCAGAGGGAGCTTAATGCATGGCTCAATCTTTTGCGTAGTAAGGAGAGTTTTGTGTTTTTAGAGCACTGGGCTGACTTTGCTTAGGGTACAATCTATATGGAAGTGATGGATTGCACCTAAATGGTAGAGGAGCCTCTGTGCTAGGGGAGAGAATGCTAAGACGTTTGGAGGAGCTTTTAAACTAGGAAAGGAGGGGTATCGATAGCTATAATTGGGTAGATAGAGTAGATAGGTACTAGGTCCAAGCAAACGATCATGAGGGTGGAGAAAGGGTGTAGATAAGTGTAGTCAATAGGGAGGAACTCCTATTAAATGAAGATGTAGAAAAAAGGCATGTAAGGGGTAAAATATATAAAGACTTCAAAATGAATTGTATGCTAGCAAATGCAAGAAGGATGGTAGATAAAATAGGAGAACTAGAATTGCTGGTTGTTAATAAGCAATTGGACATAATTGGTATAACAGTAACACGGTGGAATGATACACATGATTGGACTGTAAATATAGAGAGCTATTCCCTGTTTTGGAGAGACTGGATTAATAGAAAAGGGGAAGGTGTGTGCTTATATTTGAATCCAGAGCTAAATCCAGTTGTGAGGGATGATATTAGTGAGGAAACTGGTCATAATGTGGAGTCCTTGTGGGTAGAAATTGAGACAATGTGGTGCAAAAGGTAAAAAAGGTGCTGCTGGATATATGACACAAACCACCAAATATTAATGACAATGATGAGGCCCATCTGCTATTGCAGATGAGGAAAGCTGCCCAGCTTGGGCATACTATAATTATGGGAGATTCTAATTATCCAGATATCGACTGGGAAAATGAGACCTATCAGAATACTAAAGGAAGCAGGTTCGAGAAAACTACATGTCACAAATGGTGGAAGTGCTGACATAAGTGCCACATAAACCTTAACCCTTTGAGTACCAGAGTGGTACAGAATGCATCGCTTTGCAATGCATTCCATACTACTCTGGCACTCAGATTTAAGGTAGTGTTTATGTTGGATGGGCTTAATGAGAGCAGACATGCCAAGTGTGATCCCAGTTCTTACCCCTATTCACAATGTTTTCATGCATTCTTCGTATTTCATTTGTTGATAATTGCATAGTTCCTCCCAGCTCTTAAGTAAAAATATTCCAACAGCCATGATTTTAGAGGAGGTGGAGGGTTTCCACAGCAGTTAGTGTTGACCGAGCATGCTCGGCCGATGCTCGGATCGGCTCGAGCATCGCTCTGCTCGGCACATGGCGGTACTCGTACGAGTACCGCATGTGCTCGCCCGCCATGTTCGGGTCTCCTCCCCGCACGTTTTGCGGCTGCTGCGCAGCCAATAAACGTGCAGGGAGGCTCTGACATCGGTGTAATGCCAGCAGCCATGTTGGCTGCTGGCATTACACTGATTGGCTGGCCAGAACCCATGGTCGGGTGCTGTATAGCACCTGACCAGCGAGTTCGGCTCAGTCTTAGCCAGGGAGAGATGAGGATAGGAAGGGAAAGTCAGTGTAGGGAGAAAAAAAGCAAAATTGTGAAAAAAAAAGAACCAAAAGTCCTTTTTAGGACTACTGTGTGTGGGGGCAGCAGGTTATTTTGTGTGGGGGGAAAAAAACAAAAAAACAAAAATTTCATATATTCTGTTTAGTGTGCAAAGTTGCAGATTAGAGCACATTCTGTTTAGTGTGCAAAGTTGCAGATTAGAGCACATTCTGTTTAGTGTGCAAAGTTGCAGATTAGAGCACATTCTGTTTAGTGTGCAAAGTTGCAGATTAGAGCACATTCTGTTAAGTCTTCAAACTAAAATATCAAAGTCACATATTCCATTCAGTGTGCATCGCCGCAGTTTAGCAGCACATTCTGTGTACTGTGCAGAGTTGCAGAATAGGAAGAAATACTGTTAAGTCTTCAAACTAAAATATCAAAGTCACATATTCCATTCAGTGTGCTTCGCCGCAGTTTAGCAGCACATTCTGTGGACTGTGCAGAGTTGCAGAATAGGAAGAAATACTGTTAAGTCTTCAAACTAAAATATCAAAGTCACATATTCCATTCAGTGTGCTTCGCCGCAGTTTAGCAGCACATTCTGTGTACTGTGCAGAGTTGCAGAATAGGAAGAAATACTGTTAAGTCTTCAAACTAAAATTTCAAAGTCACATATTCCATTCAGTGTGCGTCGCCGCAGTTTAGCAGCACATTCTGTGTACTGTGCAGAGTTGCAGAATAGGAAGAAATACTGTTAAGTCTTCAAACTAAAATATCAAAGTCACATATTCCATTCAGTGTGCGTCACCGCAGTTTAGCAGCACATTCTGTGTACTCTGCACAGTTGCAGAATAGGAAGAAATACTGTTAAGTCTTCAAACTAAAATATCAAAGTCACATATTCCATTCAGTGTGCGTCACCGCAGTTTAGCAGCCTATTCTGTGTACTCTGCACAGTTGCAGAATAGGAAGAAATACTGTTAAGTTTTCAAACTCAAATATTAAAGTCACATATTCCATTCAGTGTGTGTCACCACAGTTTAGCAGCCTATTCTGTGTACTCTGCACAGTTGCAGAATAGGAAGAAATACTGTTAAGTTTTCAAACTAAAATATTAAAGTCACATATTCCATTCAGTGTGTGTCACTGCAGTTTAGCAGCCTATTCTGTGTACTCTGCACAGTTGCAGAATAGGAAGAAATACTGTTAAGTTTTCAAACTCAAATATTAAAGTCACATATTCCATTCAGTGTGCTTCGCCGCAGTTTAGCAGCACATTCTGTGTACTGTGCAGAGTTGCAGAATAGGAAGAAATACTGTTAAGTCTTCAAACTAAAATATCAAAGTCACATATTCCATTCAGTGTGCGTCACCGCAGTTTAGCAGCACATTCTGTGTACTGTGCACAGTTGCAGAATAGGAAGAAATACTGTTAAGTCTTCAAACTAAAATATCAAAGTCACATATTCCATTCAGTGTGCGTCACCGCAGTTTAGCAGCCTATTCTGTGTACTCTGCACAGTTGCAGAATAGGAAGAAATACTGTTAAGTTTTCAAACTCAAATATTAAAGTCACATATTCCATTCAGTGTGTGTCACCGCAGTTTAGCAGCCTATTCTGTGTACTCTGCACAGTTGCAGAATAGGAAGAAATACTGTTAAGTTTTCAAACTCAAATATTAAAGTCACATATTCCATTCAGTGTGCGTCACCGCAGTTTAGCAGCCTATTCTGTGTACTCTGCACAGTTGCAGAATAGGAAGAAATACTGTTAAGTCTTCAAACTCAAATATTAAAGTCACATATTCCATTCAGTGTGCGTCACCGCAGTTTAGCAGCCTATTCTGTGTACTCTGCACAGTTGCAGAATAGGAAGAAATACTGTTAAGTTTTCAAACTCAAATATTAAAGTCACATATTCCATTCAGTGTGCGTCACCGCAGTTTAGCAGCCTATTCTGTGTACTCTGCACAGTTGCAGAATAGGAAGAAATACTGTTAAGTTTTCAAACTCAAATATTAAAGTCACATATTCCATTCAGTGTGTGTCACCGCAGTTTAGCAGCCTATTCTGTGTACTCTGCACAGTTGCAGAATAGGAAGAAATACTGTTAAGTTTTCAAACTCAAATATTAAAGTCACATATTCCATTCAGTGTGTGTCACCGCAGTTTAGCAGCCTATTCTGTGTACTCTGCACAGTTGCAGAATAGGAAGAAATACTGTTAAGTTTTCAAACTCAAATATTAAAGTCACATATTCCATTCAGTGTGTGTCACCGCAGTTTAGCAGCCTATTCTGTGTACTCTGCACAGTTGCAGAATAGGAAGAAATACTGTTAAGTTTTCAAACTCAAATATTAAAGTCACATATTCCGTGTAAGATGAAGAAGGCGGGTAAAAAGGGATGGGGAAGTGGACGTGATCCTGATAGTTCAGGGCGCGGGTCAGGACGCGGAGAAACTGTGCCTGGTGCCAGAGCACAAGAAAGAAAGACATCCACCATACCTAGCTTCATGTCTCATTTTACAGGGCGTCGCAGGACATCACTCTCGAGGTCCGACCACTGCGAACAGGTGGTCGGTTGGATGTCAGCTGATACTGCTTCCAGTCGGTTAAGCACCACCCTGTCTTCCACCAAGTCCACTCTCAGTAGCCAAGAGTCTGGTCAACATAATCCTCACTCTGATCATCCTTCCTCCCACCATAGACGGTCTGGTCAAAGAAGTGATCCCACACTGGGATATAGTGAGGAGCTCGTCTCATCACCAATCCTTCATTTGACCCTCTCTCCAAGCACGCTTGCAGAGGAACATGACATCTTGTGCCCTGATTCACAACCTCTAGAGGGTACCCAATCACAAGAAGATGACAGATGTGAACAGCATTTAAGGTCAAAGGAAGTAGTGGATGATGATGATGATGATGAGACACAGTTGCCATTAAATCAACCACTATTACTGTCTCAAGACCTTGTTGAGGAGAATGTTATACAGTTGTCAATGACTGAGTATGTGGTGGGATCAAGACATGGGGAGGATGATCAGAGTGAGGAAGTGGAGGAGGACTTGGTGGACGATGAGGTGACTGACCCCACCTGGGAAGGTGTAGAGCCGAGCGATGACAGCAGTCCTGAGGGTGAGCCATCTGCAGCACCGCAACAGGCTGGAAGAGGCAGTGGTGTGGCTACAGAAAGAAGGCGGACCGCACCAAACCGGCCCGCAAATGTTCCACGGAGCACCCCCTTGCGTAAATCTCCCTTGCCAAAGGGTAGGTGTTCCGCGGTATGGCGTTTTTTTAAGGAAAGTGCGGACGACAAAAGAATTGTAGTTTGCAACCTGTGCCACACCAGAATGAGCCGAGGCATGAACACTAGAAACCTCACCACCACCAGCATGATCCGACACATGGCATCCAAGCACCGTAGTAAGTGGGAGGAACGCCTGGATCGCCCATCTGTGTCTGCAGGCCACACCACTGCCTCCTCTTCCCCTGTTTTCGGTGCCGGCCAATTGCCTGTCGAAGGCGCAGGCCCGCATACCTCCCGCCCTGCACCTGTACCATCTGAAGCACCATCAGCGACCACATCCACTTCCCTGTCCCAGCACAGCGTCCAAATTTCGTTACCCCAGGCATTTGAGCGCAAGCGAAAATACCCAGCCACCCACCCACAGGCCATAGCACTAACCTCACACCTTTCCAAATTACTGGCCATCGAAATGCTGCCATTTAGGCTTGTGGACACTGAGTCCTTCCGCAGCCTGATGGCAGCAGCTGTCCCTCGGTACGCGGTCCCCAGCCGCCACTACTTTTCCCGGTGTGCCATCCCCGCATTACACCACCATGTGTCCCGTAACATCACCCGTGCCCTGACCAACGCAGTTACTGGGAAGGTCCACTTAACGACTGACACATGGACAAGTGCTTGTGGCCAGGGACGCTACATTTCCCTGACGGCACACTGGGTGAATGTCGTGGAGGCTGGGAGCGACTCGGACCCTGGGATGGCACGGGTGCTACCCACGCCGAGGATTGCGGGCCCTACCTCCATCAGGGTTTCTGCCAGCACCTACGTTATTGGCTCCTCCTCCTCCGTTTCCACCTCCGAATTCTCTACACGCAGCGCCACTCCCCCATCAGCCAGTAGCTGGAAGCAGTGTAGCACTGCAGTGGGGAAGCGTCAACAGGCCGTGCTGAAGCTGATCTGCCTTGGGGACAAACAGCACACGGCCTCAGAGCTGTTGCAGGGGATTAGTCACCAGACCGAGCAGTGGCTCTCGCCACTCAACCTGCAACCAGGCTTGGTGGCGGCTTTGGAGCTCGGTAAGCTCACACACGTACCATGCCTAGCGCATGTATTTAATTTAGTGGTTCAGCGATTTCTAAAAACCTACCCCAATGTGCATGATCTCTTGACCAAGGTGCGCCGCGTGTGTGCACATTTCCGTAAGTCATCTACAGCTTCGGCCGGCCTGTTGAAGCTGCAGCAGCGCTTACAATTGCCAGCTCACCGGCTGCTGTGTGATGTGAGCACGCGCTGGAACTCCACCTTCCACATGTTGGCCCGGCTTTGTGAGCAGCAGAGGGCAGTAGTGGAGTACCAGCTGTTACACGGTCGTCGCCTCTCCGTTCAACTTCCTGTAATCAGAAGTGAGGAGTGGGAATGGATGTCAGACCTCTGTGAGGTTTTACGCAATTTTGAGGAATCGACACAGATGGTGAGCGGCGATAACGCTATTATCAGTGTAACCATCCCACTTCTGTGTCTACTGAAACGCTCGCTGCTCACAATTAAAACCGACGCTTTGCATGTGGAAGAGGTGGAAATGGGGGAGGAAGAGCTTACACAAGGTGATAGCCAGAGCACCCTCACTTCGTCTTCTCAGCGACAATTGGAGGAGGCGGAGGAGGAGGAGGAGGAAGACACGGTTGCCTCCGCTACAGAGGGTAGCCATGGAACTTTAGTTCCATCTCTTCAGCGTGGGTGGGCAGAAGAGGAGGAAGAGGATGAGGAGATTGAGAGTCATCCTCCTGGTGAGGACAGCGAAATCTTGACTGTTGGTACTCTGGCACACATGGCTGACTTTATGTTAGGCTGCCTTTCCCGTGACCCACGCGTTGTACGCATTTTAGACAACACGGATTACTGGGTGTTCCCCCTTCTGGACCCCCGCTACAAAGAGAATTTCTCATCTCTCATTCCTCCGGTGGAGAGGACAAGCAAAATGGTGCAATACCAGAAGGTTCTTGTTGAAAAATTGCTCCAAAATTTTCCATCTGACAACGCTGGCGGCAGAGTACGTGCTACCTTGGCCAACCGAGAAGGGGAGAAAAGGGGAGCACACAGCAGTTCCGAGAAAGGCAGGGCAACACTCTCCAAGGCGTGGGACACCTTCATGACATCCCGCCAGCACCCTCACCCTGATGCGCAGCCTAGTGTCACAAGGAGGGAAAAGTTTTGGAAGATGGTGAAGGAGTACGTAGCAGACCGTGTCAGCGTCCTCAATGATCCCTCTGTGCCTTACAACTACTGGGTGTCCAAGCTGGACACGTGGTATGAACTGGCACTCTACGCCTTGGAGGTGCTGGCCTGCCCTGCCACCAGCGTTCTGTCTGAGCGGGTATTTAGTGCTGCTGGTGGCATCATAACAGATAAGCGTATCCGCCTTTCCACCGACAATGCTGATAGGTTGACACTTATAAAAATGAACAAGGCCTGGATTTCCCCTGACTTCTCCACTCCACTGGAGGAAAGCCCCGGGGGAACATAAACTCACTTTATATATGTTATTTACAATGATGGGAATACTCTGTATTCCCATTCACCCCTTCCACCCAAAAAACGGGTATATGGTTGACTCTTAATCTTCTCATCCTCCTCCTCCTCTTCCATATGCCCTGGGATATAATTTTTATATAGGGCCAGCTCACCAGCGGGCCCTGTGGTATAATTTTTATATAGGGCCAGCTCACCAGCGGGCCCTGTTTGACAATTTTTATATAGGTCAGCTCACCAGCGGGCCTTCTCATATAATGTTTTATTGGGTCAGCTCTCTAGCGGGCCCTCTCATATAATGTTTTATAGCGTCAGCTCACTAGCGGGCCTTCGCATATAATGTTTAGGATGGTCAGCTCCGCAGCAGACCCTCACCCATAATGTTTTAGATGGTCAGCTCAGCGCACGTTTCCCTCTTAATCATGGCCCCAGTTCAGAAAAATCAAGGAAAGTTTTGGGAGAATTTGCCTTTGCGCACGTTTCCCTCTTAATCATGGCCTCAGTTCAATAAAATCAAGGAAATTTTTGGGATAATTTGCCTCTGCGCACGTTTCCCTCTTAATCATGGCCTCAGTTCAGAAAATCAAGGAAATTTTTGGGAGAATTTGCCTCTGCGCACGTTTCCCTCTTAATCATGGCCTCAGTTCAGAAAATCAAGGAAATTTTTGGGAGAATTTGCCTCTGCGCACGTTTCCCTCTTAATCATGGCCTCAGTTCAGAAAATCAAGGAAATTTTTGGGATAATTTGCCTCTGCGCACGTTTCCCTCTTAATCATGGCCTCAGTTCAGAAAATCAAGGAAATTTTTGGGATAATTTGCCTCTGCGCACGTTTCCCTCTTAATCATGGCCTCAGTTCAGAAAATCAAGGAAATTTTTGGGAGAATTTGCAGATGATATACAAGTAAATATACAGCAAATATTGTTTGGTAACAATTTTTCGCCTAAAGTCGTTTTTATTTTCCTTTTTGTGTGTTTTACGGTCAGTCTGTAAAAATGGCGTACTACGGGCGAAAGATCGTTCCCAGCAGCGATGTTGGAGTCCAAGATGCATCCAGACATCCTCCCTATGCTGTCCCTGAACCATTTCTGTGGTGTTTCCATCCTTTTCTGCCCTTTTCCTATGGACCAGGCACCCTCCCCTCATCAGAGCAGGGGGTGCCTGGTGTAATGCTCGAGTCCTCCCATTGACTTCAATGGGGCTCGGGTGCTCGGCCGAGCACTCGAGCCTCCGGGGGCGCTCGGTCAGAGCACCCGAACACCCGAGCACTGGGGTGCTCGCTCGTCACTAACAGCAGTACATGTCAGAGCTGGCCATACATGCTGTTTTGTTTCCATGTACTCAAATGGGCCATCGTTATGGTCTAGAACATAGGTTTGCTGCTAGTATGATATAAATATTTCATATGGAGCAGCGTCACTCCTTGGAGGTAGATGGTGTTCATGTGCATCAGTATCTAACTCATATTCTGAGAGCATTTGCAAATACTACATACTGATATCCACTGATGGAAATTATACCTAGTAAGGAGTGACAATCTTATGGTCTGTACTCTTACTACTTGTCCATCTATCTGTGGGTAGTTGAACTTTATTGCTGAATAATGTTTCCAGCCCTTTGCAATGACACCAACCGTCTGTTTGTACAAATCTGGCACAACCATCTTTGAAATATAACTGTGGTTTGGGACATGCCAGTGGGGTGCAACACATGACATCAGTTTATTAAAACCTGTGTTTTCTACAAAAGAATAGGGCAGCGTGTAACTGACAAAATGTTGGCAGGTTTGCCATTCTACGGGATTCTTTATTGCAGTTTTTTTTTACTGCTTTCTAAGAACTCAGTAAGGATAAGCTGGGAACAAAAAGAAGACCTCTATAACTTAATTGCTTTGACAACATGACTACTACTGGTGGTGGTGGTGGTGGTGGAGGAGGGGGGTCTGGCACTTATGGGGACTCTATGATTCTTGTCACCTCCATCTCAGTTGGACATCCTCCTCCATACTTTGCATTTTTCACAATATTTTTGTAAGGAAAATGTTCCATTCTAATACATTTATAACACTACTATTATATGCCCAATGACCCAGCAGAATTTTAGGAGTGTACTGAAGCTAATCATCACATATCTGAAGTGTTGCTGTTGTACTTCCCAGACAAAGCTGTTATTGAGATCTCAATGAGGATGTGCCTCTATGTTATCCTGCTTTCCCCCTGCCCACATTTTTTTTACAGACACAACAGACAGCAACTTGTTTACCTTTTGGATTGTTAGTGAGAGACTGAGGGGTTCCCAAAGGACTTACTACTAAGGGGGCTAGATACTGCAATAATACTAGCAGCAGGTATCAGTGGCATTGCACTTTGAAAAGCAGATAAAGCACTTATAGAAAGGGGCATGGATGTTGATTATCTGTGTTACCTCTTAGATAGTAATAGTGAATGTGATTAGCTGGTGGTTGGACTTGGAAGTGGTGACACTGGTGTTGAAGACCAAAACAATGATGGTGCATAGTCAGACTTTCCAGCTGATCTCTAAACAAGTTGATAAACAGGCATATTCCCCATTTTCAGTGGGGGAAGGCTGAGCAATTTTCTTTTAGTAAATGTTTTAGGTCATATCAACATCACTTTAATCTGTATCAGAAGTAGGGGAGGACACTGGAGAGACATATTCTAAATCAAAATCATCATCATCAATAATTAGGCCATCAGCAGCAGCATCATGTTATCATTCTCTCTCCACTGTTTTCATATTCTTATACATTTTTTAAAGTCTGACTAATGGTGTTTATAGAACATTGGACACTAGGTTGTGGTGGGGTTAACAGTCACTCTCTGATGCATCAGTTGGTGTCACTGCTAAATCCTCCCCTTCTATGGCAACAACATTAGAATGTAATTTGTCAACATTTTTAGTTTTGTTAAAATGTTTAGTACTGTTACTGGTGGTGGTGGACCTTTTCATATCATTTTAAGAACAGTACCAACATAATTTATTGGCAAGCTGCAGCAAACATGGCCACAGCCAGTTTGTGTAGTATGACTTTACTCCCACTAACATGTTCATGCATTTCTCGTACTCATTTCCCCTCACGCCTGTCCCTCACAGGTTTGGAGGATATAATTACAGTATTGCTGATTTTTACAGTACAGTACACAACAGTGCTGTTAGCCTATGGATTCATGATTTGTACATATGTAAATAATGTATGATGTTCAGGTCTAGGATCTCTGTCACCTACCAGTTGTTTTTTTTCTTAATAGTCAATATCGTTCACTGGTCTACAAAGAAATCACATCCACACTCGTTACAACTGCAAGCAACTAAAGTCCCCCTGTATACTTGTCTGCCTCCACATATAGATAGTTTAAAACTTTCAGCAGCAACAGCTTTTGCTTTCTCTCCCAGTTTGACCTCAGTAGTGACAGTGCAGTACAGGATAAGGATGGATCTGTTAACTTTAGGATCAGTAGCTTTCAGAAAAGAATAAATCACATTGCAAAGCAGTCGGTGTAGTGCTGCAGTACCACCACACCTCAGGATACGCGTGTGCCTTTTGTTCTTTGGATTTAGGAGTGAGTATGTGTGTGACAGTATGTCAAGTTGTATTTGCTTGATTGTCTTGAATGTATGATATATTATTTCCGCCTGTGTAGTAACTGTCAGCCACTCAGTCAGTCTCGGTAGAGTCTCAGATTCTGCCAGGTCAGGTTGGAACTCAGATGACCTGCCTGTCTAACTGTCAGCTATCAGTCAGAAAGGTTTTTTTGTTTTTATTTATTTATTTATTACTCTCCTCTATTTGCTCGTCTGAATACATCAGCTAGAATGTAAAATTCAGCTGCATTCTCTCTCTCTCAAGCATAGACTGACAATACGTAATAAATAGGGATGGGCGAACATTTCTGCCTCATACAAATCGGTGAATAATGGCACTTCCTACTTGGTGAATAATTTCCCATGAAATGCGCAGTTTTTCCGCTTTTTTCACCTAGCTCATTCCATTGAAACCAATGGGAACATTGAATTTACACACAGAAAATACCAAATATTATTTTATTTCCCAAAGACATAGCATTAAAGGGGCATGAGGGTGCCTCTGTTGATGGGGTGTGGAGAAAGAATCAGTTGAACAGGGAATTTTATTTGGGGGTGGGGTTGTTTACTGGGCAGTTAATAAAAAAATAAATCATAAATACAATGAAAAAAACATAAGACATTGTATAAAAGGGGTCTGTGTTGGTGGGTGGAGTCTGGGGAATGAATCAGTTGAACAAGGAATTTGTTTTGTGGGGTTTCTTCACTGGTTTTGGGGGGACAGTTAATAAAAAACATAAAATACAATAAAATAAATTTGTATGTAAAATGATAGAGACAGGAACCCCCTGACATAAGCTGCCACTGGGGTGGACTGATACTTGACAGAGTATTTTGTAGAGGATGGTTTGTTAGATTTGTTGTTAGAGGCCCAAGCCCTGACGAAACATTGGTTTGTAGGACTTAGACTTATTAGAGGCAAATGCCCTGAAGAAACATTAGTTTGTAAGACTTAACCTTGTTTGGGACAAGCCCTAAGGAAACATTTATTTGTAGGACTTAAGCTTGTTTGGCATTAGCCCTAAGGAAACATTGATATGTAGGACTTAGGCTTGTTAGAAACTAACCCCCAAAAATGTTTATTTTTTTTATTATATTTTTTTAAGCACAAGCCCTGAGATAAAAATGCCCTACTGACCTATTGCCAGCAGGTCGTGTTGAGTTGGCCAGTGGCCATTGTCGAATGTCCTCCTGAGTCCATAATTGTGGAATTTGCAACTGCTGTTCTTGCTGCTGCTGCTAAGATGTTTTAGCAGCAGGATGATTAGGCAGCTGAAGGGGAATGGGATCAACAGTAGTAGTAACACGGTTGATGGATTTCCACTCTGATCTCCCGTTATACCCCACCCCGCCACTTACGTTCAGCCAATGACTGTCTTCTCTCAGCTCCTTTTGTCTCTACAACTCTGTAACGTGTCAAACCTTTTTCTCTCATTGCTCTGTATCTATGGAATGCTCTACCATCCAACCTGCGCCACTGCACCTCTCTGATAACCTTCAAATCTCACTTGAAAATGCACCTCTTGGATAAAATCGCAGCATGTTAGAAGGCACTAATGTTGTACAATGAACGCTCTTATAAATTATTTACATTACTGATGTCCTCTATCATCATCAGAACTAGCACTGTATTCAGCACTTGACTACGCTCAGCCTGTGATTCAGTGGGGCCTTTGTCAGTACTACTTCCTGAGCGCACCGTCTATGGTGTTACTACCTGTCAGTACTCTCTCTGCTGCACCAGATACCAGGCTGCCTTACCCGGTATTTGGTAAGGCCGGTAGAGCCGCCTCTGTTCCTTGTTGCACCAGTCACTAGGCTGCCTTACCCGATATTCGGTAAGGCCGGTAGAGCCTCCTCTTTTCCTTGTTGCACCAGTCTCCAGGCTGCCTTACCCGGTATTCGGTAAGGCCGGTAGAGCCTCCTCTGTTTCCTGTTGCGCCAGTCACTAGGCTGACTTACCTGGTATTCGGTAAGGCCGGTAGAGCCTCCTCAGTTCCTTGTTGCACCAGTCTCCAGGCTGCCTTACCCGGTATTCGGTAAGGCCGGTAGAGCCTCCTCTGTTTCCTGTTGCACCAGTCATTAGGCTGACTTACCTGGTATTCGGTAAGGCCGGTAGAGCCTCCTCTGTTCCTTGTTGCACCAGTGTCTAGGCTCCCTTACCCGGTATTTGGTAAGGCCGGTAGAGCCTCCTCTAATTACTGTAGCACCAGTTACCCTGCTGCCTTACCCGGTAATCGGTAAGGCCGGTAGAGCCGCATTATTTGTATTGCTATCTGTATGCCCTGACCTGTGTCAAACTATCTTACTGCTGCTTGTAGAGTTTGGACCCGTGAAGGGCCTTGTTGCGCTTTATATTGCCTAATAAAGCTTTTCTATTTTATCCTACCAAATTGACTGAGTGTTCAATAAAACTGTGACAGGTGTGTTTCCTCCTTTCGTCTTCTCACTGACTTCTCACAAATTGTGCACAGTGCAGTTGGTGATCACTGCACTGTGCCTGCCCCAAGAGAAAAATAGCCCCACTCTCATGACTTCAGGGTATAAGGATAGGGAACAGGTGGAGAAGAATGGCCTCTTTATTCTTGTCCTCCACATTCCCCTTTACTGTCTGTGGCAGTGGATGATGTTGCTGCTGTTGCGCTACTGCCTCAGAATCAGCACTGCAACTAGGATCAGGAGTATTGCTGCCGCCGGCAAGTGGAACCTGTCCTAGTCCCGCATCAATTTTTGACCCTATTCCCATTGTGTCCACAGTGGTCTGTGGCATACTAGCTTGCTCCACAGCATCTTGCTGCCCTTGCAACTCAGCAGCAGGAATTAAAGTAACATAGTTTAGGAGGCTGAAAAAAGACATGTGTCCATCAAGTTCAGCCCATGCCAAAAACAGCCCTGTTGATCCAGAAGAAAGCAAAAAAAACCCTCTGGAGCAATTTCTAATTTAGCCCCAAGTGGGAAAAAATTCCTTCCTGACTCCAAATGGCAGTCAGCCTGGATCAACATCCTATCTGCTTTGAAGCCATCTGTCATACTTTTCAATATTATTCTGTGCTAGATAAGCATCCATTGCATTTTTGAAAGCAGTTGCATTATCTGCAAGTACAACATGCCAAGGCAAAGAATTCCATGGCATAACTGCCCCTACGGTAAAGAATCCCTGCCTTTGTTTTAGTCGAAAGCACCTTTCCTCAAGTCTTAATGTATGACCTCTTGTTCATAGCTCAGCTCTTTGCGTAAATAATTAATTGGCTTGTTCTTTGTATTGACCTTGAATGTATTTGTAAATGGTAATCATATCACCCCTTAGACGTTTCTTCTCTAATGTAAACAAACCCAGTTTATCCAGTCTCTCTTTATAACTCAGATCCTCCAATCCCTTTGTCAGTTTTTTTGCACGTCTCTGCATAATCTTTTAGCGGATCTCAAGCTTTTTATCAAGGAAGAACTGGCGGAAATCAAACTCGACATTTCCCAGTTGGGCGGACGAGTAGAAACATTGGAAAATGACCGTGACGCACTGTTTTCCTTTAAACACGAAATGCAATCAAAATCTAATGCTCTCTTCGAACGCCAACAGGATTTGATACTGAAAATTGATGATTTGGAAAATAGACAAAGAAGGAACAACCTCAGACTTAGAGGCATACCTGAAACAGTTGGGGCCGATGCCTTACAAGATTTCCTTCAATGCCTATTTAGGTTCATTACTAAAGCCACAGATGATGTCTACTTTGCGAATGAAAGAGCCCATCGCTCCTTACACCCGAGGTCAGCAACTCAAGAAGCACCCCAAGATGTGATATTGTGCTTGCAATCCTACCGTGACAAAGAGAGAATTGCCAGAGATGCCAGAAATTTGTCAACAATTTCTTTTGAAAATCAGCACATTGAAATATTTGGGGATCTCTCACCGTTCACGGTGAAATGGCGCAGGGAGCTAAAACCGATTACCTTGGCCCTTCGTCAACAAAACATTCCCTACAGATGGGGATTTCCACTCAAGCTCATTGCTTCTCAAGATGGCCAGACGCATATCTTGCACTACCAGGGTGATTATAAAGACTTTATTTCATCTCTACGTCTTCAATTACCGGAGGATCCATCGCACTTAGCACAAAGCCATCTCCATTGGGACTCTGGTATGGAAACCCAGCAACCATGGCAGGCAGTCCCGAAGAGACGACGAGTTCCTGGATCTCCTCCATCCCCATTTGTGGCTGCCAAACATGCCCGACAAACACCAGGATGAACGGTAGCTGTTTCCATTTTCTGCAATACCATCTGTTACACCAGCCTGCTTGAAGTAGGACTTCGCCCGGGATACCCCTGTTTGTATGTCCCTGTACTTGGAAGGACTTTCTATAAAGAAAGGGGGAGTTGCTATACTTGTACATAAACGGATTCCCTTTCTTCTCTCATCCATCCACAAAGACCCGCAGGGTCGGTTTATATTTATCAAGGGTCATATCCATTCCCAACTGTATACCTTTGCATCAATATATGCTCCCAATGTTGACCAGATCCACTTCCTCTCTCAGGTTCTTGACAAACTCGACTCCTTCAGGGAAGGCACGGTTATATTAGGAGGGGACTTGAATCTCCCCTTTTTTCCCCCGCTTGACTGCTCCACAGGCTCCTCTTCTCTTTCTAACTCTACCCTACGCAATTTCCGCACCCTCTTACGCACACATCGACTTGTTGACGTTTGGAGAATAATGCATCCTGGTACAAGGGATTATACATTCTATTCTAATCCACATAACCTTTACTCTAGAATAGACTACATTCTGATCTCTCATAACTCGATTCCAATTGTCCGAAACTCTGCTATTGGTCACATAACGTGGTCGGACCACGCACCTGTTTCAGCTTCCCTCCTAGTAGTAATGCGCAATGGAGGCTGGATGAGCATCTCCTCAATGACACAGAAGTCGCGGATCGTATCCGTAAAACAATAGAACTGTATATCACAGAAAATGATACAGCGGAACTATCCCCGATACCTATTTGGGCAGCTCATAAATGCGTGATTAGGGGCGAGCTCATTAAAGCGGCGGCACATCAAAAACGGAAAAGGCGCTTACAAATTGAAGGTATCCTTCAGGAAATTGCTCGCTTGGAAGATGAGCATAAAGCCAACTCAGACCCTTCCATTTTAGCCCACCTGATTGAGCTTCGTAACCAATTGAATTCCCTTCTTAAATTCAAAGTAGAACAAGCTTTTTTCAGGACACGACAATCCTTTTTTGAAGAGGGGAATAAAGCGGGATCTCTTCTTGCACGACAATTTAGTTCCCGAACTCAGCACACCTATGTCCAGCATGTTAGGGATTCCAAGGATACCTTGAGACACACACCGGCAGATATAGCGGAATCCTTCCGACTATACTACGAAGCACTCTATAATCTCCGCTCCTCCTCTCTTAGTGCCCCCACTTCTGATGCAAAAGTGAATGAATACTTGCTTCGAGCTACTCTCCCCCAGATTGATCTGGCTTCTGCTGCATCTTTGGAGCTCCCAATTTCTGAAGAAGAGGTGCTGACAGCGATCAAATCTCTTCCTGTTGGAAAGAGTCCAGGCCCAGACGTATTTTCGCAAGCCTACTATAAAATTTATGGAAACACCCTTGCGCCGCTTTTGACAAGATGCTTCCGGGCCATGCCGAATGACATTTCTTCTCATCCTGCTATGACTGAAGCATATATCACCGTTCTTCCCAAACCTGGCAAAGACCTTACTTCTTGTTCAAATTTTAGGCCTATATCCCTCCTGAATGTCGACATTAAACTTTATGCAAAAATTCTGGCTACCCGACTGAAATCTATACTTCCTTCTTTATTACACTTGGAGCAAGCAGGATTCACCCCCAAGCGAGAAGCGAAAGATAATACTAGGAAGATTCTCTCAATTCTTCACCACATTGATCAGCTTAAGACGCCTGCAGTTCTGTTGACTATGGACGCTGAGAAAGCGTTTGATCGTGTGAACTGGTCTTTCATGTTCTCAACATTGAGAGCATATGGATTTGGTCCTCTTTTTATATCCTATATCCAGACGCTATACACAAATCCCAATGCCAAGATCAGGGTGAATGGCCATTTATCCTCATCTTTGCCCATAACTAACGGAACAAGGCAAGGATGCCCTTTATCCCCTTTACTGTTTGTTCTAGTAATAGAAACCCTAGCACAGGCTGTACGACGGAACACTAACATCCATGGTGTTCGCATCGCCGGATATTCGCATAAGTTGTCCATTTTTGCTGATGATGTGATCCTAACAACTTCCGAACCAGAACGCTCCATCCCCGAATTCTTCAGGTAAATTGACCTCTTCTCCGAACTTTCTGACTTTAAAATAAATCTCCAGAAATCTGAAGCTTTGCCTCTTTTCCTAGACTCTCCTACACACGGAAAGCTTCTTCAGGACTTCCCCCTTAGATGGTCTTCCTCCTCCATCTCTTACTTAGGGACACATTTGCCTTCTAAACTATCTTCTTTATATAGGATTAATTATTTACCGCTACTAAAAAAGGTAAAATCTGACCTATCTAAATGGTCCTCTGTACACGTCTCCTGGCTTGGCAGGATGAATACTATAAAAATGATGATCCTTCCGCCTTTCTTATACTTATTTCAGACCCTTCCAATCTCTCTCCCATCTTCTTTCTTTACCGCAGCTTCCAATATTTTCTCCCTTTTTATTTGGGGTAAGAACAGACCGAGAATTGGTCGCCATATACTCTACTCTCACAAAACTAGGGGTGGTTTCGGTGTCCCAGATATTCGACGATACTACCATGCAGTTATACTGTCGTTGATCCCTGATTGGCACAATAATCGAGAACACAAATTATGGGTACAATTGGAGAGGTCTTTTTATTCAACATGTGACCCTCTGCCTCAAATTTTGCTTCCTCCGATTGCAAGACACACCACCACAATATCACACCCGATTTTGCGCAATGTAATTAACATCTGGTCTCAACTGAACAAAACAGATCCCCTAATCCCACTTCCCTCACCCTTCACTAGACTATTCACTTCCTTACCCACTAAATTTTCGCTCTCAGCTTCTCAGTTCCCCAATTGGTCTCGTGCCCCAGACTTACAATTTACTGATCTCAGAGACATTAGAGAGGTTACTCCCTTTGCGACCCTCCAAGAACAATACTCTCTCCCCCCTAGAGAAATTTGGACCTATCTGCGAATTAAGAACTTTTTATCGGATGCAAATATAGTGTCCTGTTTTAATCGTCCACACTCTCGCTTCGAACACCTCCTTCTTTCCCCAACCAGACCCAAGGGGAGGACTATTAGTACCATGTATAATCTCCTTTCCCTACAGGCCAGAGCCGCTAAACCTCCTTATGCTTTGGCATGGGAGAAGGACCTACACTTGACTTTGACATTAGATGACTGGGAATCCATTTATGCTTCGATACATTCTTCCTCTATTTCTACTGGCTTAGTCTAAATGAATCTTAAACTACTCACACGTTGGTACTACACTCCAGCTAGACTCCATGTTATATCCCCCTCTATCTCCGCAACTTGTTGGAGATGTAGACAAGACAGGGGCACTTTGCTCCATATATGGTGGTCCTGTTCACTACTTCATTCCTACTGGTCCAAATGTTTGAGGCATATTAATCTCGTTTTAGACATGACTTTGGATAATGACCCTTGGCAAATACTCTTATTCAAAGACTTACCCCCCTGCGACCCTTCCAAACGTTTATTTCTACTGACTATGTTGAACGCGGCTAAAGCACTAATTCCTTTACGCTGGAAATCTACATCCCCTCCCTCCTTTTCTGATTGGCTAACCAAAGTTGAGGAACATATGCTCTTCGCCAGACTTACTTGGTTGCATAGACGGAAAGATCCCACTACCCTCTCCCAGTTGCTCTCTCAGTGGTCCATTGCGAAGGCTTTGTTGCCAGTTTCATGATCCATAATATTTCGAGTGCACGCCGGGAAGCTTGCCCAGTGGGCTCCACAACTCTCTGTGTCCCCTACAGCTCTCATCTGCTCCAACCACCTCACGCTGTTCTTTCTTCCTTTCCCTTTTTTTTTTTCTTTCTCTCTTCCTCCTTTGCTCTTTCTCTCTTTCCCATATCTTTTCTTTGTTTCTCCATCCATCTCTACTGTTTCCTACCTGGTCACTCCCTTATGATTCTTCTTCGTCTTTCTTGTTATTGTTCTTTACTTCACTCTCTTTCCCTCCCTCCAATCTCTGTTCCCCTCTACGGAATTGGAATATTGGATCTAAATTCTGATACAAGTTGCTCGCTGATAGTTCTGTCACACCCTAATGTCTAAACATTGTAATGTTATATTAGAACTGTGTTAATGATGCTCTAATTTTTGTGTAGTTTTTCCATCCATATTGTTTTACACGCATTGGCCTTTTTGGAATGGTCTTCCTATGAATGCTTTTGTTTTTTGCCGTTGGGCACTTGTTTCATCTTTGTAATTTGCAAACTCCAATAAAGATCTTTATAACAAAAAAAAAATATATATATAATACTGCAGAAGCAATCTGGTGTCCCTAATGAAGACGGGATTATATTTCTCCGGATGTGCATTTATCAGTCTATACTCTAGCTAGCATGGAGGGTGGTAAGTGCCATTTTCTGCATGTTTTGCTTTTGAAACAAAATGCTTTGCTCATCTCTATTTATGACAATTAGTTTCATAACTCATAACTATTAGTTTAATGCTGTTAATGGCTTTACAATTTCATCTGTTTTTCTTGTTTTAACCTATGGTTCTAAAATATAACAATTAAATATTACCATTTTTAAAGGAATCAAACCAATTTATGCACCTGTTCTTTTGGGTACTTCATTTAGAAGTAGACTGATACACAATGTTTTACATAAAATATGTTATCTTAGATGATTCATTAATTCCTGCTTTCTGCGTGAACGGAATCGCATGAATTAGAAGGAGACAACTTCACATTTTCTAGATGGAATGAAAATTAATATTACATGGACGACAGCTCTGCTTTTGTAGGAAATAGTATTGCAAAAATTATTCAGTGTGGTGTATTTTATTTTTTATTAAACATTAGAGTCCTGTTTCTAAGTCGTTTGTATTTAAGTTGACAAAGCTACATTAAATTATACAAATGTGGTTTTCTTAAATGGGCCATATCATATGAAATGTATCAAGAGAATGCAAATCATTTGAGGATCTCAAAGTAGGTTTTATGAGAACAAATGCAAATGTCCTATCTCTCCTGCTGTCATTTGGGAGATATTTAGCAAATGCGCTTGCATGATCTGATTTCCTATGACGTGATGAGCAAACCAGTTCCTTCTTTGGTTCATGATGAACCAGTTTGCTGGGTGCTTGTCCAATGAATATAATTCAAATTCAATTAAGTAAATTGAAACCATTGCCCAAATTAACTATTTGACTTTATGCGTCAATTTCAATCAAATAGAATTTGGTGAATTGGGTTGCTACTTCTTGTCTTAACAGTCTGATAACTCCTTCACTCTAACACCAGCAGCTGCACTTCAGGGTATATACTAGTGTATAATCTTTGTAGTGTATACAGTGCACACACTCTTCCATCATTAAAACTTTAATCCCAGTAAGCACCTTACACTGCCCCCATAGCATGTACAGGAGAATGAAGCAAATGTACATTACTTCCTCTGAACCAATGAAGGCCTAAAAGAAAGGAATGCCTTAAACTCTTATAAACTGCCTCACTGCCCTACCCTTGCTGCAAGCAGCGTTAAGGGTAATATGTTAGGCATATGTAAATTAGTAAATTGGCATTAGACAGGTGTAGTGTAGAAAATTGATTCCAGCATATGATTTTGTATTGAATCATATGTGTACTCCCCCATTATTTTATTATCAGTCTTATAAGCATTGCAAGCATGCAAGTTGACTAGCATTCCAGATCATTATTTCCAGTTTCTTTTATGTGACCCCTGTGTGATAACTGCTACTTATATGTTTATCCTGCCTTGTTATTCATCTACACCTGTTTTGATGACATACTATCACTTGCCCACAATCTCAAATAAGTTTAACTAACCTCTCTAGCAGTTATCCCATGGTGGTTTATGAGTTTGCTCCATCTTCAAATCCAGATTTCCACATTACATTAGCTTTTTGCTTTCTCTCCAGTGCCACTACTTAACATTTCAGAATCCAGGCCTTAGGTCTTCAGGCTGGTACCCATAATTCTCGTCTGTGCTGAGCATCTGCTTCCTGTTTGATAAGCCAGGGTGACAGACATTAGAGATCTTTTCTAATGCTTTAGATTCTTTTTAGCACTGTATCAGGAGTTGGACAACAGAATGTTCTTAGTTAAAAGGTGTGAAGCTTATTATAAAATGCATTTGTGAAAGTTGCTTTGTTTTAATCAAGGGGATTTTCAGATGTCTATATAATTTTCATAAATTATTGTCTCTTCATATGACATACATTGTTAGATAGAATTATATTATAGAGATATAAAACATTTGCACCTAAGAAGGTGAGGAGGATGGATCATATATGAGTAGAAGGCAGAGAGAGAAGAAATATGAAAGTGGGCAAAGAAGATTCATGACATTTACTATTTCTGAAAGATATGGAGAGAATACAAAGTTTTTTCTATATTTTTTTTTTGCGGAATTTCTGAAGATAAAAAAATCCATTAAAATGTCTCTGAGTACTTGGCAATGTCCACCTATGCTTCCCATGGATGTGAAAATTCCTGGAGCAATATTATAAAACCCCAGAACATCCGGCCATGCTGTGAGGCTTTAGTATTCTGTATGTTGTCTGTGTACATGCTGTCTATGTTTATAGTCCGTAATCTGTTCACTTGTACACATATCATGGTAAGATTAACCTTCTTGCAATATGATGTTTCCAGCCCTTTGCCCACAACAACTATCTACTTGCACAACTTCAGTACAGCCATTCTGGAAAACTGACTGTGGCAAGAGATATGCCAGCAAGGTACAACACACAACTTCTTTATAATTTCTGTTTTCTGTAAAATAATAGGGCAGAATGTCAACCTCCAACATTTTTGCATTTACCATTCCATGGTCTACTTTTTTGATTATTTTTGTGCTTTTTTTACTTTTTTCTAAGAACTCTTCAATTGTATTATTGCACAGGAGAAGCCAGTACTTGTGGGGACTCTATGGTTTTATCTCCTCCCACTAACTCACTCACAGAGTCTTCTACCATCATTTGCATTTGCCCAGTTGGACACGTGGGATTCATTTTTACTGAGGAAAACTTCCCACTAGCTGAGGCATCTACAATATTACTATTATGTCCCTCTTGGCCCTGTGCACTTGTAAGAGTGCTGCTACTGCAGCTGCTCATCATACCTCTAGCATGCTTTAGGTGTGTCTCCAGATCAGACCTGTGGTTGTGCTTCAGGTGGGATCTCAGTGAGGATGTGCTTAGATGTGATACTGTTTTCCCCTTACTCACGTGCTTTTACAGAGACAACAGATGGCAATATGTTTAGCTTTTTGATCATGAGTGAAGTATCCCCATACTGTAGATTTATAGACTGAGGGGTTTCTGAGGGATTATTGCTTATTACTAGTGTTGAGCGAGCATGCTCGGCCGATGCTCGGATCGGCTCGAGCATCGCTCTGCTCGGCACATGGCGGTACTCGTACGAGTACCGCATGTGCTCGCCCGCCATGTTCGGGTCTTCTCCCCGCACGTTTTGCGGCTGCTGCGCAGCCAATAAACGTGCAGGGAGGCTCTGACATCAGTGTAATGCCAGCAGCCATGTTGGCTGCTGGCATTACACTGATTGGCTGGCCAGAACCCGTGGTCGGGTGCTGTATAGCACCTGACCAGCGAGTTCGGCTCAGTCTTAGCCAGGGAGAGCTGAGGATAGGAAGGGAAAGTCAGTGTAGGGAGGAAAAAAAGCAAAATTGTGAAAAAAAAGAACCAAAAGTCCTTTTTAGGACTACTGTGTGTGGGGGCAGCAGGTTATTTTGTGTGGGGGGAAAAAAAAAAAAAAAAAAAATATATATATTCTGTTTAGTGTGCAAAGTTGCAGATTAGAGCACATTCTGTTTAGTGTGCACAGTTGCAGATTAGAGCACATTCTGTTTAGTGTGCAAAGTTGCAGATTAGAGCACATTCTGTTTAGTGTGCAAAGTTGCAGATTAGAGCACATTCTGTTTAGTGTGCAAAGTTGCAGATTAGAGCACATTCTGTTAAGTCTTCAAACTAAAATATCAAAGTCACATATTCCATTCAGTGTGCGTCGCCGCAGTTTAGCAGCACATTCTGTGTACTGTGCAGAGTTGCAGAATAGGAAGAAATACTGTTAAGTCTTCAAACTAAAATATCAAAGTCACATATTCCATTCAGTGTGCTTCGCCGCAGTGTAGCAGCACATTCTGTGTACTGTGCAGAGTTGCAGAATAGGAAGAAATACTGTTAAGTCTTCAAACTAAAATATCAAAGTCACATATTCCATTCAGTGTGCTTCGCCGCACTGTAGCAGCACATTCTGTGTACTGTGCAGAGTTGCAGAATAGGAAGAAATACTGTTAAGTTTTCAAACTCAAATATTAAAGTCACATATTCCATTCTGTGTTCGTCACCGCAGTTTAGCAGCCTATTCTGTGTACTCTGCACAGTTGCAGAATAGGAAGAAATACTGTTAAGTTTTCAAACTCAAATATTAAAGTCACATATTCCATTCAGTGTGTGTCACCGCAGTTTAGCAGCCTATTCTGTGTACTCTGCACAGTTGCAGAATAGGAAGAAATACTGTTAAGTTTTCAAACTCAAATATTAAAGTCACATATTCCATTCAGTGTGTGTCACCGCAGTTTAGCAGCCTATTCTGTGTACTCTGCACAGTTGCAGAATAGGAAGAAATACTGTTAAGTTTTCAAACTCAAATATTAAAGTCACATATTCCATTCTGTGTTCGTCACCGCAGTTTAGCAGCCTATTCTGTGTACTCTGCACAGTTGCAGAATAGGAAGAAATACTGTTAAGTTTTAAAACTCAAATATTAAAGTCACATATTCCATTCAGTGTGTGTCACCGCAGTTTAGCAGCCTATTCTGTGTACTCTGCACAGTTGCAGAATAGGAAGAAATACTGTTAAGTTTTAAAACTCAAATATTAAAGTCACATATTCCATTCAGTGTGTGTCACCGCAGTTTAGCAGCCTATTCTGTGTACTCTGCACAGTTGCAGAATAGGAAGAAATACTGTTAAGTTTTCAAACTCAAATATTAAAGTCACATATTCCATTCAGTGTGTGTCACCGCAGTTTAGCAGCCTATTCTGTGTACTCTGCACAGTTGCAGAATAGGAAGAAATACTGTTAAGTTTTCAAACTCAAATATTAAAGTCACATATTCCATTCAGTGTGTGTCACCGCAGTTTAGCAGCCTATTCTGTGTACTCTGCACAGTTGCAGAATAGGAAGAAATACTGTTAAGTTTTCAAACTCAAATATTAAAGTCACATATTCCATTCAGTGTGTGTCACCGCAGTTTAGCAGCCTATTCTGTGTACTCTGCACAGTTGCAGAATAGGAAGAAATACTGTTAAGTTTTCAAACTCAAATATTAAAGTCACATATTCCATTCAGTGTGTGTCACCGCAGTTTAGCAGCCTATTCTGTGTACTCTGCACAGTTGCAGAATAGGAAGAAATACTGTTAAGTTTTCAAACTCAAATATTAAAGTCACATATTCCATTCTGTGTTCGTCACCGCAGTTTAGCAGCCTATTCTGTGTACTCTGCACAGTTGCAGAATAGGAAGAAATACTGTTAAGTTTTCAAACTCAAATATTAAAGTCACATATTCCATTCAGTGTGTGTCACCGCAGTTTAGCAGCCTATTCTGTGTACTCTGCACAGTTGCAGAATAGGAAGAAATACTGTTAAGTTTTCAAACTCAAATATTAAAGTCACATATTCCGTGTAAGATGAAGAAGGCGGGTAAAAAGGGATGGGGAAGTGGACGTGATCCTGATAGTTCAGGGCGCGGGTCAGGACGAGGAGAAACTGTGCCTGGTGCCAGAGCACAAGAAAGAAAGACATCCACCATACCTAGCTTCATGTCTAATTTTACAGGGCGTCGCAGGACATCACTCTCGAGGTCCGACCACTGCGAACAGGTGGTCGGTTGGATGTCAGCTGATACTGCTTCCAGTCGGTTAAGCACCACCCTGTCTTCCACCAAGTCCACTCTCAGTAGCCAAGAGTCTGGTCAACATAATCCTCACTCTGATCATCCTTCCTCCCACCATACACGGTCTGGTCAAAGAAGTGATCCCACACTGGGATATAGTGAGGAGCTCGTCTCATCACCAATCCTTCATTTGACCCTCTCTCCAAGCACGCTTGCAGAGGAACATGACATCTTGTGCCCTGATTCACAACCTCTAGAGGGTACCCAATCACAAGAAGATGACAGATGTGAACGGCATTTAAGGTCAAAGGAAGTAGTGGATGATGATGATGATGATGAGACACAGTTGCCATTAAATCAACCACTATTTCCGTCTCAAGACCTTGTTGAGGAGAATGTTATACAGTTGTCAATGACTGAGTATGTGGTGGGATCAAGACATGAGGAGGATGATCAGAGTGAGGAAGTGGAGGAGGACTTGGTGGACGATGAGGTGACTGACCCCACCTGGGAAGGTGTAGAGCCGAGCGATGACAGCAGTCCTGAGGGTGAGCCATCTGCAGCACCGCACAGGCTGGAAGAGGCAGTGGTGTGGCTACAGAAAGAAGGCGGACCGCACCAAACCGGTCCGCAAATTTTCCACGGAGCACCCCCTTGCGTAAATCTACCTTGCCAAAGGGTAGGTGTTCCGCGGTATGGCGTTTTTTTAAGGAAAGTGCGGACGACAAAAGAATTGTAGTTTGCAACCTGTGCCACACCAGAATGAGCCGAGGCATGAACACTAGAAACCTCACCACCACCAGCATGATCCGACACATGGCATCCAAGCACCGTAATAAGTGGGAGGAACGCCTGGATCGCCCATCTGTGTCTGCAGGCCACACCTCTGCCTCCTCTTCCCCTGTTTTCGGTGCCGGCCAATCGCCTGTCGAAGGCGCAGGCCCGCATACCTCCCGTCCTGCACCTGTAGCATCTGAAGCACCATCAGCGACCACATCCACTTCCCTGTCCCAGCACAGCGTCCAAATGTCGTTACCCCAGGCATTTGAGCGCAAGCGAAAATACCCAGCCACCCACCCACAGGCCATAGCACTAACCTCACACCTTTCCAAATTACTGGCCATCGAAATGCTGCCATTTAGGCTTGTGGACACTGAGTCCTTCCGCAGCCTGATGGCAGCAGCTGTCCCTCGGTACGCGGTCCCCAGCCGCCACTACTTTTCCCGGTGTGCCATCCCCGCATTACACCACCATGTGTCCCGTAACATCACCCGTGCCCTGACCAACGCAGTTACTGGGAAGGTCCACTTAACGACTGACACATGGACAAGTGCTTGTGGCCAGGGACGCTACATTTCCCTGACGGCACACTGGGTGAATGTCGTGGAGGCTGGGAGCGACTCGGACCCTGGGATGGCACGGGTGCTACCCACGCCGAGGATTGCGGGCCCTACCTCCATCAGGGTTTCCGCCAGCACCTACGTTATTGGCTCCTCCTCCTCCGTTTCCACCTCCGAATTCTCTACACGCAGCGCCACTCCCCCATCAGCCAGTAGCTGGAAGCAGTGTAGCACTGCAGTGGGGAAGCGTCAACAGGCCGTGCTGAAGCTGATCTGCCTTGGGGACAAACAGCACACGGCCTGAGAGCTGTTGCAGGGGATTAGTCACCAGACCGAGCAGTGGCTCTCGCCACTCAACCTGCAACCAGGCATGGTTGTGTGTGATAATGGGCGTAACTTGGTGGCGGCTTTGGAGCTCGGCAAGCTCACACACGTACCATGCCTAGCGCATGTATTTAATTTAGTGGTTCAGCGATTTCTAAAAACCTACCCCAATGTGCATGATCTCTTGACCAAGGTGCGCCGCGTGTGTGCACATTTCCGTAAGTCATCTACAGCTTCGGCCGGCCTGTTGAAGCTGCAGCAGCGCTTACAATTGCCAGCTCACCGGCTGCTGTGTGACGTGAGCACGCGCTGGAACTCCACCTTCCACATGTTGGCCCGGCTTTGTGAGCAGCAGAGGGCAGTAGTGGAGTACCAGCTGTTACACGGTCGTCGCCTCTCCGTTCAACTTCCTGTAATCAGAAGTGAGGAGTGGGAATGGATGTCAGACCTCTGCGAGGTTTTACGCAATTTTGAGGAATCGACACAGATGGTGAGCGGCGATAACGCTATTATCAGTGTCACCATCCCACTTCTGTGTCTACTGAAACGCTCGCTGCTCACAATTAAAACCGACGCTTTGCATGTGGAAGAGGTGGAAATGGGGGAGGAAGAGCTTACACAAGG
The DNA here is from genome assembly GCA_037306005.1 of Rhinophrynus dorsalis. Lineage (NCBI taxonomy): Eukaryota > Metazoa > Chordata > Amphibia > Anura > Rhinophrynidae > Rhinophrynus > Rhinophrynus dorsalis. The sequence goes on along the minus strand of CM074723.1, from coordinate 64,740,500 downwards.
TGATAGCCAGAGCACCCTCACTTCGTCTTCTCAGCGACAATTGGAGGAGGCGGAGGAGGAGGAGGAGGAGGAGGAGGAAGACACGGTTGCCTCCGCTACAGAGGGTAGCCATGGAACTTTAGTTCCATCTCTTCAGCGTGGGTAGGCAGAAGAGGAGGAAGAGGATGAGGATATTGAGAGTCATCCTCCTGGTGAGGACAGCGAAATTTTGACTGTTGGTACTCTGGCACACATGGCTGACTTTATGTTAGGCTGCCTTTCCCGTGACCCACGCGTTGTACGCATATTAGACAACACGGATTACTGGGTGTTCACCCTTCTGGACCCCCGCTACAAAGAGAATTTCTCATCTCTCCGGTGGAGAGGACAAGCAAAATGGTGCAATACCAGAAGGTTCTTGTTGAAAAATTGCTCCAAAATTTTCCATCTGACAACGCTGGCGGCAGAGTACGTGCTACCTTGGCCAACCGAGAAGGGGAGAAAAGGGGAGCACACAGCAGTTCCGAGAAAGGCAGGGCAACACTCTCCAAGGCGTGGGACACCTTCATGACACCCCGCCAGCACCCTCACCCTGATGCGCAGCCTAGTGTCACAAGGAGGGAAAAGTTTTGGAAGATGTTGAAGGAGTACGTAGCAGACCGTGTCAGCGTCCTCAATGATCCCTCTGTGCCTTACAACTACTGGGTGTCCAAGCTGGACACGTGGTATGAACTGGCTCTCTACGCCTTGGAGGTGCTGGCCTGCCCTGCCGCCAGTGTTCTGTCTGAGCGTGTATTTAGTGCTGCTGGTGGCATCATAACAGATAAGCGTATCCGCCTTTCCACCGACAATGCTGATAGGTTGACACTTATAAAAATGAACAAGGCCTGGATTTCCCCTGACTTCTCCACTCCACTGGAGGAAAGCCCCGGGGGAACATAAACTCACTTTATATATGTTATTTACAATGATGTGAATACTCTGTATTCCCATTCACCCCTTCCACCCAAAAAACGGGTATATGGTTGACTCTTAATCTTCTCATCCTCCTCCTCCTCTTCCATATGCCCTGTGCTATAATTTTTATATAGGGCCAGCTCACCAGCGGGCCCTGTGATATAATTTTTATATAGGGCCAGCTCACCAGCGGGCCCTGTTTGACAATTTTTATATAGGTCAGCTCACCAGCGGGCCTTCTCATATAATGTTTTATTGGGTCAGCTCTCTAGCGGGCCCTCTCATATAATGTTTTATAGCGTCAGCTCACTAGCTGGCCTTCGCATATAATGTTTTATAGCGTCAGCTCACTAGCGGGCCTTCGCATATAATGTTTTATAGCGTCAGCTCACTAGCGGGCCTTCGCATATAATGTTTAGGATGGTCAGCTCTGCAGCAGACCCTCACCCATAATGTTTTAGATGGTCAGCTCAGCGCACGTTTCCCTCTTAATCATGGCCTCAGTTCAATAAAATCAAGAAAATTTTTGGGAGAATTTGCCTCTGCGCACGTTTCCCTCTTAATCATGGCCTCAGTTCAGAAAATCAAGGAAATTTTTGGGAGAATTTGCCTCTGCGCACGTTTCCCTCTTAATCATGGCCTCAGTTCAGAAAATCAAGGAAATTTTTGGGAGAATTTGCCTCTGCGCACGTTTCCCTCTTAATCATGGCCTCAGTTCAGAAAATCAAGGAAATTTTTGGGAGAATTTGCCTCTGCGCACGTTTCCCTCTTAATCATGGCCTCAGTTCAGAAAATCAAGGAAATTTTTGGGATAATTTGCCTCTGCGCACGTTTCCCTCTTAATCATGGCCTCAGTTCAGAAAATCAAGGAAATTTTTGGGAGAATTTGCCTCTGCGCACGTTTCCCTCTTAATCATGGCCTCAGTTCAGAAAATCAAGGAAATTTTTGGGAGAATTTGCAGATGATATACAAGTAAATATACAGCAAATATTGTTTGGTAACAATTTTTCGCCTAAAGTCGTTTTTATTTTCCTTTTTGTGTGTTTTACGGTCAGTCTGTAAAAATGGCGTACTACGGGCGAAAGATCGTTCCCAGCAGCGATGTTGGAGTCCAAGATGCATCCAGACATCCTCCCTATGCTGTCCCTGAACCATTTCTGTGGTGTTTCCATCCTTTTCTGCCCTTTTCCTATGGACCAGGCACCCTCCCCTCATCAGAGCAGGGGGTGCCTGGTGTAATGCTCGAGTCCTCCCATTGACTTCAATGGGGCTCGGGTGCTCGGCCGAGCACTCGAGCCTCAGGGGGTGCTCGGTCAGAGCACCCGAACACCCGAGCATTGGGGTGCTCGCTCATCACTACTTATTACATCATACCATAGGGACTAGATATTGTAATAGCATTAAAAGTATGAGGCAGCAGTGGTGCTACATCTTTGACAGCAGCAGAGCTTCACTCTCAAATCTATAATATAAAAGAAGATGTGGTCAGGTGACCACAATTCTATGTCCAGGCCACACACACACCCCCAGGGAGGCAGCTAGAAGGAGATTTGCATATGTTCTCTATTGCTTGAGCCCAGTATTACACACAAAATTATAATACACACACCCCAGGGCTGGCACATAAGACCACATAGGCAGATCTCCTATAGACTTTCATAGCCCAACATACCCCGGGGCGCAGCTAGGAGGAGATTAGCATATCGCCTGCACACAGCCATTTAAATTTCCACACCCCTCACTATCCCTTCACCGAAACAAAAATAATGGCTGACACTCTCCTCTTGGGGACAAAAATTTCACCCATCACCACATTCTGTTTTTCTAAAAATAGTGCTGTTTTCTCTGCAGCACTTGCCAAAATCACATGGAGGTCATTCAGCACAATCCAGCACTGTTACACTAATGTACACTGTTAATACACATTGTGTGCCTTAACCCTTTGACTGCCAAAGAGGTGCACAACGCATTGCAAACTAATGCAATGCCCACCACTGTGGCACTTAAAGGGTTAACATGACCTCTTCCACTCATAAGCTTGCTTCCTTCCACATTTTCCCCAAACTACACATACACGTGCAACACACATGTTAACAACACACACACACTCGCAACACACAAGCAATATATATGCACAACAGACAACACACACATGCACAATACATTCACAGCACACACACAATACATACATACAATACACATGCACAACACAAACAGAAAATACACACACACATGCCCACAACACACACACAAACACACGTACAACACACCACAAAATACACAAACAATACACACATGCAATACACATGCACAATACACACTCATGCAATACACACGTATACAACACACAGGTGCAAAACACGCACACAACACACGGGCAAAACAGCACACACTGTGCTATGAATGAATCTATAGCAGGGGTATCCAACACTGGTCCTCAAGAGCTACACACAGTGCATGTTTTCAGGATAACCCTGCTTCAGTACAGGTGGAGTGACATAGCCACTGACTGATTCACCTGTACTAAAGCAGGAATATTATAAACATGTACTGTGGGTAGCTCTCGAGGACCAGAGTTAGTTTCCCCTGATACAGACAGACCACACACTGGGGGCATTTCTAATAGTACAGTGAGTGGAAGTTTCATCTTGACACAGATAATTAGCATACTATGCAAATGTACAGGGTGATTTCTAAAAAACAAATCATTTTGTAGAAAACTATTTAGTACAATACGTAGGAAGATTTTTTTTCTACAAAGCAAACAAACATTGAGATATTTATATTAAACTCTTGTCTATTAGTTTAATTGTGTCTTCAGCATTAGGGTCTATGTCAGTATGTACTCATATACCTGATACAGATGTCAGTGGCTGCAGTTCACATTATGCACTAGAGCAGAGGTATTTGGTCATACCTGTCCTCAAGCCCCTCCAACAGTATATGTTTTTAAGCCCCACCTCCAACAGTATATGTTTCCTAATCACCTCAAAAATGCCTGTTTTCTAAGCCCCACCACCAACAGTATATGTTTTCTAAGCCCCCCCCCCCCAACAGTACATGTTTTCAAGATATCAATGAAATGAAAGCGAATGTCATTAATTCTAGCAGATTGTTCACAATGAACGTGCCACTGATTCATTCTGCTGTGTTTCTGTGAGAAGATCAGGAAAACCTGCACTGCTGGGGGGATTCCTCAGGACAGGTTTGAGCACCACATAACTAGACCATACAATCACTTTAGTGCATACTAGTGCACACACTCCACAGTCATTAGGATTTTGATTCCAGGAATCCCATTATGCCTGCCCAATAGTATTCAGTGAAAGATGGTTTAAAGTTCCCACTTCCTCCGTGACTTGCTTAGTACACAACATTGACCCTTTGAGTGCCTGGGAGGTACCCAACTCATTGCAATGCATTGGATACCTCTGAGACATTCAAACGGTTAATAAAGTATAGAATAAAAGAATACCCTCAACACAAAACATGTTACGGAGGGGTGGATTTTTGGTATAAATAGATTAGTGAACATGTGTAAGACAGGAAATGGGCTAAAAAAATGAATTGATGCACCTAATATAGTCCGCAATAGGATTCACACATTCAATCCACTGTATTGCTTTTTTCAGTCCTAAAGTGTGTTTTGCAGTATTTCAGAAAATACGTGCAGAAAGTAACAGCATTATATTCAGATTCCCAGGACTGGTTTTCCCAATGGGCAGAGAAGGCAACTATCTACAGCTCCAAGTTTTGAGGGGATCCTCAGCGGTGCGGGACACACCTACATTCTGAATTGTGGGTGTTGCCAGAGCAATCTATTTGTCCCTGCCCCAGTTTACTCCTGAAGAGGCTAGTATTTAACCCCTTGAATGCTAGAGAAATCTCCAACGCATTTAGAAGAAATGCGTTGGAGATGTCTCTAGCAACTAAGGGATTAAAGCATTTTTTTGTTCCTGCTTCTTATAAGCCAAGGGTACTTTCTGTGCCAGGAAACAGTGGATGGGACTGAGGATGAGGAGTGAGGTGTGGTCATGAGTGGCACTAAGGGCACCCTAATGTATGAGTAAGAGAAAAAGTATAGCGTGAAATGCATTAGACCTTTGCGGAGGTCCAGTTATACAGGTTGGTGTCCCACCTCCCTGTTGTATGTGTTTGTGTTTTTAACCCTTTGAGTGACAGAGAGATACACAAGGCATTGCAAAACAATTTGTTGTGTATCCCTCTGGCATTCAAAGTTTACGCTACTAAGTCACCTAGCTTGTTATGGAGTGCCGCCATGAATCTTTGATGCTTCTCTGTGCAGAGGATTGGGGAACCTGGAGCAGCTGAGAATCGATTATCAGGGCCGGATTTACATTTGAGGAGCCTGCAGGCATAGAAATCTGAAGCACCCCCCCCCCCCATTGGCCATCTCCACTGGACACCTCCACAATGCTCCTAATCTCCACATTGCCCCCCATCATCTCCATATGGCCCACACATTGCCTCCCATCAGCTCCATATTGCCCCCCATCAGCTCCACATTGCCCCCATCAACTCCATATTGCCCCATCATCTCCATATTACCCTCAAATTGCCCCCCATCAGCTCCATATTGCCCCATCAGCTCCAACTTGCCCCCCATCAGCTCCATATTGCCCTCACATTGCCCCTGTCATCTCCATATTGCCCTCACATTGGCCCCCATCAGCTCCATATTGCCCCATCATCTCGCTGTAGCACGGTACCCAATTTCATTTACCTAGAGTGCCTTGCCTAGGAAAGCCTAGGACTACATATGTGAACTAGGATTTTTTGCCCTCTTTTTTTATTATTTATTTTTGCTTTTCATCACTTTTATATATTTTTATGTTTGTAATAGTACTATTTGTAAGGTTGCTTGCCATCTATTTTGGGGCATAAAATGTATACATGAGGGACATATGAGGAAGAAAATGGAGCAATAAACTGCACCATAGGGGGTTAAAGACAAATCCCATTGATTTAAATCAGGCTTTTACCCTTTCAAATGCTAGATAGGTCTCCAACACATTGCTTTGCAATGCTTTGGAGACCATTCTAGCATTCAAGGGTTTAAAAGCCCCATTTAAACCAAGTGGGATTTCAGGAAATGTTTTTGTTCCCTTTGATGTAGATGGTTTGCTCCGGAATTGTTCAGATTGGGTATCTGTCCAATAGACAGTTCTCTTCATTGGGGATTGGTGTCAATAAACTGAAGGGATGGTGCATCATGCTCTTTCTATCCCAGTTATCATATCCAATTGACACTGTGTATGACATTATGATTACGTGTTATGCTAGTTTAGATTTGTGAATTTTACATTTAGTTTTTCTTTATTCAGTCCTGCATCTTGAATGTTTTTCTTCTCTCACCTAATTGATTTTTAACAATTTGGTCTTTGAGCTCACATAGATTTCACTTTTAGATTTTTCTTCCCCAGGCAGTGAGATTATGATTATTTTTAATATCAGTTTTAATAATTAGGTACTAGGGAAGTGAGAGGATGTTGTTTCCATAGCAGACGTACACTGAGAATTTCACTGTATCTTTTATTGGGCCTTATGTATAAAAAGCAAATTGGTGCAATTCTCGAATAAATCAGCTGCACCATAGGGGATAAACAGAAATGCCCACTGACATGGGCATGCAGCTTTTAACCCCTTCAATGCTAGGGATGCCAGTGCCTTGCTTCGTAAAGTGTTGGAAGTGTTTCTATCATTCAAGGGATTAAAGGCCACATTTATATTAACCTTTTGTGTGCCAGAGAGGTATCCAGCGCATTGCTCACTGGCACTCAAAGGGTTCATGGGGATTTGGGGATATTTTCATTTGTCCCCATGGGGTAGTTAGTTTGCTCCAGAATTATACCAATTTTTTTCTTCATGCATAAGGCCTATTCTTTTCCCCATAGAGATATAGAGCCATATGGAAGAATGTGAAAATGGGGCAATTCTGAAGCAAAACAACTGTACAGTATGTAACAAATTGCAGTTGCTGCCATTATAAATGGCTTTTTCTACAAATTTTCCCATAGACTTGAATAGGATACAAAACAAGTGATTCTATTTATCAAATGCAATATAATCAAGATCTAAAATTACCATTGATTTAAACTGGTCTTTTAACTAACCCTTTAACCCTACGAGTGCCAGAAAGGTATCCAACACATTGCAGCACAATGCATTGGATACCTCTCTGACACACAAAGGGTTAAACCAATGCATTGAGGCATGAGGTACTTCTGTGAGGGGGTGAGGCTTTGTTCCAGAGTCTTTTGCTTGGCTCACCCCCCCCCCCTCATATAAGTGCCTCATGTGGCATTTGATCACTGCCCAAACTTTGTGAAAGGCTGTTTGAATGTGACCTAGGCAATCTGCCATGTTTGTATTTGGGATATGGGTAATGTTGGTCTATATACTGATACTAGTTTAAAAGCCTGCGTATACAGGCCAGCATTCTGTGTGTTTGGGCATTCTCTACTGTGCATGACTGCATTGGCAGTTTGTACTGCGCATGAATGCAAAAGCCTGGTTACATGGGCCAGCATTCTGTGCATTCGGGCAGTCTCTACTGCGCATGACTGCTTCAGACAAACATACATCTGGCCTTTTATTATATAGGATGTAGTAATGTCTGCAGCAAGGAATATGATGTATAATGAGTGGTAGTTCAACAAAAGCTTTGTGGTTTCAGATTGCTGATCCGTGGGGTAAGGGTATTTCTGTGCAAGGCAACAGTTCATAGTGATGGACATGTGGTCATGTGACGTGGGGGTGTTGCCATTTGCAAGAGTATGTGGCTGAGGGCATGGTCATAAGGACTGGGTTGTGGACATTAGAAAGGCAAAAGGTTAAGGCAGACACCCAGATGGCTCCTGTTTTTATTATTAATATTATTATTATTTATATTTAAGTTTTAGTCCTTAGATGACTTTCATTAGCTTTAATTTTACTGTATTCTTTTATTTATATTCAGAGTTCTAGCTTTGTGTTCTTTACACCAACCCATCTCATAGTTCTATTGTTAGACTACATATCATACACTGATTTGCATTGTTGGTTTATTCATTTGTTTTAAATGGCATGTGTTTATCATTATGTCCCTATATCTTGGATTATAATTGTGTTGTTTGTGTAGATCATATTAAAGGTAATATAATGCTGAAGTTCCCCTTCTATAAAACAGCATGTGTAAGATATTTATACCCTTGGATGCAACAAATAGTTCCAATCAATTGAAACGTAATGCATTAAATATGTCTTTAGCATCCAAGGAGTTTCATATCATAGAACATAAAGGAGCAGTAAACTTTTTTTATGAAAAAATATATATTGTAGTGATTTTCCTATTGAGTAAAATAAGAGTACTCCCACTGCCCAGAGATTTATATTTCCAGAGTTATTACAGTTTAAATCCATGTTTTTTTACATTAGCAGTGCCTCCTAGTGGTCAAATTCTAATTAGATTTCCTGTTAGATTCTAATGGTGAGGAAAGTCAGAAAAGTCAGTGATATACAGTTCTGCATAGAATGTGATATAAACTGCCTGTCACTTCCTGTCAGTTAGAACTATCAGGAAGTAAACACGGTAAATTCACTTCCTGATTATTTAAACTGCTATAAATTTTGAATACAACAGCTGACAGCAGTGGGGGTGACCTTGTTTTATTCAGCAGGAACTGCTCTATAACATATGTGTTTTCATAAAAAAAAGATTACTGCTCCTTTAAGAGGGGTCGCACTAAAACCGATGGAGACTACAGCTTCCATCCTCCCAAATATGCTGAGGTCTAGATAGAACAGAAGATTACACAATTACTTGAATTACTATTGAACTACAAATTGGAGATTATTGAAATACAGCTTTACACGGCCTACAGCACATGAGGATGAATCGTAGCTGCATTTATTTTCAACCATTACCATCCCTTTAAGATTTGTATGCGCACAGGGCAGAGTTTGTGTCCTGTGGGCTTGCTAGCAAATGTCATGTCTGCCTCCAAGGATTTGTCATCCAGCACTGACTGAAGGTGTTTTTATTGAAGAAATGCACCTGGCAAATCTCATAAGGGCCTTTTGTATTTTTGACTTTAATACGTTAAGTGGGGAGTTATTGCTAGGTGTTACTTTTCCTTTAAATCAAGCTACTCACCAAGACTGCATAAAAAGATGCTTGGCATTTCTTGTAGGGTTACAGAAGCATTATACCGTGTGAGATAGGAGTTACATTTTGAATATGCAATCTGAGTGAGCTTTTAGTGTCACTACCACATTTGCAGCACAGCAGATACTGAACACACCTTGGTTTCCAGAGATATCACAGAAAAAAACAGCAAGCCTGATACTTCTTGCTACATTCAACAGAATAGAGAGGAAAATGTACTGTTGGGTGCTACTGATCCCATTTGATATGAAGAATGTTTGTTACATTGTCTGGATCAAGTACAATGCATGTTGTCAGTGGCATTATAGGATGTGGCAAAGGGTAAGGTAATATAATGTGGCTGTTATATAGTGCAGAAAACTGATTAGTCTTCACCTAATCCCAACACAAGGAGGCAATGTGTTATTGTAATTGATAACTGAAGATGTCAGGCACTGACCATCACAAAAAGAGCTATGACACAAAGGCCCAGATTTATAAAAGCAAACTGGAGTTATTCTGGATTAAACAACTGTGCCAATGGTGACAAACAAAAATTCCTAAATTCTCATGCACTTTTTAACCTCTTGAAGGTTAAAAAGGCCAGAAGACTTCTCTAGTGTTCAAGGGGTTAGAAGCCTAATTTAAAGGGATAGTAATACTTAAGTATTACTAATCCCGATAGTAAAGCCCTACTAAAAATACATGTATTGCCCCCAGTGTCATCTCTCAAACTTTTATGGTTTGAGAGATGATCGCTCCTAAAGTTGCCCTCTCCCTGCCCCTTCCCCGAAGTCAACTTTTTAGCTGGCTGAAGGGAAATCTGGTCATAGATCAACAGGCGGCTCTGCAGCAGAGCCACGATCGCGTTAATTAAAAAAAAAACTTTCACTAAAACGTTCTTCTACGTGTGCTTGCAAACCAAGTGCACGTAGAAGACCATTTCAGTGAAAGTTTTCTTTTTTAGTAACGTGATCAGGCTGTGCTGGAGAGCCACCTGAAAGTCGTAGGACTCTCTTCCCTGTAGTCAGCTAGAACGCTGACTACGGGGAAGGGGGAGGGAGAGGGCAACTTTAGAAGCGTTCATCTCTCAAACCATAAAGGTTTGAGAGATGACACTGGGGGCAATACGTTTTTTTTTAGTAGGGCTTTACTATAGGGATTAGTAATACTTAAGTATTACTATCCCTTTAATGTAACTGATATTTTGAGTTGACTCCTATGTTGGTATTGGTTTACTCAGCAATAACTCTATTTTGCTTTTATAAATATAAGCCGAAGAGCCTTATGCACAAGAGAAAATTGGAGCAATTCTGGGGCAAACCAACTGTACCATCAGTGAAAAATAAAATCGATTTATTCATTTAACCCTTTGAGTGCCAGAGAGGTACGCAACAGCACTCAAAGGGTTAAAAGAGTATTTTAAAGGGGAACTTTCACCTCTAATACACTTTGTCTCATATGATTAATCTAGGAAAATGGTATGTGGATTGGAATTTTTTTTTCTTTCTATGTACATACTTTAGTAGATATTCACTCTAAAATGCAGACTTCAAGCGGACACTTCCACATTCTGCGGTACACGGAAAGGTCGTCATATCAGTGCAGGACTTCCCAGACCTCAAGTTCTCCTCCCACCTCCCTCCCAGCTCTCCTAAGGAGCACATTCTCGCTTCCATTCATATTGATGTGAATCAAATATATTGTAACAGCAAGCTCCATTTGTTATTATATGGTGATTGCAAGCTCAGTCCTGAGCAACAAAGTACAAAACCTAAAACAGAACAGTAAAAAGTCTTATATATTTTCTTAACAAAAAAGAAACATATCAGAGAGAGAATCTTACAGATGTATTGGCTCATTTATAGAGTTCCCCAGATTTATGACCAGATATTGGAACCTGTATCCCACACTAGGTAGTTATCAGTCTGTGACCAGACATTTGTATGCATACTAATTAACCATGTGAAACAAATTGTACTTAATGATTATGGGTGTGGGTGGTATGAGTATGGGTGGTCAACCTGCGGACTTCAGGACTACAATTTCCACAATCATCAACCAGCCAAATGCTTCGCAAGGCATTTGAACTCTGTAGAATTGAAGGGGTAAAGTTTCTGTTTAAATGGATAGACATTTTTATTTGTCCACTTTCGTGTAGGTGGTTTGAGTCAGAATTGTTCTACTTTGCCATTATACATAAGGCCCGATTCCTATTGGTTCAGGAGTTTGCTTTGGCAGAGCAGCTCACTGCAAATCTGATCTTTTGAGAAGCAGTTCTCTTATCTCAAACCCTGAACAATGAATTAGCTCATGATATAAAATTAAGAAAACAGCAAAGATGAATAACTCACTTCCTCTGACTCACAATGAGAATGATGTTCATGCATGAAACAACTCAAATATTCCATGCTGTGTGTATAGCATTTATACAAATACAATTCAAATAATCATTTGAATAAAAGTGGTTTTCAGCAATATGAAAACAGAGGTGAGACTGAATTAACACTCTGAGCGCCAGAGGGGTAGCCAGAGCTTTGTAAAGCAATGTACTGAATACCTCTCTGGAACTCAAAGTGTTAAATATTTACTTGTCTTCCATAACTGATACATTTTGATGTGTGGAAGTCATTTCGGTATTAATTGTACAACAAAATAAAATTATAACTATCCCAGTTTTACCTGCCAATTTTAGCAGACAATTTAAAACCAATGCAATTGTATAACTATAAGAGTGATTGGTAGCAGGTTGGGCAATATCATGGAGCGCACATCTTGTTGCACATTTGGACAATAGTCATTCCAAGGGGCATACCACTCTGGCAAATATGAGCATATCTTTTTGGAATCTGAAATAATGGATATGGGAAGAAATATTGCAGTGCTGAAAGATACTGGAAACTTGGAGAGGGGCCTGCAAGTCACTGAGCAGACAGTATGTGGCGTTAGCGGTGAAAAGGGGGGAGTTGTAGATGAAGTCAGTAAGGTAGACAGCTGAATAACAGTAAGTGGGAGAGGAAGTGGGTTGCTGAGCTGATAATTCAGAATTGACTCCCTGGAGAGGGCTGATTCCTCTAGCAGTCAGCGGAATAGTCCTTCTTACAGTTTACATGAGAGGCAGAGTAGGCAGAAGCTAAAGTAAGTGGTGGTAAAAGGTGATTCTATTATTAGGAAGATAGACAGGGTACTTTGTCAAAAGGACAGTGAAGCTGACCAGTAGGTTGTCTCATGGGTGCTCAGTTTCTGCCTGTTACAGACAGGGCAGACAGATTATTGGAAGGAGCTGGGAATGATCCAACTATATGGAGGTCCCTGAAAATTATTTCAGGGATCTAGCGCACAAGTTCAAGGCAAGGACCTCCAGGGTAGTATTTTATGAAATACTACAAGTGCAGAGAGGCAGAGGAAGCTTGGGAGCTCTTCCAGCCAAGCAGCTAGGTTTCAGGTTTATTGAGCACTGGCCAGAGTTTTGCTCTTGGGTACAATCTATATGTTTAATGATGGATTGCATCTAAACTGAAAGAGAGCTTCTAGGCTGGAAGAGCTTTTGTTTTTTTATTTGTTTTTATTGTTTAAATGTAACATTTATTGAGACATAGAGAAAAATACAATAGTGTAGGTTTTACAGATGAGTAGGAAAGGTGGAAAGAAAGAAAATGGGATCCGTATATTAAGCACCCCATGAAGGGGTAAGACAAACAACAGGTGAGCAATAGTACAGTGGGTGGACAAATGGCAGTTTGTAATTCCAAGAATTGGTGAGACCCCCTCGCAGTCCAGGCAAAGCTCCACATTAGGGCTCCAGCAGGTAGAAATCTTCACCACAGGAGCTTCAGTCCCAATCCTGAGCCAGGGCCTTGGTGTTATTTGTGTCTGGAGGTTCCATCCATTTTTTAGTAGGGCTCTGCGCAGTTTATCATCCCCTGCTCTCCTTCTCAAGAAGAGGCTGTCGAGTCCCCTCAGCTGGCATTCCCTCTGCCACCTCTGGCGGGAGAGAGGGTGAAGGAATGTGCAGCACCTCTCAAAATGCTCCAATCTTGTCGGGGCCCTTGAATGTAGCCATAGTCCCTTGATGTTGGGCAGACAATAAAAAAGGGATGCCCCAGCAGTACCGGTATTTGCAGGGCCCGAAGGTAATTGGTCAAGGGCTTCAAGGCTCGCCGCTGCTGTAATGTAAGTGGGGAATGAGGTCTTGAAATACATGCAGCTGGGAATCCTCATTTTGAATCTCACCCATCTCTCTGTAGGCCCGCAGTATCTCTCCTTATTCTGAAAACCTAGGAAACAAGGTGAGAACCGAGGTCTGAGGGTCCTGTTTACCCTCTCCAGTTGGATTGGCGGGTTAGCAGGAAGTCCCGGAATTTCCATAAAAGTGCTAGTAAGGCAGCATCCAGGTCCTTATGGGGGATCAATCTGGGAAAGCCTCGAATCTGGACATTGCACTGAAGGCCCCTATTGCCAAGATCATCGAGCTTGTTGGTTAGGAGAGAGAGAGAGATGGTTCCTGTTGTGCGAGTAGTTGTTCAAAAGCATGCTGTTGTTGATAAATGTCTTCATATTCCTGCTCTAACATTTGCATTTGATGATTCAGTTAAGAGAGGTCCTTTCTTAGCTCTGAGATTTCATCCCGCACAGCGACTTAATTTCAGCAACCAAAGTTTTCAGATCCTCTTTAGTTGGCACATTGGCCAAGACCTCCTTGGTGAGGAATTCACGGGCCTCCACAAAGGGGAAAAGGCAATGGGTGCCCAAGTGGCAGGGGTATCCCTAGAAGCTGGCAGCGATATGACCTTGGTGGCTAAGGGAGCCAAATCAGCGCTGTGTGCCACGCAATTCTCAGATTGCAAGGCCGTCTCAGTAGGCCTATGATGAACTTGTAGAAATTCCGTGATCTTGGTACCCGCAATAGCCCTACTGGCCCTTTTTCTGCTGGATGGCATCAGGGTGATATTCAGACAGTGATTCCCACAGCAGTCAGGTGAAGACAACAAGGTGATAAGGGGTAATGATTAATAGACGGCCCGTGCAATGTGGACCTTCACACTCACATGGCCATCTTTGTTCATTGGCTCTCTGCCCCCCTCCAGGAAGAGCTTTTAAACTGTGAAATGGGGGGCAGGGTATAGCTCGTAGATATGGGGTAGATTGTATACATAGGATATGGGTACAAGGAAAGGGTCATGTGGTGGAGAAAGGGGAGATAAATGTCGTAAACATGGATGAACCCTTATTAAATTCAGATACAGAAAAAATGAATATAGTTGGCAAATATATAATGACCCAAAATTAATTGTATGTCAGCAAAGGCAAGAAATATGGTAGGCAAATTGTTGAGGAGAGGCAGGATTAACGTACATGAGGGAGGTGTGTGCCTATACATAAAACCACGTCTAAATCAAAGTTTAAGGGGTATAGCTGTGAATTGAAAGGTAAAGAAACGATGTTGGTGAATATATGTATCACGGTGCCCGTGATTGCTGCATTTCTATGTCTATTACCGGTAGGGGGCTCCCATTGGCTGTCTGCCTTTAGCCCGCCTCACATTGCCTATTTAAACTGAGTCTGGGCACCCTTTGGTTGCCCTTTCTTGGTGTCTCTGATTGCATCCACTTCCACTATGCTACAGAAGCTTATTGGGCCTTTTGCTGTGTTCCTGAGTTCCTGACTTCATCCTGTTCCTGAGTCTCCTGTCTGCAGTGCTTGTTCCTGAGCCTGTTCCGGTTGAGTCTTCAGAGCTTGCTGTTTCCTGCTGCCAGCCTTCTTGCCGTTCCTGATCCGGTTGATCGTCCTTGCTGGTTCCTGTTCGTCTCCTGGGTCCGGTTCCTGCGTCTGTGGCGACTTTCTTCTTTGTTCTCTTCGACGACATTCTCTGTTGGTTACCAGCGCTGGTTTGCTCCACAAGCCTTGCGGCTATATGATACTGTCTGTTGGTTCCCAGCGTGCGGACGCTGGCTCACTCCACAAGCCTTGCGGCTATATTATACTGTCAGTCGGTTCCCAGCGTGCGGACGCTAGTTCACTCCTTAAGCCTTGCGGCTATATTATACTGTCTGTTGGTTCCCAGCGTGCGGAAGCTGGTTCGCTCCACTAGCCTTGCAGCTATACTATTCTGCCTGTAGGTTTCCAGCGTGCGGACGCTGGTTTGCTCCACAAGCCTTGCGGCTATATGATATTGTCTGTTGGTTTCCAGCGTGCGGACGCTGGTTTGCTCCACAAGCCTTGCGGCTATATGATTCTGTCTGTTGGTTTCCAGCGTACGGACACTGGTTCGCTCCACAAGCCTTGCGGCTATATTATACTGTCTGTTGGTTCCCCAGCGTGCGGGCGCTGGTTTGCTCCACAAGCCTTGCGGCTGTACTATACTGCCTGTTAATCCCAGCGTGCAGACGCAGGTTCGCTCCATCGCTTTATAGGCTATACTATAACTTGTAGGTACCAACGCACGGGCATTGGTTCGCTCCATGACCTGTGGGTTATTGACACCCTGCTTGATGGTTCCCAACGTAAGGGCGCTGGTTTACTTCCTCGTCTCTTTACACAGATAACTGATGGTTCACTGTGTGCTGTCCAGTCCTAGACAGCCAGTTATTCCTACAGTACATGGGTACTGCGGTGTACCGACTACAAGGTGTTACCACTGGATCTTGCAGCCTATTGTTTACATTTAGACTGTCAATGCCATCTGACAGTTTTTAGGTCATTGTGGTTGACACCCGCTCCTTTGGGCTGCCTTGCCCGGTGTATTGGTAAGGCCGGTAGAACCTTACGTTATTCCATCCTGAGGTTGCCTTACCCGGTATTGGCAAGGCCGGTAGAGCCTACTGTAGTGATACACTTTTGGCTGCCTTGCCCGGTATATTAGTAAGGCCGGTAGAACCTTTTCATTATTCCATCTTGAGGTTGCCTTACCCGGTATTGGCAAGGCCGGTAGAGCCTACCACTTAAGTATTCCGGTAGGCTGCCTTGCCCGGTATATTGGCAAGGCCAGTAGAGCCTACTCCTTGGATTTCCGTTAGGCTGCCTTGCCCGGTATATTGGCAAGGCCGGTAGAGCCATTTATTCCTTACTCGCCCAGGCTGTCTTGCCCGGTATATTGGCAGGACCGGTAGAGTCTGTATTGCTATAGTCCTTCTATTTGCCATTCTATGTATTGTACGTATGTTTAAAATCCTATGGGATTAGCTTAATCTTTTCAATAAAGTTGTGTTTTTACCTAACTTTGCGTCTGAGAGTCTTAACAAACTGTGACAATATGCTACAAACCACCAAATACTCCTGAGAAAGATGAGGCTATTATTACATGGAAACATGTCTGAGAATTGACGGATCATGGTGTAAGAACTTTTTTATTCTGATTACAGACAATTTCCGTTACCACCACTTTCTGAACATCTCGCCCTTAGAGTAACAAGCCAAAAAAGTATGAAATATAAATGCCACATATCTCCTGAGTAGGGATGGGTGAAAACTTTCACCTCAAACCAAAATCATCGAAAAAGGGCACTTCCCGTTTGGCGAATAATTTTTCACAAAAAGTGCAATTACCACGCTTTTTTTGCCTAGCTCATTGCATTGAAATCAATGGGAAGAAACAATTTTCCTCACCACATGAAATTTTTCTCTACTTTTCTACAGGCATATAAAAGGGTGTCAGGTGCTCACAGCAGCCATTCTGTGTTTGTTAGAGGAGAGAGCAGAATGTTTTTGAGGTAGAGAATATAAGCAAATAAAGGGGAATTGAAGCTTAGTTTAGGGAGTGTTTTAGGTAGGACATTTGTTCTCTGTATTAGGGGAGTCTTGGGGCGCTCTGTGGGAGAACAAGGGAGGAAGGAAGTTGACACCAAATACCCCCAAATTTGGTGTGACTGACTGGCAAGACACAGGCAGCTTGGGTCCAAATTGCTTGCTGATTTTGCTTTTATTGTCTCTGTGCTGAAAGAAGTTGTTGATTTTGTTTTTAGTTATTTTTTTTGGACTGACTGTGATAATACAGTGAACAACTTAAAAATAAATAAAACAATAATAAAAAAAATAAAATGAAAACATAAATAATTAAACAAATAAATATATTAGGTGACAGCTGACTGGGAGCGTGATGTGAGCTCTGTGACTGAGGCAGACTTGATAGACAGCAGATGACACTGAGAATTTTGTTGAGGGCTAAGGCAAGACATCACACTCCATTAGTTGTGTACTGTAGAGAGTAAACAGGGGGGCGAATGGGAAAGGTGGAGCAGTGCACGGGCATGGGAGTATAGTGGTAGTTCAAAAACTGTGCAATGGTTGCTGCAGCATATGCAATAAATGATAATGATCCCTCTCCTCCCAGGGCAGGATGACCAGACCTCACCTTTAACCGAGGACACATAGGAAATAGGCATATTTCAGGAGTGCACCAAAATCAAAGCAGCCCTGCAGTATGCATTTTTCATATATGTCCCCAGTTAAAGGTGAAGTCTAGTCACCCTATCCCAGGGTGGATGCAGTTTGTCAAGGTCCCACCAATCACACCACTACAATGCCCCACCACCACAACCATACACATCTGCCACATTGTAGGTTGTACATTTTGTTATCACTTGACATCATCATGAATATGTGCCAGTGTCACTTAAGCAGGAAGTTAGTGCTGTGGGCAAAGGACAAATGCACTCTGCATGCTAGTAAATTTTTCAAGGTATATGTTGCTGTAGCACTCACAAATTTGATTTTCAGCTGCTTATTTCTCCATTACAGCCCTCAGAAGAAGTAATATTGTGCTGGGAAATGTTGCACCGTAGGAAACATAGTTGAAACGTGTTGGAATAGGAGAAAAATGTGTTGAAATAGGTGAAAAATTTGCTGAAATAGGTGAAAAAGAGGAAAATTTTGCATTGGAGGAAAGGAGAAAACTTTCCTGGAAAAAAAGAGAAAAATCTTCAGTTTTTCTCAATGTTATGCAGAAACGTTTTCTCACTTTTCGCCCACCCCTACTCCTCAGTACACTGATAACTAATATATTTAGTTGTACAAATGTGTGTTCTTCCCCTAGGCTCCAAATTGGTGATAGCACATAACAACATTTCTACTGACATTCATATAACCAGACTGCCCTATGTATATTCTGAAGGCATAATTAAAGAAATAGCAATGGCTGTAAATAAATGCAGCTCCAATTATGCTTAATATGTTTTGGTTCATATAGCGCTGAATGTGTTAGGATTGTAATGGAGGCGTACTCACTTTCAGAAGCAGGAACCCAGAAGCAAGTTGTCACCCTTGCTGAGGCAGCACACAGGAAGAGGGCTGAGTCAAATTATAGACCCCTTTGTAGCGTAGACTGCGAGCATGGGCAACAGAAAGGTGGGAGAAGGTCCGTTGGTGAAGCCGGGGTCTGGATACCAGAGAGCAGCGGAGTCCAGAGGGTCAAGCCAAGGTCAGGATACCAGAGAGCAGCGGAGTCCAGATGGTCAAGCTGAGGTCAGGATACCAGAGGGCAGCGGAGTCCAGATGGTCAAGCTGAGATCAGGATACCAGAGAGCAGCGGAGTCCAGATGGTCAAGCCGAGATCAGGATACCAGAGAGCAGCGGAGTCCAGAGGGTCAAGCTGGGATCAGGATACCAGAGAGCTGAACCTGGTAAGGAGCCAGAGAATCAGGAGGTCAAAGGTCAGAACCAGATCTAAGACTGGGGAGGCACTGGCAAGAGGCAACTGCACAGCTGGGAAGAACAGTGTAACTGAGCAAAGCCACTAGTGAGCTCTGGGCTTTTATAGGCTAGACTGGGGGCGTGTGGCGGTAGCAGGGGGGCGGAGCCAAATGCCACGTTGCCATAGCAACGCCCTAGAACCTTTATTGCCACCAGCAGGACGCGCACACAATGGAGGCTGGATGTGTGCATGTTGTGACCCTCTGCTGACGAGTGTTGGGCGGCCACTGGCCAGTGAGGAGCAGTGGGGAGCGGAGAGAGGCGACTGCCGTGACTGGCGGCTGACAGGCGGGAACTGCCCGTCAACATCCAGATGCGGGGAACAGCAGGGAGCCAGGAGGGGTGGCCGCCATGTCGGACGGCCACAAGGTAGGATCCACCCGCACTAGTATGTGTGCAGCAGGTGTTTAGTCCGCGGCGGGCGGCCTGACAGAATGTCAGTATTGTCCGACATGTAGTTCAACAGTAATTCAATTATAAAGTATCCCCCTACCTCCCCTTTTACCTACGTAACACAATCTTCAAGTCGGCCCAGATGGAGAGCAGCGAGGGACAATCTTCAGTGAACATAAGGAAAATCCTGACCTCATCAAGGGGAGCAGGGTTTTCCTTATGCTCACAGTGAGAAGATTGTCCCTCGTTGCGAGCTGTCCAGTCAAACGATCGGGTTCCACATATGAGGGGAGGCGGTATACAAGAGGTAAAATGGGTGGGAGGGGATACTTTATAAATTAATTACTGTTGAACTACACTTACTAAACAATATTGAAATACAGCACTAGACAAACCAAAACATATGAAGTGTAATCGAAGCTGCATTTATTTTCAACCATTAACCCTATCCTTTTAACCCATAACATCACAGTAACCCATTAAAAGCATACATTTCCTGAAAATAGATATCCAACTGCATCAAATGAGGGGTTACTTGCCTTTTTACCCCTAGCTTAATGTGCACAAAGGTGGCACTAAAGGAAAAAATGAGCATTATTTTACATTTCTACCATGGAATTTACTACTGTATTCATTAGCTATTACTCTTCCAAGAACAAAGGAATCCAAATTGTATGAGCTGAACTGCTGTAGGGGGTACTAGAAGTACAAAACTGGAATTTTTTAGTGTATACAGTACTTAGTGCCAGCCTAAGAAAAATAGTAGCAACTGTTTTTGGTTGAGATACCATAGTGGTTACCAGTGAACAAGGCTGAGGAAGCAGATAGTGTGCGTGAGACTCTTTGGCTACCAATGGTAAAAGGCTGGAGTGTCAGACAGTGTATATGGGTATCTGTTGTTACCAGGGGCAAAGTCAGGCTAGTGGGTCAGACAGCGTATGTGGTATTCTGTGACTGCCAGTGAAACCAGGCTTGGGGTTTAGACAGTGTATGTGGGGCTCTGTGACTGCCAGTAAAACTAGCCTGGGGTTGTCAGACTGTGTGTGGAGTATCTGTGGTTACCAGTGGGCAGGGGAACCAGTTTGGGGATTGACAGTATATCTGGGGCTCTGTAACTGCCAGTGGAACCAGGCTGGGGGGTATGTGGAGCTCTGCAACTACATGCAAAACCAGGCCTGGGGGCAGTATCAGGTGTATGTGGGGTTCTGTGACTACCAGTGAAATTAGGCTGAGGTCATACCGTGTATACAGTTTATATGTGGCTACCAGGGGGCAGTGGAACCAGTCTAGGATTTGACAGTGTATGTGGAGCTGTGTGAATACCAGTGGAACCAAGCTAGGGGGGATCATAGTGTATGTAGGCCTGTGTGACCACCAGTTTAACCAGTCTTACGGGGGTCAGAGTGTATATGTGGGATCTTTGGCTACCATTGGGCAGTGAAGTCAGGATAGTTGTATGAGAAAAACCTGTGGCCTCCAGTGGACAGGGGATATATTGCTGGGGGTATATGTGGGGAATCTGTGCCAGTGGGGAATTTTTTTTTTTTAGTTTATTATTATTTTTTAAAATGCATTATTGTTATTTTTTTGTTATTTAAATCAGATCTCATGGGCACATCGAGACCCCTCCTGATGCCTCCCCATCCCAGCATTGATTGCCTATCCATTAGAATAGGCAATCATTGCAGTGACCAGGATGATCACTGCTTTCCATTACCTTCCCCTGCTCATCCTGCTCAACCCGGTGTTCTATGAATGTCCATTGAGAAGGAGAACCTTTAGGGTCCTCTTCCTCAACCCATAAGTTCATTGAATATCAGACTGAGCAGAATGAGGCACAGGGCAAAGTAAGGTAACAGGTCACTGCAATGACTGCCTATCCTACCAGATAGGTGATTAATGCCTGGGGTGGTATCAGCAGGGTTCCCAATGCCCCCCCCCCATGAGGTCTGATTTCATTTTACCACTGCGCATAATGCAGGATCGAGAAATCTGGTGCTATGTACATTTTGTATGTACAAGATAAGTCCCTTGGTCATGAGAACGATCTTGTATATATTTAAGAGTAAAATATTGCCCAGCAGTGTCAGGAAGCTTCTTCCCTATGTGCAGAGCAAGTTTGAAGCGTCAACGCTCTACTTTGCCAGCCACGTGAAAATTTCCATGTTGGCACAGGGTTAAAGTTGAGAGTGGAGTACCTCAGAGTTCAGTACTTCAACCACTTCATAGATGGGATTCAATCTACTTTTATAGAAAAATACTCACAAGAGTGATATAAAGGTGATATCTTTAAATGGCTGACCGAGGACATAGAAAGTGCAAGCTTTCAGGACACTAAGGCCCCTTCTTCAAACAAGGGGGCCTTAGTGTCCTGAAAGCTTGTACTTTTTATGTCCTCAGTTATTCACTTAAAGTATCACATTAATATCACTCTTGTGAGTGTTTTTGCTACAAAAGTACACTTACTCTCATCTACTCTACTGGCTAACATGATTCCACACTATTTTTTTTTTTTTTTTTTTTGTATTTCATAGAATCTTAATTGTAGTCCTGAGGTTCCATCTATTGATGATATCCAGTAATGCACCTAGAGTGATTATTGTTTCACTGTGAGTTATTTACTGAGTATATGCACAAAATATATTATGACCATAAATGATCTTGTTTTTTTTATTTAAACACTAATATCTCTTATTTTACTCACCATGATTCTTCTGCTTACCAATTTTGCTGAAAATTCATAGGCTAGTTTGGGCTGTAAGACTGACTCATAGCTCTGAATGGGAAAAACTTGTTTAAGCGGTTTGGAACTTGGAAACTACACAACCAATTTTTACTTGGTGTTTGAAGGAGCTGTCTGTCAGATCTGGAATCCAAACTATCAACAAATTCAGCTGTTGAAATGCAAAGTTATAGCCAAAATACAAATATGAACTAACATAAAACTTTCGTTCAGGCTTAAAGATAGAAAGCTCTGTCAGGCTTCTATAACACACACACACACACACACACACACACACACATTTTCATATGTACGAAAGTGACCAGATATCTCCTTAGATGCAGGGTGCTTATGAAAAACACACACAAGGCAGGGTTGCAATGATTACTGTGCATCCTGCATGTAAAGTAATATAAGAAGGTAGATTCACTAAGTGGTGATAAAGACGTGATAAAGTGGAGATGATTTCTCCAGTGATATCACTTCTCCAGTTCATATGTTATCCTATAGAGCCTATACAATAAGATCGCCAAAGTTGAAGAAATCTTAATGTATAGCGTCCAAAGGATAACATAGGAATTGGAGAAGTGATAAACTGGAAAAATCATCTCCACTTTATCACGTCTTTATCACTGCTTAGTGACTCTTCTCCTGGTCAGCTTAATATACAAACACAAATACCTCAATCCAGTTATACTAATAAACACATTTACAACTGACTACATGCATATATAATTTAACATACACACGTACATACATATTGATACACACAAATAAAAACGCAAAGCAGTGAGGGTAATGTGCTATAGGCCTCTGAGGTAAAATATGCAGAAAGATCTGCTTTGTACACTGCACATGCATAGAGCTTATGCACAAAGCTTTTTCACATGGAAAGTTGGCCACTTTGTGAATCTTGCTCCAAGGGATGGGCAGTATTGGAATGTATGGTAATTTATTCCCGCGCCATTTCTCTGGACCCTCTTTAATTCCACAGATTAGCAGGGAGCAGAAGATATTGCAGTTCTTCCTCTTCCTTACTCCTGCAATATAAGTTATGTTAAGGGTTGTTCACATCAATATTGCTCCCTGGTGGAATTGTCTGCACCAGTATGTACTAAAGCCATGGACATAAAATGAAGATACTGGGCCCTGGTACAAAATGTTTAGAGTAGGTCCTCTTATCTTAGGAGAAAAGGAGAAAACTTTCATGAAAAAAGAGGAAAATCATCTGTTTTCGGGAAAAGTCATGTGGGAAATTTTTCTCACTTTTTGTCCACCCCTACTCCCTCCCTGGAATCTCTCTCCCATCCAGATTTTCCCACCACATCTCTATAGACCCATACATGCAATTGTTATTGCCTTCCCAGCCACCCCCACCCTGGGTTCTCAGTTTGATTGTTCCTGCAAGTGGTCCACAGCATATTTTAACCCTTTCAGTGCCAATGTGTTGGCTACTTTTCTGGCACTCAAAGGGTTAAGGTAACTCAACCCATCATAAAATAAATGTAAACTTTCACTTGTTCAGCAGAAAAAGCATTAACATATAAATAATATATTAAATCATCCAAATAAGCAATATTAATCTGTGGGGAAGCTCGTGTGATATTAAGCTTGTCTCCACCAGCATATAAAATATGGGATTGTCATTCAGTCTGAAAGCCAGAGACATAAACAGCGATAACAGGATCCAGCGGTAGGGATCCAAACCTAACAGGGACAACTGGCAGATATTTCTAACCCCCACTTCACTCCTCTTATACCAACACTGGACCTGTGTGGACCTATAGCTACTGCTGGACTACAACTCCCATTATCTTCATCTAGCTAATATTAAATCTTTATATATAAATATATAGGTGTTTTATTCAAAAGTTATACTCTTTCAAACTGTCAGGAAGTGAATAAGCTGTTACTTTCACATTCTGTGGAGGACTGGAGCCAGAGGCCCATCTGTTCTACAGAATGGATTAACTGTCATTACACTAGGTCAACTCTCTGTGCACTGGAGGGAAATGTTAATGTAAAAACAATGTAAAAGCCTATAACTCTGGAACAAAACACCTTAGCAGTGGGAGCACCCAGAAGGAAAAGCCTTACAATAAATATGTTTTCATAATAAGGGTTTACTATTCCTATAAACGCCAACAACACCTGGGCTGAGAAGAACTAAGAGTTGATGCCATATGCGTTGCACATTCTTATGGCATTCAAGGTTTAAGATAGGGCAGCTGTTGTCTCTGCTCTCCGGTAAAGTCAGAAAACTATCATCTATGACTCCACAGATTGCTATAGGAAGATCACAACTTTGTCATCTCAGATTAGCAAAATTGGTAGCTTGCAGGTATAATTCTCAGTCCCTTGGGTATGAGGCAAAGGTTGAACTTGATGGACTTGCATCTTTATTCAACCTAATTTACTATGTTACTATGTTTTTAATGCATATGGTGAATAGAAACATTGACATATAAAAACTCAAATACAATTGTTTAGTAAGCTGCATTTTGATATACAAATGAGCCATTGTCACCATAGACAAACCTGGTAAAGGCATGACTAAAGCATGATGATGTCTTTGTATTTGTGGTGTATTTACAGCGATGTGGTGATGAAGATATCTTAGTCCATATGATGAAGTGGAACCAGTGCAAATACATCACAATATCGCCAACTTGGACCTTAACAAATCTTAGGTCATGTCACCCCTGGTGGGCCACGGGTTTCTCCCTGATGCATTACCCAGACTATCTCCTTAAAAAGTTGGATTCTCTTTGGGCTATTTACTGAAACTGCTGAGCCAAAATAGGTTCACACATTAAGATTAGGGAAGGGTGCTTTCAGCTAAAACAAGAACAGGGAATGTTTCCAGTAAGGGGAGAAAGATTGTGGAATTATTTTTCTCAGTAGGCTGTGTTTCCAGATACCATACATGCTTTTAAAAACATATTGGATACCTTTATAGCTTAGACCAGTACTGAGAATTATGACAGTTGGTTTCAATGCAGAAAGGTTGTTGATCCAGGGATATATCTAACTGCCTTTTGAATTCAGGAAGAAATTATTTTATCCACTTGGGGCTTAATTCGAAATGGCTTCAGTAGTTTTTTTTCCTTCCTTGGGATCAACAGCAATGAGGTTAAACTTGATAGACACATATCCTTTTCAGCAACATCATCCATGCTACTGTGTTACCCCTTGATTGTCAGAGAGTTGTGAAACATATTGCATAGCACTCAGCCATACGAAGGACCCATCAGGGCATGTGTAGTTAAATATCATTGTGCAAATGCCTTTGTGCTGCTGTCCCCTCCTGTGTTTTCACGTGAAATTAAAAATATAAACAATAAATAAATAAATAAAATCTCCCCCATTGTAACAGATGTTGCTAATGCTGTAGCCAATGTTGTCACTGCCTAATAAGAAAGTTTAAAAAAAAAAGATTTCCCATTGAGTTTCCTTCTTGAGCCACTGCCCGAGCCAGAGTGAGGAAAATAGGAACAGGGATTGGCTTTTATATAGCCAATCTCTTTTCAAATTGGCTCCTATGTGTCCATTGGCTGTGACATGGGGTTACTCAGGACACAGTGCCCTGTAGTAACCTCACCTCCCAGCTAATCAGCATCTAGCTGGAGGGGGTCATGAATGTATATTTCGTCTTCCGTTCTGCAAGTCTATCACTGGCTAGCAGGATGGATGATGAAACGCGCATTTGTGACCTCTCCAGCTAGATGCTGACTAGCTGGGACATGAACTTACTTCAAGGCGCATTCAGTGCCCAGTGTAACCCCACATCCCAGCCTACGTTAGTGTGGGAACCAATTTGAACAGATACTGGCCATATAAAAGCCAATCTCTGATCATATTTCCCATACACTGGTTCAGGTAAGGGCCCGAGCAGAAAACGCAAAGGGGAATATTTTTTTTAGATTTCTTATAGGTGGCGGCATCATTGACAGCAGTGGTGGAGGAGGCGACAATGGGGAGACTTTAATTTTTTTTAATATATTTTTAATTGCAGGTGAAGACGCATTAGGGCCAGGGTGAAGAAGACACCGCTGGACCACCGACCTCCATATACGTGTGTCATTGTTACAGCTGAGGGGAGTGGGAAATGGGTCATAAGATAGTGTTAGGGTTTAGGGAGTTTAATTCTTTGAGTGCCAGAGGAGTATGCAATGCTTTCCATGTTTTGCATACCCCTCTGGCAGTCAAAGAGTTATTTGTTTTGTTTTAATTATGAGTTTTTTTGTAAAGTGGATGCATTGATATGGGGCTTAGGGCCCCATATTAATACATCATGGGTCACTAGTGTAGGGATGCCTAGTTGTACATGTGTGTTACTCTACGACTTTTCTATGATGCTTTAGGCGCTAAAACACCAAACAGTCCATGAACACATGCTAATAGCCACTGCATGTAATAGAATGGGAAATGGATGTTTTGATCCCATTTTTATTACACTGAAATTAATTACAATAATACAATACTTCCTGGATGTTTTTTCCCATTTATTATTATATTTAAATGAATTACAATAATGTAATCCTTCCCATGTACAGACATTCCCTCGTGTACTCCTGCTGTGCTAACTCACCAGTATAAAAGGGAGAGTCTATGGCAATCATTAGAGAACTCTAGTCACAGACACAAGCTCTTCATAGACAGCAATAGCAACAGTGCCACATGGAGACAAAAGCACATTAAACTAAAACTATGTCTCTTACAACATTTGAATTTGTTCTGTACTTATGTCTGGATGATGCAACTCCCAGCAATGATAGTGGCATCATTATGCACAGCAGTAAAAGCCTTACAATATTTTCATAATAACAGTTTATGGCTCTTCTAAATCAAGCAATGACTAAATAATATTTTAAGGGATAGTAATGTTTCACAATAAGAAGCAGCTCCAATTAATCTTCATAGTACTTGGGCCATGGAGAGTGTTATTTTAGAACTGTCAAAGTTGTAGTTCAAGAGTAATTGAATTATAAAGTATCCCCCTCCAGCCCATTTTTCTGATGTAACACTGCTCAGCTCCGAGCAGCAGGGTGGTGTCCAAGTGGATTACAGAGAAGGACAATCTTCAATTAACATAAGGGAAAAACCTGTCAACGGGGGATGGGCTTTCATTGTTCTCACAGTAAGAAGATTGTCCCTTGCTGTGAGCTGTCTGGTCTGTGGACCAGATTCCATATCTGAGGGGAGGTGGCTTACACTAGGTAAAAGGGGCAGGAGGGGGAAACTTTATCATTCAATTACTCTTGAACTATAACTCTGACAGTAATGAAATAACACTCTCTGTGGCTCAAATACTATGAAGATTAATCAGAGCTTCTGTTTTTGTGAAACATTACTATCCCTTTAAAGCTAATTATGATTACTTTAAAATGTCTTATAAATGATTCTCAAATTTACGTAAATAGAAATATTTGTATTTTACTTTGCTAACTTTCAGTCTCAGTTTTTTCTTGTTCTCATAATGTGTAATTTAATATGCATAGAAAAAAACAGATTCCGGTGTAATCTATGGGAAAACTCCTGCATCAGAATATACTGAATTAAATCCTTGTTTTTGTCTCCTTTTTCACTTTCTATTACTATTACAAAAATTAGCAATTTCTAGGTAAATATATCTACTATATACAGATTAAAGCATTTTTATGCAGTAAACTAACTACTGTTGCTGAACAAATACATTTGCAGAGTCCTTTGTTATTCCTCAAGCTTGGGAATTTGCAGGTGATGAGAGAAACTTTCATTTCATAGTAAAAGAAGCCAACCTACTTATTGGAGAAAATAGCAACGATTTTTTTAATCAAAGTCTTCATGGCTCGTTGTCTTATTTTCTAGGCCAGATGTCAAATGATTCTCATTGATGTCAGTGTTGAAGTAATTACTAATGTGATTCTAAGAATAAGTTAATAATGATAACATTTCAGAATAATATACTGATTTTTAATTAGAAGAGAAATAACACCTAGTAATAACACCCACATATATTACTATGGCTAGAAAATGCTAATGCTTCTTACACATTTTGTCCTTGCACTTTTGTTCATTGAGTCTTGCATGGAGGCAGACATGACAGTTACTAGTAAGACCACAGGGTTTTCAATGCATTGCTCACCCTATGATTCTTAAAGGGTTAAGTACACTCTGTTTCAGTTTGAAAAAACTGCCAGCAACCTTCATGTCTGTGTCTATCCATGACGACTGAAGAAAGGAGCAAGGACAGAATTTGTAGGATTTTCAGGTCATAGCAAAATAAGTGGGTGTTTAATATTAGGCAGTTACTTCTCCTTTAAGCTACAGTTTCATATCTCAATGCAGTGGCGTAACTATATGGGTCGCAGGGGTTGCACCTGCAACTGGGCCCGTGCACTCCAGGGGCCCGGCCTCCCCCTGCGACCCCTCCGCCTTGCGCCCACAATCTCATGCTGGCGCTGTAGTAGTGCAGAGCATTGGGAGATGACATCATCTCCCAGCACTTTGCATTAGTAAGAGGACCGCGTGGGAGCTCCAGGTAGGAGATGGGGGCATTGTGGAGGGGCTCAATGTGGTGAAGGGGGAACCCATGGCACTTCTTGTACCAGGGCTGAGAGGCTTCTAGTTATGCCTCTGTCTCAATGTTATATTTTCAACTGTAGCTTCACCCTGAAAATCCCGCTTCACTTCACAACACTAATGTTCAGCCTCATTTACAACTAACATTTATCTTCACTTAATAACTCTAACTTTCAGTCTCATTTACATCATTAGAATTCAGCTCAGAAGGGTGGGGAGGGTGATGAAGAGGATGGAGAGGAGGTGGCTGAGTGGAGAACAGCAAAGGCCACAGAGTTGGGGTGGCAGATTGGCAAGAAGGGTAGGGAAGACAGCAAATGAGGCAGAGGAGGGGTAGCAGAGAGGTGAATGGTGAAGGGGACGGAGGAGGGGTAGCAGAGTGGTAATTGCTCTCTGTAGTACAGTTGATTTGCTGCTGTTTAAAATAAAAAAACAAAAATACATTATTTTTATTTGTGCATAAGGTTCTATAGCTTTTTTTACACTGTCCTGCTTGGCTCCACCTGCCGTGCTGTGAGGTAACAGCTCTCATACCCACACTGGTCCTCCCCCAACCCATGCATTTAGTGTTAGTCTATTTCACATCTATGCTTGTTGAACTATAAAAGAGTATTGATTTTGTGAGTTGCCCTTTAACCTCTTAAGGACCCATGGCATGCCAGGATGTCACAGCTGTCCTGCACTTAAGGTCATGGAATTCAGGGCTCCCCTCGTGGGTACACACTGTTCTGGGAGCCCTGAATCCGTCCGTGAAAAGAAAAAAAAATTGCCCAGTGGTCCTTAAGTGCTGGCCACGTGGCTGGTCCTTAAGGGTTTAATACTGGTGCACTGAAAGGTCTGATAATCTAAAAACTATTACATTTGCATTAACTCACCTGTGTGTAACTGTACTGAGGAGCTGGGTCTTCTAATGAATAAATAAATAAATAAATAAAATGGAGCTAAATGGATGTTGAAGCCTGTGAAGATCCTTTCTGCTCCCCCACTGAGCAAGTGGGGAAGCAGAGAGGATGTTCTCAGACTTCAGGGCTGTCTACTACTGTGGCATCCCTTCCACATAGCCAGCACACAGTTCAACAACCCTGTATGCTAATGGGGAACTTTTCCTCCCATTCTCTTGCATACTTCAATCTTAGTGCATATGGAAATGTGCATCTCCATCACCATGGCAATGAGCTCCCCACACATCACCACAGCAGCAGTCCTTAGTGCATCTACCCCAATATGTCAGAACATGACATACAGAATCATATATTCCAAAGAAAAGGGGAATCATACTGGGTCAATCCAACTGACCTCTAGTTAACAAAAGCTTTTATACACAGGAACTCCAGAGAGGTCTCCAATAAATTGCAAAGCAGGGCTTTCTATTTGTTTCTCATAGTTCCATTCGAGAATGGCTCCAATTCTTCTACGTACCACAGCTTCACAGCTATGCAATATTGGTGCAATATGGGTGCAATAAGGACACATTAAGGAAGCAATATGGGTGCAATGCTGATGCAATATGGGTGAAATATTGACGCCATATGGGTGCAATATTGACGCAATATGCACCCATATTGCACCAATATTGAACCCATATTGCACTCATATTACACCAATATTGCACCCAATTTGCATCAATATTGCACCCATATTGCGTCAACATTGCACCCATATTGCGTCAATATTGCACCCATATTGCGTCCTTAATGTGTTCTTATTGCACCAATATTGCACCCAATTTGCGTCATTATTGCACCCATATTGCACCAATATTGAACCCATATTGCACCCATATTGTACCAATATTGCACCCAATTTGTGTCAATATTGCACCCATATTCCTTCCTTAATGTGTCCTTATTGCACCCATATTGCACCAATATTGCACCCAATTTGCCTCATTATTGCACCCATATTGTACCCATATTGCACCAATATTAAACCCATATTGCACCAATATTTCACCCAATTTGCATCATTATTGCACCTATATTGCACCAATATTGAACCCATATTGCACCCATATTGCACCAATATTGCAGCCATATTGCGTCAAAACTGCACCCATATTGCGTCAACATTGCACCCATATTTCTTGCTTAATGTGTCCTTAATGTGTTCTTATTGCACCAATATTGCACCCAATTTGCGTCATTATTGCACCCATATTGCACCCATATTGTACCAATATTGCACCCAATTTGTGTCAATATTGCACCCATATTCCTTCCTTAATGTGTCCTTATTGCACCAATATTGCACCCAATTTGAGTCATTATTGCACCCATATTCTACCCATATTGCACCAATATTGAACCCATATTGCACCCATATTGCACCAATATTGCACCCAATTTGCATCATTATTGCACCTATATTGCACCAATATTGAACCCATATTGCACCCATATTGCACCAATATTGCAGCCATATTGCGTCAAAACTGCACCCATATTGCGTCAACATTGCACCCATATTGCTTCCTTAATGTGTCCATAATGTGTCCTTATTGCACCCATATTGCACCAATACTGCACCCAATTTGCTTCATTATTGCAACCATATTGCACCCATATTGTACCCATATTGCACCCAACTTGCGTCATTATTGTACCCATATTGCACCCAGTTTGCACCATTATTGCACCCATATTGCATCCATATTGAATACATATTGCACCCACTTTGTGTCATTAATGCTGCGACATGTTAACGCATGATATGGTGAATGCCGCATTTGGAACAAAGCGAAATGTAGAATTTGCGACATTATAAGACGCATAACTTTAATTGCGACACTTTAAAGGGATAGTAATACTTAAAATGTAAAAAAAAATATGTTGTAGGGTTTATCCCCCTGAGTAAAACAAGAGTACTCCCACTGCTGAGAGGTCTTTCATTCAAAAGTTATTAATTTTCAAAGTTGAATTTTTTAGGTGCAATATCACAGTGGCCTGAAATTGTACAGTGGCACTGTTGCTACACCATCCTATGGAGATTTATGGTCAACTGACCAGAGTTGTCCATAGTTCCATTCTAGAATGGCTCCAGTTCTACGTACCACATTAATTAGTCCTCAATGGAAGAAAAATCTAAAAAATAAATATCAAAATTGAGACACAATTATCACACATGATGCAAACCACATGTAAGATAATGCTCCTTGGTTTATGGCCAATTAACACTTTGTTTCATGGTTCTCAAATATATTAAGCATTCGTCTTTTCCAGGTGATTTCAAAGAAATCATAATTGGAGATATCCTGCATATTCACATGGATACACTTTTTGGTTTTTATGGCACATAGATCGTACTAGTAAGACAGTTCACAATGTTTATAGAAATTCATAGGTAGGGATGGGCGAAAGTTGTCACCGTGTTCCCGTGGAAAATTTTGCAAAAACCACGTTGTTATCCGTTTTTTTGTGAGAAAATTCACTTTAAAACTAGTGGTTAAAATTTTTGCATTTTTCACCCGTTGGCCAAAATTTGTTGCCATTTTTTCAATGGCTAGAAAGTTTCTGCCAATTGGTTTTCATTGTTTTTGCACTTACGCTATATAAACGTGACTTTTCGCTGAAGGCAGACACAATAAAAGCAGCTACAGAGCGAGATAGACATGCTGTGCTGTTCTCTTGTGATATTTTGCAAAAAGTGAGGCAGGAGAGGCTCATAGTGACTCCTATCACTATGAGCAGGGTACAAAATAATCAATGGAGGAGCTAGAAGGACCATTATGTGTTCACTGAGTCTGAGGAGGAAGGGACCACTACTGTACCAATGCTGTCCAGTCCCCCTAAATCACCCCAAGGGATCTTGGGGAATTTAATGGGAAGGGAGGGAGAAAAGGGTAGTACTAGTGAGAGCAGGACAGGTCAGCTGCCTGTGCCTGCTGCAAGACGTGCTGCCCCTGCTGCCAGTGCCACCATTGCTGAACCTGCAGCCACTGGTGTTGTACCTGTTGCCAGACGTGCTGCTCCTGCTGCCAGTGCCACCATTTCTGTAACTGCAGCCACTAGTGTTGTACCTGTTGCCAGATGTGCTGCCCCTGCTGCCAGGGCCACCATTTATGATCCTGCAGCCACTAGTGTTGTACCTATTGCCAGACATGCTGACCCTGCTGCCAGTGCCACCATTTCTGTAACTGCAGCCACTAGTGTTGTACCTGTTGCCAGATGTGCTGCCCCTGCTGCCAGGGTCACCATTTCTGATCCTGCAGCCACTAGTGTTGTACCTGTTGCTAGTACTGAACCTGCTGCCAGTGCTGAACCTGCTGCTATTGTTGTACCTGCTGCCAGTGCTGAACCTGCTGCCACCAATACTTTGCCTGCTGCTAGTGTTTCTTGTAGTACTTAGGGGGGAAGGAGAAAATTATGCCACATGTGACAGCAGGGGACCCTCTGTCACATTGCTCGTCACCTCCTCCAAGCAGCAGTGAGATGTCTGGAATAGAGCAGCAGCAACAAAAGCATATAGGGACTAGTGGTGGTGGTGATAATGCTAGAGAAGCTGGAGTGGAAGAGACATTGATGGCATTTTTATCAGAATGTGAGAAGGAATGGGAGACAGAGATGAGGATGGGCATCACCGCCACCACTAGCAGTCAGCTTTTGAAATTAGCGGAAATTGCAACTGCTCTAACTTCTGTGCTGCTGAGATGAAAGGCAGCAGGGTGCTGAGGAGCAGGCTAGTGTGCCACAGTTCACCGTGGACACAGTGGGAATGGGGTCAACAAGTAATTCGGGACTAGGACAGGTTCCACTTGCCAGCAGTAGCAATACTCCTCCTGATACTAGTTGCAGTGCTAAAGCTGATGCAGAAACAGCAGCAACATTATCCGCTGCCACAGAAAGTGAAGGGGAATGTGGATGACAAGAAGAAAAAGGCCATTCTTCTCCACCTGTTCTCTAACCCTCCCCTCAGAAGTCATTCTGAGTTATTCTCTTCCGGCAGGCACAGTGCAGTCATCATCAACAATGGTACAGTGCAAAATTTGTGACAAGTTAGTGAGAAGGGGAAAGGTGGGAACACACCTTGGCACAACCGCCCTGATAACACACATGAAACACAGACACCATGACATTTACTCCAAACATGTTAAAGTACCCGTTACAGAAATATAGCACCACTGTTACTGTACCCCCCGACTCTCCAGAAAGGTGGAGATGAAAGAGGAGGAAGAATAAATAAACCCAGACAGACACTGTAAGTTCCATGACGAGCAAAATAACTAGCTTGCCATCAACATCACCTTCTTCCTCTAGGGTAACAAGTACATCTCCTGCCAATCCACCTCATTCATCGTTACCTCCCCCACCAAATGATAGCCACTCTGTTAATGTTAGGATATGGCATTTCATCTCTACCCATTGCACACTATATGGTGCACTGACCACACATGCCAGTGTGGTAGAGGAGAATCGATACCAGGTCATCAGGTGGCATCTGAGGAGATTCCATCACGCAGAATATGCTAGGATTCTGGCAGGGAGGGTTCATCATTACTATTAAACTGTCAGCAAGTTGTCGTGTCATTAGCAGGGTGTGGACAAGGGGTACAGCGACAGCGGCAGTACTTGATTTCAGTGTTATGGTGTTTGAATTCAGTTGTGCCCCCAGATGTTATTTACCACACACACACTGTGCACATTGCAGTTGCTGATGGAAGCCACAGTTCCTGTTCTCAAGGGAAAAATATATATTCTAATAACAACACACCCATGATGATTTTGAAGGAGGGGCAGGTAGAGACGATCTAATGGTCAACTTTTTCTTTTCTCCACATATACTGGGGGCTACTTATTCTTCTGCTACTGCCTCAGGCGCATCACTGGAGCCAGTTGTGGCAAGTGGAACCTTCATCATCCATCTTCCATGTTACTGCTATTGTTGATCAAATTCCCTTTCAGCTGCCTAATTATCCTGCTGCTTAAACAACTCAGCAGCAGCAGTACGAACAGTAATTGCAACTCAGGAGGACATTTGACCGTGGACACTGGCCAACATGACTTGCTGGCATTAGGCCAGTAAGGCATTTTTATTTTTTTCTCAGGGCTTGTGTTTTGAAAAAAAAAATAAATAAATAAATAAAAAAATTAGTCCTACAAAAAAATAAACAAATTTGGGGGGTTTGTTTCTAACAAGCCTAAGTACTACAAACCAATGTTTCCTTAGGGCTTGTGCCAAACAAGTTTAAGTCCTACAAATCAGGGCTTAGGCCTCTAATAAGTCTAATTCCTACAAAGGCCTCTAACAACAAATCAAACAAATCATCCTCTACAAAATACTCTATCAAGTCAAGTATCAGTCCACCCCAGTGGCAGCTTATGTCAGTGGGTTCCTGTCTCTTTCACTTTAACTACAAATGTCTTATTTCATATTATTGATTCATTTTTTTACTAGTTGATAAGCCTATTACATGGGACACAGTAACATTGTCAGCCGGTCGCGGGGAAGTCATGCGCAGTAGAGATTACCCGCACCGCGGCTGACACAGCCGCGGCACGGGCGGTCTCTACTGCGCATGACACCAGCACGCGCAGCAGTCTCTGCTGTGCATGACTGTGGCGTTACACACGTTTTAGCAAATTATTATATAGGATTAACTGTCCCCCCAATAGCAGTCAAGAAAGCCCCCAAAACAAATTCTCTGTTCAAATGATTCATTCATTCAGCAACACAGGATTTAACACAGCAATTAACTCTTACTTTGTATGTACCATATTTAAATACACAAACATACATAAACATACACACAATGTGTATGTATAGCTTGGAGGAGAGAAGACAGAGTATATGATAGAAACATTAAAATACATGAAGGGATTCAACAAAGTGCAGGATGGAAGTACAAGGAGTAAAAATGTTAGGACAAGAGGTCATCGTCTAAAACTAGAGGGACACAGGTTTAGACGTAATGTAAGAAAGTTTTACTTCACTGAGAGGGTGGTAGATAAGTGGAATAGCCTACCAGCAGAAGTGGTAGAAGTTAATACAGTGACAGAATTTAAGCATGCATGGGATAGGCATAAGGCTGTCCTTAACGTAAGAAAAGACCAAGGATCAAAAAAAGGTTTGTGGTTTTTACAGTAGGAAAATAGGCAGACTAGATGGGCCGAATGGTTCTTATCTACCATCAAATTTTATGTTTGTTTCTTTGTGATAGTCAAACAATGTCTTCTTGTGTATGAAATATATTAATATCTTACACTTGTTCTCTTAAAGAGGGCCCTCACATTTTACCTCCCTGGTGGTCTCTACATGTCCTAGTCCAACACTGTGTGCACTGACTGACAGTGTTCAGAAATAGAAAAATAAGATGTGTGTTATCTGCCAAAATCTTAAGACACTGTGGTTGTCATGACTCACAACAGGTTTCACATTCAGATTTTATACATCGGTGTATCCAACAGAATGAACATAGGAAGAGGAGCTTGCAAGAGAAATTGTACCTGTTTACAGCACATAGGATTCTGATACAGGGAAATATCCATTTAAAGTCAGAAAGGATTTTTTTAGCTACTAGGGTTTAACTGGAAATGGCTCCAGTGTTATTTTTGTACCTTCTTCTATCACAGGGGTGATATGACATGGGCTGAACTTGATGGACATTTGTCTTATTTTCAGCCTTATCAACTATGGTACTATGGTACTGTTCCCACTCTGGCTCACCGATTTGTCATCAGCTTGCAAATGCTGAAACAGGAAACTGAATCTAAATAGAGATAGATAGATAGATAGATAGATAGATAGATAGATAGATAAGATAGATATAGACAGATAGATAGATAGATAGATAGATAGATAGATAGATAGATAGATAAGATAGATAGATAGATAGATAGATAGATAGATATAGATAGATAGATAGATAGATAGATAGATAGATAGATAAGATAGATAGACAAGATAGATAGATAGATAGATAGATAGATAGATAGATAGATAGATAGATAGATAGATATAGATAGATAGATAGATAAGATAGACAAGATAGATAGATAGATAGATAGATAGATAGATAGATAGATAGATAGATAGATATAGATAGATAGATAGATAGATAGATAGATAGATAGATAGATAGATAAGATAGATAGACAAGATAGATAGATAGATAGATAGATAGATAGATAGATAGATAGATAGATAAGATAGATAGACAAGATAGATAGATAGATAGATAGATATTATAAAATATGCAACCTCTACGCATTTCCTAGCCTTATGCAGTTATTTTATCATTATGAAATAACAATTAAAAGTGCTTTGTCCAATAAAAAGTCAGGTAACTAAAGTCAATAAATACTGATCTAAACCTCAAATATAAAAAGTAAAAAAAATATATATACACAAAAATAATACTGAAAAAAATATATAATAAATGGCAGACAATCATTCACATGATATTCAATGTGTATCGGTCCTTCCACAAGCCACCCTGTCTTAATAAATATAGGTAAATTAAACTAACTTAAAGTTCATGTTAATTTATTTTGTATTTTTTAGTATTTTTATATTAAATACCTATCATCCTTTTTATTTTCCTTTTTTTATGTATCTGTGCAAGTCATTACTACTTCAATAGTTTAAAAAAATTTAATTATAACCAATTATTTACCCAATAATAACCATACTTGTTAGAACTAATCTAGTGTACCTATTTATATCAGATACTTATTTAAATCTTCTTGTATTTAGATTCAGCATTCATTTAAACCTTATTTTTGTTTTATTGCAATTGATTATCTATCAGTGATCCTATTGATTATAAATTAGATCAGTCCATATTATTAATAATACAATATTTGTAATACAATTACAAAAACAACATGCCTGATTCTACTCCCCTACCTAAATGTGCCTATTTCTATACCAAATAGCCAAAATTAACCCTTTTAGTGCCGGAGGGGTACGCACCGCATTGCTTTGCAATGCGTTGTGTACCCCTCCGGCACTCAAAGGGTTATTATGCTATGCTATTCTAGTTTATTTGTTGTAGACTTTTATTTAAATGAGAAGTAAACTTTTTTTATGAAAAAATATATATTGTAGGGATTTTCCTATTGAGTAAAATAAGGGTACTCCCACTGCCGAGAGATTTATATTTCCGGAGTTATTACAGTTTAAAACCATGTTTATTTACATTAGCAGTGCCCTCTAGTGATCAAATTCTAATTAGATTTCCTGTTAGATTCTAATGGAGAGGAAAGTCAGAAAAGTCAGAGACATACAGTTCTCTGTAGAATGTGAGAGAAACTGCCTGTCACTTCCTGTCAGTTAGATCTATCAGGAAGTAAATTCGCTTCATAATTATTTAAACTGCTATACATTTGAATAAAACATCTGACAGTGATGGGCGTTTTATTCAGCAGGAAATGCTCTGTAAAATATGTGTTTTCATAAAAAAATGTTTACTGTTCCTTTAACTCCTCCAGTGTACCGGATCACCCTTCATGATATTCCTGTTGATCCGAGAGAACCGCCTCCAGAGTCCACAGCACCAGGAAATGCATAAAGAGGTACTCAATGAATGTGGTACATTAGCTGCTAGTATTGCTATTTTCTGTATATTAAGTGATGTTACATGATGGCAGTAATGAATATATTAAACTGAGAAACTTTGCCTATACAAATGATAGATACAAATCCTGCTTGCTTTCATTATTGTTAGATATTTTAAGGATATTTCTTTTATATGATACCAATGTACACACAGCAATGTGAGGCAGAGAGTAAGAATATTTTGAAGATAAGAAATGTCTGACATTTCATTCAAGTTAATTGTAGAAAAGTTAATTGAATCTAGCTCCAAGTGATAAGTGTTTTGCTCTTTCCTTCAAATCACGTCTCCACCTCTGTGCATCTGTATCATCACATGTAAATCACTATTCTTATTTCTTTGTCTTTCTACTTATTTCTAATCGCTTGGACAGGACATTCATAGTGTAAATATTATGTTGTTGAAGTTCAAAATCCGTTTGGGCATGAAGTGCAGTTGTTTTTAAATCTGTGATTAGTCCAACAAGAAAAAATATCTGTAATGAAAGTTATACATGAATCTTTATGAATTGCACGTGATTTCAGAGATTACCCCATAAAGACGCTGAAATTATAACATATCCTACCAGGATATAAATTCATCACTATAGATGGGGGCATTGCTATGTACTGGCTTTGAGGGGATCAAGTGTTGATCCCATGTTTAAAGCCCCCAGTCTTAAAGGGATAGTAATGTTTCACAAAAACAGCAGCTCCAATTAATCTTCATAGTATTTGAGCCATAGAGAGTGTTATTTCAATATTGTCAGAGTTGTAGTTCAAGAGTAATTGAATGATAAAGTATCCCCTCCTGCCCCTTTTACCTAGTGTAACACTGCTCACCTCAGATGTGGAATCTGGTCACTTGACCAGACAGCTCACAGCAAGGATCAATCTTTTTACTGTGAGAACAATGAAAACCCTGCCCCCATTGATAGGTTTTTCCCTTATCTTAATTGAAGATTGTCCCTCTGTGCAATCTACCTGGGCACCTCCCTGCTGCTCTGAGCTGAGCAGTTACATCAGAAGGGGCGGGAGGGGGATACTTTATCATTCAATTACTCTTGAACTACAACTCTGACAGAATTGAAATAACACTCTCCAAGGCCCAAATACTGTGATGATTAATTAGAACTGCTTTTATTATGAAACATTACTATCCCTTTAATGCTGTTGTGGAGCATGTAATGTTCTACTGATAATCTAATCTTCTGAATGGCGATGGCTGAATTGTACCATGAGGGTCGCCCAAACCCAAGTACTTTGGGAACATATCAAAGCTGCCAGTATAGATGCTTATACATATATGCACAAAATAAAGAGGATAAATCCCCAGGCCAAACCAAAAGCACTATAGGGATCAAATAAAGTGTCAAATAAAAGGCTAGATTTCAGATTTTCTGATGCCCAAAATTTCAATAGTTTTCTAAGCAAATTGTCTCTTTTGTTAAACAAAAAACTCTACTTCTCTGGAATCATTTTTGAGAGCTATGTTTCAAAATTATTCTGAAACAAGTCTCACAAATTCCAAGAGAAGTATCTGGGCATTGTGTGCTACCCTTTGGTATGATTAGGCAGAAAAAACTGAGCCCACCCATTCCCCTGTCTGTTCCCCAGTGTCACTAAGCACCATCCACAATCCTTGATAAGCTTGTTCACCTATTCATTTGACTGATTTTGATGAGCCAACAATAGAGGGTTAACATACATGGAAAGAAAAAATACAAAAATGAATACACCTCTAACTACCCAACCACTGTTCCATATGTAAAGATACAATTAGCCACACTGGCAACTGGGGGTAATCAGTAAAATATCAGGACCAGTGTGTATGTATTGAAAAATGCAGAGTCATCTGGATATACAGGTCCTGTATTACACCTTGATCCTCACATCAGACATGTTAAATAAAAAGAAGGAAATCAAGTAAGCCCCCCAAAAAATACTGCTTCCATAAAAAAAAGACAGCCCCTTCCCCAGTCTCTTCTGGCCCAATGCCAAGGATCCCCAGGACACTGAAAAAAACAGGGATTGGCATATGTATAAGTTATAACCCAGTCCATATTTAAGGTGGTCCCCCACTCTCTGAGGAGCTGGGAGGGGTTACACAGGGCATCCAGTACACAGGGCATCCAGAGTGCCCTAGACAAACCCTCTCCTTCCAGCCAGCCAGATGCTAAAAGGAAGGGGTCACACATACATTAAACATGACTCCTTACTCCTAGCCAATTAGCAGCTTAGAAGATGGGGTAACATATTTTCTTTTAAGCTGCTGATTTTCAGGGAGGAAGGGATCAGGAATTACATGTGACCCCTCCCTCCTAACTTCTAGTTGGCCTGAAGGGTTTCTTGAGGGCCTTAGGATGCTCTGCCCAACCTATCCTATCAGCCAATCAGAGCATGTGAACCTGCTGCTCTGAGCTGAGCAGTTACATCAGTTACAGGAAGTGGCTTCTTTTTCAGATGCCCTGTATATTCACCCAGGAATGACTAGGGAGTTTTTGGGGGTTCATTTTTTTCTTATTTTAATTGCATGATTAGTGGTAGCAGGAATTTTTTATATAATTCTCTCTCTAACAGGTTAGATGTGACAACGCTCACATTATCCCCGTCTGGGAATAGAAAAAGGGGTGTTCTGATGTATATGATTTAAGATGGGTGCTCGGGGTCCTATATTAATTTATTTGCACATGTCCTCTCCTTCAGGGCTTCACATCAGATATAAATCTTGTTCGTAAACTTCTTCTACCAGTGGGAGAGTAGAGGAAGGGTTCCTGTCACCCCTTCAGATACATTAATATGGGGTCCAGAACACAAATGTATATATTTTTTAAATTTTCTTTTTTTATAAATTAACATGGGGCGTATAGACATTAAACAA
This sequence comes from Rhinophrynus dorsalis, assembly GCA_037306005.1. Taxonomy (NCBI): domain Eukaryota; kingdom Metazoa; phylum Chordata; class Amphibia; order Anura; family Rhinophrynidae; genus Rhinophrynus; species Rhinophrynus dorsalis. Next base: position 64,699,642 of record CM074723.1, on the reverse strand, counting down.
ATAAAGTGTACTCTTGTACCCTTAGGAGCTGTGGGGGCTGAGATAAAGACTCAGATAAAAGCATTATTTCTGCGCAGGTTTTTTTATTTTATTTTACTGATCAAAATCCCAGGCAAAATACAGACCTGTGAGGTGTGTGTAACTGAATGGTCTGTCAGTAGTGTATTTTACCTGGGATATGGATCAGCAAAATAAATCACGTTACTGTATGTGGTAAGTGCAATTAGCATTCTCCTTTTGAAAGTTTTTATCCCATAATTAGTACCTTGTTGGAAAAGTGAGCCTTTCCTCTTTTACAAAGGCATCCGTTATCTTTATCACAAGAGGGGGGCATCCGATAGAGAACATCCTTCTATTCCAACTGTGAAACACACCAGGGGCGAGATGCGCTATGGTGAGATAAAGAGGTGATAAACAGGAAATGATGTCTCCAGTGATTTGTCCTATGTTATTCTATGGAGCATATGCACTAAGAATTCTCCAACTTTGGAGATCTTAGTACATATGCTCTATAGACTAACACAGGAACTGGAGAAGTGATATCACTGGAAACTTCATCTCCACTTTATCAGCTCTTTAGCACACCTTAGTGCGTAACCCCCAGGCACAAAAAGTGATCAGAAATAGCTATAATTCCCTAACCTGGATAATTAGCAAAGTTTAAAGGGACAGTAATTCTTTAATACTATAGGCATTAAAAAAAGAATTATATCGATATAAGTCCTGTCTCTCAAACCTTTATGGTTTGAGAGATATAACTGGCTAAAGTTCCCCCTCCAGGATGTTTCAGAGAAGTAAGCACTCTAGCTGACAGCAGCAGATTCCAGTCATTTGACTGGACGGTGGCTCTTCAGCAGAGCCAAAATTGCTCTATTTAGAAATAAATACTTCATTGAAATGGTCTACAAATTGTGCTTACAAACCAGTGAAGTATTTATTTCTAAATAGCGCTATTTTGGCTCTGCTGAAGAGCCGCCAGAAGGTCCCGGGACCGGAATCTCCTGCTGTCAGCTAGAGGGCAGACTTCTCTGAAACAGCCTGGAGGGGGGAACTTTAGCCAGTTATATCTCTCAAACCATAAAGGTTTGAGAGACAGGACTTACATTGATATAATTCTTTTTTTAAAGCCTACAATATTAAAGAATCTTGACTACCCCTTTAAAGTAGCATTAATGCCTATGCTTATGATTACAAGGGGCAAAATGCTTTAGGAGTGCACCGGGTACCTTTTTTCCTCTTCATCAAATACAAATTATGCCACTTCAACCTTTGGCTAAGCATTCAGTCTAGGATATAGTAGCTACTTGTCTCTAGCATGTTATGTTTGGATCAATTTTGATCCAGACTAAACTTTTTGGGGCTTCCCTGGAGATCTGCCTTAAGAATGCAACTTCCAACATCTAATTTTTAATCTTAGACTCTGAAGAGCTAGTGAAGGTGTTTGTTGATTTAATCTTCATACTCTAACATCAAATATGTACATTATGTCATTTTGCTACTGAGAAGTACTTTTTGTTAAGACAGCTGTAGTAGGAGTCTCATAGCTGTGTCTCTAGCGACTACAGATCATTATCTAGTTGATGATTTTGCAGCTCACTTTAATGTTATGTTTATAACAATACTTCTGCACACTTTGAGTTGATTCCAAATGTACATTCTTTAGACTTATAAGTGATGTTTATGATATAAACCACTTAACCTTAGTGTGTTTGCTCATTATATAATACTTAGCACTAAGAGGCTAGTGCTGTTAGCTATTTTCCTTTTGTGTTTTGTTTGTCCTGGATCTTAATATTTTAAATAAAAGCTAAGTTTTATCTTGAGCCACACAATTTAAGAAAAAAGGTAATGTGAGTGCACCACCAGAAAATATTGTTTTGTAACTGCAAGTTTAATTTGTCAGGAAAAGCACTATAACAATATATATATACTAGCAGTGCGGGACGGCGCTGCCCATCAGGATATATAGGGAATTAATGCACACACACACGGATGCAAAACAAACACACACAGAGACACACATGCAAATGCACACGCATGCACTGAAATGCATAAAGAGTGACACACTCATACACACATACATGCAATGCACAACATGCAGACACATAGAGTGTGATACAGACATGCAACACACACAGTGAGGCACACACACAGGCACACACAGAGACACACAAACACAGAAGTGAGTCATAAGAGGGTGACTTATGTGTCATTGTAATGAGTTTGTGCTTGTACTTATGCCTCCACTGTGGCATTCATTCATATAGATGAAATGCATGTGGTAATTGCACATACTATGGTAGAAGGTGGATCGTGCTGGCTCCCAGGGTGTGAGTGAGTGAGACTATTGTGGAAGGTGGATCTTGCTGGCTCCCAGGGTGTGAGTGAGTGTGAGTGAGTGCGGGAGTGAGTGGTTGCGTGTGAGTGATTGTGTGTGAGTGATTGCGTGTGAGTGATTGTGTGACTGTGTTAGTAAGTGTGTGTGATTGAGTGAGTGTGAGAGTGTGTTTGTGAGAGGGTAGATGAGAGTGAGTGAGAGAGTGTGAGTGACAGTGTAAGTGTGTGATTGAGAGTTTGAGTGAGAGAGTGTGAGTGTGTGTGTGTGTGATTGAGTGTGAGAGTGTGTGTGATTGAGTGTGTGTTTTATTTAGTGTGTGTGTGAGTGAGTGTGTGTGTATGAGTGTGTGTGTGTGAGTGAGTGTGTGTGTGTGTGTGAGTGAGTGTGTGAATTATTGTGAGTGTGTATGATTGAGTGTGTGTGAGAGTGTGATTGAGTGTGTGCGATTGGGTGTGAGTGCGTGTGTGTGTTTTTTGTCTGATGTGTTTGTGTCTGTGGTGTAGGAGTGAGTGTCAGCCATATTGTTTTCTCATTTACTTGGATAGTGGTGGGCGGGCTGTATAGTGGGGCAGGCCAACTCCCTGCATGATTTAAATCACTCCCCCATTGAATCACCCATTGGGAGCAGTGACTCCTCACTACATTACCCTTTGAGTGTCAGAGGGGTACGCAACGCATTGCTTTGCAATGCGTTGCATACCCCTCTGGCACTCAAAGGGTTAAGTTGAGGCAACATAGCAATATAACACACGATGGCTCTTCAGTTGAGGCAATGTAGCAGTATGCTGAGGGAACAAATAGAAAGTGGTGTTTGAGGCTCGCCCTCTGTAACATACAGCAAAGCCTCTCTCTCCCTTTAAGGAGAAAGGGCGGGAATCAGGAAGCAGGAAGTGGAGGAGTGACAATTGAAAACAGACAGTTAGTGAGGTGACTGAAGAGATGAAGAGTTAAATAAAAGAGTTGCTATTAAGTTTATCTCTGAGTTTGTATTTTATGGAAACATTACACCCTCGTACAGAGTGTATGGAGGGTTACAATTATCTGTGGGAGGTGAAACAGAGTGTATGGAGGGGTACAGTTATCTGTGGGAGGTGAAAGTGTGTTTGTGGGGTTACAGTTTTCTGTTGGAGGTGACACAGTGTGTATGGAGTGTTACAGTTATCTGTGGGAGGTGAAACAGTGTGTTTGTGGGGTCATGATCCTGAGTGAGAGTGTGTCTGGACCAGGAGAAGTTATTGATATCCCCTACTTCAGCAGCAAGTGGCAGTTATATTTTTTTTTTTGTCAGTTGGATAGTGGTGGGCAGGCTGGAGGGGGTGGGCCAACTCCTTGTAGGATAAACATGCCCCCATTGAATCACCCAATGGGAGCAGTAAAGTCCCCATTGAATCACCCAAGAGGAGTTGTGTCTCCTAATGAGACATAAAGTATGTAATGAGGCATTCTGTTCAATGTGTGTTTGTTTTCTGAGGAGACATAAATTATGTTCTGTGTGTGAGGTACCATAAATTATGCAATGAGGCTTATTCTTTTATATATATATATATATATATATATATATATATATATATATATATAATATAAAGCACTATCTTGCGCAGTAGAGGCTGCCGGAATGATGCAGTCATGAGCAGTAGAGACTGGCCGAAGTGCTGTTCAGGAGTGTGGCGCTCCGAATGGCTTACCTCCTGTCTCTGCTCCTGGCTCCAGGGCAGCAGCCGGGGCCGCTGGGTGGCACTTTAGCCCGTGTACATGGGCTTTCAGCTTAGTGTATATATACGTGTATATATATATATGTATATATATATCTTTATTTATTTATTTATTTATTTATTTATATATATATATATATATATATATATATATATATATATATACATTAAATAAATCATAGAGGATAAGAAGACCCCAAAATGCCCTTAGCCTCTTCCACTGCCCTCCCTTTTTTGGTATAAGCAGCTTAGTATATTTTTTGTTGCAGGGGTGGGACTTGAATATCAATCATTGTACCTGTTTTTGCATGGAATTATATTTGTACACTCACCTCAGTGACTCAAGTTCTACCATAAAACCTTATGAAATCAAATGTGTCTTTTGGATATCAGTTGGTGCTGTTTCTTAAAAAAAAAAAAAAAAAAAAGATAAATATGAGCTGTAATATCTTTTGAATAAAAATATTCCAGGAGTGAGACTGCTCTTGTTTTAGTCCACAGGAAAATTACAGTAATATATATTTTTCTCATTAAAAAACAATGGGGGGATTTATAAAAGTGGAGTGGAGTGGAGAGAATATTGGCTGTAACTTGTGCATAAAATAAAGGTCATCATTTTTAAAACTGACAAAGCCAGTTTTGGGAAAACATTTTCACCAGAAAGTTAACTCCATGTTTGTAGTGTTCTTAAAAAAATATTGGTAGTACCATATGAATGAATTTGCCGATTAACACCGTAATTATAAAGCAAACTTTGCACATTTATAAATATCAACTCAAAAAAGAAACAATAACACTTGAATAACTACCTTCACTCTAATATGTTGTAGAACACTTTTTATAAATCTCCCCCAATGTTTGCTGCTCCTTTAATCCTTTCAGTGCCAGAAGGGTAATAATGTGCTGGTTACTCCTCTTGCACGGAAGAGGTTAAATAAACATTAACATGAATGCTATAACAGTCCAGGGTATGTACATTAAAATGTCCTTACCTTATCTTTAGAGTGTGTGTAGGTGGCTTATTATTAGGATGTATTATGGAACTGTCACTGAACCAAGTATGAGATTTTGAAAGTGCTTTCAAAAATGCATATATGTTACATTACCTGTTTTTTCATTTAAAACTATTCTTTTTGAAATGTTTACCTTAATTTATTTGTCATTGTAAAAAAATTAGCCAGTAATGGCAGGCATATCAGCTAAGTACTAACATTCCGCACTGATCTCCCCATTTCAACTGTCACTCCCTGTAGACCTATGTCAACTCATTTGCATGAACTGAAACACTCTAATTTCTGTCAGGGTAGGAAACTTTTGCAATTGTAAATGAGAATGTTACAACACATGCTTTAAAATGCAAATAATAATAGTAATAAAATAATCCATATTTGCCATTATTATTTAAACCAAGATACATAGCATAGATCCATATTTATAAAAGAAGAGTTATTCTGGAGTAAACGTACCGCACCACAGAGGACAAATAAAAATTCCTGTTAAATTAAGTTTTTAACCCCTTGAATGCTAGATAGGTCACCAGTGCATTGCAACACAATGCTTTGAAGACCTCTCCAGCATTCAAGGGGTTGAAAAGCTCTGTAAAGTGCATAGGAATTTAGAAAATTTTTGTTAAAATATGGACCATAATAACATAGCAACATAGTTGATGAAGCTGAAAAAAGACGTGCCCATCGAGTTCAGCCCATACCACATTACCTGATACTCATTTGTCATGCATATCAAAGTCCAGGCTTTTGGAAGTTTACCTAACGAGAAATTAAATATCCATCATCAATAGCTGTGTGCTGCTAATATACCTAACTAGTGAATGGTGCACAAAATTGTATGTGTGATTGGGCACACTGTGCACGTCAGGCACCCATTGGTCTGATGCAGCGGCAAGACTTGCTGCAGCAATTTTCACAGGAGTGCGAGATGGGACTGCCCACTCCTGTGAAAATGGCTGCCCCTGATTCGCTGCTTGGTCATCAGACCCTAACTTTTACCAGTAAATATCGTGGTAGTTATTACAGATAATTAACAGTGTGGTTTTAGTTACAGGTTTATGACGATAAGCATGTGTAGCTCACCCACCAGTGTCACGGTACCCCAAACTGGGCAAGCATCAAATAATTTTGGCCATAAAAATATAAATAAAAACTCAGTGTTTATTAAATATAGTAGGTAAAAGGATATTTATTAGTAAATGATTTGTTGCCCAAAGCTTCTCTCCTGTTTAATGTGTATTTAGTCAAGATATAGAGCAAGATGTACAAAAAGTCTTCAAAATTAAAAAATTGTCAGATCATGAGATGGTGGTAAAAGGAGGACAATATTTCAGAAGTAAATCCGTCACATTTGAAAATGCGTCTAAAGAATTAAAAATGACGTTAAGAAAATCTTGACGAACATTACCTTTAGAAAATTCTGATGTTAAAAATGTCTTTGATTTTGTCTTTGAAATGTAAATTTTCAAAGAAAAGACATTTTTTGTCTTTGAAATGACAAATTGCTTCTCACTCCTGCTAACAGTACTTTAATTTGTCTTTTCCAAGTTTAGACCATTTTTATTTTGTCGGGAAAAAAATGACGTTAATCAGACAAAAAAATGACATTCAAATGAATATTTTTTTCTAAAAATACCTTACATTATGACGGAAGATTAAACCACGCCCACTTTTAAGACAGCTTTTTCCCTTTGATGGAGATGGCAGAATTGGATGCAAAAATTACGGAAAAGTCTGAGAATTGATGGATCATGGCATAAGAACTTTTTTATTCTGATTACAGACAATTTCACTTACCACCACTTTCTGAGCATCTCACACATAGTCTTTGATTCTTTGCTAATAATCAGATTTATTTGAATTTGAACATTACTGATAAGCACGATAGAACGCACGGGGTTTTTGTGCATTTTTGTATGAATTTTGGGACATTTTGTCTCCTCCCACTTCCTTTACTACCAACTCACTCAACTCAGTTGCTTTTGCAATTAAGGAAGGTATGAAGTAACATCCACAGATAATTCAGAGACTCCAAACTCTCATGAGTTGAAGGGAACGTTCTCCAAACAGCATGTGTGGAACAATGTAACAATGTAAAAAAAAGCACTCCCAAATAATATGCGATCATCCTCTACAGGTGCCTTGTGTGCAATTCAGAGCCTCCCTAGTCTCTCTGTAATTCACAGATTCAATACTACAAAACACACCTCCACGGTGAGCACCAAGTCAAATCCAGACCTCGATAAAAACATCATCATCTTTATCTCTAAGCTGGAGAGCTGGCTAAGTTGGTTAAGGCACTGGCTGTAGAATCTGTTCATAACAGCAAGGCCACAGGTTCTAGACTCAGCCTTTTATCTTTTTGAGGTAGATAAAATGAGTGCCATTAAATTGGGTAAAAATATCTATACCCCCAGGACATACTTGAAAATGAGAGACAATCGCAATATATCCTTCCTGGTAAAAATACTTTGATATTATTATTATTTAGTATGATCATGAGTATGCTTTCTATATGCAAAACACATTGATCTTGGCTGATGGCAATTAACAACTTTTTTTATACCTACAGTCTCTTGAGTTCCATACGAGTCACAGCAGGTATCAATGTACATTTTTAATTTTCATACTACAATGATGTTGATGATTTCTTTTTTTTAATTGAGGTCTGGATCTTACTTGGTGTTCGCAGTGGAGGTGCATTTTGTGTTATTTAATTAAGGTATAATACCTCCAGTATTTCTCTCACTTCAATTTAGCTCACTGCAGAGGCAAGGCAGTATTACTGCATTATATTAAATACATGTTTACTTCACATTTAAGACAGATAGGGACTTTCCCAATCTGAGGTACCTTGACACTGGCAAGTAAGCAACATATGCTTTTGGCCACAAGCATGTAACTAAAGCCTCACTGTTTAATATCTGTAGCAGTCACAGGTTATTTATTGGTAAAACGTATGATCTGATGCGCAAACTCTATTTTGTTTACCTTCTGCACATGTAGCCAAAATATGGTCTTTGCTCTTCTCCTAAGTCCTAACTAGACACATATATGTAAATATTTGAACACTATTGATAAGCAAGGGGGTGCTCATCACCAGGTTTTTATGCATTTATTTTACTGAAAAATGACTAGTAACATAAAGGCACATTTTAATTCTCTGTAACACAAACTACACTTGTCTTAGGGTGACAGGTCCTCTTTAACATACTATGACCATGCTATGTAAATATAATTTCACATTCAATTAAATATGAGAAAATGTGATTAGGCAGGCAATAAACAGCAAGTGATATGCACTAATTCTTTGGATCTATCTCACGTGGATTATCAACTGTAAAATATGATTACTTGTAATATTAATTGAAATTTTTTTTGAGAGTTATCTATAATTGTAGTTTCTAGTTTTCATCATTTGATTTATTGAGCTATATTTTCACAAGGACCTTAAAATGATATATTTCATTTGTAGTTTTCACGTGTGATTAAATCCCTTGGGTGCCAGAGAGGTATGCAATGCATTGCAAGCATGTCAAATAGGGAGGAAGAGGTCGGAGCTCCACATAGATTTCCTAGTTTGATATTGCAGCTATAGGTCAACATGCTCAAAATAAATATGGAGCAATTTGGGACTGTGTTCAGTTTAAAAGAGGCAATCTTTGGCTGTCCAGTTGTTGAAGACTGCAAATCCCATCATTCACAATTAGTTGAGTTGTAGTCACAACAACAGAAGAATCAAAGGTTTCCTACCCCAACTGTAAGGTTTGTGAAGGTAGGAAAACAGCAATGGAAGAGTTAAAAGAGAAATGAAAGCTTACAATATATTGCTGTTTTAATCTAGTTCACTGCTTACTTTACAATTAGCCTCCGACCCCTTTATTGGTTTGTTTATTTGTATTCAATCCAATATGCTTGCCCTATTACCTAAATCTTTATGCTTAATGTAATAATGTATTATTGCTCCTTTGAAACATCTTCAATAAAAATATTTAAACAAAAAAAAAAAGAAAGAAATTAAAATGGAAAACTGTTAAATTCTTTAACTCTTTCAGTGCTGAGCTGTTCACCTTAGAAGAAACAATGATTCTGGATTAATCCAGTTGCATTATGGGGAATACATTAACCCACTGAGTGCTTCGCAATGCATTGCATACTCTTCTGCAACCTTAAAGGGATAGTAATGTTTCTTAATAAAAACAGCTCCGATTAATCATCATAGTATTTGCCCATGGTGAGTGTTATTTCAGTACTGTCAGGGTTGTAGTTCAACAGTAATTGAATGATAAAGTATCCCCCTCCAGCCCCTTTTACTGATGTAACACTGCTTACCTCAGAACAGCAGGTTGATGTCCAAGTGGATCACAGAGAGGGACAATCTTCAATTAACATAAGGGAAAAACATGAAAAACATGTCAATGGGGGCAGGGCTTTCATTGTTCTCACAGTAAGAAGACTGTCCCTTGCTGTGAGCTGTCTGGTCTGTGGCTTACACTAGGGAAAAGGGGTGAGAGGGGGATACTTTATCATTCAATTACTCTTGAACTACAACTCTGACAGTAATGCAATAACACTCTCCATGGCCCAAATACTATGAAGATTAATTGGAGCTGCTGTTTTTGTGAAGCATTACTATCCCTTTAACAGACAGACATTGCCAAATTTCATTTATTTGAATCGGGATGTATAAAAACAATGTATGGATGCTTCTCTAGCATTTAAGGGGTTAAGATCCACTTTTAAAACAATGGACATTTTTATTTGTTCCATATGTCTCTGTTAATTTGCCCCAAAATGAACCCGCTTTTCTCTTTGTGTATATGGTTGGGTAATGCACACATGTTTGGCCAAAGCCTTGGAATTGGTATGCTTGTTCTGGCAAACAGGCCCACTTGGGATGCCAATGATTTCTGCTTCATCTTTCCGTGGTTCTGGAGTTGTGTTTGTGTATTGAAAACAATTAACTCTTTGAGTGCAGGGGAATTATTCAGGTGCATACTTGTCTGGCACTCAAAAACATATAGAAAATTGAATAATCAAAACTATTATTAGTATAGTTAATTTATTAGTTATTGAGCTGCTGTGATGTTCACAGTGCACTGAATGCATCAAGCTTGATCACTCTCCCATCGCAGAATGTGGATTTTGGTGTGATGATGAATTGGGGATTCTCATGTGGGCCCTACATTAAATCTACAGGAGTTAATGAGGTCCACTAGCGTGACCACTTAGAGACGCAGATGGCATTATTCATCAAAATTAAGAGGTGCAAACCAATTGCTCAATGGGGGAGGGGGGATGAAAATTCCCCTTGAGTTAAAATGTGATTTTTTTTTTCATTTTCAAAAGCTTTATTGAAGCTATGTAAACTTACAAAGCAAGAAGCAGTAAATACAGTAAAGTAACAAGAGTAGACATACATAATATATCATGTAGTGATTAGAAATCACAATAATATGCAATACCACTGGCAAAGTAACATTAAAAAACAGTATCCATCCTACCCATTCAGTTTCCTTGAAGGACCCCCACCCCTTTTTTTTTTCTTTCTTTCCTTCCTCTTATTTTGCTTCAATCCTTCCATTAGACTTCAACACTTAGGGCCCTATGTTCAAAGAAGTAGCGAAATAGCTTTTGTCGTTTGTAACGACTTTTCAAAGTACAGTGTCATTGGGCTCATTAATATTTTCAGAGAGTGGCGGTTGTGGTCAGAAATATGTCGTTTGTCCTGACTGAAATTGTCGAATGTAACGACAAAAAATTTCTTACCTAACAACAAAAATGTTTTAACTAATGACAAAAATGTCTTTAAAAATGTCTTAACTAAAGACAAAAAATTCTCACATTCAGAACTTCACATTCCTTCCACTTTTTTCTTAACGTACAAATTTTGTCTTTTGCAAGACTTTTTTTGTCGTTAGTTATGACAAATTTTCTTTTCCTTTATACGACACTGAGAATAGTTTAGCCACGCCCTTGTCTCACCCCTTTGCCCGTCAATTCTGGAGTTGTGTGGTACACAACAGACATTACTAGATGTCATATACTCTATAGATAATATGTCGTTCATGCTTACAATTACTTATTTTTGTCTTTCATTAGACATTTTTTTGTCGTTATCCCTTTGAACATACGGCCCTTAGCCTACATCCACCTCTCCATTCAAATGTCATGTCATTCTTTCTCACTCACTCTTCCTTCTGTTCTTCTTAAATATTTTTACTGTATTTTCACCTAATATGCCCAATAATATGCTGTGGACAGCCATTACCTCAGGGTTAATCTTAACATTACATTGCTATTATCTACTGCCAGTTCCGGACATTTATCGATTCATTATTTTGTTACTGCTGTTAACATTTCTTTTTAGTCATGTCTTGTATTACTCCTATGTACTTTGGAGGTGATGTATAAAAAGCCTTCTTAATGTATTCTTAAGAATTGTCACTAAAATTCACAACGCCTGGTCATATTTATAAAGAAATAAAGTAACATTTATAAATATGTCTATCTGAGAATATTCGCACACATAGCGGTATTATATACTTCCAATAAGAACAGGTTATACCTGGCGTTATGATTTAATCCCAACTAACTGGAGTTAGCACTTAGCAAAATGTCGTTAGATGTTTATACATAAAGTTATGTCGCTGTAAGACACGTTTGCAGACACTTTCTTTGTAACTACAGTTTTATACATCTCCCGCTTTGTATTTCCTCAATAAAGTACACTAAAAAAGGGAAAAAAAAACAAAAACAGTATCCTATGCCCCAGAAAACAACCAAAGGGAAAATGAGTGTGGACCAAGGGGGCTAGGAGAATGTCAGAACTAGTAACCCACAGTTATCGCACTAGAGAATAGAAGTTTTAAGAAGTGAATAGGGAGGAGAAAAAAAAGAAGAAAATTAAATAATAAAGGGGAGAGTAGAAAGGGTAAGGGAAGGTGGATTTCATCTCATCCCCTGATAAAATGTGATTTTAACCCTTTGATTGCTAGAGGCGCCTCCAACTCATTGCTTCACAATGCTTTGAAGACCCTTGGGTTTAAAAGCTCCATTTTAAAAAATTGGAATTTATAAGTGTTCATCCCCCCAATGGTGCAGTTGGTTTGCTCCAGAATTATTATTATTATTTATTCATAATGCTGTAACTGATTCTGTAGCTCTGTACAATAGTTAATTGCAGCTTGATGAATAAGGTCCATACTTACTGTGTAGGCCAGTTGGAATCAGGGCTGTCAGTTCCAACCAAAGCCTTGGATTTTATTATATGTGATACCAACAATATTATTAATAATTCAAGAAATATACTAAAGGAAATTTTAATATTGCACAAAGACTAATTGACAATATGAATATTTCATAGGAACAAGAGAAGAGAGATGGCTTTAGTCCAAAATCATCATAGTGAAGATGACACAGATGAGTAGATAAGGACAACTTCAGTAAGACCCTAGACAATGGCCAGTATTTTATTCTGTACTCAAGAGATTCAGAGCTAAGCCACCTGCATCCACGTGGCTTCACAGAAATAAAGGCCAAAGGATGATAGCTTGATGGATGCTGTTTATCAAATATCATGTATCACCTTTGATTATATGCTTTGTGGCATGAGATAAAATTTGCCTTTGATCTGCAAAGCTATTTAATTGATTTTACTTATATTTTTAAGAGGACTGTAAAGCAAGAATTGATTTTACTTACTTTTTTTTACAAAAAGGATGTAAAAAATTACTTTGATAATATGTAAATACGTATTAATGTAAAAACTATGTAATTGTGAATTATTTCAAGAAATTGTTCACAATCAAGGATATCCAAAAATATTAACCCTTCATGAACCAGGGAATTGCCCAAGTCTCTGGTCCTTAAAGGGCTAACTTACAATAATATTGCAGGTGTGTGTGTATACCCGTTGTATTCAATGTCTGTTACCTTAAAGCCTAGAATTAGGTACCAACTATTACTAATGACGCTACTGCTCAAAATAAATCAAGTATGTTGCAATGAGTTGGATACCACTTTGGCACTTGAATGGTCAAAGAAACCTCCTGGTGTCCCATGTTCCTTATATGAATAGAAAGTGTTTGCAGTGGCTTCTGGGATTGATTCGATTCCCTCCGGTAAAACAGCCAGTAAGGGAAAGAAAACACAGAGTGAGAAATCCAGGTGTGTACCACAGCTATTCTATAGCTGGACTGGTACATGGGCTAACAAGCGTTGGTGGCCAAAATCCACATTGTGGCCAAATGCTTGTTGTAGATTTTAGTTCCCACAACGCATGCTAAATAGAATGATTTGTGGTAACATCAAAGGAAGAAAACACAATCACTCTCCCCCCACCTCCCAAACACTAACCCTACACTACCCCTAACATGACACTTAAATAATACTACCCCTAACACTATCCTAACACCCAAAACTGTAACACTTACCTGTCATCCACTGTCCATCTTCTTTTTGAATCTTATATCTACTGTAATCTTTCTTTTCTTCTTCTGTAAAATATGTTTAAAGGGATAGTAATACTTAATATATAAAATAATATATATTGTAGTGTTTATTCCCCTGAGTAAAAGAAGGGTACTCCCACTGCTGAAAGGGGTTTTATTCAAAAGTTATTACAGCTCAAACTTGAATTTTTTATGTGCAGTATTACAGTGGCCTGAAATTGTACAGTGGCGCTGTGTAGCGGTTTGTTTGACACACAGACGCAGTAGGTTAGGATAAAACCAAGTTTTATTAAGCAATCAGCAATACAATAACCCGCACAGGTCCTGTAGTTTATTTTCAGTATAATACAGACACAAGACAGGTTACATTTACATATGCCTACACAGGTCCAGTATAAACATAGAGTCCATAACATGATATACTGACACAGGTCAGGCAGAATTTGAAGGAATCCCAGTGTATCGGTACTGCATGGGTTAATGGCCTTCAGCGAGTATAAACAGTCCCATGTGAGGAGAGGTCTGTTAAGAAGCTCACCTAGGATAGAGAGCTTAAAGACGAGTAACGCCCAGTAATAGGTTAGCAGACAATGGTGAACTGCCTGAGCAGTCACGGAGGCTGAGCAATATAGAGCACTGCTGGAGCCGTAATGGAGACTAGGCCACCGTGATCACTGCCGTAGCAATAACGGAGACTGAGAAACGTGGGCACTGCCGTAGCAGTAACGGAGACTAGGCCACTTGTACTCTGCCGTAGCAGTAAACAGAGGCTAGGCCACTTGCACTCTGCTGTAGCAGTAACGGAGACTAGGCCACTTGCACTCTGCTGGAGCAGTAATGGAAACTAAGCGACTGGAGACTGCCGTGGCAGTAATGGAGACTGCGCAACTGAGCACTGCAGTGACAGTAACGGAATTAGCAACTGAGCAACTCGCCCTGAGGTGGCAACCAACCGGGAGCGACTCGAAAGATAAGCCAATAGGAATGTCAACGAGGCGGCACAGGCAACCGGAGCAGGAATGTCAGCCAAGCCGGGTCGGTACACGGAGTAGGGACATCAGCCAAGCTGGGTCGGTACATAGAGCAGGAACGTCAGCCAAGCCGGGTCGGTACACGGAGCAGGAACGTCAGTCAAGCCGGGTCGGTACACGGAGCAGGAACGTCAGACAAGCCGGGTCGGTGCACAGGAGCAGGAGAAGCAGAATGGTCAGGCAGTCCGGGTCGGTTCACAGGCAGGAGATGAGATGCAGAGTAGTTAGGCAAGCCGGGTAGATACACTGAGAACAACTGAGATCAGGAACAAGCACAGGTACAGGAACACCACGAAAGGGCACTGGAGAGGTGCCAGAACCCAGTATATAAAGGCCATACTGGGCGGGACAAGCACAGCATAGCGAATAGGAGTATGGCAGGAGTGTAGACTGACAGAATGTCGCAAAAAGAGCACGGGCACCGTGATACGCTGTTGCTACACCATCCAATGGACAGCTCTGGTCAGTTAAACATAAATCTCCATAGGATGGTGTAGCAACAGCTCCACTGCACAATTTCAGGCCACTGTGATATGGCACCTAAAAAATTCAAGTTTGAGCTGTAATAACTTTTGAATACAACACCTCTCTGTAGCAGGAGTACCCTTGTTTTACTTATGGAGATAAACCCTGCAACTTTTTTTTTATATTTTAAATATTACTAAAAAAATGCAAATGAAAATTAAATATAAAAATGAAAATATCTAATGAAAATGCCCCCAAGATATGCCACAGTTAACCCTTTGAGTGCTGGAGAGGTAATCTGCTCAGTTATAGCATCTCTTGCCTGTTTGTCACCTCTAAAGAAAAGTTTTTTTGTTTCTTTGTTTTTAAACTGTCCTTATCTTTCAATCTAAGTGTCATCGTTTACAAATGTAGCCCACACTCCCTGCAACTGCAAGGGACTGCAGCTTCTCCTCTTTGCCTGTCTGCTTTACACTAGTAACTTGTGTCCACAGCATTCTGCTTCTCTCGCACGGATGGTAGTGTTAATTTTTACAGTAGACTACAACATGGATGTTATTTTCAGAATCAGCAGTAGCTTGAAATTGCAATAAAACATACAGAAGAAGGTGCAGGACCACATAATATGTTTGTGCTTCTTGTTCTTCTCTGTGTGGATGAGAAAACAAACATGATTTCCTGCTTTTCCTGCAAAATTTTCTGCACATTGAATATCAGTAAAATGTCTCCTTTTCTCTAACCCCAATAACCCCAATAAATTTAACAAGAATTCCAGTAGTTATGCAGACTCTATTGATTCTATTGCTCCCAAAGCAGTAGGGCAAAGCTGGGACTCCTGGGAAGTCAACATTTGTTGTTTTCTGACTACCAGTACAGCAGACAAGGCTGGGGGTCAGTGTGTGGTGTTCTGTAGCTACCAGTGCAGTGGGACAAGGCTGGGTAGTCAGTATGTGTGGTTTTGCACTACAATTGTACAAGGCTGGGATGATGGGCAATATGAGACTGTCTAGCTGTTTCCAGACTATAACCATCATTCTCTGTTGTATCCTGGCAGAAGCTGAAGGGCTGTGGGTCAGTAAGTGTTTCAATGTTTACCACTGGTGAGGGACAAGGCTGGGGAGGTGACAGTATATGGTTTCATGACTACCAGTGCAGTGGGACATGGCTGGGAGATAAGTATGTGCTGTTTTAAAGCTATAGAGGGACAAGGATGAAGGTCATTATGTGTGGTTCTATGGTTACTAATGCAGAGTGGGTTTGTGGTGTGCAAAAGTGAAAAAAATGCAGTTTAAAGCTTACCAATAGGGCAAGATTATGGTCACTTGACCAGAGCTGTCTATGGGATGGTGGAGCAACAGCATCACTGTAAAATGTCAGGCCATTAACCCTTTGAGTGCAAAGCAATGTGTTGCATACCCCTCTGGCACTCAAAAGGTTAAGATACTGAAACTACAACATTTCAAGTTTAAGCTGTAATAATGCTAAGCAGTGGGAGTACCCTTGTTTTACACAGGAAGATAAACCCAACAATATATATATTTTGCATATTAAAGGGATAGTAATACCTAAAATGTAAAAAAAAATATGTTGTAGGGTTTATCCCCCTGAGTAAAACAAGAGTACCCCCACTGCTGAAAGATGTTTCATTCAAAAGTTATTAATTTTCAAAGTTGAATTTTTTAGGTGCAATATCACAGTGGCCTGAAATTGTAGAGTGGCGCTGTTGCTACACCATCCTATGGAGATTTATGGTCCTGAGACCAGAGCTGTCCATAGGATCGTGTAGCAACAGCGCCACTTTACAATTTCAGGCCACTGTGATATTGCACCTAAAAAATTCAACTTTGAAAATTAATAACTTTTGAATGAAACACCTTTCAGGAGTGGGAGTACTCTTGTTTTACTCAGGGGGATAAACCCTACAACATATTTTTTTTTACATTTTAGGTATTACTATCCCTTTAAGTGTTACTACCCCTTTAACTGAGATGGATTCTAGGTGTATTTTTAAAATCCCTAGCAAGAAATCCTGGGAGTGCCCTTGTCTAAGGGGTTAAAAAATATAATTTTCTTTAACAAGTAATATTTGCAGTTTTAGGAAGTTGGAGGAAGTAGACCAGGAAGTGAATTTCTGTGAATATTTCTTTCTACATTGTTCATCTGATGTGAAGCATTAACCCCTTACCGCCTGAGGACGTACATGTATGTCCCGGGCAGATGTCCCAGGTGGACAGAGGACGTACATGTCCATCCCGGAAGTCGTTTTACAAAATGAAAAAAAAAATGTTCGGCGGGCGTTAAGTGCGGGCTGCGTGCGCACGCGGCCGGCCACTAAGGGGTTAAAAAAACTTCATTAACTGTCTAGAAAAATCACTGTCAATTTGGATTTTTTGCATCAGAAATGTTTAAATAAGGGGTCAGCGGCCTTGCACAGTGAATGAGGTATATTTTAGGACAGTATGCTTGCATAATTCAAATTATGTATGTGCAGACAGCCTCATCTTAATGATATGTAAAATACCCCCAACCACCAGAAATAACGGCTTTTCTGAAATGTACAAAAATGTAAAGAAAAGCAGAAGCAATAAGCTGTAAATTCACATAAGATTACATTTAAACACGTTTGTTATAATGCAGTGTAAAATTTTTATTCTTTAGAGACAAAGTAGAAACATGCCACTGCAAATTTTGTGAATTTTACTCCTAATTTATTTGTACAGGGCCATATTTAAAGGGATAGTAATACTTCATTTTAGCTTTATTTTATTTTGTAGGCATTAAAAAAACACGAAGAACAATATAAGTCTTATCTCTCAAACCTTTATGGTTTAAGAGATATTCACAAGCAAAGTTTCCCCTCCCGCCCCTTTTACCTAGTGTAAACAATCTCTTCTCAGATGTGGAATGCAGTCCATAGACCAGACAGATAACAGCAGGGGACAATCTTCTTCCTATGAGAACAATGAAAGCCCTTCCCCCCTTGACAAGTTTTTCAGTTTTTTTCCCTTATCTTAATTGAAGATTGTCCCTCTCTGCAGTCTACCTGGGCACCTCCCTTCTGATCTGGCTGAGCAGTGTGACATCAGTAAAAGGGGTGGGAGGGGGATACTTTGTCATTGAATTACTCTTGAACTACAACTCTGACAGAACTGAAATAACACTCTCCAAAGTCCAAACACTATGATGATTAATTAGAGCTGTTTTTATTATGAAACATTACTATCCCTTTAAAGTGTTAGTAATGTCCAAAGATAATTTTTAATAGACTTGTAGAGGGTAAAAAATGATCGCATTGCCACAAACCCCATCTCTCAAAGTTCACCCTTCCCTCCCCTCCTCCTGACATCAGCGTCTAGCTGACAGTAGGAGATCCCAATCTGGGGACCAGCCGGCGGCTCTGCAGCAGAGTTGAAATCCCGTTATTGCAAAAGAATTACTTCATTGTAAAGATCTACAAAGTGTGCCTGGTTTGCAAGCACACTTTGTAGACCTTTCCTATGAAGTAATTTTGCAATAACTGGATCTCGGCTCTGCTGAAGAGCCTCATTGTGTCAGCCAACAGAGATCTCCGTCTGTCAGCTTTACATCTGACATCAGGAGAAGGGGAGGGAAGGGGGAACTTTGATTGACAATATCTCTTAAACTATAGCGGTTTGAGAGATAGGGTTTGTGGCAATGATAATCTTTTTTTACCCTCTACAAGTCTATTAAAAATTATTTTTGGACATTACTATCACTTTAAATTCCATGCATACCTCGGTATAGCAGTTTAATCCTTTGAGTTCCAGGGGCGTATAAACGCATAGCTTTGCAATGCATTGGATATCCATTTTGCACTCAAAGGGTTAAGCTCCATTAGCCCCTACCAAGGCCACGCTGCTTACATGATTACTTACTGTACATAAGGATGTGGGATGTTTTCTTAAAGTGAACACATCAACTACCAGATTAACATCTCATTAAATATATTTATTTAAACTGCACCTACTGTATACTTTTTGTTTTTCAATCAGTTTCATAGTTTTAGAAAACTTTGGTTTAGTTGCTGAGGAATCTAACCTCAGCAAAGCTTTGCATTCTGATGTGATAAACCCTGAACAATTACTTACTTGTCCAGAGAATTAATCTCTCTCCCCTTTCTTAGGATGCTAAAAACTATCTAGTTCCATCAGATGGGAGGAATTGATTAATGTGGAGAAAAAATCATGCAAATCCTTTCAAGATGGGGACTCCCAATTAGGGAAGGATTTGGAAAGGTGACTGGTCCTCTTTAAAGGGATAGATAGTAATACTTTATTATTACTATCCTTCATATTGTAGGTATTTGCTAAATAATTTAATTGCCCCCAGGCTCATCTATCAAACCTTTATGGTTTGAAAGATAACTGAAGGCAAAGTTCCCCCCTCCCTCCTCTTCCCCTGAAGTCAGCGTTGTGCTGACTGCAGGGATATCCGGTCTGTCTTTTATCATGCAGCTCTGCAGCAGAGCCACAATCACATTAGTGACAAAGAATTATTTCACTGAAACGGTCTTCTTCATGTGATTGCAAACCATGCACATGTAGAAGACCGTTTCAGTGAAATAATTCTTCTCACTAACGGGATCTCGGCTCAGCTGCAGAGCAACAAGCATGTCGTATGACAGACTTCCCCTGCAGTCAGCACAACGCTGACTTCAAGGAAGGGGGATGGAGGGGGAACTTTGCCTTCAGTTATCTCTCAAACCATAAAGGTTTGAGAGATGAACCTGGGGGCTATACACTTATTTTGCAAATGCCTACAATATGATAATAGTAAAGTATTACTATCCCTTTAAGGTATCTTCCATTCTGATAACAGATGAGAGTCGGTACCGTGTTAGCCGTATAAATACAGGAGGCAAATATAGTTTTTGATACCTTTTATTGGCTAACTAAGCAGATTTAAATGCAAGCTTTCAAGACCTTAGGTCTCTTCCTCAGGCATGTTATACAGATAAATGTGAAAACATCTCTCTTAAATACAAGTACACTAGTGATGAGCGAGCGTGCTCGGCCGATGCTCGGATCGGCTCGAGCATCGCTCTGCTCGGCACATGGCGGTACTCGTCGAGTACCGCCATGTGCTCTCCCGCCATGTTCGGGTGGCGGGGATCTGTGCCGGAAGAGGCACAGATCCGAAGACGCTCCGCTGGACCACCAGGGACTGGAGGTATGGGGGCATTGCGGAGATGAAGGGGGCATTGCGGAGATGAAGGGGGACATTGTGGAAGAGGGGCATAGACTCTATGCCCCTCTTCCACAATGTCCCCCTTCATCTCCGCTATGCCCCTCTTCCACAATGTCCCCCTTCATCTCCGCTATGCCCCTCTTCCACAATGTGCCCCTTCATCTCCGCTATGCCCCTCTTCCACAATGTCCCCCTTCATCTCCTCTATGCCATAGAGGAGATGAAGGGGGACATTGTGGAAGAGGGGCATAGCGGAGATGAAGGGGCACATTGTGGAAGAGGGGCATAGCGGAGATGAAGGGGCACATTGTGGAAGAGGGGCATAGCGGAGATGAAGGGGGACATTGCGGAGATGAAGGGGGACATTGCGGAGCTGAAGGGGGCATTCGGAGATGAAGGGGGCATAGCGGAGATGAAGGGGGCATTGACCAGGCACCCTCCCCTCATCAGAGCAGGGGGTGCCTGGTGTCGCCCCATTGACTTCAATGGGGCTCGGGTGCTCGGCCGAGCACTCGAGCCTCAGGGGGTGCTCGGTCAGAGCACCCGAGCACCCGAGCATCGGGGTGCTCGCTCAACACTAAAGTACACATCACATTGTTTAGCATGGAAATCAGATAACAGAATGCAATCCAGATCCAGATATCTTTGATCAGTCAATGGTAAATTGCACTCTTCCTCTGAGGCTTTAGAGGTATTTATGATGCTCTTGGGTCTGTTGGAAAGGTCAATCAACTAAATTATATTTTGACATAAATTCCTTATCCCTGTTCAAACCACTACAAATTGCATTAAATTTTAACATTAATTTTACCTCCCATACCTTTCTGTCCCTCTGAGTGCGAAACAGTCCCATCAATACAGTTAACTTAATATCCTTGACACTGTGCCCATTTTGGCAAAAATGTTCTCCCACTGGTGTCTCTGTCTTTTTGTTATTAACACTGGATCTGTGGGAATTAAACCTCTTATGTAGTGCTTGTCCAGTTTCTCCCACATACAGAGCTGTTGGGCATTTTGCACACATGATAAGGTATATTACACTGGATGATTTACAGGTGAAGGTACCATTGATCTTATGGTGTAAGTGGGTGTTTGGAATTGGTATGTTGTCCATGGTGTAAATGTGTGCACAAGTTTCACATCTCTTTTGTAGGCAGGGAGATGTGCCATTTTTTGTATTTTTATTCAGGGCACTCCTCACCATCAGTTGTTTCAAATTTGGAGGCTGTCTGAAGGAGAGTAAGGGAGGCTGTGGGAATATGTTCTTGAGCCTTTCATCTGTATGTAATTTCTTTTGAAGTTCTCTTGAAATTTTGCGTAGCACTTCAACCTGGGGGTGGTAAGTGACCACCAGTGGCACCCGGTTTCCCTTATGTTGCTCTTTGTAGTGCAACAGATTTTTTCTTGGTATTTGGGTAGCCTTCTGTATCAAAAACTATATTTGCCTCCTTTAAGGTATAACATACACATAAAAGCTGTTACCTAGCACTAGAAAGCTCCAGAATACAATGAAAACAAATGACTTCTATAACTTCTAATAGAGCTGAATGTTCAAAAGAAAAATGAAGCGTTCTGGGGCAAACTGTGTGCATTATATGGGAGAACTAAAAATTCCCATCAGTTTAAATGGGGATTTTAACCCTTTGAATTCTAGAGAGGTCTCCAAAATTCAACGGGTTAAATCCACTTTTAAATCAGTGGAATTTTTGAATTTTTAATTCTCAACTAGTGCAAATGGTTTGCCCCAGAACTCCTCCACTTTTCTTTTAAACGTATGGCTCCAGCTACGAGGGTGAAATAATATGTCTAGTAAAAGGTTATCCATTTCTCACTTATTAGGTAAGTACAACAATATTCCTACACTATAGAGACCAGAGCAGTACATTAACCCTTTGAGTGCCAAAGGGGTAAGGAACACATTGCTTTGCAATACGTTCCATAACCCTCTGGCACTCAAAGGGTTAAGGGCGAGATGTTCAAAAAGTCATCATAATGAAAAACTTGTCAGATCATGAGTTGGTGGTAAAATAGATATCATATTTTCATAAGTAAATCCATCACGTTTGAAAATTCATCTAAAGAATTAAAAATTACGGTAAGGAGATCCCATTGAACATTGCCGTTAAAAATTCTGATCTTAAAAATTGTCTTTGATTTTGTCTTTGAAACGAAAAAAGTACTTTAATTTTTCTTCTCCAAGTTTAGACCATTTTTATTATGTTGGGAGCAAATGACGTTAATCAGACAAAAAAAATGACGTTCAAACGAATATTTTATCTTACATTATGACGGTAGATTAAACCCGACCCACTTCTAAGACAACTTTTTTCCTTTGACGGAGATGGAGGGATCGGATATAAAAAATGAAGGAAACATATCTGAGAATCGATGGATCATGGTGTAAGAACTTTTCTATTCTTATCATAGACAATTTTAGTTACCACCATTTTCTGAACATCTCGCCCTTGGTATCCAAGGGCAAAGAATGTAGTCTTAGGGCGAGATGTTTGGAAAATGGTGGTAACTAAAATTGTCTATGATAAGAATAGAAAAGTTCTTACACCATGATCCATCGATTCTCAGATATGTTTCCGTCAAAGGAAAAAAGTTGTCTTAGAAGTGGGTGGGGTTTAATCTACCGTCATATTGTAAGGCATTTTCAGAAAAAAATATTTGTTTCAATGTCACTTTTTTGTCTCATTAACATCTTTTTTCCCCAACAAAATAAAATTGACTAAATGTGGAGAAGAGAAATTAAAGTACTGTTAGCAGGAGTGAGAAGCAATTTATTGCTTCAAAGACAAAAAATGTCCTTGTTTCTTTGAAAATATTTGTTTCAAAGACAAAATCATAGACATTTTTAACAACAGAATTTTTAAAGGCAGTGTTCACCGAGACCTTCTTAATGTCATTTTTAATTCTTTAGACACATTATCAAACATGACTGATTTACTTATGAAACTATTGTCCTTCTTTTACCACCAACTCATAAACCGACAATTTTTTCATTATGATGACTTTTTGAGCATCTCACCCTAAGACTTTACCTTTATTCATCAGTATTAAAAATAGTATAGTATATTCCACTTAATACTTAAAATGTAAAAAAAAAATATGTTGTAGGGTTTATCCCCATGTGTAAAACAAGAGTACTCCCACTGCTGAAAGGTGTTTTATTAACCCTTTGAGTGCCAGAGGGGTATGCAAAGCAATGCGTTGCGTACCCTTCTGGCACTCAAAGGGTTAATGAGTTATAACAGCTTAAAGTTAATTTTTTTAGGTGCAATATCACAGTGGCCTGAAATTGTACAGTGGCACTGTTGCTACACCATCCTATGGAGATTTATGGTCTACGGACCAGAGCTGTCCATAGGATGGTGTAGCAACAGCGCCACTGTATAATTTCAGGCCACTGTGATATCGCACCTAAAAAATTCAACTTTGAGCTGTAATAACTTTGAATAAAACACCTTTCAGCAGTGAGAGTACCCTTTTTTTTTACACAGGGGGATAAACACTACAATATATTTTTTTTACATATTAAATATTACTATCCCTTTAATCAATTAAGAAGTAGAATATGCTATACTATTTTTAAAACTGATGACTAAAGGTTAAGACTTAGACTATATTCTTTGGCCTTGGATACTTAATGTACTGAACTGGTCTCTATAGTGCAGGAATATTGTACTTATATAATCAGTGGGAATTTGATGCTGAATTGATATATGAATACACATATCTTTTTTTTTTTCTTTTGGATTTTAGCTTTAATACCTGCAGTACCCCCAAACACTGAGAATACATTTGGAATCTTATTTTTTTATGTGTTAGTAAAATGGTATGTAAATTGATAGATGAACTGGCCAAATTAGAATACAAAGTGGACAAATAAATGAGCTGTTTATATCAGGGGCAAGTGTTTAGCATGGGGGGAATTAGGATTGTATAGACATCTCCTACAATCCAGCATGTGAGATGGCATGGGCCAGTATAGCTTCATCGTCCTTCATAATTACTCCCCCCTCCGTGGTGTCCAAACTTGTTCTCATTTTTAATATACAGGAAGGGCTGTATGTACATTACAGGTGTCCCTAAGCAAAGCATCCTAGGTGACCTTAGCATTGCCATGGCTCTACCCACAGCTCATATGACCCCGCCCACAAAGGCATTGGGATTACCCTGGTCATACTTACAATTCAGAAGGTCAGAGTGTCCAGTACAAATGAGGTACCCCTCAAAATTTGCCACTGTTTTCCTACTCTTTCTAGTGCAAAATCTGAACTTGTATACAGGCCAGGAATTAAAGTTATCCTTTTTTGAGCACAGGTGGTTTATACAAACTGATTAACATGCCTTGTTTAATTAAGGATATATGTAAATTCAGACCTGTGTGCAGCCCTTGGAGACAGGCATGTGCATAAAGAGTCTGGACAGCCAGAGAGTTAGCTTAGCATTGCAATGTGTTGCGTACCCCTCTGGCACTCAAAGGATTAATACACCAACTGTAGTATGTGTCCAGACCTCAAGATCACAGGTTGCTGCCTCCATTGAGTCTGAGGCCATGCGCTACAGTACTTTAGCCCATTTTTTGAATATTAAAGTATCCCCCTACCACCCCTTTTACCTAGTGTAAGCCTCCTCCCCTCAGATGTGGAATCTGGTTGCATGACCAGACAGGTCGCAGCAAGGGACAATCTTCTTACCGTGAGCATAAGGAAAACCCTGACCCCCTTGACAGGTTTTTCATTATGCTCACTGAAGATTATCCCTCTCTGCGATCCATCCGGACAGTCTTGCTGCTCTGAGTTGAGCAGTGTTACATCAGTAAAAGGGGCGGGAGGGGGATACTTTATCATTCAATATCTCTTGAACTACAACTCTGACAGTATTGAAATAACACTCTCCATGGCCTAAATACTATGAAGATTAATCGGAGCTGCTTTTATTATGAAACATAACTATCCCTTTCAATCTCTTGTATGTTAACCCTTTGAGTGCATTGCAATGCATTGGATAACTCTCTGGCATTCAAAGGGTTAAAGAAGTCTCTAAAGCATTGCTTTACAAAATGTTGGTGATCTCTCTAGGACTGAATAGGCTTTAAAGCCCCAATTAAATCAACGGGAATTTGGGGAATATTTATTTGTCCCCTGCAGTCACAATTGGTTTGCTCCAGAATTAGTTATTTTTTAGAACATCAGCTTTAAAGTTTAACCCTGCTTTAAAGTGTAACCTTTTAATTGTCTTCAAAGAAAGAAAGATTAGAGATTTTTTTGACTGTGTGATGTGGTTTCCATCTACTATTGATTATTAAATCCACTGTTGCTTGTATTTATTTATTTTTTTCAAACAAAAGACATGAAATGGAATACAGAGAAAGAGAGAAAGAACCTTTTGCATGCCAGAAAGCTATACCTCTCTGGTACTCAAAGGATTAAAATCTGCCCCTAGGTTGCAGTATTTATTTCTCTGTAAAATAGTTTTGAGGAACTGAAACCACAAAAAGAAAAGGTGCACACTTTCTAAGTGCAGACTGTATTGTATCCTGTATCCTTTCACCTCCACCGTGCTGAAGCACCTTCTTAAAAAAGAATGTGCTGTTACTCACATTTTCATAAGGCAAAAAAGAGCTTCTAGGTGTGTATGAATTCACTGGATAACCCCCAGTGAAGGTATCAACTGAATCCCTTGCTTCCACTACTTCTTTGTGGTACCTGGATAATGTGGTAATCCCTGGTGTCTTGTGGTACTCCATATAACAGGACGATCTTAATCTCTATGTAACCACTAAGGGCAACTAGCAATATTTGTGATCCTTCTTGGTTCCCCTTAGTGGTTACACAGAGATTAAGATCGTCCTGTTATATGGAGTGCCACAGGACTCCAGGGATTACCGCATTAGAGATCTTTATTTCCAAACATATTAAAGAACTGCTTTCTGATGAAATCCCAACTTTGTACTCATCAACTACATCCACAAGGTGCCTAAACCTTGTAAGCTGCCCAGGGATCTTTCAACAGATGTCCTAGCCCATGTGGATTAATATGCAAATAAGGAGCAGATCCTTAAAGTTGCAGCCAAACAAATGGAGTTTTCAGATGATTTCTCTGGAATTTCTTTATCTTTTCTCACATAATGCTATTTGCTCCAGCCACCACATAACTACAGGAAAATAATATTTCATACAGATGGGGATTCCCAGTGATTTCCAGTTAAATTGATTGCCCACCATAATAGAGTTCAACTTGTCTTTGATGATCAAGATGCAGCCTACAGAGCTCTTAAATCATGATGCTTTGGATTTTGATATACCTCCACAGAAGTTGGGCCAATTTAAGCTATGTCTACATGAGTGATTGAAAATACAGGAGTATTTGCTTCTGATCAAGAAGATATCCAAAAAGTAGGATGAGTCTTGACTTTACAATCTTCTCACAGTTATAAGATACTGCCTTATATTCATTTTATACTGAATCCCACTGTTGTGTGTCATTATAGGAAAATGTTTTCTTAAAGGATCTCAGCTCAGGTTGGGGGTCTTTGTTTTCATTGTCCCACGTTTTGGACTTTATTTTCTCCCACCCAAACCTACTAACCAGCTCCATCCTATCCTAGAAAGCCAAAGGCCTCAATAAACACAAGATAACAAAAACAAAAACAACATATTCTTATTTCATGTCATCCTTACAGAAAGAGAAATGGAGTAGACAAAATAAATAGAAAAAATGTAGCTATCTCCAAGGTTTAGAAATATTCTGATACAGAAGGTAGACTCTTGATATTGGTAGCAAATACTGATACTGGTATAGGTAGCAAATATGATACAAAATTTCTGTCTTCCTAACTCAGGTCAGGTCTCCTTTTTAGGGAAAGCGCTACATTTAGGAGAAATGTATAGCCTCTGTCTAAATTAATTTATAGCACAGAGTGCAGTAATACTAGCCCAGCACATAAATTCACTAGTATAAAGTGCCACACTGTGCCACCTTCAAATAAATGTTACTTTTATAATGTACTTATATTTCTATATAACTTAAAAAAATGGACTCCGTTTTATCAAGTTATATAGCCAGATGAAAAGTTATTTCGTGCCTTGAAATGTGTTGATCAATCAAACTATTTTTAACATGAATAACACATTCAGATCTGCGCTTATAACAAAAAAAATGTTAATATATATAATATTCTTAGACTGAAAAATACATTCCTTTGAGTGTTGGAGGAAAGAGAATATCAGATGGGCATTGCGTGGAGTGAGTCTGGGTGGAGAGACATCAAGTTATAGTATCTGGAACCCAGGTGAGATTGTTCTATATTATACATTTTATGAATGTGCACCTCTTGTTTGTTGGAGAAAAACACTGAATAGAGGATATTTGCACAGGTTGATTCCGGTGAGAAAGATACGAGACCGAGGGCTAGATTTAAAGGTTCACATTAACCTAGCCGCTAAGTAAAAAAGTCACATCGGCCGAAAATAACACATGATTTACGGTGGATTTAAAAGTAAGTGTATGAGAATAGCTAATAAGCGTAGGCACAACAAAAACACGTAACACAAAAACCTGCGGCGCACCTGTTTTCACATCACTGCGCATCCCAAACAGGGCTCAAAATTTCCACTCGCCACTAGCCAATGGCGAGTGAAAATTTAGCCCTGGTGAGTAGAAATTCAGCCCTTGTGGGTATGTTTTGGCTTGCAGTGGTGAGTAACTTTTCAGGTCTGGCTAGTAGCAAAGGACTTCAAATTTTAAGCCCTGGTCCCAAACACCCATTAAAGCACAGCTTAAGTCAAAATGTAATGTTACAGCAGCCGTTGGCTAGCAGCCCTGATAGATGCACCAACAAAATTCAAACCTACAGCCAATCCCAAGGCCCCAAAGTAGCAAAAATGTTCAAATACACCTATATACCCAAAAATAACGTCATACCCTGTCTGTGTTTCGAGTTTTGGCAAGCTAGATCACAGGACCCAGGAGCGGAGGATAGCGATTATAGCGAGGGAGAGAGGAGCTGACATTGGAGGTAGAAGGAGTTTTTTGGAGTTTGGAGAGCGGAGCACTAATTCAACACATATCACACTTTTGCACATATTACATATACCCATACAAACACAAACACATAGTCTTATTTTTTAATAACACTTAATACATTTTTTAAGCTTTTTTTGACAGTGTGAATCTGTGAGTGGAAGAGTGTGACAGAGAGTGAGTGGCTCGCGTGTGTCTGTGAGGGCCTGTGGGAGTGCCTGGGTTTGAGTGGGTGAGTAATGACGAGGAGAGGAGGATAGGAGAGAGGGATGGGGAGAGTAGTGGAGGAGGAGAAGGATGGTCAGGAGGGCATCCCTGAGCAGAGCAGGGATGGGAGAAGGAGTTTTGCAGGGCGGAGGGGGACCCGGAGAAGAGCAGGCACACAAAGGAGAGGGTCAGCTGTGTCAGTGGCATGAGGTGTACCTGTTGAGGAGCACCCTACACATTCAGGGGCAGAGCAGGCAGGACACTCTGGTTCCGAATCCTCGCAGGCCAGAACTGAGGGGGACAGGATCAGGGATCCCCAATATACCAAAGAGGAGAACACGGCTCTCGTGGAGGCTGTCCTGGAGAAAGAGAGTGTCCTCTACCTGAGGGAAAAGGTCCCCTGGCCTGTCAGCAAGGAGGAAGGCAGTCTGGAACCAGATCTGCAGCTGGGTGAACGTGGTGGCTCCATGCAGACGGGACGTGGAGTCCATCAAGAAGCGATGGGGCAACTGCCGGAGGATGGTCAAGAACAAACCATACAAAATCGTCAAGCACGCCTGTGGCACCGGAGATGGCCTACCTGTCCCGATCACCTTCTGTGGATGGGAGGAGATGGTGTGGCAGAATATGGCCACTACACTGATCGAGGGGGTCCCTGGAGGATCGGACATTGGGGATGAGAGGAGCCTCCACACTACCGGTAAGTGCATCATCACATAACCACATCAACCAACACAACCATCACACAGTCACACCTTAACACATGCCCATCATTCATCCACACAACTGCACCAACACAGCACCCTGAGGGTTAAAAACAGGACACAATACAAGGACAAATGGCAAGGTTCAACTAGGCCCAAACCTGTCCAAGTCCCAGTTCAACCCTCATGTTTCTGTGCTGATCAGACACAATACACACAAGCCATGCTCTACAAAGTGTTGTATGTTAAACATCATTACATTTCATAGACAATGTCACCCATGTACCCACAGGGAAGTCAGCACATAACCCCTTGAGTGCTAGAGGGATCATTAATACATCGCTCAACAATGCTTTGGTAACCCCTCCGATACTCAAAGGGTTAACCAGACATGCCACACTGGGGACATTCACTAAGTGGTGAAAAAGAGATGATCGAGATAAATTTACACTTACATCCCCTCACTTCACCAATCCCAGTGTTAGTCTATGGAGAATATTCAATAACATGAATGAAGTTGCAAAGGTCCCATTGTATACACTCCATAGAAAACACAGAAAAATTACATCACTGGAGAAGTCAGCATCATGTTCAGTTCACCAGGTTTACTTCACCGCTTTCTGAATCACAAAAAGGATAGAGCAGGTCACAAATCACAGTGCCACTGAGAATAACTGGTTATATGTGCAGCACACAGGCCTAAAACAACTCCACAGCATTAACCCTTTCAGTGCCAGAGGTGTACACAACACATTGCAAATCAATGCATTGAGTACCCCTCTGGAACTCAAAGAGTTAAAGGTGAAAAAGTAGGCCTTGGTATTGTGCATGCAATCATTTACTCTAACTTGAAATTATATATCTCACATTTGATTCATACATGGATCCGCAGGAGTGCTGATGCCATGGATGGATGGTACACCAGCCACTATTTGCAGGATATACATGCAAACCAAATATGAACCATTGTAGTTTGGTCAACAACAGGCCATGACTTATGGATATCTATGATTGAGTATGGCTGCCTCACTCAGAAGTATGGATGGGCTCATCCAGGAAAAAAAAAACAAAAGGCTTCAAACAAAGATATCCTTCAATACTGCCTTGATTGTTGCCTCATGCCTCATGGACAGGATCCTGTCAAGTACATCAATCTCTGATTGCCGGGGTGGTATCCCATGCATCACAATGCAGTGCATAGGATATCATGAAAACCAGAGAGTGACATGTAAAATCAGACAAAATCTTGCATTGTATGTGATAAACTGATAACCACTTGACTCCCACTGCAGATCTGTTCCAAAAAGATATGTACACAAAGAAAAACGGTCAGCTATGTATGTGGATGTGATTGCCTTACTGTCCATATATGTGCACCTATCACAAACTAACCCTTATTGATATCATCAGAATACACATTCCTAGTATATTCCACCTTACTTAGATGGGATATAAGAGGTATGTTTGTATTCCTGACATCAATAAGAGTTAGTTTGTGATGGGTGCACATAAATAGGCAGTAAGACAATCACATGTAGTGAACGGATCTCTGGGTTCATATCTAGTAAGGATATGTTTGTACCCATATGAAAGGTACATATCAGACCATATTCCTTTCTGTGTACCTTGCATGGGATGGCAATGGTTAATTCCACCTTGATGTAATATTGTAGGCATTGTAAAAATATGTGGATCCATGTTAGTCCTATCCCTCCTACCCTCATGGTTAGACAGATATTGCTCTGTGTGACAGCTAGAGATATCAGTCATTTTACCACACGGAGGCTCTTCAGAAGAGCCAAAATTGCCCTATTCAGAGATGAATATTTCTTTGGAATGGTCTACAAAGATTGCCTGGTTTGCAAGCACACTCTGTGGACCATTCCAATTAAATATTAATCTCTAAATGGTGCAATTTTAGCTCTGCTGAAGAGCCTCCGTGTGGTCAAATGACTGATATCGCCAGCTGTCACATAGAGCAATATCTGTCTAACCATGAGGGTAGAAGGGATAGGACTAACATGGATCTACATTTTTTTACAATGCCCACAATATTACATCAAGGTGAAATTAACCATCGCCATTATCCACTATGGTGCAGTTGGTTTGACCCAAAATTACTCCATTTGTTTTCAGTATATCACCCTCAGATTCTCCCATCTGTGTTCCCATTGTGTACCCAAGCATCTGGATCTTTGATGGAAATGATCCCCAGCATAAGAAACACCTGCCAGAGTGGGACTGTATGATCCGGGTATTAGCTAGAAAAGCAGACTGTTCTCACCCTTTAGTAAACCAGCTGCACCATAGGGTCCAAATAGATTTATATGAGACTTTGAACCTTAGAAGACTAGAGAAGACTCTAGTATATTGTTTCTTAATGAGTTGGAGACTCCTCTAGCATTCAACGGGTTGGAAACTCCATTAAAAATGAATGGGAGTTCTGGGGAATTGTATTTGTCGCCTATGGTTCAGTCGGTTTGCTCCATGGTTGCACATCTTTAGTTTAATGTTTATCTTTTCAAATATGGCCCTTTGTGTCTGATGTGATATTTACTTTATCGATGATAGTTATAGATGTAACACACCAAGAACAGCCTGTGCACTGGAATGAGAGCACAAAGTGCATCTAAATGGGATTAAAATTAGGGGTGGGCAAAAAATGAGAACAATTTCCCGCATAACTTGTCACAAAAAATGGCCTATTTTTCGCTTTTTTTGTGAAAGTTTTCTCTTTTTCTCCAGTGCAAAATTTTCCTCCTTTTCTCCTATTCTGGCAAATTTTTCACCTTTTCCAACACATTATTCTCCTAACACATTTTTCACATATTCTAATACATTTTTTCTTATCCCAACACATTTTTCCATGTTTCCTATGGTGCAACATTTCTCAGCACAAGATTACTTCTTCTGAGGGCTGTAGTGGAGAAATAAGCAGCTGTAAGTCAAAGCTGTGAGTCCTACAGCAACATATACCTTGAAAAATGTGTTAGCATGCAGAGTACATTTGTCCATTGCCCACAATAATTACTTTCTGCTTAAGTAACACAGGCACATATTCATGATGATGTAAACTGATTAAATAATAAATAAAGTTCAACCTAAAATGTGGCAGATGTGTATGGTAGTGGTGGTGGAGGACTGGTGTGGTGTGCTTGGTGAGACCTTGACAAACTGCATCCACCCCGGGAGGAGAGGGATCATCATCATTTATTGCACATGCTGCAGCAACCATTGCTGCAGTCAGTTATGGCACAAACACTTTACTCCCACGTCCCAGCACTTCCTCCACCTTTCCCCCTTCCACTTGTGCATTTGCTAGACATTACTAGACTACTTGTGTGTTTACTCTCTACAGTACACAACTGATGGAGTGTGATGTCTTGCCTTGGCCCTCAACAAAATTCTCAGTGTCATCTGCTGTCTATCAAGTCTGCCTCAGTAACAGAGCTCCCAGTCAGCTTTCTTGTATATTTATTTGTTTAATTATTTATGTTTTTTATTTATCTATTTATTTTTTGTCCACCATATCTTATTACAGTTAGTCCCAAAAATATATATAACTAAAAAACAAAATCAACAACTTATTTCCCCAGACTTCCTCAGCACAGAGACAATACAAGTAAAATCAGCAAGCAATTTGGACCCCAGCTGCCTGTGTCTTGCCAGTCAGTCACACCAATAATCAGCTAAATCTTTACATCCTGACCTGTTGGTGGCCCTTGAGGACTGAACTTGGACAGCTCTGGGCTAGGAGAAGTGGGAGATACACAGTGATTTTAAGTACATATTCTTAAATACTTTCTACTGTTCAGTTGCTCCAGGTAGAGCTATTTTACTGTCTCACATTATGTGGATAGCAGGTGTGCTACCCTCTATCACTATCTAGCCAATCAAGGAGCACAGATCGCCTGCTCTACAGGATATCTGAACCCTTGCTGTATCCAGGAAGTGTTTTTCAGAATTCATCCCACAGGATTAAAACTAGCTGCTCCAGGATGTGATAGCTACTAGATGGGACACTGGAACAGCTGTGTACTCTCCACTGGTGGATACATCAAATATACTACAGTTACAAGGTGGGTGTACCATTGTACAATTTAATATGAGAATAATCAGTCTTGGCCAAGAACATGAGCTACTGTTCTGAGACTGTACAGGGATCACTCCAAAGACCTGGCACATGCTTACATTAAGGCAAAATCAAACTGTCAGATAAGGTGAGAGGAGCCTAACTGCTTCCCCATCTCCCCAGTCCCTGTGACCATGTATTTTACTGAAAAAGAACAAGTGCAACTAAATTTATTTCCAGATGAGAGGTCCATTTTAAGCCTTTGAGTGCCAAAGACGTATCCAATGCATTGCACGCAAAGGGTTAATCATCCATAGAAATGTTCTTACAACTTCCTCATGCATTTGTCACTAATCTAAATAACATTGTATATGTTTGGTAAAATGGAATGAACACAATTAGATTTCTAGCTCTGGATCCTTTCATACAATTTGGTGTGTTTGGACTATGTGTAGATACCTCTTCTTGAGTGTGCTGCCTGTTTAAACACAATGTAATTATAGTTTGTTTCCCTGAGGTTTCTAATGCCATATGTATTAATTTGGTGTATGCCTCAAGGAGAAAATATTTCATTTATGACATATTTCCTCCAGTAACAATATGTAAATGATTTACTAGCGCATCTTATTATGAGGCACATATACAATCACCATCATGATGAATGTTTTGACACCTTAGGCCTTATGTATAAAAGCAAAGACAAGTAATTCTGGGGCTTTTAACCCCTTGAATGCTAGAGAGGTCTCCAACGCATTAAGAGCCCTATTTAAATCTATAGAAACTTGGGTAATTTGTATATTACTTTACAGTGCAGCTGGTGTGTCTTTATACGTTAGGCACCCGGCATTTACAAGCAAACCATTTGATTTAAATGGGTCTCTTAACGCTATAAGTTGAGAGAAGGATAGCAAATGCATTGTGAAGCCATGCCTTTGACATCCCTCTGCCACTCAAAGGGTTAAAATGCATTGGAGAGCTTTCAAGAAACCAAGAGGTTATCATTTCCTATTTACATTCCCACTATCAAGCTTGCAACAGCACAAATAGGCGTGGGCGAAACTTGTTGGCGTGTTCCTGCGGGAAATTTTGCGAAAACCACATTGTTATCCACTTTTTCGCAGGAAAATCTGCTTTAAAACTAGCTCTTAACATTTTTGCATCTTTCGCTCATTTCCAAAATTTTTTGTCATTTGTTTCAATGGCTATAAAGTTTCCGCCTATTGATTTACATTGTTTTCGCTATAAAAAGGTGACGTTTTCGATGTAGGCAAATGCAGTAGAAGCAGCTACAGAGTGAGATAGACGTGCCGTGCTGTTCTCTTATGATATTTTGCAAAAATTGAGGCAGGAAAGGCTTATATTGACTGCTATCACTATAAGTAGGGTACAAAATAATCAGTGGAGGAGCTGGAAGGACCCTTATGTATTCACTGAGTCTGAGGAGGAGGAGGAAGTGACTAGCAGTACTGAACCAATGCTGTCCAGTCCTCCTAAATCACCCCAAGGGATCTTGGGGAATTTAATGGGAAAGGAGGGAGAAAAGGGAATGGGAATGGAGGGAGAAAAGGCTAGTACTAGTGAGAGCGGGATAGGTCAGCTTCCTGGGCCTGCTGCAAGACGTGCTGCCCCTGCTGCCAGTGGCACCATTGCTGTACCTGCAGCCACTAGTGTTATACCTGCTGCCAGATGTGCTGCCACTAGTGTTGTACCTGCTGCCAGTGCTGAACCTGCTGCCACCAATACTTTGCCTCCTGCTAGTGTTTCTTGTTGTACTCGGGGGGAAGGAGAAAATGATGCAGGAATCCCTCTGTCACATTGCTCGTCACCTCCTCCAAGCATCAATGAGATGCCTGTAATAGAGCAGTAGCACGTAGGGACTAGAGTTGGTGGTGGTGTTGTTCTAGAAGCTGGGGTGGAAGAGACATTGATGGCCTTTATATCAAAAAATGAGAAGGAACGGGAGACAGGGATGAGGATGGGCATCACTACCACCACTAGCAGTCAGCTTTTGGAATTTGCAGAAATTGCAACTGCTTTAATTTCTGCTGCTGCTGAGATGAAAGGGCAGCAGGATGCTGAGGAGCAAGTTAGTGTGCCTGTCATAGTACCCTGTAGCGCCACCGCTTCTGGCGATGCTTACAATAAAGCTCCAGTGTCATTTCCACAAGCGGTTGGACGCATCAATGCTAGATGCATCATCTGCAGGAGCGAGGCTTCAGCATGCTGCAGGCTTCTGTTTTATGTGTTGGAGGCCTGTAGTCTCCTCCTACCTACTTCCTCCCTCTGAGCTGCTCCTCCTGCCTACTTCCTAAGAAGGGATTTAAAGGGCAGATTGATTCCTGACTCAGTTACCCTTACGTTGTTGTTCTGAGCAGTTCATTATCTTGTATTCCTGATTACTTTGTATGACCCAGCTTGTCTGTCCATCCATTCTGGTGTTGACCTATGGCTCTGTCTGTCTCCTTGTGCGTTCCGATTTGGCTCAGATAGCCTTTCTGGTGCAAACCTGTGGCTTTGGCTGACTACCCGCTCCGTGTATGACCTTGGCTCGTCTGACTAGCCTATCTAATACTTACTAGAAGGCCCTGTCTGTTCTCTCCGTGTGATGGTTCCATTCCTCCGACATCATTCCTAGTACTAACCTGGAGCTCTAACAGACTCCTAGCTACTGACTTCAGGCTTGAGTCAGTAGCTTTCGTGTTGCATACGATATAGACTCCGCTCCTAGACTGGCTTCAGGTTGATTCAGTGCTAGATCTGGGCGTTACCATACCTCGAGACTCCAGTAGGCTGAAGCTTTGTCTTGGACAGTGTGTTGGACAGGGCTTAAAACTTGAAGTCCTTTGCTACTAGCCATACCTAAAAAGTTACTCGCCACTGCAAGACATAACATACCCAACAGGGCTGAATTTCTACTCGCCAGGGCTACATTTTCACTCGACATTGCCTAGTGGCAAGTGGAAATTTTGAGCCCTGGTGGTGGAGACTACTATTCCTGATACAGTACTCGCCTCTACGATCACCCACTGTGTGTATATATTGCATTACTGTTATTATTCTCAAAATAAAGGTTATCTTAACTATACCATCTGACTCCTGGTTTTGCTTGCCAACCGTAACAGTGCCACAGACCACCGTGGACACAGTGGGAATGGGTTCAACAAGTGATGCGGGAATAGGACAGGTTCCACTTGCCAGCACCAGCAATACTCCTGGTCCTAGTTGCAGTGCTAAATCTGAGGCAGTAGCAGCAACATTATCCGCTGCCACAAAAAGTGAAGGGGAATGTGGAGGACAAGAAGAAAGAGGCCATTCTTCTCCACCTGTTCCCTATCCCTCCCCCCAGAAGTCATGGGTGTGGGACATCAACAATGGTACAGTGCAAAATTTGTGTAAAAAGGGGAAAGGAGGGAACACACTTTGGCACAACCTCCCTGATAACACACATGAAACACAGACACCATGACATTTATGTCAGACATGTTAAAGCCAAACACCCATTACAGAAATCTAGCACCGCTGTTACTGTACCCTCTGACTCTACAGAAAGGGACCAAGAGGTGAGGTGGAGATCAAAGAGGAGGAAGAATAAAGAAACCCAGAAGACACTGAAAGTTCCATGATGAGTGAAACAACTAGCTCGCAATCAACATCACCTTCTTCTAGGGTAACAAGTACCTCTCCTGCCATTCTACCTCGTTCATTGTTACCTCCCCTGCCAAATGATAGCCACTCTTTTGATGTGAGGATGTGGCAGCTCATCTCTACCCATTCCACACTGTATTGTGCACTGACCACACATGTCAGTGTGGTGGAGGAGAATCAATACCAGGTCATCAGGTGGCATCTGAGGAGATTCCATCCCAGAGAATATGCTAGGATTCTGTCAGGGAGTACTATTAAACTGTCAGCAAATTGTCATGTGTCCTTAGTGGGGTCTGGACAAGGGGTACAGTGACAACGGCAGTACTTGGTTTCTGGTGTCATGGTGTTTGGATACAGTTGTGCTCCCAGATGTTATTTACCACACACACACACACACACACACACACACACACACACACACACACACACACACACACACACACTGTGCACATTGCAGTTGCTGATAAGAGGCACAGTTCCTGCACTCAAGGGAAAAAAATGTATATTCTAATAACACACCCATGATTTTTGAAGAAGGGCAGGTGGAGAAGAATTATTGGCAAACTTCTTCTTTTCTCCACATATACTGGGGGCTAATTATTGTGCTAATACTGCCTCAGGCGCATCACTGGAGCTAGTCATGGCAAGTGGAACCTTCATCATCCATCACCCATGTTAATGCTATTGTTGATCCCATTCTCCTGCCTAATCATCCTGCTGCTTAAACAACTCAGAAGCAGCATTACAAACAGCAGTTGCAACTCAGGACTCAGGAGGATATTTGACATAGTGGTCACAAGCCAACATAACCTGCTGGCATTAGGCCAGTATGACATTCTTATTTTTCTCAGGGCTTTTGTTTTGAAAAAAATATATATATTTATAAATAAATAAATAAATAAATAAATAAAAAACTAGTCCTACAAAAACTAAACACTTTTTGGAGGTTTGTTTCTAACAAGCCTAAGTCCTACAAATCAATGTTTCCTTAGGGCTTGTGCACAAGCTTAAGTCCTACAAATCAATGTTTCCTTAGGGCTTGTGCCAAACAAGCTTAAGTCCTACAAAACAATGTTTCCTTAGGGCTTGTGCCAAACAGGCTTAAGTCCTACAAATCACTGTTTCCTTAGGGCGTGTGCCAAACAAGCTTAAGTCCTACAAATCAATGTTTCTTCAGGGCTTGGGCCTCTAATTTAAGTCTAAGTCCTACAAAGGCGTCTAACAACAAATCAAACACATCATCCTCTACAAAATACTCTATTAAGTCAAGTATCAGTCCACCCCAGTGGCAGCTTATGTCAGGGGATTCCTGTCTCTATCACTTTACATACAAATGTCTTATTTTATGTTATTGATTTATTTTTTTGTTAACTGTCCCCACAATAGCAGTCAAGAAACCTCCCAAAACAAATTCCATGTTCAAAAGATTCATTCATTCACCAACACAGGCACCCTCTTCAGACCCCTGTATACCATGTCTTATGGTTTTTACTTTATTTTGGATTTATTTTTTAAACAACCCCCCCAAAATCATCCCCTGTTCAACTGATTCTTTCCCCAGACCCCATCAACACAGGCACCCTCATGCCTCTTTTATACTATGCCTTTGGGAAATTAAATAATATTTATTTTAAGTTGTATGTAACTTCAATGTTCCCATTGATTTCAATGGAATGAGCTAGATGGAAAAAAAGCGGAAAATCTGCACTTTTCACAGGAAATTTTTCACCAAGCGGAAAGTGCCATTTTTTGCCGATTTCAGTTTGAGATGGAAATTTTCACCCATCTCGAAGCGCAAACACTTTGGTGGAATATATATAAATACAATTCCTCAGTAAATCATACTAGATTGTAAGCTTTCAGGGAAGGAATCTCACTTCCCGTGTTTCAATTTGCAAAGCACTTGTAACCCTGTATTGTCTAAACCCTTAAATTGTAAAGTGTTGTGTACACTTGTGGCTCTATATAAATAAACATATTCATTCATTCATTCATTCATTCAAACAAGCACTGGACTGATGATCAAGCCCTGTACCTTTAAACTTGGAAAAAGTGACCAGTGTCAAATAGCAGTAGCAAAAGCAAACAAAGTCCTGTCTTGCATAACAAGGGGTATTGAAGGAAGAGTGGATAAAATAATATTCTAGAACTGGAGAGACTACAGAGAAGGGCAACTAAGTTAATTAAGGGAATGGACGACTTGACGTATGAGGAATGACTAGACAGACTTACTTTATTTACACTAGAGAAAAGACAACTAAGAGGAGATCTTATCACAATGTACAAGTATATGAGAGGTCAATACAGGGCTCTCTCTGGTGTGGTGAGCTGTTTATTCCAAGTCCTGATCAAATGACCAGGGACCATCTCTTGAGAATAGAGGAAAGGAGGTTTCGACTTCAGCAGAGGAAGGCCTTTTTTACAGTAAGGTCTGTTAAATGATGGAATTCCTTGTCCAAGGATGTGGTTATGGCAGATACAAATGGATAAATTTAACAGAAGATTACATACATTTCTTTCAAGAGGGAACATACAGGGTTATACTGTGTATTAGTAGGCAGATCAGGTAGGTCTGATAAAGAAAAAAACTTATTTGGCAGATGGAAAGCTATATAATTCTTATTTCTCTGAGTTATGAGGCAAGGGTTGAATTTGATGGACTTGTGTCTTTTTTCAACCTAATTTACTATGTTACTTTCCTAAAGTCAATTTACTAAGCAACATATATCAAAAATCCTCACCTTAATTCTGCTTGCACCAAGGGAAGGGTAATGGGGCAGTCATTTTGGGGTGTTTGTTTCATCTGCACATTGCTTACTGCTATGCACTAAACAATGTGCAGAGGAAATGGTGTTAGCTAACTCCATGCTGTGGGACAGCTGTACAGGTTTGCTGGTATTAAAGTCATAATGATAGTGGAATGTGTCCACTATCATGCATTACAATGATCATAAGCTGTGGTGCATACCATAAAGCACAGCCAGATGCATTAGAGGCTAATGCTAGTGGAGCTGCTCTGTGTAACTGCACATACACCCCATTGTGAGGTAATAAGTTTTGGATGAATCTGGGATGAGACTGATCCCACATTAGGAATGTAGGGCCAATCCCCCTGCTTTATTGATATCTGGGGGGGGTAGCCCTAGCTACCAACGGGCAGGCAGCAGGGAGGAAGAAGATTAGAAGGACTTGTTGTAGGGTGTTTCGTGTGTTGAGGTGTTATAGAAGAAGAGGAGTATGGCATTATAGAAGAGAAATGTTCTAACTTGATTTTACACTGAACTAGGCACTGGAACTGGTTTCTTAATGCTCTTCCTTTCTAACACAGTTTACTAAGCTACTTGCACTTAAATTATGCCCTTAATACTGCCATACCTGGAGTCTCCCTGGATATGACCCGGAAGCTTTTTTTTTCCTTCATCATTCTTCTCATCATTTGGACATTCCCTCCCCAAGATCCCCAAACCCCAAAGTGGACCAGCAGCTTGGAACAAGAAGGTTTCCAGATATGAACACTGCTTGTGCAAAGGGGAGGGCTGTGGGGAAGTGTATGAGGTGTTCATTTCCTCTGTTTGTTGATTATTTGTTATTTATTTTACACAGAGTACATAGAAATTGGGGTAATTGTACTACATTTGCTTACACATGCTATTGAGAAGGCTTTCTGGGCTTGTTGGCATTACAGTCTTAACAATGACAAAGTGTGTACATCACTATGAACAGTATCCTATCAAAATGTCACCCTCAGTTTAGTGACCAATCTATGGGTGCATTAAATATGTCACCAGAATGAAGATGGTGACATAAGAATCTTGTATGTCTTCATTTCGGCTGCATGACAAGGGCAATTTGCCTAACAAAGCGGGGAAAAGCCAGTGGGGCAAATGAGCTTAACATGCAGTTTGCAGAGCAGCAAGCATGACTGTGATGTCCCATTGGCATAACTGCAGGTGCTGTGATGCAGCATTCAAATGCTTAATGGAAGGAATGGCATTTCTACATATAGTGCCACTCCGTCCATTAACCATCTGAGTGCCGCATCACAGCACACCTGCAACCGATGGGGCATCGCAGTCAAGCCTGCTGCTCTGAAAACTGCATGTTAAACCCCTATGAACTAAAGCAGTCAAACTCTCTAAAACAGTGTTACTCAAAATGTTTTTTGTTTAAGGCACCTCTAACACGTAATCTGCAATTTTTGGGGGACCCCTACCATTTCATGTATTTTGTCAAGGGTATAATGGTCACAAATACATAAATATATAGTTATTTTCAGGTTTCAAAATAACAATAACATTGTACATAAGAATTTCTCTAAATATACAGTTGTAACTGAACAGTCAAATGTTTGTCAAAAAGTCTTCATAGATAAAAAGTGGTATCCTCAGTGGACATCTGTGGCACAACAAGGCCCCATGTTCTTGTTCATATCCTGAAGTGCAGGAGCAAGAGTGAAAGAGCTCCAAAGGACCAGAGCTGGCTGATTCGTATATACCCCACCCCACAGTGAGGCTGATGTACCAGGAAGAACTGGAGATGTACCAGGAAGAACTGGAGAAATTCTGGAACAAACCATTTCCAAACAATTCTGGAACAAACATTGGAAACTGATTCAAATTACTTAAATTCCCATTGATTTAACCCTTGTGTTGCAAACTCCTCTGGTCCTTAAAGGGTTGTCCTCTAGAACGCTGGAGACATTGGTTCTAACATTCATGAGGTTAACCTCCACCTTCTACCCCCCTTTAAATCAATGGGAATTTTTAGAATTTGAATTTGTCTTCTACAGTGCAGTTGGTGTACTCCAGAATTGCTCCACTTACCCTTTATACATACTGCAGCTTACGTCATGGACATTTTCTCTTAGCAGAACAAAAATGCTATTTTTTCTCATCCTTGTGCATAGTACTTCAGTTATTATATATTGTAAAAAGGAAAACCAGAAAGCTGAGCGCTCTGAAAAATTTACATTATTATCTCTTCAAAAGTTCATTTTTGAACAAGTATCTTTTGGATAGGGATTAACTTAAACAGAGATTTTGAATCTTCTTTACTTTAATTTTTAATCTCTTAAAAAAACACGTCTGAATCTTAAAAAGACCTAAACCTGAAGTCACAAAGCAGCATCTAAAAAAAAGCAAGTTTTTTAAAGCAGACAGCAGCTGTAAGAGAGATAGTGCAAGCAGCAGATTTGTGACAGAGTGGAGCATGAAACCCATCAGCTGATGAGTGAAAATCCCTGGTTTCTAATTAATCGAGGTACACAGGCCAGGGGATGAAGAGGATCAGGGAAATGAAATCAGGAAAAAGATACCATCAGTCATTTCTGTGGCCCATTGTCATACTTCAGAATCTGCTGTAATGAATCACTCAGGCATTCCAGTGATACATTCAAATGGTGAAGAAAATGCATTGTCCAGTGAAGAGTGTCTGATAAAAATCTTCCTTCCCTCCCTCTTTGTCAGAAGC
This sequence comes from Rhinophrynus dorsalis, assembly GCA_037306005.1. Taxonomy (NCBI): domain Eukaryota; kingdom Metazoa; phylum Chordata; class Amphibia; order Anura; family Rhinophrynidae; genus Rhinophrynus; species Rhinophrynus dorsalis. Next base: position 64,657,297 of record CM074723.1, on the reverse strand, counting down.
CTATGATCAGAAAAGGAAATCCAGACAGCACAACAGGTGTGCTTTTACAAGCCTGCTGAAATCTGCAAATGAAGTGAAATTTAAAAGAATGTTTTGATGTGCAAAAATTTTACTATAAAAAAAAGATTCTTGTGTACAGAGGTATCTGTTCAGACAGCTATCAGGGAGAGTTCACATGGGCTACATTAGTGTAGCATTTTGAAAGCTGTGCTAATTGCCTAAAACCTTGATTAAAATGAAACATCTTGCCCCAGTGGTATCTTTCATACAAGGAATCCTCACCTAACAGAAGACAACAGAATGAAGCATGCTGTAATTTGGATGCATCTGGCGATGGGGGAAACTGAACTTGTAACATGTCTGATCTGCACAGAGGGCAACGAGCTGCGGTGCAGATCATTCAAACCAGCTTTGATACTCACCTCAACTACCAATGACCAACATGAGTGTCAGCCAGTCATATATGACTCCTGCCCATGTGGGCTGGACATACTGACTGCCACTCCATCTCAATGCGAAAGGATTGCTGGGAGAACACAGAAGATCACAGGTAAGTAATTACAGGCAGCTTGGCCTGTGCTAAAATGGAACACAACCAAGTTGTCCCGGTAAACAAGACCTTACAGAATGTTGTTCTTCTCACTTTTACCAGGAGAAGTGTTACTGTCTACCCAGAACCAGAAAAACACTATCGCAGTTAAGACGTGTTATGGTTGCTTTCTGCGAAACCTTACACACCAATTATTTTTTTACCTCATATAACTTGGATAAAACTCCTTTATGGGCCATATCCTATATAATAATTCTCTAAATGTATGTTTGTCAGGAGCTGTGATGCAGAGTACAGTCGGCTGAACACACTGCAGTCATGCACAGTACAGACTGCCCGCTCCGCGGCTGATAACAGAGTGGGTCCCTCCAAATTCAGACCGTAGTCCTCCCTGTGCACGACTGCACCTTGGACATTGCTAGGTGGCACTGTGGCCCATGTATACTGGCTCTTCAACTAGTACCACAATAAATAACAACAAGAGACACAATTTAAATTCTGATGTGGATCGCAGTTTCTGGAATTAATGCAGTGCACTGTGGATTGTATTCAATAAGCTAAAGAGTTACAATGATGGATCAAACCAACTGCACCACTGGGGTCAGATTTTAACCCCTCGAATGCTAGCAATGTCTCCAGTACATTGTAAAGCAAAACACACAAATGGGCAGGAAAATTAATGATCCATATTGTCAAAAAATTAATCATTGCGCTTATGCTAAAAACAAACGGTGAGATGGATCACTTGGTTAAGACACCAGCTGTAGAATCAGCTCAGACCATGAGGTTGCAGGTTTTAGTCCTGGCAAGGTCAGCCTTCCACCCTTCTGAGGTAGATAAAATGAGTCCAGGACACACCTGAAAACGAGAGATAATCTCAGTGTATTCATCCTGATAAAATACATTCACAAAAAAAAGATGTGAGATCCTGGGGCAATACAAATGCATCATGGGGGGTTAAATCAAAATTTCCATAGATTTTTTCCTCTTGAATAATAGTTTGTTCTGCAACACGTTGATCTGCAGGATGTTGGTGACCTCTCTAGCATTCAAGTGGTTAAAATTCTCATTTCAATAAATCAATCAGATTTTTTATATCCCAGATTTAGTCTAGTTTCGTTTATATTTTTGCGTTCTGCTTATGGCCCATGATGCAGTGTTTGGAAAAGCCCACCAACGACATTACTTTTCCAGTCTATAAAAGAACACTGCACAATATTTATGGAATAAACCAACAGAACCACAGGGGACAAATACAAATTCCTGATGACCCTTTGAGTGCCAGAGGGGTACGCAATGCATTTGCCCAATGTGGGTATTGATTCCTGTAATGGGGCCCACTGGTGGCAGGCCTGGGTTGCACCCCTGGCTTTCCCCCATGGGGTGTTCACTACTTCGGCACTTCTGCCTCTCTTCTCCTTGATCTATATTTGGAGATATTTTTCACTTCCCCTCCTTACTGGCCTGGCTGGCCTTAACTTTCCAACCCTACCCTGGCTATTTACCAACAGGTATGAACCACATTAATTCTTTCTTTGCTCATATTTTTCTAGCTGACTAAGTTTTCTGACCTCTACTCTCTCCCATCTCCTGCCCTTGTCCTATCACCCACCACACCTTAGGGTCCTGGATCTGTGTTGGAAAAGATGAGGGAGAGAGGGGACTGGCGGCTGAAAGGTTGGTCTAGGGGTCCAACCCTGTCTGCCTTCTACACTGCCCTATTAACACTAACCATGCGTTCCAGGGCCGAACTATTTAGGATTTTGACAGTCAATGCCAATGATCTCAACTCCTCAGAAAAATGTTCCTTGGCTCTCAGGGAACTCCATAGACTCGGGGGGATAGGAAGTTTTTACAGGAGACACATTTCTCTGCTACTCCCTCACCGACTCTATTCAATAAACATTTTCCAAATGGCTGTTTGGCCTCCTCTCAAAACAACACTAAGAAGAGAGGGGTTGCTATTTTGATACGTATACGAGTACCTTGGGTGGAGGACAGAGTATATAAAGGCCCCAGAAAGATGCTACTTGTTTTTAAAGGGCCAGCTTACCCAGTGTAAGCCACCTCCCCTCAGATGTGGAATCTGGTCTTTTGACCGGAAAGGTCGCAGCAAGGGGAAATCTTCTTACTGTGAGCAAAAGGAAAACCCTGTCCCCCATTACAGGTTTTTCAGGTTTTTACTTATGCTCACTGAAGATTGTCCCTCTCTGTGATCCATCCGCAGTCTTGCTGCTCTGAGGTGAGCAGTGTTACATCAGTAAAAGGGGCGGGAGGATGATATTTTATCATTCAATTACTCTTGAATTACAACTCTGACAGTACTGAAATAACACTCTCCATGGCCCAAATACTATTAAGATTAATTGGAGCTGCTTTTATTGTGAAGCATTACTATCCCTTTAAACACCTCTTTGAATTCAAAGAAGGTTCACTTTTCTTGGGTGGTGATTGTAATATCCCAATCGGATCGATTGCTCATTAGGGGACTCTTCAATCTCAGCATCTCTGTTCCACAAGTGGGATGAGTACCATCTGGTTGATGTGTGGAGAATTTTGGAGCCCACATCCCTGGATTATACTTACTTTTCAACTCTACACAATCGATATACCCATATCAGTTTTGTTCTGATGGAAAATTTCACATCCATATAATTAAGACTACTAGCATCAAACCCATAACACGGTTGTATCATTGATCTGCTTCTCCAGGAGGATTTTTAGGGCATGGAAGCTTAATGAAGGCCTACTGGGGATGGCCAAGTCACATCAGCCATAGCCCAAAAGTGCATTCTCTGATATGAGGTTCATTAAAATAGGGGTTTATAATGCTAGACAACACTTCATTACTCATTACTCCTCATTACATCTCAATAATGAACAAGTGCAACAGATTAAAAAACTTGAACATACACATAAGGCTACACTTTCGGACACAGCTGTGATGTGTCTATCTAGATAAAAGTACAAGTTAGCGAGCCTTTATAAGGATAGGGTTGTCAAAACCTTTCATTGGCATCAATATGCCAATTATTTACACGGCAATAAATGAGGGAAGTCACTAGTGAACTGGTCAAAATTAAACAGAAGTCTCACTATATACGACAAATCTCATAAGTTCCTCATAACCTTCCCTGATATGGCCACAGCTTTTGTGCCCTTTTACAAATCACTCTATAATTTTTCTCATGAGAGATGGGGAATGGAGATTCATTTGGGAATTCCTAGAACAATCTGGCCTCCCCCCTGCTCCCACAGGCAACACTTTCCTTATTGGAATCTTCCTTTACTGATGGTGAGGTACTAGAAGTTATAAAAACTAAGCCACTAGGGAAAAGCCCAAAGACAAATTCATGTGCTGCTAGTGTCAGTGGACAGAGAAAGCGTTTGACAGGGCTAGTTGGCAGTGCCTAGAAGAACTTTTAAGATATTTTGGCCTAGGCCTGTGGGGTTTTGCTAGCGTACATAGCTTATACTCTTCTCCATCAGCAAAGATTAAACTCAATGGCTTCCTCTATGAATCCTTCCAGATTTCCAAAGGGATGAGACAGGGCTGCCATCGTTTGTCCATTTGTTTTATTCTCTCTCTGGAGCCCCTTTTCCACTTGATTTGCTCAGATAGGGGTATCTCTGGTTTACCTATAATACTATAATAATAACTAGTATTTATATAGCGCCTTTCTCCCAGTGGATGCTCTCGGAATTAACCAAATCAGGAGCTGATTATGAGGGTTGACTATAAAATAGCAAGTTTTTCAGACAATATTTTATTTTTCCTATCCTCACCTTTATGATCTCTTCCAGCTCTTATATAGATATAGTGTGGTAAGTAATTTTAAAATCAATTACCAAAAGTCAGAACTGTTAAGTATTTCTTTACCACAGCACCACAGAAGATCATAACAAACCTCTTACCACTTTGCCTGGGCTGACTGGAGTATTAACTACCTCGGGATCTATAAATCTTTTGATTTGTTGCATATGATCTCCTTGTCTATACCGATACCCCCCAATACTATAACTAAACTTCAGTCTATGCTTAACTCGTTCGTTTGGACCTATGAGAGATCTCGCATAACTACATCTTGGCTTTATTTTCCTCTGAGTCAATGAGGACTGGGACTACTTAACATTTCAGTCTTACATACTGCCTCTACTATCACCTACCTCCTGGACTGCTTGAAACCTGACTCCAAGGAGTGGGTTAAATCACTTCAGCTTCATTTCCAGACTACACACCCCAATTATATTTTATGTGCCTCGGTGCATAAGGAAACCTATCCTGCGCTGTCTCATCTGATACTGCGGAGATTGCTGCCAGTATGGGATGTGACTGTGAAAAATAATGGTCTGGTCTGGTGACCTCATGAGATTCATTTGAATTCTTGTCAGAGATACAGATGACATTTTATCAAACATTGAGGCTTTACCAATTGATTCAGATATTCTTTTGATAACATGTGATGTTGAGTCCCTGTATACTCCTACATTAACCCCCAATGTGGTCTTAAGGCAGTCGTTTACTATCTTAACAAAGGTGAGAGATGGAGTGATGAAAAGAGAGGGTGTTTGCTTGACCTCATATATTTATCTTAAAAAGGAATTTCTTTGTTTTCAAAGATCAGTTCTTCCTACAAATCCAAGGTATAACCATGGGAAGTGTCTGTGTTCCTACTTATGCTAACTTTTACCTCAGATGGTTGGAAGAAACTATTGTGTTCTATGATATGAATGAAATGTACACTAATCATGTACTCTTGTGGCTGTATTATATAGATGACTTATTTATATTATGGGAAAGTACCAGAGATTTACTCATGGAATTTAACAATGTTTTAAATAACAATTAAATTAATCTTAAATTAACAGTGGAATGTAGTTATGAGTTAGGCAGTTTCTTGGATATCACCACCATGCATGCAACTACTAATCATGAAACAGATTTGTTTAGCAAGAGTACTGCAACTAATAGTCTGTTGTTGTACTTCTCTAGTCATTATCATCCCATAAGTATTAAGAAAATAATTTCTCAGAAATTAAAGTGATGTTGACACATTTAAGCTTAGCTTAGTCAAAGATTTTTAAAGAGAGGATATAGCCATGGCTATTAGTATTGCCTAAAATTCCTTTACCTCTTATGAACTTATCCTTTTTCATTATATTCCAAATTTCAATAGGTATATTTAAATAGTTGCTCTTTATTTTATTTCATATTATACACATGAAATCTTAAGTATTGATGAAAACACAGGATTATGATTCATTGGTATGTACTGTTCTTCAGTTTAGCAAGATTTGTTTTTCATATTTTACCAGTCTGGTACATATATGTGTGGGTTATGTTGCAAGTTCCAGTAGATTTCAATATTGATTATATTGGAGGATCAGCTGTTTTTAGCCTACTCTGCTCACACATCAATCAGTACTCTCATGGGTGCTTTGTGATGTACCCACACATCATATGGATGGAGTCATTGGTTAGAAAGAGACACTGTTTGAGTTTCGGCGTCTCACTCTATGCCCAAGATGAAGTGACAGTGAAACACATTTTTTTATTTGTGATATTTTGCCATAGGTGTTGCTTCTATTATGTTTCATGATTTTTCTGTAAGAATTTATGGTCCTTTTGTATATTTAATTCCCAAATATAGTTGAGATTTTTGAAAGCACTGTTACTTTTCTCTTTTCTCCTTGTGACTCTGGGCCAACATTTCTGGTACCTCCATACAACCATTTTATCAATTGGACACATACTGTGTGTGAGAACTTTTTTGGGTTGTATTAACTTTTTGGGTAATAAGAGTCTCATGATTTTTTAATATAAAATGTTGGCATTATGGCAATTGATAATTCTTTCATCACTAAGTGCCGTATGTTCAAAGAAGTAGCAAAATAGCTTTTGTAACAAAATTTCAAAATGCGGTGTTGTTAGACTCAATAATATTTTTCAGAGCGTGTTTATTGTGGTTGTACATTTGTCAATGAAGTATGATTCATGACTGAAACTGTCACATGTAACAACACAAATGTGACATTTCCTCCACATTTTCTTAATGTACAAATTCTGTTTGCACGACATTGTTTTGTCATTGTATACAACAGATTTTCTTGACCCATACGATGCTGACTAATAGTTTAGCCAATCTACTTGCCCAGCCTCTTTAACCAGCAATTCTGGAGTTGTGTATTACATGACAGACATTACTAGTTTTTGTCGTATATTCTATAGAAAATATGTAGTTCATGCATACAATTACTTATTATGTGTTGATCGTACAACTATTTTTTTGTCATTATCCCTTTGAACATATGGCCCTAAAGTATTCCTGTGACAGTATATGTCTACTCCTATCCACAATCTATATCAGTGGAGTTTTTATACTTTAATATGCTGCAGACTTTTTCCTATATTGCTAGTCACTTAGTGGTGATTTAGTCACTAGTATTTTTCTTGAGGACTAAGCTAATTCTGTGCCTCCGATGTACATAACAATATTTTTATATGGCAAGCAAGATGATGACCTGGTAATTTTGATTTGTAATATGTCCCCTTTTTTATGAATCAGTAAATGTTAAGTTTTAACATCCTTGTATGTTTAATCTCCAATTCGCTCTATTTTGAGTGTACTTACACTGAGTGCTAGTTTTTAAGGCTTTTCCTCTTTTTGTGTAATTCTTAATCCCCCATAGCACCTCTGCTGGTCCTCTTGAAACTGGAGGTTTTAGAAACCCAAGTGTAGCTAGTGTGTGTAGTTTTTATATGTTTACACTATTAGGTGTAACCTTTGATGATTAATTGTAAACAACAGAGTTCACAACAGTTCATAATGTCAGATGCTACAAAATTCAGCAAGATATGAACACTCATAAAATACATATAAGTAAAAATATGTCTCTTTACTAATCATCCATGTAGGGTACAAAAAATGGAAATAATTCAGAGATGGGGAACAAAATAAATAGATTGAATGGATGATTTAAGTTAAAAGAAAGGTTCTACAAATTGAGATTGCTTTAATCTGTAAAAGCAGCATGTACAAGGGGATAGGATTACAATTTACAAATATATGAGGGGCCAATACACAGGACTTACAGAGACCATTTTTATCAGTAGGTCTGTACAGATTACAAGAGGCCATCCAGTGTGATTAGTGGAAAAGAGATTTTAATTTATGCAAAGGAAAAGGTTATATACGGCAAAAGCAATAAGCATGTAATTTACTACTGAGAGATGTGATGTATTTTTCCCAACCTCTTCAATTATGCAAATAAGTTTTCCCTTATCATTCCATACCAAATCAATGTTGGACATCATATGGATGTATCTTTAGGCAATTTATGGCCAGTTAAGTTATAACCATTTAACATCACAAATCCACCCATACATCCATGTTCCTCTGACGTGCATGGGATTTTTTCAACATGAAACACCTTTTTTTCTATGACAAAATACCGTATTTTCAAACAAAATTAGAGCAATTTTAAATGCACCATAGGAAAAATATATCTTATTCCTACTGTACCAAAGAACAAACAGGAAAATATTAGAAGCCTTTCTGGGCCACATGCAGCCTCACGGTCACCAGTTGCCTACAGCTACAGCAGATCCTACACAGGTCGTGCCAACATGATGACCTAGTACATTTTCATATGGCATTACAAGAGAAAAACAGAGCATACACAATTACACAGGAAGGCAACACACCATTACAGAATGAGGATACCTGGTGTCTTTATGTTTAGAAAATAACACCTATCTGACACCTTATTTCTCCCTCAATCTCTACATGCCTTTCACCTCCACTCACTTTGGTCTTGCCTATTTGCTTCCACATTCTGAGAGCCTCTCTCCTCCATATACATACAGATTTGTTGCCACCACACCATGGGAAAAAGCCAGAAGGCCATATAGTGTGTAAACATGGACTCACCACATTAAAATCTGGGTGCTGTACTGCTGCGACTTTCCTCCATACATTCTAGTCTTCCCTACTTTACATCCAGACACTGCAGGCCTCTCTCCTCTGCTCACTGTAAGATGATATCCCTTTACCCCAGTACCTGGATGTCTCTCTCCTTTACTCCCTTTGGAATCCCTACCAACATTTCAAATGGCCAAACAGCGACACTGGGGGAGTGGCTGGTGGGTGGGGTATTACCAATTTTTTTTTAGGTTATTTCATGACTTGTTGGCATTTCTTTCAGTAACTGAAAAAAATATTTAGAGCAGGACCAAATTGTTTCATTTACACACTCACAGACTATTTTATACACACATACAGTGAAGTTTAATATGAGTTTTATCACTGTAGAGCAGTGTCATACACTTATATACATATCACACAGTCTGATAAGTTGTTGTGTGTGTGTTTATACCAGTGAAAATACTGCGTATCAGTACACATCCATATTCACTCACTATGCCTGCATTGTGAACTTTTTGCCAGATAGAGTATGGTCCTAGTATGCTATGACTGCTACCACATGAAAATATCACAATAAGCAAGTCCTAACAGCAGTGGTGGTGGAGGAGGGCTGTAAAAGTTTCACAATGGAAAGCACTTTGCTTGGAAACAGCCTGGCACAGTTTAAATACTATTTACATGTACTGGTTTTGTTCTTTGCATCAAATAAGTGACTCTTGGTTAATGGGCTGTGTAAAATGATGGCATTGTTTTAGGCATGACATGTCCTGTTTAACAAACTTGTTAAACTTGGCTAGAAATGTCCCGAGTGAAAGAAGAGGTGAGGAGCAAAGTGGTATATGGCCTATTGCAGAAAATAATCCGCTGACCGATTGAGGAGCATCATATGATTAATTTGTATCTGTGTTCTCGTGTAAACGCTGTTCCTTAACCCTTTGGGTGCCAGAAGGGTATGCAATGCATTGCAAAGCAATGCATACCCTCAGGCATACAAGGGGTTAAGGTCACGATTGTCCATGGGGTGAGGAAGGCATGTGCTGGATTGGATGGATGGCAAGAGCACATAATCTGGAGCAATCTGTAGGAGCATTGACATGGAGCCCGGCTGGCCGCTAAGTCAATTCTGAAGAACTGCAAAATTAAGTTGTGCCTGGTCAGGGATGACTCCCGATTCTGCAAATCGCATTCCTGTTATTCTTCAAAGTCAGTTACACTAAGCGCCGCCATGCAGAGGACCATATCAGTCTCAGTCAGTAATTCATTGTACTTGGTGAGAGGAGAATGATGATCAGGACAAGAGACTTGGATTGGATCACTCAGGCACGTTGTTACGTGCTGCTCAGACAGAGCACTCAGGACTCAGTAGGAGGCCAAAGCTGGAGTGCGGCGTGAACATAACTCTGTGCGTACGCAAATATGAAGCACGACATTCATGTGCAGTAGTCTCCCTGCTCAGTGCTACGTGGCTAAGGGCTCACATGAGAGCGTGATGTAAGAATAAGTGTACAGGCAGACTTGGGAACCGGGGAAGAGGCCAGGAAGGCGGGACATAAGCTAAATGTGGCGGGACAGCAGGTTTGAGCCCTAAAATTGGGACTGTCCTGTGTAAATCGGGACAGGTAGCTGGTATGTCTTTGGTCTTCCGTACTGTGCCATCAGACTCTGAAAGTCTTAATGCCAGGCCCGGATTTTCATCCCAGGCACCCTACTCAATTCACTCTAGGTGCCCTTAGTTCCACCCATGACTACACCCACACTCCTCACATGGCTCCACCTCCAGTCCTATCAACTGGATAGCACAGAAAATACCTTAGGCATATAACAAGCAAGGACAAAAAAAAAAAAAAGCTTTAACCCCATGGGTGCTGAGAGAGATCTCCAATGTATTGCTTTGCAATGTGTTTGTGATCTTTCTAGCATCCAAGGGGTTAGATAATAGCCTGTAAGTAGGTACATAAAGTGTTGCAGTCACAATTCAGAATGTTGGCGTGGTCAGCACAGCTGTGGCTCCCCTTAAATTCTGGAGTGCTAGGCAGTTGCCTACTCTGCCTACCAGGAAATCAGACCCTGCTCATTACCCTGCCTCCACTGACACTCATTCTCTCTCCCTCTTGCTTCATCTAACCTTGAACTTATTAGTACACATCAGCCTACATTTTTATTCCCTGATTTGCTGTGCAAGTACCCACTGCAGTGTTTTGTACTCAATACTACATAAATGTGTAAATATTTATAAATACTTGTATTTGGTTTTATATAGTTATTAACCTTTATAAATATTTGTTTTGAAAAAAAAACAAACTATTTTTTTATGACACCATCCAATTTAATTTCAGTGAAATACAGTTGCTAATAAATATGGGTGTAGAAATATACTTCACATCTGCAATGCAATGCAAATCTATGTGTAATGCATGCAAAGGAAATCTGCAGCATAGTGAATGAATTCCTTAATGTATTGTATATATGAAATATGCTTCTCACTGAAGCCCAATTCATTTGTATACTAGATCAATTTGGGTATTATATGAGTTGTATGCTGTGTTTAATACTGATGTAATAATGACTGCTATACTAAGCACTGACTGGCCATGCCATGGTTTTTTACTCATTCAAAGCCTGAGACATGTCATGTCTCCCTAACCTATCATTTTGACTTCATACATTTACAATAGCCATCCTCTCAGTTTCCTTTTTACACATAAATGGATGAGCATGCTGAATAAACTGGTAACTTCAACATTATCTTAAAATTCCATAATTTTATATCATAGGGACAAAAATCTACAAATCTAAGCAAAAATTACCTGTAAACCAGAAAACTTCATTACTTGAATGATACACAATGTAGCCTTTAATCCTAAAAAATCTACCTTGATACTGAGACTGTAGCTTTGTACCTAATCTAGTAGAAGCAATTAATAAAGTAAAAATTAAAGAAAAAAATAACTAAAAGATGATTGTTTTAAATAATTACACATTTATATTAGTGGATGTATTACCTATGCACAACATCCTCTAAATAGTTAGGTGATACATCAAATAGCATTAAAACTTTAGTATTATTATTTTTTTAAGATTCCGTTTGGTTTAAATGTGAATTATAAAAGTCTGGGCTGCAGCCACTTCCGTATAGACTGCAGTCCGTCGCTCTGTCTCTGCTCTCCTCCTTCCTCCGATGACGGAGGCTTCTGTCTGTAAGCTGGAGCGCTCTCATTGGCTAGATATTGATCTCTGCCGATGAGACCGCTCCAGTTTACTGACAGATGCCTCTGTCATCGGAGGAGGGAGGGGGGCAGAGGCGGAGCTCTGTAACCGCAGAGAACTGTAGTCACCCGGAACTGGCTGCAGCAGATACTTTTGTAAGTTAGTTGTAAAGGAAGTTAAGAAGGGACCGCGTCGCCTTCCACCGTCGTTCCCTGGTCTCTCCCTCTCAATGCCAGATAAGCGCCGTCAGATGCACCGGTTGAAGCATGGACGGTTACTGAAACAGTCGCAGGATTGCTGGAAGCAGGGAAACACAGGCAGTAGAGAGTGAGGCCTCTACTCCCGGGCTACGACAAACAGGTAAAGTGTTGCAGGAACAAAGGGTAGCGGTTGCCAAGCTGTTTGAGTACTCCGTCGCTCGAAGCAAAGGTTTTACTGGAACTTGAAGAAGCAGGGAAATGTCCACGTTGCAGCCTAACAGCATCCGAAGTTGGGTCGCAGGATGCTGGCAGCAGACGGTCGAACGATGCAGGATACTCAGCTCAGATTGGCGTCAAAGTGGCCACCTTAATACCATGAGAACATAAGACTCCAGGATGCTTGTTCACTCCAAAAGTAACTGATTTTATTGAAAAGATCACAGATGTTTATACACAACTCTTACACTGAACTGTATGGAGGAAACCAGATTCAATAGGTGTAACGGTTTTTAAGACTCTCAGACCAGTGTGTGAAATAAAACACAATTTTATTAAAATAAGTTAAGGCAGAAGTACGCCCTCTAGTGGCGGTAGATATACACCAGTAGTAAGGACTAGTAGATACAATTGTAAATGCACAAATGAATTATAAGTACAATTACACAGCAGTAGAATTGCATATACCCACAGAGGGTTAAGTCCTTGATAACAGTCAGTCTCAGATGTGGATGTTTGGAACGCCCAGGGTGTTATTAGGCTGTGCTGGAGACCAAGGTCATCACAGGCTGGATACAGGACTGCCTCGCCACGGTGTTTAGTAAGAAGAAGCACAGGAGTCCACGTAGCCCCCTCGGGCGTACCTACTGGAACTTCTTCAACTAGTGCAAGTGCAAATAGCCCCCACGGGCGTGATTGGAACCGGCCTGCAATGCGAGAGCTGCCAAGCCTCCTCAGACTTAACCGGACACCGGGATAAAACACGCTAGAGCCAACAGCCCCACGGGCGTAATTACCGAAATTGCAAATGCTGATGCCTGTGCCTGCCACCACTCGGTATAGCGGAATCGCCCAGTAAACAAGAGAGAGTCTTAGGCGCCCAACCGGCCTAACGGATGTGAATACTCTGCAAGGATGTATGGAGCTGCCGACGGAGAGAGGCCAACTCAGCAGTAGTATCACCGAGAACGAGACTCTTACGGGAGTAGCGAGAGAGTGGAACCCAGGCGGCACTGCTAGGGTTAAATAGCACTTTTACTCGAGGCTTTTCAGCGGTATAGCAAGGCTCTGCAGTGTGAGGGAGGCGCACATACGCACAACTCTGCATAGGCAAATACACTGCACTGATCGGAGTACACCAGGCAAGGCAGTCACACCAAAAGCTGGAAAAGCAGATAGAAATGTCGCGGCGGCGACAACTGGAACGCAGGTCACTGTAGAAAGCAGGAGTCTGTCTTCTGAGCGGGAAGTCAGCCAGGCCAGGTCGGAGCACGCAGGAGGCAGTCATACAAGCCGGGTCATACACAAGCAGGAACGTCAGCCAAACCGGGACAGGATCCAAGGGTGGTAGTCAGACGGGCCGGATCATACACAAGCAGGAACACAGGAGAATAGTCAGGACAAGCCGAGTCGGTACACAGGAATCCGGAACACAGGAACACAGCAACAGTATAACTGGCTCAGAAACACCACGAAAGGGCAACTGACAGATGTGCTAGCCAGGTATAAAAAGGTCACCAGGGGGCGGGCCAAACCAACACAGCAAATCAGTGTCTGCCACAGATGAGACTGACAGGAATCACAGGCACTGTGATAATAGGGCGTGATCCAATTACAATACATCAGACAAAGGCCAGCAACAGATGGTCTTAACAGATACAATAACTCAGACATGATTACATTTCAGATACAAAAGGGTTTGATGAACAAAGACTTGAGGGCTTGAACTAATTACCACACGGCAGGGGGTCTGACTGCAGTTCACAATGGCTTAATTAACACACAGCAGGGGGTCTAGCTACAGTATACATAGTTAAAATGCTGGAGTGGCTACAATACATATCCTAGGGACAAGGACCCAAGGTTGGAGCCTTTGTTTGACTATTTTGAACGTCCTGCTCCTACCTTGACCAATCACTGATCTGCCTACTATTCCCCATGTTAGGCTATGGAAGATATTTGCATACCTGGTAGTTGGTGATTGCACAAACCTTCAAATTGGTCAAGTACAATTAAACACATACAATATTTGACAATACATAAAACCAGACTTAATACACTTGTACATGAATGCAACCCAGGGCAGCTCTATGTATCAAGCTGCCCATTCACCCAGTGTCTATTTTAGTGCATGACTCTGGTTTGAAGTGTCATACAATAAGTCTCAGAATAGGGTCCCAATAGGGCAAAATGTCCCTATTTTGTAGGATGGTTTGGGTACCCAGTCTCTAGCCCAGACAAGTGCTCAAGTAATGGGTAGGATCCGTTACATTAGTTTTAAACCAAACGGAAGATTAAAAAATAGTAATGATAAGGTTTTAATGCGATTGGATTTATCACCTAACTATTTAGAGTATGTTGTACATAGGTGATACATCCACTTTAAAGCAGACAAATATATTGTCATCTAACATCAGGAATTAACTATTTATTACAAAATGAGAAATTTAAAAAATTAAATGTTCAGTCGTCTACACTTCTAGTTATGAAAAAATATTCACATCTGTGACTTATCCTCCTATATAATAAAAGGCCAGATTATGTTTGTCTCGATGCAGTCATGCGCAGTAGAGACTGCCCGCGTTCGTGCAGTCTCTACTGCTCATGATTGCATCACGTAAGTGAGGCGGTGCAATTGCGTGGAGCAGTGAGGTGGCGGCAGTAAGCAGAACAGGACCGGCCTCTTAACATTACCCGGACCTTGGCCCATGTACACGAGCTTTTACACTAGTGTATATATTTTTATATATATATATATATATATATATATATATATATATATATATATGTGTGTGTATATATATATATATTTATATACACACAAGCACAAACACACACACATTGAGATCAAATCTACTTTTGTGAAGAAGGTGGTACTACCAACTGTCTAAAAATATATATTTCCCCCTTCACTGTCAATCCAAGAGTTTCTCTCTAAACAGACAGAGTAAATCTTTTTTAAATATATTTTATCCCGCATTCTGATAAAACTGACATTGTTCCATTAACATTCAATTTGTGGATGTCACTTTGAAGAAATGGAATGTCCCCTTTCGCCCTCAAGGTTGATCAGTAATTTGGTATTAAGACATGTCCTCTATCACTGTAACTTCTTCCACATGAATATTTTCCTAGCTTTACAGAGTTTGCAAAAACCAAACCAAAGACTGTATGTGACTTTTTTAGCTTTTTATTTACTCTGTATGACTTGTAATATTTGTGTATTGCACCCCAGCTGAACAGTGGAATAGCTTCAAAATAAGAGTGGCAAAATGGGAAAACAAAGTAGGTTTATAGAGAGAAAGGCTGGTGCTAGATGACTGAAATTTGCCTCAGGACAAAAACAAGGGGTTAGGCACTAAGGTGTGACAAAAACATGATAAAGTAGAAATGACTGTTCAAGTGTTATAAACTGTACTAGTTAGATAAATCTTAGTGAACTGGCCCCATAGAATAACATATGATGGGGCTATCCAAGTTCAGTCCTCAAGGGTCACCAACAGGCCAGAATATAAGGATTTCCCTGATTAAGAACAATTGAGTTAATCAGTGGCTCATTCATTTTGACTGACTCACCTGTGCTTAAGAAGGGAATTAATTAAATCCTGGCCTGTTGCTGGCCCTTGAGGACTGAACTTGGATACCTCTGACATATGATATGGAGAGTTTGTGACACTGGAGAAGTAATTTCTACTTTATATACTATATTATATATTATAATATAGTACTATTTAAATTGCCTACCAAAGTCTTATGACCAAATAAACAGTCATGGATGAATCCTAATATGCCCACTCTTCTAACCGTATAGAACTATCATGTTCAAGTTTCTTGGGGTTATTTTTTACTATCTACTTCGAATGACGTTGTGCGCCAGCAGATACACTAAGTTTGGTAGTTCTCCAGAGATTAAAAAAAAGGATATAGAATACATTAATAGTTCTCCAGAGATAAAAGTATATAGAATTCATTATTTAGGGATTTTCTCCACCTAATACAACATGGCAAGAAAATCCTGCAGGTATGAATGACTAAGCTGTTAAACTGGAGATAGTTCACCATTTAATGACTTTAGAAATATATGCTTCAATTGTCATTGACTGGAGACCTTTCTAGAACTCAGGGGTTAAAATCATAGTTTCAATGAATGACAATTTTCAAGTCATGTTATTCAAGTAATGTAACTATTTCTGCACCAGTATGGCATCCAACTCGTTCAAATAGTTAATGAGTATATAGTCAGTGCCTCAAGATAAGGGTGATAAAAGGTGATAAAGTGGAGATGTTAATGGTGTCCAGCTGAAAGCTATAAATGGTGCTTCATAGTATGCAATACCCAATCTATTTAATATGAGACAACTGGATATTCCTGAAACTAAGTCTATATATATATGTACTGTAATAGATTGAAATTACAAAAATATAATATCAATTATTATACTTCTTTTGGAGACTTCTATTGATATTATATTTTTGTAATTTCAATCTATTACAGTACATATATATATAGACTTAGTTTCAGGAATATCCAGTTGTCTCATATTAAATAGATTGGATATTGCATACTATGAAGCACCATTTATAGTGCTCACCTGGACACCGTTAACATTGAAAATCACTCTTTTTTAGACAGAGGATTAGAGACGCTTATATATTATACATATATCATTTATTTTTTTTATGATTAAGCTTTAGTACTACTCATTAATCAGATAATTTATATATTTCCACAGTGCTCACCTATTATTATTATTTATTTACAATAAAGTGGAGATGACTTCTCCACTTTTTCACCTCCAGTTCCTATGTTATTATATGGAGCCTATGCACTAAGATCGCCAAAGCTCAAAAAATCTTAGTGCATTGGCTCCATAGAATTACATAGGAATTGGAGACGTGATATCACTGGAGAAGGCATCTCCACTTTTTCACCTCTTTATCACAGCTTAGCAAATCTTCCCCAATGTCTAGTTTATCTGTAGCATATACCATAATTCAATTTCTGTGTAAAACATGAAAGTTAAAATGTAAATGTTCTCTAAGCTAAATATTGACTGTCTCCGTAGAAGAAATATATAATTTCTGTTCTATTGTGTCTTTATTCTGTCATTATGTATTAGGTATTACAGAAAAAATCTTAAATTGTGTTAAATTTAATAGACTTTTAAGTCAAGCGTCTGCTGCCCTGAGATAGATTCTTACAGAATGTAAAAACGATTATGCATTTCATCCACCAGGCCAACTTTTTGACCCTAACTAATTTCCTTTGGAAGCTTAGAATATTTTGTGTCTTTATTGACATCAGGAGATAATTGTTTTCAAATAATCAGGTACTGTACTGAAACATGTAAGGATCGCTTATTCATTTTCAATTTAATTACCATAATATGGGGTTTCTCTGTCTTTAATATCAATCACTAAGACACTTTCTAGTTGATAAAGTTAAAATGGCAACAATAATGAGAATTGTACTTCATGAAGAAACATTTTTAATCATGGGTAGATTACAAACCCATTTATAGTTATGGTTACAGAGAATTCCATTATCTACCTTCTTGCTTAAAGATGTTAAGAAGTTCCTCGCGCATACACATATTATCTTTCCTTATTGTTTCTATAAAGTTTCAAACTATATGAAAAAGAATATTTGAAAGGTGATAGTCAAAGTCTTCATTACTAAACACCAGTAAATTTGTTGAATAAATTAAATGGATTTTAACTACTCCATTTATAAAATCCTATATAATATTTCTTTAGGATGTTTGTCAGAAGCCTTCATGTGCAGCAGAGACTGCATGCGTCCGGGCAGTCTCTACCACTTATGATTGCATAACGTGAGTGAGGTGACGCAAGACTGCATCGCTTGGAGCAGTGTGGTAGTGGCCACTTAACATTACCTGGACCTCGGCCCATGTACACGAGCTTTTACACTAGTAACTTTCATAAAATGCCTGTGGTTGCTCTGTTGTTGTGTTCAAATCACTGCACAATCGGGACAAACTAAATGATTAAGTTCCTTAACCCTTTCAGTGCAAGAGGGGTACACAATGCATTGCTATGCACTCAAAGGGTTAAAAAAATCCCCAAATTCTCATTGATTTAAATGAAGTATTTAACCTTGTGAATTTTATAGTATATAACTCACTGAAGAACTGTCTAGCATTAAAGGGCTTAAAAGCTCCAGTTAACCCTTTGAGTGCCAAAGGAATACACCCCTCTGGCACTGAAAGGGCACAATCATTAAGAAGTTTAATTTCAGGTGGTTTTCTTCAAAACCACACCTCTTACCCACGAAGTTGTGTTTCAGACAGTACAGTGAGACTGTAAATATTGTAGTACAATAGGTCTCTATGGCTGAAATCAGGGGCTAGTCAAGTTACAAAAACACAAAAAAATTGTTCACTATTTAAATATATACTTTTTAGAATCTTATAACAACTGTGACAGTTTTCTGTGTGTTATCTGAGCATGAGTATCACAAGCACAATATGTCTCAATTTATGAGTATGAAAGTCTCCTTTGGATTTACAGTGGTTTTGCAAAGGAAGTTGAACAGCTTAGAAAGTTTGAAAGGTATAATCACTGATACCGTGGTTAGTACTGTTTGCCTTAAATGTGAAACAGATGAAAAATGGCACTTCTGCCGAGCAGGACAATTTTTGTCCTGAAACCTTTTGAGAAATCAATTGGAAAGTCTGACTCTGGACTAATAAAGATGTCTAAAAATACATAATCATCCTGTCAGTCATCATCAGCATAATCACTTGTTCAAAGTCCAACCCACACCCAGCCGCACACACTACTGTTGAGTAATCAGAAACACAGTCCTACAACATCCACAATCCTAGCTATGATTAGTGCTTCTGCTGCTGTTGGAAGTGCAGCACATTTGACACATACTAGTAGTAAAATTGCAACATATAGCCCCGGTAGTAGTAGCCATGGGCGGATTGTCCTATCGGATTGGGCATCCCCCGGTGGGCCGCTAGTTCATGGGCCGGTGGGGGAGATCAGAGGATCTCACCTCACCGTCCCACATTATTTTGAAGGAGAGGTCTGTGTTGCCACCGGCACAGGCACTCTCTGTTACAGCCTTCGCATTCCTTGTTAATGCAGCAGCAGAGGCACTCATCATAGCTAAGGTTGTGGATGTTAATAACCTTTGTTGCTGCTGGTTGCTCAACACAAGTGTGTTTGTCTGTGTGGGACTTGGACTTGGCAGCAGCAATGATGCTGCTGGTAACTGAAAGAATGACTGTGTACGTTCTGCCATCTTTGCTTGTCTGGATCAGAGTTTCCAGTGTTTTTCCTCAAACAGTTTATAGACAGGCACAGTGCTCCTTTTCAATGGTGGAAGATTGAGCCTTTGCCTTTCTGTAGTTTTCTGGCCATGTCATCATATCATCATCTCCCTCACTCTCAAACTCATCTGTATCTGAATAAGATGAGGATGCTGGAGGGATATACTGTAGGTCTTCATCATCATCATCATCAGTCATCATTAAGTCAACCTCAGCATTAGCATTGCCTGATAGTTCTTGCCCACTACCCTTATATTCCTCTAAACGTTTAGATGTTTCAAACAATTTCTTTTTACTTTTACTTTCACAAAGTTCACTACTGCTTTGAGGAAATGTGTTTTGGTGCTTGTTTGTCTCACTTTCATGATGCCATTGCCATCATCAACACTATAATGAGACTAGTTGTTGTCTTTAATGTTCTTCTTATGTGAGTTTTTTTGTATTGCGCTGGTGGAACTTTTGGTGGGACCTTGGCAATCTGCATCCTCTCTGGAATGAGAGGGATCATCATCATTTATTTCACATGCTGCAGCAACCATGGCTGCAGTTAGTTTTTGAATTACCACTTTACCCCCCCCCCACCACCACCACCACCACCGTCCCTGTCCATTGTATGTTTGCTGGAAATTACTCAACTAATGTCAGCTGTGTGTTTTTACTCAGTACACAACACAACTGGTGGAGTGTTATATCTTGCCTTTACCCTCAACAAAATTCTCAGTGTCATCTGCTGTCTATCAAGTCTGCCTCAATCATACAGCTCTCATCAGGCTTCTGCCTGGGAGAGACCTTGCTGATGCAGTGTAACTACCTTGTGTCTTGTTGCTGTGCTCAGTCTTGCCATGGTGTGTTTCAACCTACATATTAAATAGCACCTGTTGGTATAATTGTTTAATCATATACCTGACTATGGGCTCCATCCAAATATTGGCGTTAAAAATTCCGGTAGGGCAAAATGGATACCGACTGACAAAAGAAAATTTCTTGGTCGGTATTCAAATGTCCTATCAGCATTAAGCACAATGGACGTTATGCCACAAAAATGGTCTTGTGGCCAAACATCCGTTTTGTGCATTAAGCTCCCAAAACGCTGCTAAATATCGGCAGTTTTGGGAGCTTCAAGGAAATAAAACTAACAATCGGTGCCTGACAGATTGTTACCTAATCTGTGTTATACTTACCTGTCATCCACTGCCCTTCTCCTTCTATCTTCATAATTTCTTCTTTTCTATCGTCTGTCTTCTTTCTGTAAAAAAAAACCAGACAATTATAACTCCAATGCATAAATATCTGGCACACTAATACATAGTTTAACCCCTTGAGTACCAGAGGGGTATGCAATGCATTGCAAAGCAATATGCTTACACACCTACCAGCCAATCAGCTTTGAGCTGCTGTGCTTTAATTGTAAGTGTTACTTGTAATGTGATGTTTTTTTACTTAGTCGGGTTACCCTATGAGTGTCGGCGGAGTGATTATACCCCACTGGCACTCACTGGGTTAATTCTACTAACATTTGACATGGTTTTTGGGTGCTTTGGATGTATTGATGTGGGGCTTAGGGCCCCATATCAATATATCCACTGAGGACTTATGTTTTTTTTGCATTCAAGTTTCTGCGTTGGCTGTTTAAACAGCCGATAAGGGACTCAAGTTAAAAAAAAAAGTAGGTCTTAACTTTCCTGCGATAACTTGAGTCCCCTATCGGGTTTTCATGGATAACGCAGACATTTGAATTGATATTTACGGTGTTTTCATAATTTTCAATGGATGAAAATACCTCTTAACTTTATCACCAGACGGCTGTTTTTTTGCCGGTATCTTTTCACAGCACAGACATTTGAATAGCTTACTGTGCTGGGAAAAATGCCATCGGCAGAAAAAACAGCCATCTCCAAGATTTAGATCGAGGCCTATATGCCTATAAAATCCCCAAAATAGGTGCAAGTGTACCTAGATGAAGTTATGCTGTTTTAAAGGCAAAGGGCAGTCACACCAAATTTTGATTTGATTTAGATTTTTCTTCTGTTCACCAACTATTTTATATAAAATGTGTCATACATATTTCCCAGGTTTTCAGGAACAATGGTACGGAAAACTCAAAAGTAAATTTTTTTTTTTAAACCGAATTCTGCATCAGGCAAACAAAGACAAAGTTAAAGTAAAACCAATCTGGTTCTCTAGAGAGGTGGTGAGTATTGTAAATGATAAAAAATGTCGATACAGGCAGTCAGAGGAAGATAAAATAAATGACACGGTAAAACAGAGGGACGATAAGCTGATTATATGATGTTTAAGCAGAAAAGTCAAATGTAAAGTCTGTAAAAAAGGTGGCAAAACCTTCTTTATGTATATTAGTGAAAAGAGAAAAAGTAATGGAGGCATAAGGTTAAAACTGTAGATATGTGGAGACAGATAAGGAAATAGCCGACAGTAAATAATTATTTCTCCTCAGTCCCCTTTTTAAGTCATCTTCTGTACAGATGGGAATCCCCATTAAATAGAAGAACTGTTTATGTTACAACTGTGAACACTAGTCTATTTACAAAGGATGAGGTGTTACTGATGTAATCAAACTTGAAAAAGGAAAAAGCACCAGGTGAGGTTCATCCAAGAGTATTAATAGAGCTTAGTTCTATTCCTATTGATAGAAGTGGATAGATGACTGGAAAATTATAGTTCCACTGCACAAGAAGGGCAGCAGTGAGGATTATTGCAATTACCCATCAGCATGACTTCAGAAGTTGGGAAATGAATGGAAATACCATTGAAAGGAATAATTGCTGCATGTATGTAAGATCCATGGCATGGTTTTACAACAGATTTTGCCAAAGAAATATAGTTTAATTTTTCAATTATGTTTCTTAAGTGACAGACAAGGGACAAAGCATTGATGTATAATTTTTGAATTTTAGTAACGCTTTTGACACTGTACCACATAGGAAACTGATTAATATGATGCATAGTTTGCCACTGGACTCAAAGGTAGTTTATTGGATAAATAATTGACTGAAAGACAGGACCCATCATGTCACAATCAGTGGTTTTTATTCAATGAAGGGTAAGTTACTATTGAAGTACTACAGGGGTCAGTGTTAGGGCCTTTTATCTTCAATATTTCTAGTTCATTTCCAGTAGGGATAAACTGAATGAGTGAGGATTTAAGAAAACAGAAGGAATATACAACAGTATGGAAACTAAACTTAATGCTGAAAAGTTCTATATAATGCATTTAGGACACAAAAATGCAGAGGTGAAATACAGATTTAATGGTTCTGGGCTAACAAAAACCATCATGGGAACTGGACTTAGAAGTTATTATTTCTGACAACCTGAAGGAAGGCAAGCAATGGAGTAAAATAGTGGGAAAATCAAACTGGGTTCTTGGTTGTATAAAAAGAGGAATTGGCATCAGTAAGAGAGAAGTACTAATGCCACTCTATAGATCACAGATAAGGCCTCATCTGAAGTACTGTCTATATTTATGAAGACTACGTCTTCAGGAACATTCATAAATTAGAGACAGTTTAAAGAAGAGTCACTAAAATGATGCAGGGTGTTTATGACACAGGGTAGTACAAAGATAGACTCAATTAACTTAATATGTATAATATTATAGAAACCTTTAAACAACTTAAGGAATTTTAAACAGTTCTAAAACATTTTTCAGAAAATAAATAAATATTAGAACAAGAGGGCATGATCTAAAGTTAGAGGACAGAAAAATGTGTGTAACTATTACTTTACAAAAAAGGTGATAGACCCATGGAAGAGCCTCCCAGCAGAGGTGGTAGGAACAAACACTATTAGGGAAAAACAAAAATTCCTGCTATAGACATAAGGCTATACCGAGAAGTATGTATTACTGTGTATGTTAAATTAGATCAGGTAATGGGCCGACTGGATATGCCAGATGCTCCTTTCTGAAGTCAAAATCTATGTTTCTATGTTTATAGTTTTTAGATCTTTTTAATTCTTGTCCATAAAACATCTATCAGTATACATTTTTATTTTTTTCCCATTTTTAAAAAAATTAATACCAAATAATGTCCCTGATTCTATAATTTGTGAACATTTTTGTTACTCAACTTTTCTATTTTATTTATGGTCTCTGGAGAAGTATGTTTTTTAACAATAATGATAAATGTTTAATTTCAAAATAGTCCTTTCACTATAAACTGTCTTACATTGTGCTGAAGACATATGAAAACTGAGGGATGTTTTATAAAATAACAAGCAACTTAAGAATAATAGAAATGTCTTGATAAATATTGGGTATGCTGTTAAAATTGTGTTTTACCTTCAATCTTTATTTTACTGTGCAAAAAATTACACAAAATATAACATTTATACCCCACTTTCATATATAAATACTAAACTGTGTAAAATATATCACATAATTACTTTTGTGTTTTTCCTACTGAGAACACATTAATTATATTATTGTAAGGGAGAAAGCAACATTTCTTAAGACATCAAATGCCATCATGCAAATATTATATGAATATATTTACATAATGCTTAACATTATAGTTTGTATTTCTCTGCATTTTATCAGGGGATTAACTATGCCTGGATTATGGGATAAATAGATGGGAAGACTACTAGATCTAGTATGTGTTTAGAACTCTGATCCATAGATAGATAGATAGATAGATAGATAGATAGATAGATAGATAGATAGATAGATAGATAGAGATAATTACAGTCCATGTTTTGGTAAGTACACCAAAGGAAAAAAAAACACATTTAAAATTGCTGGAGTGCAACTCATTTTGACCAAAATAGCTAAAAGCAAATACACAAAGTATTGGTGCACATTCAAATTTTCATCACCATTAACCCTTTACTATGCGGCATTGTGCCTGCATATCACTACTATATTAAAGATGAGGATTTAGTCATATCATATGGCTATAGAAT
Source organism: Rhinophrynus dorsalis (assembly GCA_037306005.1). Lineage (NCBI taxonomy): Eukaryota > Metazoa > Chordata > Amphibia > Anura > Rhinophrynidae > Rhinophrynus > Rhinophrynus dorsalis. The sequence goes on along the minus strand of CM074723.1, from coordinate 64,632,975 downwards.
GCTAAACTTGCCACCAATGCCAATTTTTGGCAAGTACCTAGTCTTAATATGCTTTGTCTTATAAGACAAAGCATATTATGGTTAGGTACTTGCCAAAAATGAAGTACCTTGGCGTCGGTGGCAGGTTTGGCATTCTATGGCCATATGATGTGACTAAATCCTCATCTTTAATGTAGTAGTGATATGCAGGCAAAAAGTGAAAAACTGACTAACAGCATTTGGACAGTTTCAGCTGCTTGAACTTTGCCACCAGCTGAAAAGGAAAGTATATTTGCATCTTCATTGACTTTTTCTTTCAGACTCTGTGTATGTATCTGTTCCTATAAAACCATATTCTAGAAACTGTAGAAAACAGAAGAGGGAAGAGAAAAAACACAGGGACTCCCATAGCGTAGATTCAGACATATTTTGATAGCTGTCACCATAATTTCACTCCACACGTGGGTACTCACAAAGGAAAATGATGCAAGCCTACTTTGTTGTTAACAGCAAGTGAAGTCTCTGGGATTATATGACTGCTACCACAAAACAGCACATATGTCTCGATAATGCTTCTTATATCGTCAGGCTGCTCCGCCTCTCACACTCTCTCCAAAGTGGTAATATACATGGAAACAAGAAACACACACGGAAGGCGCCCAGTAATGTAGTAAGTCTTTTAAATCAGCACAAGGAAGTAAAAATATATATACTCATAAAATGAGTGGTCAGGTATCTCAATGATTCAAGACCTGACAAATAGGCATTTGGAGAAATATCTATCTCCAATCAGATTCTTTGTAATACTCTTCGGATTCTAGATGTCTACCGTTCACCACATTAGATGTGGTGTGGGGTTCTCTTTGTCACCAATGAGGGGACAGAGATAGATGTTTGTTATGCAATAAATCTCTGTATATATTTTTAGTAGTGTATGATATTTTTGGGGTTGTTATGCAGTTTGTCATTGTGGTTACGGAACTCTATGTAATATAGCATATGTAATGCTTACTGTATTATGCCACTTCTTTGACTATCTGCATTTTGTAGTTATTTGGTTTGCAACCATGGTTATGCCACATCACTTTATTTGGTATATTTTATGTCTATTGTGCTGTGCCACCCCATTGATGAATTAATTTATTTAGCTTGGCACTTTCCCTTTTTTGGGTTGTTTAACAAAGTGTTACCATGAATATAGCACATTTAGTAATATAGCATATATACCAACCTCGTTGTGCTGTCCTATTTCACTATATAGTGTAGTTTCTTCCATTTTAGTTAGACTATATGCCAGTTTTCTGCATTTTGAACACGGGCATGGTTTTGCACTATTGAAGTCAGTCCTTCTATGATTTGAGCACTTTATGGTGGTAACTGTCCGACTAGATTTCATGTATCATATAAAATGAATGTGACATTTACATGCTGGCTTATATTTGTACTGTTGTGTCAGTTTTCTTATTGGTAATCCTCTTGTACTGACTTTTATATGATGATATTGGATGCCATTTAAATTACTGGCAATTGGAGTATACTCCAAATGTCTGCTCCTTGAACATCAGGATGTTATTGCTCCATTACAGTCAGTCCTATATGGATTTGAGCCATTTGTGGTGGTAATTGGTCAACTAGATTCCATATATTCATATGTATTTTTAATACGACAATTACATGCCAGCTTTTTTTTGCATTGTTGTGTGAACAACCCTATTGGACTGACTGTTACTGTAATGTCATTGGAGGCTTGATCTTTTCTCAAATGAGGTTACTGAGGGCTTGATTTTCTCTCCAATCAGATTTTAGAGATGGAGATTTAAATCATAAATGCACAGGGTTAGATGTTAGATGTTTGTTTGTTAACCCAGCCAAATTTATCTTTGATTTTAATTGGTACAAACAATATTACATATATTTTTCTGTATTGTTATGCAGTATATGTTTATTATATTTTATTTTTATTTAAATAAAACTTGTCAAGAAATATTTTTATACTTCATCATAACCACTGGATGTTGGTGATTATTCTACCTTGGGATATTACAAAGAGTCTGAATGGAGATGGGTATTTCTCCAAATGCCTATTTGTTAGGCCTTGCATCACTGGGATATATATATATATATATATATATATATATATATATATATATATACTTCTACTTCCTTGTACTGATTTATACAACTTACTAAACGTTTGGGTCCCTACTGTGTGATTCTTTTTTTCCAGATTCTATGATTATCTGTATATACTATCCTAGGGTTAGAAAGGCATGTAACCCCTCATTTGATGCACTGATTACCTACTTTCCTCAATAGTATGCTTTGTGTACCTTTTTAATACAGTAAAGTAATATTTGAAAAATATAAGAAAAGTGAGAGATTGTATCTGATGCAGTTTTTTGCTGGCACTCCATACAGTATGACTCACACAAACAGGATATCATTTTTCTCAGCAGAACAGTTAATTTAAACATAGGAATTTCCATTGTTCTGAAAGATTTTAGAATCTTTGAATGAGTTTTTATACAGCACCAATTTCTGGAAATAGTTGTTCACACTAGCCTAGGGGTAAAATTCAAGCTACATCCCATTTGATACATCTGGTTGTTTACTTTCCAAAATGGTATACTTTATGTGCCCTTTCTTCCTTTCTGTGGCTATTACAATTATTTTAGAACCATCAAGTCACCTTTGAAAAATGTGAGAAAATGTATAAATTGTTGATGTAGTCTTGTACACCCATTACAGTCTCAGTTCATACAATGACATGCAGTTTTATTGGAAGAGAAGTAGCTAAACAACGCACAAGAAAATTCTATAGTTTCCAAAGGGGTGTAAATATAAAAAAAGTCTACTAGTATATTCAGCTCCATCTTCTGGAAATATTTGGGCATACCTGACTAGGGTAGAAAGGCAAGTGACCCCTCATTTGATGCAATGGAATGTCTATTTTCAACAAATGTGTGCTTTTTGTGTTATGGTGTGATTATGAATTCAAACTAAAGATATGTGCCCAATAGTGCCATGAAACTCAAAACAAATAAATTAATGTAAAAGGGGTAAGTATTCTTTTCACATGTCCTCGTTTAGCATACACTGTACAAGATGACATGTCACATCAGCAGGAAGCTTTTAACCCATCTCCTCTAGGGTGCTGGAGTCCCCACAGTAAGTGCAATGTTCCAATCCAGTTATCAGATCTGTAGGATACATGCTTAGCAAACATAAATAGATCTCTGATTCCCTCAAAATGTAGAGACGAGGAGGAGATGCACTAAGGGTCTGTATTATGGTGTTGTGCATCTGGCAGAGAGCACGTTGCCTTAGCAATACAGACACACATTGCCATGTGCAACAAAAACAGGGCATGCAAGGGGGGAGTATTCAATAATTAGCATATCATCCTATTGAGCTGCTGGTAATAGGGAAGGGATGCCCTCCCTTACACATCACCAGCAGTTCTACAACCAAGAAGCCTGAATGCTCTCTGCTTCCCCGCCAGGGAGAAGAGGGGATGTGTTAAGACCTCAAACAGCACCACAAACCCATTCAGTGTCATAGGGATGTGGATTACATACCTCTGTGGCACTGAGAGGTAAAAAAACAGTTGTGTTAAAAGCTGAAGTTGAGAGGCTAGATAGGGGACTCAGTAACATGCACAGTGAAAGTTGGGGAACCTCAGTAAAACAGAAATTACATTTAAAGAAATAATGCACTCTTTGCCTGTGAAATGTATTACTTTGCAAGAGAAATGTAAGACTCGTGAATGCACATTGTGTCCCATATGTTTTGAACAGAAGAGCTATGGATACTTTGCCAGTATGCCCCGCTGGCATTCCCTCACATCTCCAGCTTGCACAGTATCTGTCAATGAGGGGATGTGACTTCCCCAAGTGGTGCAGCAACATAAGAACATTCTTCTTCCCTGCCCTTAACCCCTTCACCCTCCTCTCACCCTCCCTTTCACTCACCAACCATTCACCTATTCATATGGCCCCTTCCACTGCACCTTCTGTAGCTCTCCCTGTCCTCCTCTATTCATCTTTCTTTCTCCTTCTGCTGTGCATGTCTTGCTAATCATTATAAGAATAGTGTTATTGAATGTGCTAGAGTTGGGGAGAATATGCTTTAACCTTTTGAGTGCCAGAGGAGTCCACAATGCATTCTCTATAATGTATTGTGGACCCCTCTGTCATTCAAAATTTTAAAGCCCAGTCTCCTTCACTCAGGTTCAGTATCTCAATGGCCTTATATGTTACAGTGGCGATGTCAGTGGTGTAACAATAGGGGTAGCAACTGCGACCAGGCCCGTCACTCCAGGGGCCCTGGACACCCCCTGCAACCCCCCCTGCTCAGATGCCCACAACAAGATGAGGTCTTTGCCTTCTTTGGCACAGACCTTTACAGCAGTTGAGTACCCTTTCTGTCTCCTGCATTCTAGTAATGCAGAGCACTGGAAGATGACATCATGTCCCAGCGCTCTGCATTACTGGAGAGAGGACTATGCAGGAGCTCCAGTTTCTAATAGAGGTCTGTACAGAAGTAGGCACAGACCTCTCCTGCCATGCCGCTGGACCACCAGGGAGATAGGATATGGACACTGGGGGTCAATGGGGGCAATGTGCAGAGGTGGACATTGGAGGCAATGTAGAGATACCCAGTGGGGGCAATGTGGTCAGGGGGGTCATGGCAAGTTTTGCACTAGGGCCAGGTGACTTCTAGTTATGCCTCTGGGCGCTGTTGCTGCACCATCTTATGGACAGCTCTGGTCAGCTGACCATAAACCTCCGTAGGATGGTGTAGAAACAGCACCATTATAAAATTTCAGGCCATTGCGATATTACACCTAAAAGGTTGAACTGCAATAACTTTTGAGTTAAACAACTCTCAGGACATCAGACTTTTTTGTTTTATAACACTGAGTTTGAGATGTACAGTAAATTGTTACTAGTGTACATTTCTGAAACCTTATTGAAAACCCCTGTTGTTGAACAATTCCTTGCTTCATCTGTGTGTCTGTGTGGGTAGAAACATCAGCCATTTTCTGATTCTTAAATGAGTCTCCTTTCAGGTAATATCCCTTTGTGTGCCACTCAAAGGGTTACACCTTTTTATAATTATTTAGCTGTTTTATGGTCATTTTTCTGTACAGCCAATGGGATGGGCATTTTAAATTATACAATTATACAATTGAAAATACTCCATTTGTGTTCCTTTTAATTGAGGATCTGTGCTAGCTATGCAAATTGGAAAAACAGCATATTTTTTATCGTGTATGGGGAGGGTTCAGAGCCTTTTTCAAAAAAATTTTAATTTTCACAACAAAAATAAATGTTGTTGATATATAGCTTATGGAAAAAAGTAATATTTTACTTTTTTTTAATTTATGGCATTGTATCTTACCACAATATGCAAATTTTATTTCAAGTGAGGCACCATGAAAAATATAATCATTCTAAAAAAATAAATAAAAAAAAAATTAGGAAGTTACCTAAGAAAATCATACCTTCACAGAGAATAGCAAAAATGTGTCTGGCCTCCAATCCCACAATCCCCTAAGCTTCTAGTCTTGAAAGGGTTAAAGGGATAGTAACACTTAAAATGTAAGCAAAGTATATGTTGTAGTGATACTGCACCTAAAAAATTAACATTGTGTAATAACTTCTGAATAAAACACCTTTCACCAGTGGGAGTACCCTTCTTTTACTCAGAGGGATACACACTACAACATATTTTGTTACATTTTAAAGGGATAATAATGTTTCAAAATAAAAGCAGCTCCAATTAATCTTCATAGTATTTGGGCAATGGAGAGTGTTATTTCAGTACTGTCAGAGTTGTAGTTCAAGAGTAATGGAATGATAAAGTATCCCCCTTCCGCCCCTTTTACCTAGTGTAAGCCACTTCCCCTCAGATGTGGAATCTGGTCCTGGGACCAGACAGATCACAGCAGGGGACAATCATCTTACTGTGAGCATAAGGAAAACCCTGCCCCCCTTGACAGGTTTTACAGGTTTTTCCCTTATGCTAATTGAACATTGTCCCTCTCTGCAAGTCATCTGGACACCACCTTTCTGTTCTGAGGTGAGCAATGTTATATCAGTAAAGGGGGTGATACTTTATCATTCTATTACTCTTGAACTACACTCTGACAGTATTGAAATAAAACTCTCCATGGCCCAAATACTATGAAGATTACTTGGAGCTGCTTTTATTTTGAAACATTACCATCCCTTTAAATATTACTATCCCTTTAAGTAACTGCAGACATGCATAGTCTGTGTAAAATCATTCTCCATGATATGGGGGGCAGATCAGTGGAAAGATGTATTGCAGTGCTGTTAATGCCTTGTATACCAGAACAACAATTACTTTTTTATTGTCACACTTGTAAATTACTTTGTCCAGGAATTACATTAAATTTAAGGACAATTTTTCTTCTTATTTCAGTGATGGGAACAGGAGAGTCTCTGGCTCATTCCTAAGCAATCACGGTAGTTTATTTCTATAAAACGGAATTTCTTTTTGATAGAGGAGGTCAGATCTAAATACTCATTTACAGCCTTTTTATTGACAATATGTTTATGCAACAGAAAGTTAAGGAGGATGAACTTAAAGGACTGCTTAAGAGGTTCAATAAAGAACATCTTTTCATCAGATTAAGAGCAACCTATATCATCTTGTGGTTGCTAAGCAATTAAATATTTGATCGCTTGTCTTTATCCAAACCAAATGAAATAAACACTTTGATTAAAGCCTCTAGTCACCAACCACCCCATTTTAAAGATCAGTTTTCCAAATTACCAAATGGTTAGATAGATACGTATTAAAAGTAATCCCAAGGCAAAAAAAAAAAAATTGGAAGAATGGTAAAAAATTAAGAGAAAAGAACAATTTAAAAAGAAAAAATGTAATGAAACAAATTGGGAAGGGAAATCAGTATCAGACAGTGTGCGGGTGGCTGTTAGTCTACTAGTGGCTATTGGAACAAAGCTGAGGTGTCAAGGAGTGCATCATAGCTCCCAACATTCACAGATTCATAGAGATAAAGAGAAAGAGATTATGTGTACGTACCTATACAAACACACACACACATACATCATGCATGCATACATAAGCAGACTTTAGCAGCCAATATTTAGTCCTTACATGAAGGGAAATGTTGAGTATTTGGCCTTATTTTAGTTTGACATGGCTGATACTAAGTTTATAATATAATTTAAAGTAACAGTGACATTATATGTCTCATTGATGGGGTTGGGTTATTCTTCATTAATGTATCTCCTATGGAAATGTTTTCCTTGTTTACTTTGGTAACAAACTTGTTTATCTTTAGATACAATTCTATACACAACTAGAATTACTGTAGTATCGGGTTTGGGTTACAAGTGTGTGGATCTTTCTGCAGCAGGAAGAAAATGTATCCTTTTGAGTGCGTTGGATACCTCTCTGATATTCAAAGGGTTAAGGGAAAGCAGAGCCATCAGGACCCATGGAAAAACCCTTTTCACAACCACTTCTGCATTGTAATGTGTGCATTTTTGATAACATGTGTGCATTCACCATGATGTAATCAAGGAAACATCAAAAATGTGACAGGGACATCAAAACTCATAATTGGACTGTGAAATGCAACTCAAGGATACATCACCAGGGATCACTTTTAAAAAGCTACACTCAAAAGAGAGAAATGCCATGACTTCACACCTTGATAAGCCCCAACCATGGTAGTATAGATTCCTTTAACTCCGGTGATCTAGCGATACCCTGGTCCCAATGTTGATGAGCTGTGCTCTGGGATCTCTCTGCTCTTCTCTGCATGCTCCGCTCTGTCAATCTGCATGGAGAGAAGGGGAGAGAGAGCACAGAGCAGTGCTCATCAACATTGGGATCAGGGTATTGCTAGATTATTTGAGTTAAAGGAACCTATGCTACCATGGTTGGGGCTTATCAAGGTATGAAGTCTTGGTATTTTAAAATAAAGATAATTATAAGAGGCTGTTTTGCTTCGTTTCATGGCGCAACTTGAGAATCTCGCACTTTCATGCATTGCAAGATTTTCATGTCACCACTTTTATCATTGTGACTTGGTTAATGCACCGTGTGGTTGCACGCTCTTTTGTGTGTGACCTTTTAAAAGGATAGCCACCTGGAACATCACACCTTCCTATGGTATGTTTTGCCTGCATTTCCTCCCCACGGGAATTTACTTGGAAAGGGAGCTATTAGCATACCTGGGAACTTTGTGTTGTGCACTCCCTGGAGAGGGGAGTCTTGTGGTGCCGCTGGGGGAGAAAAATGGCGTGACTTGTACCAAGGGTGCTGGGCTTAATTATAAGTGGTGGGCGGAGCTTGTAAAATTTAGAAAAGTATGAAGAAAGGCTGAGAAAGGAGGAGAAGTGGATGGAAGTAGGAGGAACAGACTGGGAAGGAGGAGAAGTAGGCAGAGTTTCATTAGAAACTCCCACATCCAGAGAATCAGCCTCTACCCCGGAGACCCAGTAATTAACAGCAAAAACTGGAGTCTCTGGAGCAAATCCGGAGAGTTCCTAGCTATGGCTATTACTCTCATTTCTCCATAAACTCTGACAAGGAAGAAATGCAAACGTCCACCCATCCCTTGCTGAGATCATTAAAACTGATATTTTTACACTAGTCCAGTGTGCATATTTATGGGAGTTTGTGTATTGTTTTGCTAGCTATTATGGTTGGCAGGCATGGAGCAATTGCTGTTTGATCAAATATTTTGAGTTTTAGGTCAAAGATTTTTTCCATGTATTCTAAAAGTGCTATGGCTAATCTAATACCACTGTGCTAAATTTTTAATCTTTCTCTATATCTCTTTTCATTTTCCTAGAACATTGATCGACTCCGCTAGATGACTGAACTCTCAGCTCTCCCTACAGAGACACCTGTGATACCAGGGTTGCCATTATTTATTTTTACTTCCTTTTCTAGGATCAAGCTATTTAAGTCCACCATTCTGTTTGATGTATTGACTTGATAAAGGATTACATTGAAAAAAAACAAAAACTTGTTAGCAGCTGCACCACCTGGTATCCAGTTGGAAATGTTCTCTTTTATTGTTCTGTATGGGAGAGCTGAGCTGTAGACTAAAACTCTTAATATAATGTGATAGTAGGAGCTCCCTCAACCTCGTCACGAGAGTCTGAACTGTAATAACTTTTGAGTGACGTTTCTCCTAGAAGCAGAAGTAACTTTTGCTTAATGAGCAGAAAAAAGCATTTTATATATATACTAGTGTAAAAGCCTGTGTGCACGGGCCAAGCGTTCAGGCAGTGTCTACTGAGCATGACTGCATCGGAGAAACATACATTTGTCCTGCTTTCGGGCAGTCTCTATTGCTCGTGACTGCATTGGACAAACATACACCTGGCCTTATATAAATATAGATATATCTGTATCCCAAAGAGAACTGTACAATATGAAATAGAGTAACCTAAGATTATTGGAGAAATGTTAGTGCCTTGGCTCCATAGAATAACATAGGAACTGGAGAAGTGATATCACTAGAGAAGTCATTTCTACGTTATCACCTTAGTAAATCTTCCCATTGTATCCTCCCTTTACTGCAGCTGCTTGTACCAAGGACTAGTACATGGGGCCAGGCTGTGGGCATTCGGGGGAGGCCCTTAACTCTATGCCTTGCCTAGGCCAATGTATTAAGCAAGACCCAGAGGAAATGGCTTTAGTATATGCCATTTCCCAGTGCATGATAATGTGCAGGGACTGCTGGAATTAAGATCCAACCCTGGTGGAGTGTCTCCTCCAGTATGCAGATTAGTGGACATACATTGTTATACATGCTCTTAAATGCAGCCAATAGTTTCTGGGGAAAACCAACTAAAATACAGGGGACAAATAACGATTCCCAAATAGCCATTGATAGAAATGGGACTTTTTAACCCCTCGAAAGCTAGAGATGTCACCCACATGTTGCTTTGCAATGGGTTAAAATTTCCATTTCAATCAATGCATGTTTTTATTCATCCACTATTGTTCAGCTGGATTACTCCATATTTATCACACTTTGCTTTTATATATAGTACTGCATGGGGGAGATTTATAAAAAACAGTCTTAAGAATTGTCTTTAAGTTAAGGCAACTGGCAATAATGCCAGGCCTTATTTATAAACGAGTAAGGGCACCGTTATAAGCATGGAATTAACAATCTGATGTTAACACCTGGAATGGTTATGAACACCTTGGGGGTTATTCACTAAGGAGTGATAAAGCTGTAATAAAGTGGAGATGACTTCTCCAATGATATCACTTCTCCAATTCCTATGTTATTATATAGAGTTAATTCACTAACATTTCTTAAGTTTTGGAGATCTTAGTGCATTGGTTACATAGAAAAACATAGAAACTGGAGAAGTGATATCACTGGAGAAGTCATCTCCATTTTATCACCTCTTTATCACACCTTAGTGAATAACCCCCAATATACCTGTCCTTAAAGGGATAGTAATGTTTCATAATAAAAGCAGCTCTAATTAATCATCATAGTATTTGGACCCTGGAGAGAATTATTTCAATTCTGTCAGAGTTGCAGTTCAAGAGTAATTCAATGATAAAGTATCCCCCTCCCTCCCCTTCTGATGTCACACTGCTCAGCCAGAGCAGAAGGGAGGTGCCCATGTAGACTGCAGAGAGGGACAATCTTCAATTAAGATAAGGGAAAAACCTGAAAAACTTGTCAAGGGGGGCAGGGTTTTCATTGTTCTCATAGGAAAAAGATTGTCCCCTGCTATTATCTGTCTAGTCTTACAACCAGATTCCACATCTGAGAAGAGACGGCTTACACTAGGTAAAAGGGGCGGAGGGGGAAACTTTATCCTTCAATTACTCTTGAACCACAACTCTGGCAGTATTGAAATAACACTCTCTATGGCTCAAATACTATGAAGATTAATTGGAGCTGCTGTTTTTGTGAAACATTACTATCACTTTAATGCTGTGGTGAAAATTATGTTGCTAAATTGTCACAGTTAGTGACATTCTTTATAAATTAGCTGCTCAATAATTTTTTGCAGCTTTACCGCTACTTTTTCAGAAACACAACTACATGACGTTAAGGCTTCCCAAACTGCCATAAACTTATTTTTAAATTCTGATCTTCAGTTTTATACCACTTTTACTCCATATTTTTTTATAACACCAGGTCTATAACTCTCCCTTCATATTTCATGGTGAATTACAATAGTTCACACTCATCCCTCCCAGCATCAATGCCTCTGTAACACATATACAGAAAAGTGAGTGTTATAGTCGTCTTTGAATATTTGGAATTCTTTTGTCTTTGCATGTCTGTCCATATCTAATCTTTACACTAATGCAAATATGTAGCAAATGTGCTGTATTTCTGACCGGAAAATAATGAATTTATTTTTCTTCTTAGAGCAAACCAGCTGTACCATAGAGGACAAATAAAGTTTCCCATTGATTTAAAGGGATAGTAATACTCATATTAAAGTTTAGGTCCCAGTCTTCTTTTTTTAACATGTAGCTCTATATTTCAATACTCACAGTTTTGTAGTTCAAGCACTATTCAATCCGATAGGATCCCCCTCCTGCCCCTTTCCCCTGCATCAGTCTGGCTCTCTGTCTGGTCTGGATGGAGCACAGTGAGGGACAATCTTCAGGATGCGAAAGGAAAATCCGCCCTCCTTCATCAATGGGGCAGTGTATTCCTTCTAGTTACTGATTGAAGTCTGTCCCTCACTGCATCCATCTGGTCACACGATCTGATGGCAGATCTGATGGGAGGTGGCCAGAAGGGGAGGGAGGGTGATCCTTTTGGACTGAATAGTGTTTAAACTAAACAACTGTAACTAATGAAATATAGTGATACGTGTAAAAAAAATAAAGAAGACTCAGATCTCCACTTTAATACAAGTATTACTATCCCTTTAAATGAGTTGTTTAACCCTTTGAGTGCCAGAGGGGTGCGCTATGCATTGCTTCACAATAAGCTGCATACCCCCTGGCACTCAAACGGTTAACTCTTTTAATACTAAAGTAGTGTCTAAGTGTTGTAGATCTCGCTAGCATTAAAGGGGTTAAACGATGATTTATAGAATGTGAAGTTGTATTTGTACCCTATGGTACAGTTAGTTTACTCCAGAGTTACTTAACCCTTTGAGTGCCAGAGGGGTACGGAACGCATTGCAAAGCAATGCATTCCGTATCCCTCTGGCACCCAAAGGGTTAAGGGAAACGTTCATCAAAAAAAACCACATTTTATTTATTTTAATAATCATGCTGAAATAACTATGTTTGTGCTGGTATTTTTTTCTGTGTTTTGTAGTGTGTGTTTAAGAGCCTATAATCTGTGGGACTTAGGCTCCTATGCAAATTCCTTACCTTCCAAATGTCCGTCTTTAAGAGAAAGAGTCTCTCTTTGAGACACAAGTCCCTCTTTCCCACCCTGGTGTCCCTGTGTTTAGGAGATCAGATTGTGTGGTGTGGATATAAGTATATCACATTGTTCCACAGCAATACATCTCACATTAATGTATGTTTAGCCCCTAAACAATGCGTGACATGCCAGGACCATTAAGCCTGTCTGAACGTTAAAGAATTCTGGGATTGTAGTGCAGCTGCACGCTGCTCTGTGATCCCAGAATGCACTGGTGTAAAAAAAAGTGCCATGGTCCTCTAGAGCCATCCAGCCCCAGACTGCCCTGTCCTTAAAGGGTTAAAGCTCAGTATGTGTTTCTCAATTACTTTGTGTAAATGAGCCACTTTAGTCTTGCTCCAAATAATTTATTCAGTTATTCAAAGAGGTGTCAATAGGTCATGAAATAATCTAAAAAATATAGGTAATGCCTCGCCCACCAGCCTTTCCCAAGCAACACCCCCTAAAACAAAAGTGTCTCTCTTTGGTCATCTGAAATGTTGGTGGGTAGGAACTTTTCGTCCTCCCCCACCTAGCCATTGTCTAAGTAGCTCTGTGCAGCTGCTGTCAAATGTAACAGCTGTTCAGGTAATGGTGGGACTGCAGGCTTATTGTTATCAGTGTTCTTTAGGCTCTTATGGAAGGGGGGGATTGTGTAGTTTACCAAAAATTATACCTTCTACACTAGGCTTTGCAATAGTTGACAGAGAAAGGGGAATAGGAAAGAAATTGTAAAAATTAAACTGAATAAAAATAGAAAAATTAACAAAACTGACAAAATACCCTGACTAGGTTGATTACCAATATTTCACAGTGTTGTATTAGAGTTTGGCTCAAGATTAGTTTCCTAATGAAGATTCCCTTTTAACTTTTTGATGCCAGAGTTGTACAAAATGTATTGCAAAGCACATCAGCCTCTGAGGTGTTCTCAGAATATATTTGTGGAATAAAGTAGCATTTACCGCTAGAAAACCTGCAAATGTGTAAATATGAGTAAATATCTGCAATTTCATTATCTGGAGTCCCAGCTTGACTGGACATTTTAATTCATTTATTGTTTGTAAAGTAAAGAAAACAAATGAGATTTCAGAAGATACAAGGGAGAGGTTTAGTAGAGAGATTAACTAGGGTTAAATGAAAATATCCATCTCTAATCAAGTTCACTTTCAAAAAACTATGTGAAGGAGCGGGAGGAATTGTTTATGTATAGGACTGGTGGCTGATATGATTAGGTACATACATATTTGATAAAAGTTAGACCACCCTGTGAGGAGAAATGGCTTTTTGGCCAGTGATGTATCTCAGGGATTGACCTTGCATTACTAGATAATACCACACAAAGACTCATCACACTACAGAGAGATCATGTTTTTCCCTTATTAAAGGAATATTAATACCTCTTAATAATAATTCCTTACTTACTGTAATATGTCTACAGATTCAGCAAGCATACAAATAATCCGTTCTATCTGGCGTAGTGAGTAGCTGACAGTATCTGGTGAGGTGAGCGGATGACAGTGTCTGGAGAGGTAAGCAAATGACAGTGTCTGGCGAGGGGAGCAGATGAGAGTGTCTGGCGAGGTGAGTAGATGACAGTATCTGGTGAGGTGAGCGGATGACAGTGTCTGGAGAGGTGAGCAAATGACAGTGTCTGGCAAGGGGAGCAGATGAGAGTGTCTGGCGAGGTGAGCATATGACAGTGTATGGAGAGGTGAGTGGATTACAGTATCTGGTGAGGTGAGCAGATGACGGTGTCTGGAGAGGTGAGCAAATGACATTGTTTGGTGAGGGGAGCAGATGAGAGTTTCTGGCGAGGTGAGCATATGACAGTGTCTGGAGAGGTGAGTGGATGACAGTGTCTGGAGTGGTGAACGGATGACGGTATCTGCTGAGGTCAGTAGATGACAGTATCTGATGATGTGAGCAGATGACAGTAGCTGGAGAGGTGAGTGGATGATGTCTGGTGAGGAGAGCAGATGACAGTGTATGGAGAGGTGTGCAGATGACAGTGTCTGGAGAGGTGAGCGAATAACAGTGTCTGGAGAGGTGAGCAGATAAAAGTGTCTGGAGAGGTGAGCAGAAAACAGTGTCTGGAGAGGTGAGCGGATGACAGTATTTGGGGAGGTGAGTGGATGACAGTGTCTGGCAAGGTGAGAGTATGACAGTATCTGGCGAGCGGATGTTAATGGATGCCAGCTGGGCAGCTTGGTGACGCATTCACTCTCCCCTATAAAGCTTCTGATCACAAAAATTTGGGACCCAGGTCCATGGAGATGTAGATAACAGTTGCTATCAGGATCACAGGACCTTAACATTTGCTCAGTGCACATGGTAATCTTAACCCTTTAGGGACCAGCAGTGTGTGAAATGCTTTGCTGTAACCCCCCCCCCCCCCCCCAACCAGGGTTAAGCAATCTCATGCACTCTGCCAGCAACTTTCATGTCTGCCTCATGTACATCATGTCCAGGCCTGACTGAAGTTGCTATCTCCTGAACAAAGACATAAGTAAATTGTAGGCACCATTAGGATGTTCTGGCCATAGTAAGGTAAGCAGTGGTTATTATTAGGAGTCCGTTTTTCTTTAATATAAATGGGGGTTTACCATTTGTAATAGTTGGTGTCCCATAAAAATAAAACTACTAGTGCATACCTGAAGCTGGTAAATCCTTTTAGTACCTAAATGCAGCTGAAGCATAAGTGCAAGGACAGTGGTAGTGACATCGCAGGTGTTAAATCAAGAGAATAATAGATAGTGCAGTAAAATCACGATGGGCTGATTCTATTACAGCTTAAAATGTATTGTGGATTGTATTCACCAATTTCAAGTAAAATAAATGGGAGATTTGGAGCCTGCTCAGGAAATCAAAGATGAGCAATTCTGAAACATGCCAAAATCACCATGAGGAGGAATTTATAAAATATTAAATCCCCATAGGATCAAAGGGATAGTAATTTTTCATAATAAAAGCAGCACTAATTAATCATCATAGTATTTGGACTTTGGAGAGTGTTATTTCAATTCTGTCAGAGTTGCAGTTCAAGAGTAATTCAATGACAAAGTATGCCCCTCCCTCCCCTTTTACTGATGTAACACTGCTCAGCCAGAGCAGAAGGGAGGTGCCCAGGTAGATTGCAGAGAGGGTCAATCTTCAATTAAGATAAGGGAAAAATCTGAAAAACTTGTCAAGGGGGGCAGGGCTTTCATTGTTCTCATAGGAAGAAGACTGTCCCCTTCTGTTATCTGTCTGGTCTATGGACTGCATTCCACATCTGAGAAGAGATGGCTTACACTAGGTAAAAGGGGCAGGAGGGGAAACTTTGCTTGTGAATATATCTCAAACCATAAAGGTTTGAGAGATAAGACTTATATCATTCTTCATGTTTTTTTAATGCCTACAAAATAAAATAAAGATAAAGCGAAGTATTACTATTCCTTTAAATGGAGCTTTACCCCCTTAAATACCAGAGAGATTTTTAATGAATTACTTTATAACGTGTATGATCTAGAACTGTTCATGTTTTCCTTTCTGCATGAGGGTCTTGGAGGGAGATTTATAAAAACCATTCTTCAGACAATTTATAGAACTGTCCTTAATCCCTTAACTACCCTTGACGGTCATAGCACGTCATGGGTTGTTATACCCTTAGGGACCATGACATGCTATGACCGTCATGGAATTCCGGGTTCCCCCTGCGGCTGCATGCCATTCGGGGAGTCTGGAATCCGAATCGCCAAAAAAAAAAAAAAAAAACGTTCCGTGGTCCTTTAGTGACCTCAACGTGCCTGCACAGCTGGTCGTTAAGGTGTTAAAGCATGGCAAGTGAAGATAATGCCAGGTCTGATTTATAAATGCTTCTATAAATATGGTGTCACTATGAATATATTAACGTCTGGAATGCTTAAGAACAACATACACATTGCGTTAAAATTCTAGCGATAATATTATTGCAAATCTATAGCAAACTGCGATAATTCTTTATAAATTTGCTGCGCCAATATTTTCCTTCTCCCTAAAGCCAATTTTCCTCAACCTCTTCTAGTCAGTGTTACATGCAAGAAAACTGATGTTACACAGTTTATAAATAACAAAATGCATTATAATTCAACTTTAAAGACAATTTACAAGGTCTACAAAGTGTACCTGGTTTGCAAGCACACTTTGTAGACCTCTCCAATTAAGTATTTCTTTTTAAATAATGCAATTTCGGCTCTGCTGAAGAGCCTCCTCGAGTCGGCGACTCAAATCTCGTGCTGTCAGCTTTACAGCTGATGTCAGGAAAAGGGAAACTTTAGGTGTGAATATCTCTCAAACCATAAAGGTTTGAGAGATAGGATTTGTGCCACATAATTAAATTTTTTAAACTCTACAAAAAAATAAGAATTTTTTATGGGACATTAGTGTCACTTTAAGCAATCTATATATTTTTCAGACATTTTGATTGACACAAACAGCATCTTTTTCCCCATAACAGGTTTTAAAGGGATAGTAATACTTCTTTTTAACTTTATTTTATTTTGTAGGCATTAAAAAAACATGAAGAATGATATAAGTCTTATCTCTCAAACCTTTATGGTTTATGAGATATTCACAAGCAAAGTTTCCCCCTCCCGCCCCTTTTACCTACTGTAAACAATCTCTTCTCAGATGTGGAATGCAGTCCATAGACTGGACAGATAACAGAAGGGGACACTCTTATTCCTATGAAAATAATGAAATCCCTGCCCCCCTTGACAAGCTTTTCAGGTTTTTCCCTTATCTTAATTGAAGATTGTCCCTCTCTGCAGTCTACCTGGGCACCTCCCTTCTGCCCTGGCTGAAAAGTGTTACATCAGTAAAAGGGGCGGGAGGGGGATACTTTGCTTGTGAATATGTCTTAAATCATAAAGGTTTGAGAGATAAGACTTATATCATTCTTCATGTTTTTTTAATGCCTACAAAATAAAATAAAGTTAAAACGAAGTATTACTATCCCTTTAAAGTTTTGCTATTATGCAATGGTAATTTGCTGATTAGCCCCTTGTATTTGGGAGATGATGCAAACTTGTAATGAAGCAATGCGTTTGAGTCCTTTCTGCCATGCAATGGGTGAATGTAATTGAGAGGAAGGAACATTATACAAAGCAGAAGAAAAGGGTAGGGTGAGACAGAGCACAAAACACCATCTAAGTATAGTATTTTATTACAAACATAAAATATAAAGATGTAAGTTCAATAAAATTCAGAGATCAGAATATCATTGCATAAAAATATTAAATAAAAGTAATTAAAAAGATATCCATTTAAAATAACATCAAAAAGCATCAAGATGTGTTGCTCAAATTGATAGTCAAGTTCCGAGAGGGTACTAATAAGGTAGAAAACATCTGTGCTGTAGTAGTCCAAACAATACATATGATGATATTGGCAGACCATATATTAAGGGAATATTATGGATGGACTGATACTGGGACAGCATCAATAATGATGTGGATGATGGTAATTGCTATGCAAAATGGCCCCTTACTCTCAGAAAGATGTTTGCAAATTTAGTATGATGGTAAATCCAGTTTCCTGGTGTAGGTGGCCACTTATTTTAAGCCCATGATAGGTCTCCGATTATCTCACAAAACCTCTCTGACTTTCTGTTCTCGGTCTGCTCCACCTCCTCTGTTCCCTCTGGTCTCCTGTGATGTTCCTCTGTCACACGGTGTGATGTCTCCTCTCTTTGTGATGTGGTCTCTTTCATACCGATCAAACAACCTCTCTGCTTCAATGCATTTCGGAGCTATAATAGCTACTTTTTCTGGAATTGCTGTGTGCGCTTCTATTTTGTTTCATGTGGATCAACTTTGGAGATCGTATTGTGACAACTGTTTTGAGACAAGCAGCAATAAAGACTTATGCTATGGGGCCCTAGCGGACTATCTTCATAGGGAAATAATATTTATACCTATCCTATATGTTACATTTTTTCTGTGTATTTACTGTTCAAGTGTATACAGACACTAACATCTGCACAAATACACTCAGGCTTATTGTTTAAGGTGAAAATTATTTGGGATACATAAGAGCCTTTTAAAGGGATAGTAATATTTCATAATAAAAGCAGCTCTAATTAATCATCATAGTATTTGGACTTTGGAGAGTGTTATTTAAATTCTGTCAGAGTTGTAGTTCAAGAGTAATCCAATGACAAAGTATCCCCCTCCCACCCCCTTTACTGATGTAACACTGCTCAGCCAGATCAGAAGGGAAGTGCCCAGGTAGACTGCAGAGAGGGATAATCTTCAATTAAGATAAGGGAAAAACCTGAAAAACTTGTCAAGAGGGGCAGGGCTTTCATTGTTCTCATAGGAAGAAGATTGTCCCTTGCTGTTGTCTGTCTGGTCTATGGACTGCATTCCACATCTGAGATGAGATGGCTTACACTAGGTAAAAGGGGCGGGAGGGGGAACTTTGCTTGTGAATATCTCTCAAACCATAAAGGTTTAAGATATGACTTATATAGTTCTTCATGTTTTTTTAATGCCTACAAAATAAAATAAAGATAAAATGAAGTATTACTATCCCTTTAAATATACTGATACATGTGGAATCTGTATAAGCAAGTAGACAAACATAGTATCAGGTACAAAAAAGGCCACACAAAAATATCTACTTTCCTCTCCTCCCCTACCCTAGCATATAACCATCTATCTAACACAAGAGGTCCAAAGAGGTGCAGTACTTCCAAACTTTTACTTCACATTATACAAAGTGTCTGTATTCTAGAATTGATGCTAATAGTACTATTATCCAATGTACTATTTAACCCTTTGAGTGCTAGAGGGGTACGCAACACATTGCTCTGTAATGAATTGTGTACCCCTCTGGCACTAAAAGGGTTAACCTTTTCAATACGAAGAAGAGTTAAAGTGGAACTTTCACCTTAATTCAAGTCCAGCAGATGTACAGTTCAGGAGATAGTCACACTTTTATTTATGGGAAAAGAGAGACTAAACACTTCCTGGTAATGCTTCATTAGCAGATGAAATAGCATTGATTCGCTTAATTAGCATAAGAAAACATCATTGCTGGCTTTTTTGGTAAACATGACACATAGGCAGTTTTTAATGCAGTTTTCAATTATGCAAACTTGAATTAAGGTGAAAGTTTACTTTAAAGGAGCAAATAATGGAATATACAATGGTGGTTCCTTGCTAGATCATGATTTGGAATATATTTTAAATCCCTACATCTGCCTGAATCAAATTAACAAGGCTCACACACCAATCCCCCCCCCCAATGCCATTTGTGCCAAGGAAATGAAAATGTGGCAATCTGTGGGCTTTTATGAAAGGAAACTGTCCACCAGTATGACGTGGAGTGTTCATACTATGAAGTATATGTTCTAAAGTGCAATAACTAGTATTAGAGGCTAAGGAAACAGGATCTGAACTGGCTAATTTGAACATTTGTTCCCAAATTTATTTAAATGATCTGAGTAAAATGATATGATTTATACACACACACATATATATATTCTGAGGGAGCTCTAATGCCTGCCTTTTTCATGGCTTTATGACTCACAATACCAAAAAGAAAATTTGATAGGGTGTCTCAGATAAGTCTGTAATGAACTGAGCTAAAGTAAGAGTATTTATCAAAACAAGAGAGGTGGGTAATTATAGTAACAAATTAGCTGTGTTATTGCTTGTTTCTCATTACAAACTCCACTAATAAACTTAACCAAATGTTCTTTGCACAGGACAGACTACACATACATTCAAATGCAAGTTCAGGATTAAGAGATATGACATAAAATTACTACTTTCTACAGATGCTAGCTGGAAATACATGATTTAAGATTAACTAAAAAAAAGTGTTGGCATATGTTTTGCTCCATTGCCATGCAATTGGTATTCTACCCAATAGAGCATAAATAATACAATAATACTAAGAAAGCGTACCCATAAAATGAAAGCACATTGTCTTGAACTGACATCAATGTCAGTTCCTATCAGAAATGTAAGCAAGATCTACTATCCTCAATTTTGTTCTTGCAGTTCTCAGAAGTTACTGACTACACCTGACATCCTTGTCTTCTCATATTAGGAATGGAAGACTTTGTGTCTGATTCCCTTGTAACAGCTCAGTGTTCTTGATCAGAGCTGACAATGACGTCAGATTTAGTCAGTATTCTCTGATTCCACTGAGCGATTTACATACTGGCATTTTATGACCTTTAATTTGTATTACAAAAGGTCTGGTGTTAGCACACTTTGTTGTTTGGAAAATAACTTAAGTGCCTTGTTAGAGATGCTCTATAGATACAAGTACACTATATGTGGATCTTCATGGACATTTCCAGCTGCTCTGAAAATGATGAAAAATGCTTATACACAAAAGAAAAGTGGAGCAATTCTGTTGCAAAACCAACTGCATCATAAAGGACAAATGAAAATCCCCACTGATTTAAAGTGTGCAACTATCACTTGGATAATAGCCAAGAGGTAGGTCTGCTCCTCTGGGAAAAGGACTTTCGATGAAGCCAGAGCTGCACGTTGAGCACTGGCAGATACGGTGGGGGAGCTGAACAGATTTCTGAAAGGAGAAGCTGAACTCCCTCATTGGTCACACAAGGGAGATGGAACTGTGATACTCTTCAGTCTCACTGGTCCGCAATCATAGACGCTAGAGTAAGGCTTTTAAGTCTGGCATTAGGTTCCAAGGAATCTGAGCATGCAACCCACAGTTTGTGAGAGCCACAAACATTTACACTGCAATGAATAATAGAGCAGTCTCCACACTTTGCTTAGAAATGCATTGAAGACCTCTCTAGCATAAAGGCATTCAAATCTCCATTTAAACCAATATTTGTTTTTCAGGATTTGTGATTGTTCCTTGTGGTGTAATTGGTTTGTCCTGGAATTATTTTACTTTTGTTTTTGTTCATAAGACCCTTGATGCACTATTTTACTTTTTTGTCATTTTCCTCAAATATTGATGGTAACTAGAACAGTATTCATGACCTTGCTGAGGATTCAAACCATGGGGATAGATAACCAGAGCCAGTTGTACTAGAATCTTGGTAAAAACTGGAGCTCATATGTGAGGAAAGGCAGAACCTTTGGTTGATACCAACTGGCCAGGAAGGGATAATAATGGAGCAGCAAAAAAACACTAAACAGAAGGAGAGCACCCACATGGGGAATAAAAATCACAGGGTGATCATATATACAGTATATCATGATATGATCCTCACATTGAGCAATATGTCTGGCCTGTGATATCCAACAGCTGGTCTAGAGGCACACATGGAATATGTGGTGCTACTGCTGAATCTCCCTGTAAACGGACCACACAAGGAGGCACCACTGTACTTCCTTACAAACTACAAATAGCAAAGAGCCAGACCAGCATGTGCAAAAAACACTATTTATAAAATATGAGATAATAAAAAAACAAAAAAACATAGAGCGCCTCATAATATAAAACTGTAAAGTACCTAATATACAATACAGTAAAATAGTACTCACAAGTGAGTTGGTCAGATAAATCTAACTTTTTGGCAGATGGAGAAATTGACCAGTCTCCACTCAGATACTTTAAGTGTTGATAAAAAGAAAAAGGTAAAGAAAGTGGCTCCAAATCACAGTATGAGAATATATTTATTTTAACATTTCCATGACATGGATCAATACATCAATTAAAAGAAACCCGTCTAACACATTTCGTGGTGTTAGACCACCACTTTCTCAAAGAGAAAGTGGTGGTCTAATACCATGAAATACGTTAGACAGGTTTTTTTAACTGATATATTAATCCATGTCATGGAAAGTTTATAATAAATATATTCTCATACTGCGATTTGGAGCTGCTACCTTTACCTTTTTCTTTTTATCAATACAAAGTATAAAAAAAATCCCGTCTAACACGTTTTGTGGTGTTAGACCACCTCTTTCTCAAAGACTTTGAAAGGTTTTTTTTAATTGATGTATTAATCCATGTCATGGAAATTTTATGATAAATAGATTCTACCTTTACCTTTTTCTTTTTATCGACACTTAAAGTATTCTGATGTTGATTTGGGTCTCACTGTTCCGGGTTTGGATTTCGCTGTTCATCTGGAGTTATCTGAGAATTCCTGTTTTATTACAGGTACCTAAGTGGAGACTGGACAATGTCGCCATCTGCCAGAGAGTCAGATTTATCTGATCAACTCACTTGTGAGTACTATTTTACTGTATTTTATATTAGGTACATTACAGTTTTACACTATGAGGCACTCTAAGGTTTTTTATTTTTTGTGATCTCATACTTCTTGGTCATTTGGAGAGAACGTGTATATTGTAAGCAGTCGGTTTGAGAACTGTACTTTGGGACAGTTTGAATTCCCAAAGAAGTGTATTGGCTATGTACTATATAAGTAAAATCACAGCACTTTTGCTTGTGAGCATCCAGTTGTTGGGTCCTATTGTGGGTGGTGGTCCGGAGTCTGTGAGATATCATACAAGGAGGCGCTTCTCCTTTTCTTCTCTTCTTTTGTTATATATACTATTTATAAAAATCATTATAATAGCTATAATATATTAAAAACAAACCCAGCATGCTTCATGGATTGCTTCAAGTCTCTACAATCAACACAAGGATACAGACTGACATCATTGTTTTCTAAATGAAGATACCTGTCCCAGTTGTAGAAGACCTGATAAAACCTTTCTTTAGATTATCCACTATGCACTCCTTTAACATTTTAAGCTCTGGTTTGAACAGTGGGTAAATTTCCCAAAAGCAGTAGAGAAGCCAGGAAGGAGCTCAATAGAGTAGTTATAAATTCTGCAAGGTGTTAATATGTCTGGTCTTTTTCTATCGAAAACATCAGGGAATAGTAAGTAGGGCTATTTAATTTTGATCATGACTTTTCCAATGCTGCAAACATAGTAACATAGTTAAACAAAAGAAAAAAAACACTTGTTAAAACTACACTGAATATTCACAATCAGCTTTAACAGAGGACAAGAGGCACAGACATATATTTAAAACGTCTTTTAATGTCCATCACAATGTACAAAAAATATATATAATGTTAAATACCTAGATCTTATAATAAGTAATCCATCTTTATATACATGATCACACAATGGTAAAATACAAAATATAAAACAGTACTCAAACTCTTTACTTCAAAAAGGAGAGCACCATTGGGGTCTATCACCACCTAAAAATGTTGGGATATAACCTTAGTGCACCACAGTCACATACAAGACTGGGATGCCACAAAAGTATCCCTATATATAATATCAACAGTGTAATCAGTGGATAAAACTAATTCTTCCCTTGCAAACAAAGTATGTACATCTTCAATATCATATATTGATACAAAAAAGTATTATATATTGAAATACCAAAAGACTATCTAATTCTACACTAAGTATCTCCCAATAAAATCTATATGCTATCCCTATTTATATACCGGTATGCAAAAAAATATAAAAAAAAAAAAATTATAAAAAATAAAAATGACAAAAAATGGCACAGAGTGATATGTCCCTTGGTAGTTGAACGGACTCACATAGAAACGTCCAGACATATGCTGTTTCAAAACTTAAAGGCAATATTAAAAAAAACTCTATAACCGGGATTCCTTGGTTACCCCAACCAGATATAATAGTGTTTTGCAACCTTCATATATCTACTACCAAACGAGGATGGTCATCTCACGTTTCTTTGTGGTCTTATGAAACAAATACACAGGATAATACTTCTTAAAGGCACGTTAGCACAAATATCCTCAAGCACCTTTTCTGCTCAGGGTTTATCTTATTGCATATATTGATATCTGTCTGCACCACTTTATGTTGGAATAAAATAAAACAAGTTTTGAGATAATATACCTCTATTCCTTATACATTCAGTACCGATCTTTATATATATAATACACCCTGTCCTTGTCTTGTGCCTCCCAGGATCAGTGTGCTTCACCGCTGCAGTGCCTCTTGTTACTGTACCTCACTGTGTTCCAAATTCCACCGGATAGATGTTTGGCATCTATACATGTCTGATTACGCCTCCATGTCAGTTTAATTCCTCCAACGTCTGAAAATCCCAAACTGATGGTGCCAGACTGCACTATGTTGTTCGGCCACGATTCTTAATTTACTATAATTTCCCACTCTGTGTCGACCTCCAACGCGTTTCAAGACCACTCTCGTCTCTTCCTCAGGGAGTTGAAATAATGATAACAAACACTTCTAACTTTCCCGATATAGTCCTGAATCTCCTCCCCCCCATCAATAACACCTGTTATGAGATTGGGGATCACATATAGGTAAACAGGTGTTATTGATGGGGAGGAGTTTCAGGACTATATGGAGTGACTATCCACACCGGTTCTGAATTGTGGCTCTTGCTCACTACTTACTCTGTGTATGACCCCAGCATGTCTGACTACCCACACTGGTTCTGACCTGTGGCTCTGGCTAACTACTCGCTCCGTGCATGCCCCCTGCTTGTCTGACTACCCACACTGGTTCTGACCCGTGGCTCTGGCCGACTACTCTCTCCATGTTGCCAAGGCTGGTCTGGCTATTCGCATTAGCGGTACTGTTGCTCGTGCTGGCCCCGCTCTGATTACCACTGTCTGCATTTAAGTACCATGCGGAAGTACACATATACCTCTGGGCACTTGGTTTCTACCAGGAAGATAGAACCATAGGAGAGGTTCTTAATTCTGCTATCTCACTCCGAGTAGTGCAGCCTCTGCCCAGTGTATAGTCTGGGTAGTGGACTGTCCGTTCACCAGTATCTGGGGTTCAGCTGGGGAATTGCTTATTATCTGTATATTAACAATAAAGGTGGTTTTATCTCAATTTATCTGTGTCTGACCTTCTTTTCTATTGGCTGCGGTGACACTCTTATTCTTAGCTCAGCTCTTTGAGTAAATAATTCATTGGATAGTTTTGTGTGGCCTCAAATATATTTGTAAATAGTAATTATATCACCCATTAGACATCTGTTCTCTAATGTAAGCAAGCCCAGTTTATCTAGCCTTTCTTTATAACTCAGATCCTCCAATCCCTTTATCAGTTTTATAGCATGTCCCTGCACTTTATTCCAGTTCAGTAATGTATTTTTTAAAAACTAGTGCCCACAACTGTACACCATATTCTAGATGAGGCCTTACTTAGGATTTATACGGAGGAAGAATTATATTAGCATCTATACCTCTTTCTATGCAGGATAGTACCCCATTTGCACTTGCAGCAGCTGAGTGACCTTGCACACTGCTGTGAAGTCTATCGTCTGTCAGCACTCCTAAATCTTTCTCTAATGAGGATTCCCCAATTTGTTTTTCATTTAGTGTACATGTAGCATGTTTGATTCTACAGCCCAAATGCATAACCTTACACTTATCTACATTAAATGTCATCTGCCAATTTTCTGCCCATTCGCTCAGTTTATCTAAATCCTTCTGCAGAGAAAAAAACATCCTGTTCTCTATGTATTTCTTAATACAGCTTAGTGTCTTCAAAAATTGAGACACTACTTTCAATTCCCACTTCTTGATCATTAATAACAAATTAGAAAGGATTGGGCCCAGTACTGAATACTGTGGCACCCCACTCACAACTTTAGACCAACTTGAAAAGGTTTCATTTACAACAACTCTCTTCCATCTATCATTTTAGCAGTTCTTAATCCATGTACAGGTCTTGTCTCCCAAACCATAGCCTTTTAATTTATGCAGTAACCTGTTGTGAGCAGGGGTGGGCAAAAGTTGTCGTCGTGTTCCCACGGGAAATTTTGCAAAAACCAAGTTGTAATCCACTTTAAAACTAGTGGTTAAAATTTTTGCATCCTTCGCCCATTGGCCAAAATCCTTCACCATTTTTTCAATGGCCAAAAAGTTTTCTCCCATTGATTTACATTGTTTTCGCACTTCCGCTATAAAAAATTGACATTTTTGCTGAAGGCAGACACAATAGAAGCAGCTACAGAGCGAGACACACATGCTGTGCTGTTCTTTTGTGATATTTAGCAAAAAGTGAGACAGGAGAGGCTCATAGTGACTCCTATCACTATAAGCAGGGTAAAAAATAATCAATGGAGGAACTGGAAGGATCATTATGTGTCCACTGTGATTGAGGAGGAGGAGGAAGTGACTAGCAGTACTGAACCAATGCTGTCCAGTCCCCCTAAATCACCCCAAGGTATCTTGGGGAATTTAATGGGAAGGGAGGGAGAAAATAGAATGGGAAGGAAGGAAGAAAAGGGAATGGGAAGGAAGGGAGAAAAGGGAATGGGAAAGGAGGGAGAAAAGGGTAGTACTAGTGAGAGCAGGACAGGTCAGCTGCCTGTGCCTGCTGCAAGACGTGCTGCCCCTGCTGCCAGTGCCACCATTGCTGTACCTGCAGGCACTACTGTTGTACCTGCTGCCAGATGTGCTGCCACTAGTGTTGTACCTGCTGCCAGTTCTGAACCTGCTGCCACCAATACTTTTCCTCCAAGCAGCAGTGAGATGTCTGGAATAGAGCAGCATCATGTAGGGACTTGTGGTGGTGGTGGTGTTGGAGAAGCTGGGGTGGAAGAGACATTGATGGCCTTTTTATCAGAAACTGAGAAGGAATGGGAGACAGGGATGAGGATGGGCGTCACCACCAACACTAGCAATCAGCTTCTGGAATTTGCGGAAATTGAAAGTGTTCTAATTTCTGAGATGAAAGGGCAGCAGGGTGCTGAGGAGCAGGCTAGTGTGCCACAGACCACCGTGGACACAGTGGGAATGGGGTCAACAAGTAATACGGGACTAGGACAGGTTCCACTTGCTAGCACCAGCAATACTCCTGGTCCTAGTTGCAGTGCTAAATCTGAGGCAGTAGCAGCAAAATTATCAGCTGCCACAAAAGGTGAAGGGGAATGTGGAGGACAAGAAGAAAGAGGCAATTCTTCTCCACCTGTTCCCTATCCCTCCCTCCAGAAGTAATGGGTGTGGAACTATTATTCTCTTCCGGCAGGCACAGTGCAGTCATCATCAATAACGGTACAGAGAAAAATTTGTGACAAGTTAGTGAGAAGGGGAAAGGAGGGAACACACCTTGGCACAACCTCCCTGATAACACACATGAAACACAGACTCCATGATATTTATGTCAAATATGTTAAAGCCAAACACCCATTACAGAAATCTAGCACCACTGTTACTGTACCCCCTGACTCTCCAGAAAGATAGAGATAAAAGTGGAGGAAGAATAAAGAAACCCAGAAAGACACTGGAAGTTCCATGGTGAGCAGAACAACTAGATTGCCATCAACATCACCTTCTTCCTCTAGGGTAATAAGTACATCTCCTGCCAATCCACCTCGTTCATCGTCACCTACCCTGCCAAATGAAAGCCACTCTTTTGATGTTAGGATATGGCAGTTTGTCTCTACCCATTGCACACTGTGTGGTGCACTGACCACACATGCCATATCAGGCTATCAAGCGGCATCTGAGGAGATTCCACCAGCAGAATATGCTAAGGTGGAGGCAGGGAGGGTTCATCATTACTATTAAACTGTCAGCAAGTTGTCATGTGACCATATTGAGGTCTGGACAAGGGGTACAGTGACAGCGGCAGTACTTGGTTTTGGATGTCATGGTGTTTGGATACAATTGTGCCCCCAGATGTTATTTACCACACACTCACACACTGTGCACATTGCAGTTGCTGATGGAAGCCACAGTTCCTGTTCTCAAGGGAAAAATATATATTCTAATAACAACACACCCATGACGATTTTGGAGGAGTGGCAGGTGGAGAGGATTTAATGGCCAACTTGTTCTTTTCTTCCAATATACTGGGGGCTACATATTCTTCTACTACTGTCTCAGGCGCATCACTGGAGCCATTTGTGGCAACCTTCATCATCCATCTTGCATGTTACTGCTATTGTTATCCCATTCCCTTTCAGTTGCCTAATCATCCTGCTGCTTAAACAACTCAGCAGCAGCAGTACGAACAGCAGTTCTAACTCAGGACTCAGGAGGACATTTGACAAATGGCCAGTGGCTACTGGCCAACATGACTTGCTGGCACTAGGCTAATAGGGCATTTTTATTTTTTTCTCAGGGCTTGTGCTTTGAAAAATAAAAAATAACTAAATTGAAAAAAATACAAAAAAATAAAAAACAATTTTGGGGGGGTTTGTTTCTAACAAGCCTAAGTCCTACAAATCAATGTTTCGTTAGGGCTTGTGCCAAACAAGCTTAAGTCCTACAAATCAATGTTTTCTCAGGACTTGGTCCTCTAACAACAAATCTAACAAATCATCCTCTGCGACAAACTCTATCAAGTCAATTATCAGTCTACCCCAGTGGCAGCTTGTGTCAAGGGGTTCCTGTCTGTATAACTTAAAAATACAAATTTCTTATTTTATTTTGTTATTAATTGTCCCCCCAATAGCAGTCAAGAAACCCCCCCCCAAACAAATTCCCTGTTCAAATGATTCATTCATTCATTCATTCACCAACACAGGCACCCTCCTCAGACCCCTTTATACCATGCCTTATGGTTTCTATTTTATTTTATTTGATTTGATTTAATATTTCTTTTTATAAAGTGCCCCCTAATCCCAGTAAACAACCCCCCCAAAAATCATCCTCTGTTCAACTGATTCTGTCCCCACACCCCACCAACACAGGCACCCTCATGCCCCTTTTATACTGTGCATTTGGTAAATAAAATATTATTTGTAATGTGTTGTGTGTAACTTCTATGTTCCCATTTATTTCAATGGGCGAAAAAAGCGGAAAAAAGAGGAAAATCTGCACTTTTCGCGGGAAATTTTTCGCCAAGCGGAAAGTGCCATTTTTCACCGATTTTGGTTTGAGGCGGAAATCTTTGCCCATCCCTAGTTGTGAGTCACTGTATCAAAGGCGTGTGCAAAATCCAATTATACTACATCAACAGCAATTCCTTTATCCAAATTACTACTTACCCTTTCATAAAGTACAAGTAAATTAGTCTGGCATGATCTATTCTTCATAAAACCATACTGATTCCTACTAATAATATTGTTTGTCTTCACATAGTTCTAAATACTGTCAGTTATTAACCCCTCTAATATGTTACCCACTATGGAAGTCAAGCTCAACGGCTTAACAAGATGGAGTATAGATAAGGAGAAGCTTGTAGAAAATGTTTCTCACAGTAAAATCATTAAAAAGAGACAATAACACAGGACCTGTTGATATGTAGGTTATGACCCACAATCATGACAGGCTCAGGAGGATCAGCAGTAATAAAGGAGATGGTAGTGCATTGCAGAAACTCATTATGATTAGAGCCAACAGTTAATAACACTGTTAAAGTCTGGATTTAATGTAATTCCCATCAACCAATTGAAAGGTGACTGGACTGGCTTTAGAGAAAGCTGGAATTCTAAGATGATAATAAAGATTCCACAGGCTCTGGAATCAATGATGGCCAGAAGGTTCACAGATTCAGTGATCCACTGTTGAGAGATATGGACAGAAAGATGAGGAGCAATCCATTTTAGAAAAGGAGTATTAGGAAAAGGAGTAACTAGATGACTACTTATGGATGATCTGGACATTGTTAGAGGAGATACCCAACCTTTTCACATTAGAAACGTATATTAAGTTACTGCCTGCATGCAGGAACTTCAGAAAACAGAGGTTCTAGAGCAAGTCCACTTTACAATACCTCCTTGATAGTTAAAGGAGGTGCTACTATAAGAAACTTGTTTCAGGCACCATTCCCAGAATTTCTGATAAATGTGTATCAGCCACAGAGTCTGGTAAGCCTACACATGGTTATTCATCTTTAAGACCATTGGAGAATCCCAAACAGAATTGGAGACAAAGGGTGAGTTCATTCCCGGTGTTTTTTACTGCTAGTAAGTAGCATATTGCTCTATTGGATGCCTCCCTTAGGAAAGTGCCCTTAGATTAGCCTCAGTTAAAAAAGATTGTTAAAGAAGAAGTTCATAGCTGATATGAAGGATGACCATGTATTCAATATTGTACTATTGGAGTTCAAAAGATACTAACAACATATGCTCCCTGGAAAGAAGTGAGATGACTATCTTGACCTTAGGGAAGTCTGAATAAAAGGTCCAGAGTGTCAAAGAAAATACACCAAGATACCAAACACCATGGCCTTACAGCAGGGAGATCTTGTCAAACTAACCTCATAGACTTTTTTGTCTGGGTAACTAAAATAATAGATTAAAGGAGAACAGTATATATAGCTTATCTAGATTTAAGGAAAGCATTTGACACTGTCCCTCATAGAAGACTCATTAATAAATTGCAGTGTTTGGGACTGGATTTAAATAGTTAAATGGATAAGGCAATGCCTGAGTGACAGGATACAGGGGGTGGTAGTCAATGCAGAATATTTGGACAAAATGAGTGTTACTAGTGGAATACCTCAGGATCTGTACTGGGGCCCATTCTTTCTAATATTTTTATTAGTGATATTGCAAAAGGTCTTCAAGGTAAGGTATACCTTTTTGCAGATGATAGAAAGATCTGCAATAGGGTAGACATTACAGGGGCAATAAGCCAAATGACAAATGATTTAGGTAAATTAGAAGGCTGGACAAGAGTGTGGCAGCTGCAGTTTAATGTTGATAAATGTAAGATAATGCACTTGGAACATAAAAGTCCAAAGGAAAAATATACTATTAAAGGTACATGTATTGCTTGTAGGAGAGAGGAGAGAGTGGATATGATAGAAACATTCAAATACATGAAGGGATTCAACAAAGTACAGGATGGAAGTACATTTAAAAAGTAAAAATGTTAGGACAAGAGGACATAGTCTAAAACTAGAAGGACACAAGTTTAGATGTAATATAAGAAAGTTTTACGTCAATGAGAGGGTAGTAGATAAGTGGAATAGCTAGTGGAAAAGTTAATACAGTGACATAATTTAAGCATGCATGGGATAGGCATAAGGCTGTCCTTAACATAAGAAAAGACCAAGGACCAAACAAGCTTTGAGGTATTTACAGTAGAAATATGGGCAGACTAGATGAGCCGAATGGTTCTTATCTGCCATCAAAGTCTATGTTTCTACATTACAGGAAATCATAAAGGACCTGTATTGACTTTGATCATCTTCAAACTCCGGTAGGAGAAATGCTTGAGGCTTGGGCATAGCTGTGGTTTCTTCAGAGGCTGGAGGAAGTTGTATCAGGAACCTACATAAAAGAAGTTCCAGAAATATGAAGATCCTGAAGTTGGTTTTGGAGATGCTCATGACCCGCTTGCAACTCCTAGATGAAGTGAGTCAAAGTAGGAATTTGACAGGTTAAGGTAGAAATGGCTTCTGTCATTCCTGCAAGCACCATTGATGGCTCAGTTATTATGACAGGAACCCTGACTGCGAGGGTGTCCTCACTGTGGCTTCAAGCTGAACTAGAGGTGTTGAATATGAGGTAAAATTACCAGAGGCGGTTAAGTCAAAATCTGTGACAGGCTCTTTATATCCACTAGAAGGTAGAAGAAGAACTGGAGCTCTGATGCATGGAAAATCAGAAGCTCTGGTTGACACCAAGTGAGTAAGAAACAAGGACACAGGGAATAAGTAACAAGCAGAAGGTTAGTTGCAGGAAGTTTAGGTTCAGGAAATATGTAGAAAGATACAAATTCCAAGGCATCAGGATAACTACACTGTTTCAAGGGACTGTGACTTTTTATATGTCTGCCTAGATGTGACCTGCATATCATTTGTCCATGTTTTATCAGTTTATAGAGCTGTATTTCATGATTGCACTGGTTTTATCTACTGTACAAATCCTATATTATAATTCGCTAAGGATGTTTGTCAGAAGCCATCATGTGCAGTAGAGACGGCTGCTCGCGCTGCAGTCATGAGAAGTACAGACTGTCCGCGCTGCTACTGATACAAAGTGGGGCTCTCTGAATTCAGACCGGAGTCCTTTCTGTGCACCATTCTGGGACTGCTTGGTCCTGGGACTGCTTGGTCCCAGGAAGGTGCTCAGAGAGGACTACGGTCTGAATTCGGAGAGCCCCACTTTGTATCAGCTGTGGCGCGGGCAGTCTGTACTTCGCATGACTGCAGCACCGCCATTGTTGGCCAGTGTACACAGGCTTTAAAACTAGTTTTCCTATAAAAACAATAGAAGTCAATGAAATAAAATGAGCAATAACAAATATCACTTGCAACAGAATACAGACCATATTGACAAAGAAAAAAAAAGTGATGCTGCTTATCTAAAATGATGTTTTACTAACTAAATGACCCTATAAAATTATAGCCTTGACATTTGTCTATTACATTGGTAGAGTTATTAAACGTTCCTTGACACAGTTTAGAATGTACCCCTAGATATCAGGACACATGGCACTCACAGTATAGCTGCTGATCTTGGCCAAGTGGTGATGCAAAGAATCAAATAGATGAACACAGAAAGTATTGTACTCCTGGGTCTTCTTCACAGGAAAGCAAAATGGTGAAATGCATTGTCAACTTTTTCAGTATATCAATAACCTTTATATAGATGCCGATGAAGGGAATTCACATGCCCTGAACATTGGAACACTTACAATAAATGTCACCACTTTGTTTTCTTATATAAACACCTTTAATTATATACTCAATTTCATTGTATTGCTTTATAACACATTGCTGATGTCACTAGAGGTAGGCTACTCAGAACTTACCCTTAACCGTGAACACAATTCAAAAATGTATTCTGCAGGGCTATTTTGTTTTCAGTGCTGCCCTGGTATGAGCATTGTTTTCCTTGTTAGTTGGGAAGTTTGCACAGCTTAATCTGTGGGGTTAATATCTGTTCCTATTAAAAAAGGATATGTGGCAATATAAACATACTAGTGTAAAAGCCCATGTACACAGGCCAAGGTCCGGTGAGTTAAAGACGTGGGTCCTGCTCTGCGTACTGCTGCCTCCATCCTGGAGGTGCATGAGATGCAGTCATGAGCAGTAGAGACTGCTTGAATGCACAGAATGCTCCAACACGGAACTCCCAGCATTTCTACACCTCCCAACATTCTGTGCGTTCGGACAGTCTCTACTGCGCATGACTGCATCAGACAAATATTCTGGCCTTTTATTTTATAGGATGTATTTTTGTTGCAAAATCATATTATAGAGCAATACAAGCTTGTCTGTAACCACGATATAATATAATACAATTAAAAGCAGAAATCATTTTCATTTAAGCCAACTTTAAATTTCTCACTGCAAAATCAAGTCAAGTTTCACTCAAATGAACCAAAGAGGTAAATTTTAATGGGCTTTACGAACATTAATTCCTTGCCTTCCAAGCTTTGTTGATTGCATCATACATGATTTTACAATTTACATAGTTAATGACAATCACATTATAAATTAAATGCAATTTCAAAGCACATGGGGGCTTTGAGTTAAAGTGTACATGTCATGATAAAACAAGTTTATTTTGTCTTATAGAGAATGAACTCCTTAAGGACCAGGGTTTTTTTTTCATACTAGATGACCAGACCCGCTTCATTAGCTGAACAGGAACACATAAAAGGCTGAAACTGACTGCCCCAGACTTGGAGCAGCCTCCCAGCATGATCATGATGAAGAGGTAAAGAGTGCTATGTGCTCAGAAATCATGTATATGTAAAAAATGTAAAAAAAAAAGAATGTGCCCTGGTCTCTAGAGCACTCCACTCTCGGACCCCTCGGGGTTAAATGAACAATATCCTGGCATGTGGGTTAAAATCTGTCTGTATGTTATACTTGTCCCTTTTCTGTAAAAAAATATATTGTGGCACTTTATACTAATTCCTTGTACAGTATGCTACCATAATTATTAATATCTGTTTTATTAAAATGCCCCAGTGTGTGGGCTCTAGCTAGCTTCTTTCATAGCATAGTGTTTGGTCTTTTTGACCCAGAACAGAAACTATGGAGGTTATGCACTAAGGTGTGATAAAGAGGTGATAAAGCGGAGATGACTTCTCCAATGATATCACTTCTCCAGTTCCTTTGTTATTCTATAGAGCCAATGTACTAACATCACAGTTGGAGAAATCTTAGTGCATAGGCTCTATAGAATAACATAGGGAATGGAGAAGTGATATCACTGGAGAAGTCATCTCCGCTTTATCTCCTCTTTATCATGCCTTAGTGCATCTCCCCCTCGTATCATTAATTGCCAGACTGTGTCACTAAAAAATAAAGGTAATTTATCAAAACTACTTGCATTGCAAAAAAAAATAACTTGCACAACATATGGACAGTTTTTAAAGTATTTTTAACTAAGCTTATCTTAAGTTGACAGGTCCACTTCAATGTTCAATAAACCTTAACCCTTTGAATGCTAGAGAGGTAAGAAACACATTGAAAAGCTATGTGTTGCGCACCACTCTGGAACTCAGAAGGTTAAAGGGGCAGTATAGGGTACATACAAGATCATTTTAAATGCTAAGCTGGGCCCAAAAAGCTATGGAAAAGAAGTTACCATAGCTCTAATCTCCTCCATTGAGAGCTTGCTCTCCTCCTTATATAATCCCAATGATAGAAGCTTCACCAATGCAGAGCTTCTACTGAGATTAATACAGAGGAGAGCAATCTCCCATGAGCACCTTGCTACATGCTGACATCATCCTTTCTGATCTCTGTGATCTGTAAGGATTACCTGAGGGTAATGGGTAACAGCTTATTTTTTGGGGATAGACTCTATACTGCCCATTTAAATCTGAATTTCACTGCTTCTGTTTGAGTGAAATCAATTTGCCAATCATATTCTTCAACAGTTCCTAAACCTGTCCTCAAGTACCCACAATAGGCCATGGATTTCCCTACATGTGCAAAGGTGAGTTAATCTCAGTCATTTTAAATAGCTAATTTAAATTGAACTTTTGTATGATGTAGAAAATCTGATTTTGATGTAACAACTTTGCCTTAATGTAATGTGACCAGATCTCCATTTTAATGCAAGCCCCTAATTACTCTTTATTTTGCAGGACACACGAACCACTGCTGCCTGCAGTGTGTGTATTTCATTAGCATCCTGTATTAAAATGGTGATCTGATCACATTATGAATATGCAAAGTGTACAGTATTTAATTTATCTTTGTCTTAGATCCCACACAGCACTTTTAGGCCACTGAGAAGTACATTTCAAAGAAGTAAAAACATTAGGACAATAGGCCATCATCTAAAACTAGAGGAACACAGGTTTAGACGTACTGTAAGAAGGTTTTACTTCACTGAGAGGGTAGTAGATAAGTGGAATAGCCTACCAGCAGAAGTGGTAGAAGTTAGTACAGTGATGGAATGTAAGCATGCATGGGATAGGCATAAGACAAGACCAAGGACCAAATAAGGTTTGAGGTTTTTACAGTAGGAAAATGGGCTGAATGGTTATCTGCAATCAAATTCTAGGTTTGTATGTTATGACTAGGGTTGGGTGAAAATTTCCTCCTCAAACTGAAATCGGCGAAAAATGGCACTTTCCGATTGGCAAAAAATTTCCAGCGAAAAGTGCCAATTTTCTTCTTTTTTTCGCTTTTTTCACCTAGCTCATTCCATTGAAATCAATGGGAACATAGAAGTTACACACAACACATAGTAAATATTATTTTATTTCCCAAAGGCATAGTATAAAAGAAGCATGAGGGTGCCTGTGTGTAACGGTTTTTAGGACACTCAGACCAGTTGGTAAAATTAAACACAACTTCATTGAAGGAAAAATAATGCAAACGATCGCCCTCTACAGGCAGCATAATAAACTGAAATGGCAGGGATAACCCAAAGGTACAATATATAGAATGAGGTAGACACACTATCTAGGAACAGATAATGGTATACTGACACAAAGAGTTAAATGCAATAATCAATCAGTCAGTCTCAGATGTGGGGGTTTGGCACGCCCAAGGTGGTAATAGGAGCTGCTGGGTAAATATAGCCAGCACAGAGTTCTTTGATGTATGATGCCGTAACCAATCTGTGACCAGTTCTAGATACAGCAGAACAACGACCCGAAATAGCCCCCGCGGGCATACCCAATGTGACAACTGATTCTGCGAGTGCAAGAGTGGATAGCCCCCACGGGCGTACTAGGTCTTAGCCTGAAATGCACGAGCTGGCATTTAGCCCCCACGGGCGTATAACCGGAGACCA
Source organism: Rhinophrynus dorsalis (assembly GCA_037306005.1). Taxonomy (NCBI): domain Eukaryota; kingdom Metazoa; phylum Chordata; class Amphibia; order Anura; family Rhinophrynidae; genus Rhinophrynus; species Rhinophrynus dorsalis. The sequence goes on along the minus strand of CM074723.1, from coordinate 64,596,458 downwards.
ACGTTAACGACAGTTGAGCCAATAGCCCCCACGGGCGTAGACCAACAGGAGCCTGCCAGAGCTTGGAGCCTGCCCTTTGCTGCAACACGAGCCAGTAAGCCACAACGGAGTCCACCGTTAAACTGAATGTTAGACCAAGAGCCAATGGCGCCCAACCGGACCAACTTAACGTGACTACTCTGCAGTTGTATTGTTTGAGTCGCCATCCACACAAGTGGCCGACTCGGCAGATGTAGCACAGCGAGTAAGGCTCTAAACCGGGGAATGAAGGCTTTGCGAGAGTAAGCAGCACTGCAAGGGTTAAAATGCGCGTTTAACAACAGAAGGCTCAGTATGGTATCGTAGCTCTGCAAGCGTACGGAGGCTCTATAGAGGAAGCATAGCTCAGCAAATCAGCATGGAACTCTGCACTAATCGGAGGCAACCAAAGGGTGAAGTGGTCACACGGCAGCTGGGTAACAGCAATGGCAGAAGAAGAATGTCGCGGCGGCGACAACAGAAACAGGCAGGTCACTGGAGCAGGCCGGTAGTCGATCACGGAGCAGGAAGTCAGCCGGGCCGGGTCATAGCACGAAGGAGGTTCTCCTACAAGCCGGGTCATACACGGGCAGGAATGTCAGCCAAGCCAGGTCAGGAAACGGAGGTGGTTCGCAGACAAGCCGGGTCAATCACGATCAGGAACACTGGAGCATAGTCAGGACAAGCCGAGTTGGTACACAAGAATCCGGAACACAGGAACACTGCAACAGCAAGACTGGCTCAGAAACACCACGAAAGGCCAGGCATGAAAAGGTCACCAGAGGGCAGGCCAAACCAACTCAGCAAATCAGAGTGTAACACAAGCGAGAGTGACAGGAGGATCACAGGCACTGTGATACTGTGTTGGTGGGGTATGGGGAAAGAATCAGTTGGACAGGATATGATTTTTGGGGGGTTGTTTACTGGGATTAGGGGGCAGTTAATAAAAAATAAATCCTAAATAAAATAAAATAAAATAGAAACCATAAGGTATGGTATAAAGGGGTCTGAGACGGGTGCCTGTGTTGCTGAATGAATTAATCATTTGAACAGGGAATTTGTTTTGGGGGGGGGTTCTTGACTGCTGTTGGGGGGACAGTTAATAAAAAATAAATCAATAAATAAAATAAGACATTTGTATGTAAAGTGATAGAGACAGAAACCCCCTGGCATAAGCTGCCACTAGCGTGGACTGATACTTGACTTGATAGAGTATTTTGTAGAGGATGATATGTTTGATTTGTTGTTAGATGCCTTTGTAGGACTTAGACTTATTAGAGGCCCAAGCCCTGAAGAAACATTGATTAGTAGGACTTAGGCTTGTTAGAAACAACCAACGAAAAATTGTTTATTTTTTTGTAGGACTAGTTTTTCTTTTATTTATTTTTTATTTTTTTTTAAACAAAAGCCCTGAGGAAAAAATAAAAATGCCCTACTGACCTAATGCCAGCTGGTCATGTTGGCCAGTGGCCACTGTCAAATGTCCTCCTGAGTTGCAACTGCTGTTCGTACTGCTGTTTAAGCAGCAGGATGATTAGAAAGCTGAAAGGGAATGGGATCAACAATAGCAGTAACATGGAAGATGGTTGATGAAGGTTCCACTTGCCACGACTGGGTCCATGATGCGCCTGAGGCCGTAGCAACAGAATAAGTAGCCTCAAGTATATGTGGAGAAAAGAAGAAGTTGGCCATTAAATCTTCTCCACCTGCCCCTCCTCCAAAATCATAGGTGCGTTGTTATTAGAATATATATTTTTCCCTTGAGAACAGGAACTGTGGCTTCCATCAGCAACTGCAATGTACTTGTTACCCTAGTGAAAGAAGGTGATGCTGATGGTGAGCTAGTTGTTTCGCTCGTCATTGAATTCCAGTATCTGTCTGGGTTTCTTTATTCTTTCTCCTTTGATCTCCACCTCGCCTCTTGGTGCCCTTCTGGAGAGTCAGGGGGTACAGTAACAGCGGTGCTAGATTTCTCTAATGGGTATTTGGCTTTAACATGTTTGGAGTAAATGTCATGGTGTCTGTGTTTCATGTGTGTTATCAGGGAGGTTGTGACAAGGTGTGTTCCCTCCTTTCCCCTTTTTACTAACTTGTCACAAATTTTGCACTGTACCATTGTTGATGACTGCACTGTGCCTGCCGGAAGAGAATAATAGTCCCACACCCATGACTTCTGGGGGGAGGTGTAGCGAACAGGTGGAGAAGAATGGCTTCTTTCTTCTTGTCCTCCACATTCCCCTTCACTTTCTGTGGCAACGGATAATGTTGCTGCTGTTGCTGCTACTGCCTCAGATTTAGCAGTGCAACTAGGATCAGGAGGAGTACTGCTACTGCTCGCAAGTGGAACCTGCCCTAGTCCCGCATCACTTGTTGACCCCATTCCCACTGTGTCCACGGTGGTCTGTGACCCACTAGCCTGCTCCTCAGCACCCTGCTGCCCTTTCATCTCAGCAGCAGCAACAGAGATTAGAGCAGTTGCAATTTCCACAAATTCCAAAAGCTGACTGCTAGTGGTGGTGGTGATGCCCATCCTCATCCCTGTCTCCCATTCCTTCTCACTTTCTGATAAAAAGGCCATCAATGTCTCTTCCACCCCATCTTCTCCACCACCACCACCACCACTAGTCCCTCTGTGCTGCTGTTCTATTCCAGACGTCTCACTGCTGCTTGGAAGAGGTGATGAGCAATGTGACACAGGGTCCCTCACAGGCAAAGTTTTGGTGGCAGCAGGTTCAGCACTGGAAGCAGGTTCAGCACTAGTGGAATCAGGTTCAGCACATCTGCAGCAGGTACAACATGAGTGGCTGCAAGTACAGCAATGGTGGCACTGGCAGCAGGGGCAGCAAATCTTGCAGCAGGCACAGGCAGCTGACCTGTCCTGCTCTCACTAGTACTACCCTTTTCTCCCTTCCTTACCATTCCTCTTTTCCCTCACTTCCCATTCCCTTTTCTCCCTCCCGACCCATTAAATTCCCCTAGATCCCTGGGGGTGATTTAGGGGGACTGGACAGCATTGGTTCAGTAGTGGTCCCTTCCTCCTCCTCCTTAGACTCAGTGAACACATAATGGTCCTTCCAGCTCCTCCATTGATTATTTTTTACCCTGTTCATAGTGATAGGAGTCACTATGAGCCTCTCCTGCCTCACTTCTTGCAAAATATCACAAGAGAACAGCACAGCATGTCTATCTCGCTCTGTAGCTGCTTTTATTGTGTCTGCCTTCAGCGAAAACATCATATTACTATAGCGGAAATGCAAAAACAACGTAAATCAATTGGCGGAAACTTTCTAGTCATTGAAAAAATGGCAAAAAATTTTGGCCAATGGGTGAAAAATGCAAAAATTTTAACCGATAGCGGATTTTCCCACAAAAAAAGCGGATAACAATGAGGTTTTTGTGAAATTTCTCACGGAAACACGGCAACAATTTTCGCCCATCCCTAGTTATAACCTTACCATGAGATAATATTTATTTAAATAACTCCTTGGAGCTAAAGGGATTTTCAACACATTGCTAGAATCTAAGGAGTTAATATTTAATTGACTTTATTGCAGCATATGCATCGGTCTGACAACCTTGCTTGTTAATGGCCTAACACAAGCCAGTCATTGGCTGGTTAGAGATGATGACAGCTGTAGTCTACAACAAGTGGAGGCTTAGTGAGTGACTCTGGTATTCAGAGGATTAAAGGTCTAATGGACCTGTATCTGGACTTTATAATGGACCTATTCTACTGGAAGGGTATACAGTGGTCTGTAGGGACAGTATAGCAAAATACAGTATATGGCAAAATACAGCACTTGCAGGGCTTGTGTCAATGTGAATTCATTTTTTATCCAAAGCTTCCATCAATATTATGCAATGAAGTTGTGGCTCTCATTTGACTCATTTACATTAGAAGGGGCCTATTGGTTTCATTGGACATTTGCCCCTTTATTAATCAGGCCCTGAAGCACTGAATTGACTAACCCTGGCCTACAAATACTGTACTGAAGTGTGATTCAGAGTAGTTAATTTCTCCAATGCAAGGGCTCCATACAATAACATTTTAATGATATATTTCTCACACCTTAGTGCACTTGTTCTGGAAATTATAAGGGACCACTAATAGGTCATGTCTTTAGAATTTCTTTGTTTTAACACAGGTGAGTTGATTCAATGGCTGAAGCACTGAGTGACTCACCTGTACTCAGGCATGGAAATCATCAAGGTATGGCTTTTTAGGGTTCCAGCTCTAATTAATCTTCATAGTTTGTGGGCCATGGAGAGTGTTATTTCAATACTATCAGAGTTGTAGTTCAAGAGTAATTGAATGATAAAATATCCCCCTCCCGCTTCTTTTACTGATGTAACACTGCTCACCTCAGAGCAGCAAGACTCTCTGGATGGATCACAGAGAGGGACAATCTTCAGTGAGCATAAGGGAAAAACCTGAAAAACCTGTCAAGGGGTCAGTGTTTTCATTATGCTCACAATAAGAAGATTATCCCTTGCTGTGAGTTGTCTGGACCAGGACCAGATTCCACATCTGAAGGGAGGTGGCTTACACTAGGTAAAAGGGGTGGGAGGGGGATACTTTATCATTCAATTACTCTTGAACTACAACGCTGACAGTACTGAAATAACATTCTCCATGGCCCAAACACTATGAAGATTAATAGGAGCTGCTTTTCTGTGATAAAATTACTATCCCTTTAAGGTGGGATAAAGAGGATATAGATTTGAGAAGCATTGCTTCTGCATATCTACCTGGTGTTGGACAGATGTGAACCATAGTACAAATAATGAATTAAAAAGATTTGATTTAATCCTTAAAAATTAATATTACTATATTTGCATTTGCATTTTGTGAATCTTTCATTTTGCATATAGTTATGTTTCATTGCAGGTACAGAATACATTACAATAATTTTTGCAGCATAAGTGCTAAAAATAGTGACAGTTTTGGATCATATTGTATAATTTTCAAATGGAGAGTTGTTTCAGATATATCACGAAGAAAGTTAAGGGAATGGGATCATAGTTTTTACATTTTACACCACATTTTGAATATGAATTGTCACAGCACACTTTTAAAAAAACGTAAAAAGTGACAATTTAGGGAAAAATGATAAGGGCCAGAAGTGTTTCCTAAATAACTGGAGCAGAAAGGGATTAACACATGCTAACTTATTCTCTCGTTAAATGAAATATAAAAATATATTTGTAAATCAGGTCAAAGGCAATGTTTGATCATCTGGATATTTTTAAAAGCATTCACTCTGACGTTTTTCTTAGCAAGTAACTAAGCTGCAAGGATTACGTTCATTTTCCAGACATCAATTTAAACAAAATATCTAACAATTTTCATTTTCATATCCATATCCGTAGAGTTAATTGCTAACTACATGTCGAACTAATGCCTTCTTCCAACTAATTTCATTTAAAAGATTAACCCTTTGAATGACAGGGGTATGGAAAGCATTGCAAGGCAATAAGTTGCAAACCTCTCTGGCACTCAAAGGGGTAAAAGTGTTGTAATCAAACATTTTTTGTTAAATTCTGTTTTAACCCCTTGAATGCTAGAAATGTCCTCAACGTATTGCTAAGCAACAGTGAGGTGCTCATAATTTTGTGAAAAAGTGCAAATTTAAAAATTTTAGCTACTTATTAATCCAGGAAAAGAGCTCAAATTCTGAATCAACGCAACTGCACCACAGGGCTGAAATGAATATTTAGCAAAATGCCATTGATTTAAATGTTAGTTTTAACACATTGAGTACTAGAAAGGTCTCCAACGCATTGCAATTTTTCATTTCCCCCAGTGGTGCACGTGGTTTGTTGAAGAATTGCACCTCCTTAGCTTGATAAATACAGCCCTAAATTTCTAAATTTGGGGAACATGAAACCAAGTATATGAAGTGACGGACTGGATTTACCATAACGCAAAGCAGGAAACCGCAGAGGCTTCCAGATTCTGATGGATGCGCAGTCCACAAACACAATCTCAGTTATTTTATAAGAGAGAGGTTATGGTGGTTGGTATATATATATATATATATATATATATATATATATATATATATATATCCCTGTGCTGAAGGATTTCCTTTGTAAGTTATAAGTGTATTTTCTGCGTCAGGCAGCAGTGAACTGAGTTGGGATAGGGGTCATGGGATGACTGGTGGTATGACCAGGGGTGGGCTAATGGCTCAAAGGATTTCCCAATATTACCATTACATGCCCCAAGATGGCAACAAAATATGGTGTTTTAACCCTTTGAGTGCCAGAGGGGTATCCAACTCATTGCAGCTGGCACTCAAAGGGTTAAACATGGAAGGTCGGCTTTAGCTCCCTCATCTACTATAGCATCACCCCTGATCTTGGGCAAAATTGTTAAACTGATATATTGTGCACAAAGGGGTAATGTTGCTCTGATAACAGATTTAAATTGGTTCCTTTCTGAAGAACTGGTAGAAATAGTAACTAAAGGAGAGACTCTCCTGGATTGGGAGGCCTCTGATGAATGCTGGCTATGCCTTTGCATTAAAATGCTCCTGGATGCCCACAGTTTGCACACTCCTTACGTACAGTATAGATTACAGAAAACAAATATTTGAAAGATGGTGCTTTGCTCTGTTCACTGGCGATTAGTTGTAAGTGAAAAACCTAGCTTTCAAATGTCCCGTTTTGTCATGTTTCCTTTTTCTAAGAATATAAGGCTGTTGTGTTGTCTTTACTGACATGGAATACCAACTAAGATATTAATCTCTTTTTCACTACAGTCAATATAGGAATGTTTTGAAGTTAAGTAAGACAAAAAAGAGACAAACATACTGGAGAACCTACCATGGCAGTGCAGCAATGGACATTTCCTGTTTCCAGCTTTATTATCCCACTGCAATTATTTTGTGGACACCCACCTTCCCTGCACAGCAGATAGGGCTATAATTGTATGTTATTTTTTAATTACAAGGGGGTAAAAAAATGTGATAATAGGCTAGAAGGTGCCATTGCATTGTTATTTTTTTTCTCCCTTCGTTTGCTGATTATGTGAGCTGGGCTCCTTTGCTAGCCGTTGATAAGCAGAATTTCCATGTTCACTGCATAATTAATCCATCTCTGCCTCTCTTCATGCCAACTCGCCCGTTATCGCCGGCACATGCCTGAATTGCAAAAGAATCCACTCTTCAATTGGAACTTATTGATATTCTTAAAAAAAAAGAGAGACAGAAAGAGAAGGGGGAAACTGGAAATTCTTAAGTTTATGCTGCAGATTTTTAAATGGATTAATTTCCCTGCAATCACAGCCATCTAAAGGAGGGATGCAGGCAGAGCAAATTGAAAGCATCTCCATGTTTGCAGAATTGGGTCCAGGATACTGAAATCTACTGGCAGAGCTCTCTTTTAAAGTCAGAAAATTACCATTCATTTACATCACATGAAATACTTTTTTATGCTAGAAATATTCAAGAGGCGTTCTTTAAATGCCTGCTAATGCTTGATAACATTTCCAACTTTCAACGTTTTGTAAGACTTTGATATGACATGATAGGAATTCCTGCCTGTAAGGAATATTATATGCATCAGTAATCTCTTTTCATCAAATATTAGATTATATCATTTGCCTTTTTTTTGCATCCCAAAGTAACATTTAAACAATGTATTCAGAATCACATGCTGCTATTTAGTTGCATTCTGCAGAGCCAACTTAATATAATATATTTCAAGCTGTCTTTAATAAAGTTTTCTTTATTGCAGATGACAAACACCCTATTTCAAATAAGGACATTTTATAGCATACACCTGTCCGTGATTACCCCTAATTTTATAGAACTCATTTTCTGTGAAAATTGTCTCTGTAAATATAGTTATGAGAGAACTGGGTTGAAATGTATTCTGCTATAACAAGGATCAGCTGCATAAATGTTTTACACAATGCTACAGGCACATCATGAATACTAAATGAAAAAGTTGATTTTAACTCTCAGATTCAGAGAACAAATTGTTACAATGATTTTGGATAGGCCTGCACTTGAAAGCACAGCCAATATATTTTTTCTTTGCTGCCAACTTTAGAATTGGTAATAATAGTGGGGGATTTCACAGGTTTATTAAATGATTCTATTGTGCGATTTATAGCACCGCAGAACAGGTATGCCGAAAAGTATATCACAAGTGGTTCTGCTGTTTAACTCTTTGAAAGTTGTTAGGTTCCCAAAAGACCTGGGGCTTTTACCCAGTTCATGTATTTTCATTGTGTTGCACATCGCAGTTGCACAATTACTATGCATCCCTTGGACTCAAGAGATATCACTAACAGATTGCAAAGAAATACATTGAACGTGGCTTTAGCAACCAAGGGATGAACACAATATTACACATGCACTTTTAAGGACACCAGCAACAGTATTAAGTCTTACATCAATATATGCCCAAGGTTCAGGGTAAATTTACTGCATGAACATACCTGACATTCGACAGCGGCCTCCAATTTAATTGGGCCTCATCTTGAGCTTCTAAAGGGCCCAGATCTTTAGCAATTAATGTATTGAATCCTATGACCAGAAAGCAGAGAGGCCATCGTTGGTGCATAACACATTAATGTAGCTGTTTAGTGTATTAATGAGCCTGAGAAAGGCAAGCGTGACTTAAACAGTTTATAAATGTATTATTGTATTCAGGGCCTCCATTTACACCTTTGTCAGGGCTCCCCAAAATTTTTACAATGACCAGGGGGCAATAAGATGTAGAGATTTAACATAAGTCAATATCTAGCAACATTCCTACCTTTGAGTGGCAAAGAAAGGTCAACATAATGTATTGATCACCACTGTGGCACTCAAAGGGTTAACAATTTTAAAAAGACTTCTGATGTACTAAGAAGAAATGGAGCACTTCTGTACCAGCTGCACCATAGATGACAAAGTCCCTAAATTCCCATTTATTTAAATGAATGAATGAATATGTTTATTTATATTGTACGACAAGTTTACTCAGCACTTTGCAATTTAACCCTTTGAGTGCAAGAGGGATACACAATGCATTGCTTTGCAGTGTGTTACATACCACTCTGGCACTCAAAGGGTTAAGGGTTTAGACAATACAGGGTGACAAGTGCTTAAGAAAATGAAACACTGCAAATGGGGTCACTGCTCGAAAGCTTACAATCTAAAGTGGTAAAGGGAGCCCATACACAGAACATAAGGGTTACATGTAGAATACAGTGCTCGATTTCTAATTAGGATAGTGGAACATAAAAAAGTAAAGTATAAGAGCCTATAAATGGGGCTTTTAACTCCTCGAATGATACAGATGTCTGTAGTGAATTGTAAATCAATGAACTGGAGACCTCCATAATGTTGTAGGTGCCAAATTCTGCTACTTAGTGTCAGCCAAAAAAGTACATGCAACCTGATGTCAAGTAACACTGTACACGAGGCAGTCCATTGTGCATCATAGTAAAATATGGATAGCCTAAACAGAACCATGGACAGCAGTGGAAACGAAACTGGGCAAACATTCATAAAAGGGTAAAAGTGTATAAAAGTGTAGTTTACAAAAAGAGCGTTAACTCTTTGAGTGCTATCAGCCACGCCTGGCACTCAAAGGATGATGCACTTGAATGGCACCCTTCTGTCTGCGCTGTTGTGGTGGACAATGGGAACCTGTGTAACCCTTTGCGTGCCAGAGGATATTGCAATGCGCTTTAACCCACTCTGGCAAGCAAAGGGTCAAGTTGTACACCTCACAAACCCTTTGAGTGCCATGAACCAAGTGTGGCACTCAAAGGGCGATGGACTTCAATGCCTCCCTCCCTCCTCCCTTCCGCTGTTGTGCCCGACCAAATTGGAGCCTCTGTAACCCTGTGAGTGCCAGAGGAGAACACAATGCTGTGGTTCCCACTCTGGCATGCAAAGGGTAACAGTGCACTTGTCAAATACATGGCTAACCCTTTGAGTGCCATGGACCAAGTGTGGCACCCAAAGGATGATCAGGGGGAATGCCTGCCTTCTCTCCCCGCCCGCTGTTGTGACTGACAGTGCGAACCGTGTAACCCTTAGAGTGCCATAGGAGAAGGCAATGCGCTGTGTCCCACTCTGGCACTCAAAGGGTAAAAGTGTAGCAGTAACAGACCTCGTTAAACCTTTGAGTGCCATGAAGCAAGTGTGGCACTCAAAGGATGCTGTAGTACAATGCCTCCCCGGTTTTTTACCTGAATGCCTTACAGCCATAAGGAAATGGGGACAGTGTGTAGCCAGGTGGGAAAAGATGCCTGCTTTGTGAAAAAGGTGCCAGCAACACTGCTATTACCCATAGCAGACCGTGCAGGCATCCGCGCAGAGATCAGTAACCCATTGCGTGCCAGAGGAGATCGCAATGCGCTGTAACCCACTCTGGCACGCAAAGGGTCAAGTTGCACACCTCACAAACACACTTGGTTCATGGCACTCAAAGGGCGATGGACTTCAATGCCTCCCTCCCTCCTCCCTTCCGCTGTTGTGCCCGACCAAATTGGAGCTGCCGTAACCCTGTGAGTGCCAGGGGAGAACGCAATGCTGTGGTTCCCACTCTGGCACGCAAAGGGTAACAGTGCACTTGTCAAATACATGGCTAACCCTTTGAGTGCCATGGACCAAGTGTGGCACCCAAAGGATTATCAGGGGGAATGCCTGCCTTCTCTCCCCGCCCGCTGTTGTGACTGACAGTGCGAACCGTGTAACCCTTAGAGTGCCAGAGGAGAAGGCAATGCACTGTGTCCTGCTCTGGCACTCAAAGGGTAAAAGTGTAGCAGTAACAGACCTGGTTAACCCTTTAAGTGCCATGAAGCAAGTGTGGCACTCAAAGGATGCTGTAGTACAATGCCGCCCCGGTTTTTTACCCGAATGCCTTACAGCCATAAGGAAACTGGACAGTGTGTAGCCAGGTGGGAAAAGATGCCTGCTTTGTGAAAAAGGTGCCATCAACAACTGCTATTGCCCATAGCAGGCTGATGTCCAGTGAGCGCATTGATATGTAGGCTTCTCACTATTGCGGTACTTACCCACTCCTCTTCAGTGACTTCGACACCCCCTCCTGCATAGAAACAGGACAAATTCGTGCATGGACACAAGAACGCGCTTTTCAGGGTATGTGCAGACATGGCCGACACAGTTTTAACTGGAGCAGATTTTATTTCAAAATTATGGATCAAGCAGACTGCTCTCACCACTTCCAAAGGTAACAGTCTACATAACTTTACTATAGAAACTGAATTAAAGTTTGGAAAAATGAAGTATTACTATCCCTTTAAAGAGGAACGTTAAGCTATTACTAAGTCGCTATGCATTCATTAAGCACACGACCACTAACTTGGAAATCCATGTTTTACCTTTTAAAAAGCACAGATACTAAGGAAATCCTTGCCATTTGGAGACTGATGGGCAGGTTAATGCGGTGTGCGCACCTGCGCCGTCAGTCCCTTGCAGTTACTATGTGGAACCCTGCAATGTTACTCAATGGAGACCAGGACTGATGGCACAGACGTGCAGACAAAATGTCTGCGCTGTAGCCTGGCTTCCGGTCTCCAAACGGCAAAGATTTCTTTAGAATCTGTGATTTTTTCAAGGTAAGATGTGGATTTACAAGCTAGTCGCCATGCGCTTAATGAAGGTATGGCGTCTTAGTAATAGCTGAAAGCTCTGCTTTAAAACCCAACTGAAATCAATATAAATTTTTATTTGCCCCATGGTGTATGTATGTATATATATTTTTATTTATTTTGCACCAACGTGTGTATTTAGCACTTCACAGTTTACATTTATTATAGAAGGGGGTACAATAAATGCAGTAATTAAGTGGTTATGTAGACAATCATAATGGGAACACCAGGGGAGTATACATTAGGATATAAGTAAGTATAATCTAAGTCGTGGTGCAGGTGAATTGGCCCAGAATTGTTTAATTAAGTAATATTTACATTTCCAACATCATTAATAGAGATACACAAAGTGATTCTCTAAATGTGGCATTCATAGAAAACATACTGTTTCACAAAACCCCAAACATGTTTGTCTTTTTAAATCAGGTTTCAGGAAAAGTGGCCACATCAAGTATAGAGAAAAACAGGTTTGTTTGTTTTGTTTATTTTCAGACGTCAGTCACAGCAAGTTCCTGTCCTGACCACTTGACTGAACAAGGTCTTCAGGCAGGCCCGCTAGACATCTCTGTTCTTCTCAGTTCTTCTCGAATACCAGTTTGTAAAGATCCAGAATTTTCTACAGGCCCTCAGAATCGACCAACTAGTTGAATCACTGAGGTTTTGCTCATCTCTAGTACTTAATATATATTTCACATTTCCATGCTTCTATTTCATTAACAGCTATAGTCTACATTCTGACTGATGCTGCAATTAAATAAAAGTACAGTGAAAATATACACTCCAGTGTCTAAGCAATGATTGTGACAGAAAAGTCCCATTTACACTGGGTGTCAATCTGAGTATCTTCTCATGCATTTTGCTATGAGTGTACATTTAATATTCAGGTTATTTGCTTAAATATTTTTCCAGCCTTTGCATGTTAGCAGAAATGCAACTATAGGAAAGTTTTTTTTCACCCTTTCCCTTGTAGATTTATTACTGGCAGTAAGTGCCTGAGGGTCTAGACCCCTGGCAATAAGGTTGATGTACTTTGAGGGACTAAAACAATGCAGTGTCAAATCAGCTGTACCATAGACGTTAACTCTTTCAGTGCCAGAGGGGTACACAACACATTGCAAAGCAATGCATTGTATACCCATCAGGCACTGAAAGGGTTAAATAATAATATCCATTGAATTAAATGGGGATTCTAACCCACTGAATGCTAGAAAGGTCCCCAATGCATTACTTTAGAGTGGTTGTAAACTTCACTTACAATCAAGGGGATAAATGCCAATTTAAATCAATAGAAAAAGGGGATATTTTTAATGTGTCCCTTTTGGTGGAGTTGGTTTCCTCTAGACGTGCTCTTCTCAGAACAACAGCCTCATTATATAAGGCACAGTACTCTTTTGACTCCAATAAGACTGATACACAGAAAACAGTGGCAATAGAACCAGCATACAATCAGAACAACATAGAAAAATACTACACTAATTATCTAACAAATATACAGCATCTTTAAGCAATTGTGTTTTACTCTGCATGAAGCCCTAGCAGTTTTGTTTCAAAATAACATTTTCAAGCAGTTTTGTACTCTGTATGCAGACCTACAAATATAAATAATTTGAATGAATAAAGTGATAACCAACAATTTATTTTTGGGCTGCTGTCATTTGGCTGTGTTTTGTACATACATTTATCACATCTGGGTTCCCATCTATTTCTGATGTGCTGTTGCCAGGTTAAACCCTTTGAGTGCCAGAGGGGTACGCAATGCATTGCAAAGCAATGTGTTGCGTATCCCTCTGGCATTCAGAGGGTTAAAACCTGAGATTCACTGTCTTTGATCATCTTTGTTTCCCTGTTCCTGCCACAATGCTTCTATAACTTTGCAGCTGTCTTTGCACTAGTCTTTTTGCCCCAGCCTGTTTGACCTTGTCTACATCATCCTAAACTCTGCCTGTTATCTGACCAAATTAATACAGTCAGGATAATGGCCAGGATGGCTGTCTGGATGTAACACTAGAGTTGGTAACAGCGGAAGCTGAACAAATCAGTGTACTTTCTTCTGCATTGTGGGCCCTACTGTATATAGCCCCTACACAAGAAACATTTAGTGTGGAGTGCAGGTCTTTAGCCAAGGCAGAAGTCAATATATTTTTTAATAGTTAAGCCCCCGTATAAGAACTGGAACAATCTGATGGAAGAGCCCCCTCTAGACAGAAGGTACTGCACAGCAACTGCGCAATTTCATTATAGAAGATGAAGACACTGGCAGACTAAAACAGTATTCTCTGCAGGCAGCTCTGTAGGAATTGATTGAAAATGCTCAAAATCATCTAGAATTCAAGATAATTACAGCAGACAGAACATGGCTTTCATTATGGCTTAGGAAATATGTAACTTAAAGGTATAGTAATGTTTCACAAAAACAGCAGCTCCAATTAATCTTTACAGTATTTGAGCCATGGAGAGTGTTATTTCAAAACTGCCAGAGTTGTGGTTCAAGAGTAATTGAATGATAAAGTTTCCCCCTCCCGCCCCTTTTACCTAGTGTAACCCATCTCTTCTCAGATGTGGAATGCAGTCCATAGACCAGACAGATAACAGAAGGGGACAATCTTCTTCCAATGAGAACAATCAAAACCCTACCCCCCTTGACAGGTTTTTCAGCTTTTTCCCTTATCTTAATTGAAGATTGTCCCTCTCTGCAGTCTACCTGGGCACCTCCCTTCTGCTCTGGCTGAACAGTGTTACATCAGTAAAAGCGGCAGGAGGGGGATACTTTGTCATTGAATTACTCTTGAACTACAACTCTGACAGAATTGAAATAACACTCTCCAAGGCCCAAATACTATGATGATTAATTAGAGCTGCTTTTATTATGAAACATTACTATCCCTTTAAAAGAGAGCACAGACTTAATCTGATGACCCAGAAAGTTGCAACTAGTTCCCTGACTATTTCAGCAACCAAGCCTAAACACTCTTTATCTACACTTTTTATTACTAGCAACATCCATAGACAGGATGAAGATACAAAACATATTTAAATGGACACCTATCAATTTAGCACTAATTATAATGCATAATTTAATTTTCAGCTACAATTTTAGTATTTGTAAACATTAATATTTATCATGTCATTTGAGAATAGTTGATTTGATAAGTAATAGCAAAATAACCAACACATTTGTGGTATTTTTGCAATATTTATGAGTTTTGATTGTATTGCAAATAATATGTGGTTATTAAAATAAATAACAGTTTAATTTTATCATTCATTTATAGAAAACTAGTTGAAGAGCCCGTGTACAAGGGCCACAATGCCACCCAGCAACAGCCGTGGTGCAGTCATGCACAGTAGAGACTGCCCGGGGCACAAATTCAGACCGTAGTCCTCTCTGTTCACTAACTATGGTCTGAATTCGGAGCCCCGCTCCGTTATTAGCCGCGGCACAGGCAGTCTATAGTGCGCATGGCTGCAGCATGCGCAGCCATCTCTTCTGTGCATGACGGCTTCTGACAAACACACATTTAGCAAATTATTATATAGGATAAGCTATATATAAGGGTCTCCTTGATCTCATAATAGGAAATACCAATACCAAAACTGTAATCAGTCACATTATTAATAAAAATAACTTAGGGTTCATTGTTCTGAAATGCATTTTTTTTTTACATTTTATTCATTATTCATAATAAAAATGTAATTTACATATAATTTAATTTACATTACAGAGTACACAGCTGCTTAGAAAAGCATGTTTACCGATATTTGCATTGAGAATGACATGTTTGGGTTATGGTACTAAATTCTTGCTAATCAGCAACTTGTTTAGCCATTATTGCTTACTTTGTTACATATTAAACAAATATTCTAAAACTATAATAATTGGAAACATTTACACTGCTTGCTTAATTTCCTTTTTTTAACTGACTGCATGCAACATTCATCTCTTCCTGAAGAGGATGCATTTTCTCAAAGTGCCACCAAAAGTTTCACCAGCACAATTATAAAAACCATTTAAGAACACGAAAATGACGAGTTGCATTCTAGTGTTAATAATGGCTTAATGGAAGAAGGTGTAGCAGCTCAACCAATTTCTGCATCTGACAGTGACACAAACAAGCACTAAAACACCTCTTGTGAAAGTAGTAATGAATGTTGTGAAAGTAAAAGTAAACATATATTGTTTGAGACCTAATAATGATAATTATATAGATGTAGAATATACCCCCAGCATCCTCCTCTTCTTCAGGTACAGATGAACTTTTGAAACTGAGAGTGATGATGACATGGCCAGAACGTTAACTGAAAGGCAAAGGCTCAGTCTTCCACCACTGAACAGGAGCACTGTGCCTATAAAAACTGATTGAGATAACAATTGGAAAGTCTGACCGTGGACAAGCAAAGATGTTCAAAAATACACAGTCATCTTGTCAGTCATCATTAGGGATGGGCAAAAAGTACCGGTTTTGCTCTTTTTTCACCTAGAACATTGATTGAAATAAATGCGAACATTGACTTTACACAAAACTCATAGCAAATAGTATTTTATTTCCCAAAGGCATAGTATAAATAGTGCATGAGAGTGCCGGTGTTGGTGGAGTGTGGGGAAACAATCAGTTGAACAGGGATTTTTTTGGGGGGGATTGTTGACTGGGATTGGGTAGGCAGTTAATAAAAAAATAAATACAATTAAAAATACATGGTATAAAAGAGGTCGGAGGAGGGCGCCTGTGCTAGTGGGTGGGGTCTGGGAAGAATCAGTTGAACAGAGATTTTTTTTTTAGGGGTGTTGACTGGTATTTGGGAGACAGTTAAAAAAAAAACATAATTAAAAATGTTGTAAAATAAGAAATTGGTAAGTAACGTCACGGAGACAGGGACCCCCTGATATAAGCTGCAACTGGTGCAGACTCACACTTGATGGCATATAGCATTTTGGAGGATGATTTGTAGGACTTGTTGTCCTAGATTTGTAGGACATAGACTTATTAGAGGCACAAGCACTGAGGAAACATTGATTTGTTGTAGGACTTAGACTTGTGTTAGACAAGCCCTGAGGAAAAGTTGATATGTAGGACTTAAATTTGTGTTAGGCCCAAACCCTGAGTAAACATTGATGTTTAGGACTTAGACTTGTGTTTGGCACAATCCCTGAGGAATGATTGATTTGTAGGACTTAAGTTTGCTAGAAATAAGACACCCACCCCAATTTTTTTTTTATGGGCCCCTTTTATTTTATTTATTTATTTTTAAAGAACAAGCCCTGTGGAAAAAACATACGCTACTGGCCTAGTGCCAGCAGGTCATGTTGTGGTGGCCAGTGGCCACTGGTCATTGTTAAATGTCCCAGTGTCATTGAGAAATTTGTGACTGCTGTTCTTACTGCTGCTGTTGCTGAGTTGTTGAAGCAACAGGATGATTAGGCAGCTCAAAGGGAATGGGATCAACAATAGCAGTAACATGGGTGATGGATGATTAAGGTTCCACTTGCCACTATTAGCTCCAATGATATGCCTGACCTGAGGCAGTAGTAGCACTGCAACTAGCTCAACCCACTTCAGGTATTTGTGGAGAAAAGTATTATTGCTGCTAGGAAACAATTCTGCCTTCTACAAGATCATGTTCCATCTGGACAATGTCGTGGAGGTAATGGGACTCCCAAAGTCAGGGGAATGTTGCAGGCTCTCTTGACCTCTAGTCTGGCCACTCTGCAGTACTTCCACTACCACCTCAGCATCTGTAGAAGGCTCTACTGTGGTGACACTGTGGTTATGCCGTTGGTGATAGCTGAACTGTGCCTGCCCCAAGAGAAAAATAGTTCCACACTCATGACTTCAGGGGATAGGGATAGGGAAAGGTGAAGAGGAATAGCCTCTTTCTTCTTCTCCTCCACATTACTCTTCACTGTCTGTGATGTTGCTGCTGTTGCTGCTACTGCCTCAGAATCAGCACTGCAACTAGGACCAGGAGTATTGCTGCTGATGGCAAGCGGAACCTGCCCTAGTCCCGTATCACTTGTTGACCCTATTCCCACTGTGTCCATGGTGATCTGTGGCACAGTAGCCTGCTCCTCAGCATCCTGCTGCCCTTGCAACTCAGCAGCAGCAAGAATTAGAGCAGTTGCAAATTCCTCAAATTCCAAATGCTCACTGTTGGTTGGAGGAGGTGAGGAGCAATGTGACAGAGGGTGCCCTAAAGTCACATTTGCCGTTACTTGGTGATGAGAATAAAGCAGACTGGTAGCAGTAGCAGCAGACACAGGCAGCAGTCCTGTGCTCCTGGTGGTGGTATTATTGTGGAGGTGACAATTCTGCTTTCTTCAGGATCATGTTCCACATGGACAATGTCGTGGGGGGAAGGGGACTCCCAGAGTCAGGAAAATGGTGTGGGCTCCCTTGGCCGCTAGTCTGGACGCTCTCAATTGCTTCCCCTACCACTCTCCTAACACTAGTCCCACTGTCTGCTTCACCATCACTGTTACTACTACTTACACCAACCACATCACTTTAAGCTCCTGAGTCTTCCTCCTCACAGTCACTATTAATATGAGGATATTGATTACCCCATCCTTTACTCCTAACGCTAAGAAGCAGCTGGACCTTAGTAGTAGTAGTAGCACTTGTTGTACTGCTTGGGGATTGCAAGTGAACTTAAGGTCTCCTGCTGTCATCTTCCCCTTCCCCCTCCTGAATATTACAAGAAACACTAGCAGCAGCTTCTGCACTTGTGGGAGTAGGCTCAGCACTGGCAGTAGGCACAGCACTGCTGGCACCAGGGGCAGCACATCTGACAGGAGGCACAGCACTGGTGGATGAAGGGGCAGTACTGACAGCAGTCACAGCACTGGTGGTGGCACTGGAAGCAGGGGCAGCACATCTTACAGCTGGCACAGCACTGGTGGTGGCACTGGCAGCAGGGGCAGCACATCTTACAGCTGGCACAGCACTGGTGGCAGCAGAGGCAGTACTGGCAGCAGGCACAGCACTGGTGGTGGCACTGGCAGCAGGGGCAGCAAGTCTGACAGTAGGCACAGCACATCTTACAGTAGGATCAGTACGTCTGGCAGCTGGGACAGCATGTCTGTTAACAAGCACAGGCAGCTGACATTTCATGTTCTCACTACTACTACCACCCTTTTGTTCCTCCCTTGACATTAATTTCCCCAAAAACCCTAGGGGTGATTTAGGGGGACTGGACAGCATTGCTTCTGTGCTGCTCAGTTCCTCCTCCTCCTCAGACTCAGTGGACACATAATAGTCCTTCCAGTTCCTCCATTTATTATTTTTAAACCTGCTCTTAGTGATATCAGTCACTATGACTATGAGTAGGCATGGGTGAAAGTTGTTGCCGTGTTCCCGCAAGAAATCCCACAAAAACCACGTTATTGTTTGTTTTTTTTGCTGGAAAATCCACCTTTAAACCCTTGATTAAAATCTTTGCAATTTTCGCTCGTTGTCCAAAATTCCCCGCCAATTTTTCAGTGGTTAGATAGTTTCCATTCATTGATTTACGTGGTTTTCGCCTTTTTGCTATAAAAACATGACGTATTTGCAGAAGTGAAACACAATAGAAGCAGCTGCAGAGCAAGGGAGATGTGCTGTGCTGTTCTGCTGTGAATTTTTGTTAAACTGAGGCAGGAGAGGATCATAGTGACTGCTATCACTATGAAAATTAAAGAATGAACTGGAAGGACCCTTATTATGAGTCCACTGAGTCTGAGGAGGAGGAGGAGGAAGTGAGCAGTACTGAACTAGTGCTGTCCAGTCCCTCTAAATCACCCCTAGGGATCTTGGGGAAATGAATGGCAAGGAAGGAAAAGAAGGGTAGTACTAGTGAGATCAGGACAGGTCAGTTGCCTGTGCCTGTTGCAAGAAGTGCTGCCCCTACTGTCAGTGCCACCATCGCTGTACTTGCATCCACCATTGCTGTACCTACTGCCAGACATGCTGCCCATGCTGCCACTAGTGCTGTACCTGCTGCCAGACATGCTGCCCATGCTACTGCTACCACCATTGCTGTGCCTGCTGTCAGACGTGCTACCCTTGCTGCCCCCAGTGCTGTGCCTGCTGCCAGTGCTGAACCTGCTGCCACCAATATTTTGCCTGCTGCTAGTGTGTCTTGTAGAAGATGATGCCAAGTGTGACAGCAAGGGACCCTAAGTCACACTTGCTATTCCCAGGCAGTCCCACCAGTGCTAGTACTACTACTACTAAGAAGGTCCAGCAACTTGTTAGCGTTAGGAGTGAAGGAGGGGGTAAAATCAACAATATCCTCATATTAACAGTGACTGGGAGGAGGAAGAATCTGAAGCTGAACTTGATGTGGTTGGTGTTAATAGTAGCAGTAATGGTGAAGCAGCCGGAGTGGTACGGGAAACAATTCAGAGCATCCAGACTAGTAGTCAAGGGAGCTCATACCATTCCTCTGGCCCTGGGAATCCTCCCCTTCCCTTCACTAAAGTGTCCAAGTGCCAGTCTGCCTTCTTTAGGTCAAAAAGAAATGCCAAGTGTGACATTAGGGGACCCTCTGACACATTGCTCGTCACCTCCTCCAAGCAGCAGTGAGATGTCTGTAATAGAGCAGCAGCAGCATGGTAGTGATGATGATGCTGGAGAAGTTGGGATGGAAGAGACACTGAGAAGGAATGGGAGACAGGGATGAGGATGGGCATCACCACCACCACTAGCAGTGAGATTTTGGAATTAGAGGAAATTGCAACTGCTCTAATTCCTTCTGATGCTGTGTTGCAAGGGCAGCAGGATGCTGAGGAGCAAGCTAGTGTGCCACAGACCACCATGGACACAGTGGGAATGGGATCAACAGGATCCACTTGACAGTGTCAGCAATACTCCTGGTCCTAGTTGCAGAACTTGCAGTGCTGAATCTGAGGCAGTAGCAGCAACAGCAGCAACATTATCCACTGCCACAGACAGTGAAGGGGAATCTGGAGGACAAGAAGAAAGAGGCCATTTCTCTCCACCTGTTCCCTCTCCTCTGAAGTCATGAGTGTGGGACTATTTTTCTCTTGGGGCAGGCACAGTGCAGTCATCACCAATGGCAATGTGCACAATTTATGACAAGTCAGTGATAAGAGGAAAGGAGGGAAAGCATCATTGCACAAGCGTCCTGATATCACACATGAAACACAGACACCATGACATTTATGTCAAACATATTAAAGCGAAACACCCATTACAGAAATCAAGCACCGCTGTTGCTGTACCCCCTGACTTAGAATGTGGCAGTTTGTCTCTACCCATTGCACACTGTGTGGTGCACTGACCACACATGGTAGTGCGGTGGAGGAAAATTGCAAGCTGGGCATCAAGTGGCATCTGAGGAGATTCCATCTCGCAGAATATGCTAAGATGCTGGCAGGGAGGGTTCTTCATTACTATTAAACTGTCAGCAAGTTGTCATGTCTCCTTAGCAGGGTCTGGACAAGGGGTATAGTAACAGCAGCAGTACTTGGTTTTGGGTGTCATAGTGTTTGGATACAGTTGTGCCCCCAGATGTTATTTACCACACATTGCAGTTGCTAATGAGAGGCACAGTTCCTGCTCTCAAGGGAAAAATTCTATTCTAATATCAACACACCCCTAATTTTGAAGGAGGGGCAGGTGGAGAAGAATTATTGGCCAACTTCTTCTTTTTTCCACATACACTGGGGGCTATTTATTGTGCTGCTACTGCCTCGGGCGCATCACTGGAGCTAGTCGTGGCAAGTGGAACCTTCATCATCCATCACCCATGATACTGTTATTGTTGATCCCATTCCCTTTCAGCTGCCTAATCATCCTCCTGCTTAGACATCTCAGCAGCAGCAAGAACAGCAGCTGCAAATTCCGCAATTATGGACTCAGGCTCAGGAGGAGGACATTTGATAATGGCCAGTGGCCACTGGTCAACATGGCCTGCTGGCACTAGGTCCGGTCTGGGGGCTTGTGCTTTAAATAAAAACAATTAAAAAAAAACATAGACCAACAAAAAAAAAACAATTTTGGGGGTTTCTTTCTAATAAGCCTATGTCCTACAAATCAATGTTTCCTTAGGGCTTGGGCCTCTAATAAATCATCCTCTCCAAAATAATCTGTCAAGTAAATCTTCCCATGTGGCAGCTTATGTCAGGAAGTTCCTGTCTCTATCACTTTACATACAAATTTCTTATTTTATTTATTTATTTTGTTATTAACTGTCCCCCCAATACCAGTCTAGATCCCCCTAAACCAATTTCCCTGTTCAACTGATTAATTCCCCAGACTCCACCCACTAACACAGGTACCCTCCTCAGACCCCTTTTATACCACGTCTCATGGGGTTTAGGATTTATTTTTTATTAACTGCCTCCCAAGCCCAATAAACAACCCCCCGAAAAATCATCCCCTGTTCAACTGAGTCTTTCCTCACATCCCACCAACACAGGCACCCTCATGCCTCTTTTATACTATGCCTTTGGTAAATAAAATAATATTTGCTAGGTGTTGTGTGTAACTTTTTTTTTTTTGCAGGAAATTATTTGCAAAACGGGAAGTGCCATTATTCTCCGATTTCAGTCGGAGTCGAAAATTTTTGCCCATCCCTACTATGAGCCTCTCCTGCCTCAATTTTGCCTCAGGATCACAGCAGGACAGCACAGCACATCTACCTCGCCCTGTTGCTGCTTCTATTGTGTTTCACTTCCTTGAATACGTCACGTTTATATAGCGAAAAGGCGAAAACCACGTAAATCAATGGGCGGAAGCTTTGTAACCATCGAAAAAATGGTGGAAAATTTTGGACAATGGGTGAAAAATGAGAAGATTTTAACCCTTTGAGTGCCAGAGGGGTACGCAACTTATTGCAAAGCAAAACATTGCGTACTCCTCTGGCAATCAAAGGGTTAATCACAGGTTTTAAAGTTAATTTTCTCACAAAAAAGTGGACAACAACGTGTTTTTTGGAGATTTCTTACAGGAACATGACAGAGCTTTCGCCCACCCCTAGTTTCGAGATCGGTTGTGAAGAAAGGTAATAGCAAAAAGGAAAAGGATGAAGCGAGTGTGGGGGTTGAATATGACTTTCTCAAACAGAGTGAGATATAGGAGGGGAAGGGTATGGTATGTTTCAGTCTTGAACCAATTTTGGACCTGAGAAATAGACCACTGCAGTATATGAGATTGTACAAGCCTTAACTTTAAAAGAACACGTGAAATGAAAGTATTGTTGTGTGACAGAGGATACAGTGTGTCAACAGATTTACTCTTCCAAAGTAGAACTATTTCTTATTTAGACCAAGTCAGGATTTCCCAATATAGATTTTAGTGTAGAGGGAAAGGGGGCTAGTTGTAGTTGCAAGGTGTGTTAGTGAGATCACAGTTGAAGCATTGAACCAAGCCTCTCTTCCAGGAATAAAACCATTTTGATCTGGGTGAACACATTTTGAGAGTAAGTGTCTGAGACAAGTAGCTAGAAGTTTTGCTAATATTTTTGTCTATATTAAGTAATGAGATAGGCCGTAGTTGCAACAAAAGGAGGGGTCTTTATTAGGTTTTGGTAACACAACTACATGAACTTCCAATGCCTGTGATGGGAATTGTTGTGATAGGACTGCATTAAATGCCTCCCTCATATGAGGAGGTTGAACTTCCAGAAATGTATGATAATAGAGGAGCAGAAAATCATTGAGGCCAGGGCTCTTTTCTAGGGCCATAAACTTGACAGCTCTAGAAATTTCATATACTGAAATAGCAGAGTCCCGGATTAATTTATCCTGTGCATTAAGAGTAGGTACCCTAGCCTTAAAGAGGAAATTATGTAGCCTGCTCCTCCATTCCTCCGATGGTGAGGACGAGTCTCTGCTTAAGTTGTAGAGATTATTGTAGAAGTTCTGAAGCTCCTCCACTATGTTCAGGAAAGTGTTATGAGAGGCACCCAATGCAGTCCTAATCAGAGGAATGGAAGTAGATCAACTACGCTTTTTAATGCAAAATGTTTACCACATTTATAATATGATACATATTGATGATACTTCAAGTACATATGTAATTTAACTATGTCTTGAGCAAGTCATTTAAATCTTCCTTGAGTTAAGCTAACTCTAAATGATTCTCTCTAGAAAGGGATTTTTTACATTTGGTTTCAAGAGTACGGATTTTGGAAAAAAGTAGGTTAATTTGTTTCCATTTCTCCCTTTTCTTTACTGCCCCTAATTTAATGAACGAACCTCTCATGACACTTTTATGGGCTTCCCACAAAACTGGTTGGGAAATGTCCAAAGTCCAGTTAAAAGAGAAGTATTCCTGCATACTGTGGCGAAGAGATGTAAGGTCTACAGAGTTGTTTAGGAGAGTCTCAAGTCTCCACACCATTGGTGAATCTCTTTTAAAATAATTGTTAGTCAGCATAACAGCAGACTTAGGGCTCGATCCAAATGTTTGCTCTAAAATTAGCGGTAGGGCAAAATGGATACCGACCAACAAAAGAAAAGTTGGTATTCAAATGTCCTACCAGCTAAAAGCACAACGAACATTAGGCCACAGAAAAGTTCTTGTGGCCAAACGTCCATTTTGTGCGTTAAGTTCCCAAAACTCCACTAAATAGAGACAATTTTGGGAACTTCAAAGGAAAAAAAGCTGACGTACTGTCAAGTACCGTTCGTTATCTAATCTGTGTTAAACTTACCTGTCATCCACTGTTCTTCTCCTTCAGTCGTTTTCTCCAGCTTTCTCTTCAGTCTTCTCTTCAGCCTTCTTTCATCTCTACAGTCTTTTCTTCTTTCTTCTTGCTGTAAAACAAAATAAAAGTATTAATACAATGCAGAATATAATAATATATAGTTTAACCCCTTGAATGCCAGAGGGCTACGCAATGTATTGCAAAGCAATGCGTTGAGTACCTCTCTGACACTCAAAAGGATAAAAGATGTATTATTGTGCCATGAATATGCCTCCATTTAATGCCCATCTTGTTAAAAATGCCATAAATAAATACATAGCTTGTATTGTTTATGTCTCCACTGCTGTGTACGGCAGCGGAAGCTGCGGCAGTGGAGACAGTGATGAGCGGCACAGTCCTCAGTCCTTTCCTACACGTTCCAATGCCAGTTCCGCACTGAAAGAATTAGTACTTAGCCTGACTTTATATATGGGCAGTCTCACTTCCAATTCCCTCCCAGCCATTGGCTTGGATTTGCTTACTCACATCCCAGCCAATCAGTTTAAAGAACAGCCGCTCAAATCTGATTGGCTGGGATGTTTGTAAGCACATCCCAGCTAATGGCGGTGAGGAAAATGGAAGTAAAACTGCATATATAAAGGCAGGCCCAGTACCAATTCCCTCAGTGCGGAATGGGCATCGGTCCGTGCAGGAAAGGACTGAGGACTGTGCCGCTCATCAATGTCTGTGCCCCCGCCGGTTCCGCAGCCGCACATGGTGGCGGAGACATAAACAATACAAACTATGTATTTTATTTATTTATTTATGACATTTTGAACTAGTTGGGTATTAAATGGAGGCATATTCAGAGCATAATAGAGGCACATTCACTGCACAATAATACATTTTTTAAACCTTTTGAGTGCCAGAGAGGTATGAAAAGCATTGCTTTGCAATGCGTTGCTTACCCCTCTGGCACTCAAGGGGTTAAACTATGTATTAATATATTCTGCAGTGTATTAATACTTCTATTTTGTTTTACAGCAAGAATAAAGAAGAAAAGATTGTAGAGAAGAAAGAAGACTGAAGCAAAGGCTGAAGAGAAAGAAGGGCAGAAGAAGACAGCATGCTGAGGACTCCGCCGGACATCAAGATTAATGGTAAGTGTTTTTTAATGGGATGTTGTTTTTTAACTTAATTGGGTTAACCCTATGAATGCCGGTGGGGACTCAAGTCACATAAAAACTGGGTCTTAACTTTCCTGCGATAACTTGAGTCCCTAATCAGATCTTCATGGCTAACACAGACATTTGAATTCCAAATTAAGGTGTTTTCATCATTTGTTATGGATGAAAACACCTCTTCACTTTATCACACAATGTTTTGGGTTTTTTTGCCGGTATTTTTTCACAGCACAGGCATTTGAATACCTTATTGTGCTTGAAAAAATGCCGTTGGCTGTCTAACATTTGCATTGAACCCTTACAGAGAGAATGTATACTTTTGGATTATTTTTATGCAGGTTTTGACTTCTTTCTAAGAATTTAGTAAGGGTGAGATTGTAGTACATATTAGAACAACTGTGCAACTTTATTGTTAACAACATTGCACACCTCCTATGATCATTAAAGGGTTAAGTAGGCTCATGTACTCTACCTGCTTCATTTTGATAAAAGTTCCAGATACTGTCATGTCAGCCTCCATGGGCATGAGTTCCAGGACGGATTGAAGATGTTATTGCCTACATAAAGTCACAAGGGAAAAATTTGTAGGATTTTCTGTTCATATTAAGGTATGTGGGGGGTTTTATTGGGAGTTGTTACTTTTCTTTTAAAGCAAATACCTATGCAAAATTCCCATGCACTTGTCCTCAATTCTAAGTTATTATTTTCATAACTGTAATTATTGTGCTTTTATATTCCTTTTTATACACCACTTACATTAACAATATTCTATTACCAGCCACATTATTTCCTTACAATGTGATCTTCACCTATTCTCCGGTGATATCTATCTATGACACAGTGCACATTTTCCTGGATGTTCACTATATAATTGTGCAGAAAAACTCAGTAATAGGGCCAGCAGCAATCAATGGAATGTGAATGCAGTTAATTAACCCTTTGAACATGAGAGGCATGGCCAATGCATTGCTCTTTCATAAAATTATGTAACCTCTTTGCTACTAAGGACATGACCATCCATGTCCTCAGCAACTAAAACTGCTAAGGACGTGGACAGCCACATCATCTGCAGGTCAACAGTAAAGTTATTACTACCAAGAACTGAGGCTTACATTGTGAGAAGTCTTCAGTTCCCCATAAGTCCTCTTGTATTCCTGGAATCCCAGTATTTATATTATGTCATCATGAATGAGCATGATGATGTAATTTATGCAACCAGAATGCACTAGACCACAAGGTGCTAATTTTTAACTCTACAGAGCAGGGGAGAAGCTCTTTAAGAGCCTAGGTCCAAGCTTCCCCAGCTTCCCCATGTTCCACATAGACTCAGTGATCTACCATTTGAAAATGACACATTGTATTGTATTGTACATTACAATGTCAGGTGATGTTGAGATGACCCAACACTTTAATACAGTGTAGGAGGGGTGGGGGGAGCTCTTATAAAGCTCAGATCTCAGCCCCACTAGCACATACATATCTGGGACTAGCGTTGATTGAAAGAGGAGAGTACCCTCCTTCAATGTGTACATACTGTGTAATCACAGATCACCCAATATAAAACACATGGATTGAGTTACAATTCAGAAATGTTAGGGGAAGTCTTAAAGAGGCCCTATACCACCTTCTCTTCTCTCAAAAAATATACTCATATTACTTCAAGTGATCTCTTTAATCCTTTGATTGCCAGGGGTAGACAATGCAGAGACTGACAGCACCCGGTTTCTTGGGTGGAAAGTTTAATATTGTCAACATAAACCCCAAGGTGATGATTATGCTGGTCAAACAGCCATTCAAGGTGTTATCCAAGTCATCCCCCTCTTTCAAAACACATTCATACAGGAGAAGGACTATGGTGACTGGACAATGCCTTCATTGTGGTTCAGCTGTGGCTCAACTGGTTCTGGCTATTTAACCTTGTGTTTGACAGTGTTACTCATGGCTAGTAGCCTCATGAAGGTCCCTTTTGCAGTTGACATCATTCACAAACAACACATCCCAGTATCAGAGTGTCACGATTCTGTTCTCTGCTCAGCCTGGTGCAGTACCTCACAGTGCCACTACCTGTCTGTGGTGCTGTTGTAGGCTGCTGCACTCAGACTAAAGAGACCTGATTCTGTTCCCAGCAGACCCTACCTTGCAATCACCTCCTCGCTATATAGTTCAGTCTCTCCCCTTCCTCTGGGCCAAATTATACAGTTTAAACTGATCAGTTCAGATCAGTCCCAGTTTAGTTTCTTTTCCTATGACCCTGGGCCCTGAGTTCCATGAGCCGGCTGTACCCCTGAGTTCCTGAGCTGGCTGTACCCCTGAGTTCCTGAGCCAGCTGCCCTCCTGTTCCTGAGATGGCCGCACCCCTTGCTTCTGAGCTAGCTTTATCCCCGTGCCCAGAGGCCCAGTTTCCCAGTGACCAGAGGCCCAGTTTCCCCATGCCCAGAGGCCCTGCTCTTTTATGTTTCATTGAATGTTTTGTTGTGCATTACTATTGCATGTTCATTGTATGCATATATATATAATTCATTTATGTTCCCTCTAATTTTGTGTGTGTGCTGGTTTTCTTGCTCTCTAGGTTCCACTTTATTTATTTACCTTTGCTGCTTTGGTCAGCACCCCTTCCTGACCAGCAGCCCATGACACAGAGTCTCAAACAGCTCTTCAGCTTTATTCTGATTGTTCTGTTTGCCAACCCGTCTCTTTCAAGAGAGTAATTAGTTTTCATACAATGCTTCCACTCTCTCCTGGCTGGTGTATCAGTGTCTCTTGAATTTGCCTAGTGATCCTCCTCTGCCCTACAGATTATATTTCTGTCTTGATGGTCAACGTGGCAGTTTAAGTTCAGATTTTGGTAATTACACCCAAATAAAAAATACACATAAAATATCTGGAGTGCAACCAATTTTAACCAAAATGACTAAAAGCAAAATGATAGAATATTGATGCATATCTATATTTACTTATTATTAACCCTTTATACTGCTGCATATTGCCTGCAACTTTGAGCATTCTGAATTTTGAGAGAAAATCCCACAAAGTCATGTTAGATTCTATAGAGCAGGTGCTATAGGAATGGCTTGTACCTTGCTTCTTGAATACTGGTTTTGTGTTACTGATAATGGCTCCAACACACTTGCTGCCTTGAGAATAGGTGACATGATGTATGTACCCTGTTTGCTTATGTCCTAAATTTAGATTTGATTAGATTCCTCTCAGAATCTGGAACCCTCAGAGAGATGCTGAATACTGCAGGCAAAACCTGTGCCCATTTTAGCCACTCTTACAATGCTCGCAATGCATTATATTCTACACAACAGCATAGCAACTTGCCCCATCACAGCTGAAAATGGAGTTCCCTACCAGGTTGAATTCCACAATATACATGTTAGAGCATTTGTAAGAGCAGATTAAGACCATCAGCAAGTATATACCGCAAAACAGGAAGGCTTTGGATAGAGCATCTTTGTCACCTCGGCATTGGCAATTAAAATATGACCTGTCTGAGCTACTGAATAGGGAGGAGTGAAAACTTTCTCCTCAAACCAAAATCTGTGAAAAATGGTACTTTCCGCTTTGCAAATAATTTCCATAGAAAAGCAACGTTTTTCCACTTTTTTGGCCTATCTCATTGCATTGAAATCAATTGGAAGAAAACATCTTCCCCACCACATAAAAGGTTTCTCTATTTTTCTACAGACATATAAAAGAGTGTCAGGCTCTCACAGCAGCCATTCTGTGTTTGGAGAGGAGAAAGCAGCACGTTTTTGAGCTCGAGAAGGGGGACTGAAGCTTAGTTTAGGGAGTCTTTTAGGTGGGTAATTTGTTCACTGTATTAGTGGAGTCTGGGGACACTCTGGGGGAGAAGAATGGAGGCTCTTGGGGAGAAGAAGGGAGGAAGGAGGTGACACCAAATACCCCAAAATTCAGTGCGACTGACACAGGCAGCTGGGATCTAATTTGCTTGCTTATCTTTCTTTTATTGTCCCTGTGCTGGGGACGTCTGGGGAAAGAAGTTGTTGATTTTTTTTTGTTTTTTTTTTTTGGACTGACTGTGATAAGATGGGTGGATTACATAAAAAATGATAATTAAAAATAAAATAAAAATTAATACATAAATAATTAAACAAATAATTATATTAGGTGACAGACAGCTGACTGTGAGCCTGATGTGAGCTCTGTGACTGAGGCTGAATTGATTTACAACAGATGACATTGAGAATTTTGTTCAGGGATAAGGCAAGACATTACATTCCATCAGTTGTGTACTATAGAGAGTACAAACACACACAGTAGTTGAGTAATGTCCAGCAAATGCACAAGGTGTAGGGGGAAAGGTGGAACAGTTCAGAGACGTGGGAGTAAAGTGGTAGTTCAAAAACTGACTGCACAAATGGTTGCTGCAGCATCTGCAATAGATGATGATGATCCATCTCCACTTGAGGTGGATGTTTGTAAAGGTCCCACCAACACACATCTGCCACATTGTAGGCTGTACTTTATTTTTTATATATTACTTGACATCATCATGAATATGTACCAGTGTCACTTAAGCAGGAAGGTAGTGTTGTGGGCAAAGGGCAAATGCACGCTGCATGCTAACAAATTTCTTAAGGTATATGTTGCTGTAGGAGTCACAATTTTGACTTTCAAATACTTATTTCTTCACTACAGCCCTCAGAAGAGGTAATATTGTACTGGGAAATGTTGCACCATATGAAACATAGGAGAAAAAGTATACTGAATAGGAAAAAAATGTGTTAGAATAGGACAAAAATGTATTTTTGCTGGAACTGGCGAAAAGGCTGAAAATTTTGCATTGAAGAAAATATTTAAAACTTTCACAAAAAAAGACATGCAGGAAATGTTTCTCATTTTTCGCCTACCCCTACTGCTGAAACCTTTTGAGGAGATAATCTTGCTGGTTAGTCATTTAATGGAAGCACATATTGTTGCACTTTACTCTCAGAGGCAGTGTAGGGCTAATATTTGGGAGGTTGACTGTGTGCTTGAGCTGATGGTTGGTGCTTAACAGTGTGTCAGGCACCGATCGTTAGCGCTTTTCCTTTGATGTTCACATTATTCACGCTATTTAGCAAATGTTTTGGGAACTTAATGTTTGACCACAAGTCCTTTTCTGTGGCCTAAAGTCTGTTGTGGTTTCAGCTCGTAGGGCCATTTAGTTGCTCCACTTGCACGTTTTGTTAAACAGCCATTAGCCAATATTGCCCTACCACCTGTTTTACTGGCCTCAGTTGAATCAAGGCCTAAATCAGATAATTCTTTAAGTATTCTGTTGCTGTATACAAGTTAAAGGGACATGATAATGAATCTGTATAGGAAAGCCAGGCGCTTCTGTCTACATCAAAATACATACATACAAAGGATGCCCATGTGGTTTTATGTGACTACAAGGCTAATCCTTTGAGTGCCAGAGGTGTACACAACACAGTGCTCTGCAATGCATTACATATCCCTCTTGCACTCAGTAGGTTAAAATGACCATCGCAAGAAACCGTAAGAAAGCCTAATGCTTTTACTTATCTATATTTTGCAGACAAAGAATGAGAGGAGCAGTCCGGGTTTGGCATAGCAACATAGAGTAACACTGTGTGCGGCCAGCACTGAGGACACTGGAGGCAGGCTTAAAGGACCAGTAAACTTTTATTTATGAAAACACATATGTTATACATCTTTTCCTGCTGAATAAAACAAAGTCATTCCAACTGCTCTCAGATGTTTTATTCAAAATTTATAACAGTTCAAATAATCAGGAAGTGAATTTACTGTGTTTACTTCCTGATAGTTCTAACTGACAGGAAGTGACAGGCAGTTTCTATCACATTCTATAGAGAACTGTATTTCTCTGACTTTCCCCAACATTGGAATCTGCCAGAAAAACTAATTAGAATTTGACCACTAGAGGGCACTGCTAATGTAAAAAACATGGGTTTAAACTGTAGTAACTCTGGCAATATAAATCTCTCGGCAGTGGGAGTACCCTTATTTTATTCAAGAGGAAAATCCCTACAATATATATGTTTTCATAAAAAAAAGTTTACTGCTCCTTTAAGATAGAGGGTTGAGGGAGAGCACTGCCAATCATTCTCAACGTCATCAAGATGGCAGAGAGAGAGAAGATTTCGGGTAGCTTTTTGCAACATAAGGTGAACAAATTATTTAAATCTCATGGGGGTTTCTGAGCTTACTGGGGGATACAAAGCAATCTGTGAGGATACGTTGAAAAATGACAGTTCTACTTTAAGCATTCAAAATATTACAGCAAGGCTAGGCTTGAAAATAAATTACTGCAAGCTTCAAACAAGGCTACCCCTGAAATATAGTTTGCAGACCTCAGGGTTGCCAAAAACAAGCCATGAAAAATTGTTTGCAGAACTCAGGCTTGCCAAAAATAAGCCCTGAGAAAAATTTGTTTGCAGGCCTCAGGCTTGAAAAAACAATCCCTGAAAAAATGGTATGGCCTTCCAGCCTAGTACCAGCAATACAAGATGGTGGTGGTAAATGTCACTAGTGAAATTATGGCATTTGCTACTGACGTAATTCCAGCCACTGAATCATCTAAGTGGCAGAGAATTATGCCACCTGAAAGCATTGATATGATAGGTGATGCCTCTAAGTGCCACTAGGCTAGTGTCGCCGAGGCAAACAGCAACAACACAGCAAGAACCCATACCACCCGCAGGTAATCTATAGAGGAAAAAGTTGTCCAATTATGCTTCTTCTCCTGCACCTCCTTTAAAATAATGGGTGTGGCAGAATACTAATTGTTCCCTTGAGAGTGGGAACAAACTGTGTCTTTCATCAAAAACTGCATTGTGCATAGTGTGCAAAAGGAAACATTGTGAAATAGGGGAAGGACTGGAAAGTATGAGAACAATTGACCCATCTGCTCTTATATTAACCCCTTAAGGACCGGCCGCACACGCACGGTGCGGTCGCTTAAGGACCAGGGACCATTTTTTTTTCATTATCCGATTCCGGACTCCCCGAACGGCATGCAGCCACTTGGGGAGCCCGGAATTCCATAACTATCCAGGACCGTCATCGGTCCTTAACTGAAAACAAGACATGATGGTCCTGTACCGTCATGGGTCCTTAAAGGGTTAAGAAAAAAAGTAACAACTGCAACCAAACATCTAAGGTCAGCAATGTAAAACCATCCATCCGTGAAACTAATTGCTGTCACCGTGACCTTTATTCACTATGCTTAGGGCTAGATTTAAAGGCAACCGTTAAACCAGCCGCTAAGTGAAAAAGGCACATCGCTCGCAAATAATACAGGAGTTACGGCAGATTCAATAGCTACTCTACGAGAATAGCTGTCGAGCGTAGGCACACAAAAGCCGTTGTCGCTCATGTTAATGCACAACGGGCGGCCAAATCACACGATAACAGCGCTCAAAACAACATGTAATATAACGGCTGCCGTTGTCTAGCAACCATGATTGATGCCAAAACAAATTCAAACACACAGCCAATCACAAAGCCCCAATGTATCAAATAACTTCAAATACACCTATATATACCCAAAAATAACCGTCACACACTGTCTGTTATCGAGTTCTTTAGAGCCAGATATCAGGACCCAGGAGCGGAGGATAGCGATCAGAGAGAGGGAGAAAGGAGCAGTCATTGGAGGTAGAGGAGTTTTGCAGTTTGGAGAGAGGAGAGAGGTGCACTTACTAGACACATATTACACCTTTGCACATATTACATACACACATACAAACACAAACACATACATATACATACACATAGTCCTTTTATTTTATAACACCTTACACATTTTACTTTTTATTTTGACAGTGTGAATCTGTGAGTGAAAGTGTGTGACAGAGAGTGACTGGATCGAGTGTGTCTGTGAGGGCCTGTGGGAGTGCCTGGGTGTGACTGGGTGAGTGATGGCCAGGAGAGGAGGACAGGAGAGAGGGATGGGGAGAGTAGTGGAGGAGGAGGAAGCTCAGGAGGGGATCCCTCAGCAGAGCAGGGGTGGCAGAGGGAGATCTGCAGGGCGGAGGGGGACCCGGCCCACAAGAGCAGGCACACGCAGGACAGGAACAGAACCTGCAGTGGGACGAGGGGTAGTTGCTGGGGAGCAACACACACAGTCAGGGTCAGACCAGGCAGGGCACTCCGGCTCAGAATCCTCCCATGCCGGAGCTGACGAGGGCAGGATCAGGGACCCCAAATACACAGAGGAGGAGAACACGGCTCTCGTGGAAGCTGTCCTGGAGAGGCAGAGTGTTCTCCACCCAACGGCGAAGGTCCCTGGCCTGTCAGCGAGGAGGAAGGCAGCGTGGAACCAAATATGCAGCTGGGTCAACGCGGTGGCTCCATGCAGGCGGGACGTGGAGTCCATCAAAAAGAGATGGGGCGACTGCCGGAGGGTCGTCAAGAATAAAATGACAGAGCTCGCCAAGCACGCCTGAGGCACTGGAGGTGGACCAGCAGTCCCTATCACCTTCTGCAGCTGGGAGGAGATGGTGCGGCAGGCCATGTCCCCGACCCTGATCGAGGGGGTCATTGGAGGAACTGACACTGGGGAAGAGAGGAGCCTCCACACTACCGGTAAGTGCAACACTACAGAACAACACACTACAGCAACCAACACCAGCTGCACACACAGTCACACCTCAACACATGTCCATCACTCAGCCATACAACTGCACCAACACAGCACCATGAGGGTTAAAAAAAGGACACAACACCTGGACAAATGACAACGTCCAACTTGGGACAAACCTGTCAAAGTCCTACTTCAACCCTCCTGTCGCTGTGCTCATCACACACAATACACAAACCGTTATGTTCAAAATGTCGTCTGTTAAATATCATCACTGTTCACACACAATGTCACCCATGTCTCCACCCCCACCCTAACCCCTTGAGTGCTAGAGGGATCATCAATGCATCAATCAACAATGCATTGGCAACCCCTCTGGTACTCAAGGGGTTAACCAGACAACAAGTCACATGTCACAAAAGATCACATGCTACACAGGGGACATTCACTAAGCGGTGACAAACAGATGGTGGACACAAAGTAACCCTCACACACTCTCACTTCACCAATACCAGTGTTAGTCCATGGAGAATATGCAAAAACAAGAATCAAGTTTATAAGGTCCCATTGTACAGACTCCATGGAAAACACTGGAAATGGGGAAAGGAGATCACTGGAGAAGTCACCATCATGTTCACTTCATCAGTTCTACATCACCGCTTACTGAATCACAAAAAGGGGCCATCAGGTCATACATCACAGTGTCACACAGAATAAATGCTTGTAGGTGCAACACACAGGCCGAAAACTATTACACAGAATTCAAGCTGGAAAATGTAGGCATTGGTGTTGTGGCTGCAATCATTTACTCTGACTTGAAATGACATATCCCATATCTGATTCCCACATGGATCCACAGGGGTGCTGATGCCATGGATGGATGGTACACCAGCCGCTCTTTGCAGGATACACATGGGAAACAAATAGCAAACATTGTACCTTGGTCACCAACAGGCCATGACTGATGGATATCTAGGAATGAGTACGGTTGCCTCACACAGAAGGATGGATGGGCTCATACACAGAAAAAAACAGGCCTCAGTCAAAGATATCCCTCACTACTGGCTGGATTGTTGCCCTTAGGATTCAAATGTTTGTTACTAAATATGTTCCAACACGATGTGAACACAGATCACTTCACTGGATGTGATTGGCTTACTGGACAGATATGTGCACCCATCACAAATCAACCTACATTGTCACTAATCACAACATCTTATTTCTCCACACAGCTTATGGCCCTCAAGCCCAGCGGGAGCCAGTGGAGGAGGCTATGTCACCCCCCAGTGAGGAGTACACAGAGGAGGGGACCAGCCGGTGGTCACCTTACCCACCATCACCATCCCCTCCACCACAGGCTGCACCACCACAGGCTGGACCACCACAGGCTGCACCACCACAGGCTGGACCAAAACAGGCTGCACCACCACAGGCTGGACCACCACAGGCTGCACCTCACCAGTACAGTGGCTGGATGCCACAGGAGGAGAGGTGGACATATCCATCTGCCTCCACCAGCTACCACCCTCCTTCAGCAGCACCACCACCGCCAGGGAGGCAATGGCTGCCAGGGACAGTGGCCACCACCCAATATGGGCCATATGCCTCACAGATAAACCCACCCTCCTGGATGGCTCCACAGCATGCCCCAAGGTATGATCCGAGGTGGGGTCCCACCACCTATCAGTGGCCACCATATGACCCTTGGCCACTGGACTACCCACACCTGGGCCTGATTGGTGAGCCCCAGCGCCCCCTACCCAGGGACATATTCACACCTCCACCAGCACACACATCATTGGGCAGCTCGGGATCACTTGATGTGGTGGGCATATGCCCATCATCTGCACCAGCCACTCCAACAGCAGCCACAGCACCCTCAGCAGCAGCAGAGGAAACAGCACCTCCAGCAGCAGAGGAAACAGCACCTCCAGTAGCAGAGGAAACAGCACCTCCAGCAGCAGAGGAAACAGCACCTCCAGTAGCAGAGGAAACAGCACCTCCAGCAGCAGAGGAGGAAACAGCAGCACCAGGGACACCGGGCACATCCACCTCCAGCACCGCACGCCTCACAGGGATGGAGGCGGAGTGTATGGCCCTTCAGAGGAGACTACTCCGGTCGAGCAGGAGTACTGACAGCAACATCACCAGGAGCATGAGGCAATCCAGGAGGAACATTGGCCAATTGGAGACCAGAATCCAAGCCCTGGAGTCAGAGGTGGCCAGGGGGAACACACTACTCCAGCAGCTCAGCACTGGTGTGATGGACATGTTGACCCAGGTCCTTGTGGAGTTGAGGGAGATCAACCGCAGGGAGAACCTGAGGATGGAGAGGGCGAACTTGCGTTCCACCGAGGGGTCTACTTCAACCACCACCTCCTCCAGTGTTACCCAAGAAGCCACACCTAGGGGGCAGAGGGTTACCAGGAGATCCACAAGGGCATCCACCTCTGGCACCCAGGCTAAGCCCCCCCCCAAAAAAAAAGGAGAAAATGAAAGGCCCAACCTGTCAACTTTCCCCTCAATAAAAAAAACATTTTAGTTTTATTCCTGTCTGATCTGTTGTGTCTTCAGTTATGGATTGGGTGGCAGGGTTGTCTCCAATGCATTGCCATACAATGCAGTGAACACAACCTCTGCCTGGGTGAAATGTTAGTGGGATGCTACAACATGGGTTCACACACACACACACCGTTGTACAAATTCAACATGTAATACATCCCTGGAGCCATATGACACCACTGTGTTATATGGCGGTGTTGTGTGTTGAATTTGAACATCAAAACATACCCCTTAACACAACAAATGGTCCAACATTGAACATTCGTCTACATCATATGTTGTGTTTAACCCTTTGAGTGCCAGAGTGGTAGGCAACGCATTGCAAGGAAATGCGCTGGGGACCACTCTTGCACTCACTGGGTTAATGAGATTAGCAGACAAACAGCTTTGTGACTTAGCAGGGACATTACAAGCAGGACAGATAAATGGGACATGTATCCATATTGTCTTGGATTCACACACTCATTGTGCAACTGACTTACTGGGGAAGCTAATGTTTTTAACCTAGGATTTCAATGTGTAGCACACACATTGATATCCTGGGGTGAGCATTGGTGTTTACAGTAAGTTGAGTTGCTGTTTCCCTAAGGGTGTAACAACAGACTTCACCAGTGATAACACATGTCCACTTAGTCTGTTCGTTGATATAGCCCATGTACTGAGATATGTCAAAGTGGAGCAAAATCTCAGAACATTGATTATACTGAGCAATACAGAATATGTGGACATGTATTCACTGTGTAAGTATGTCCCCTGTATCACCTCTTTATCACTCCCACAACACATTGGTGCATCATTGCCACCATCATCTGTTTGCATGGATACATCACAGAGTCCACTCACTGGCAAACAAGTGGTGGACTCCTGTGATGTGGGTGATGCCTTTCCATGTATGGCGGATACTCTATCCTTGGTGTGGTTACGCATTGACAAATGTGTTCTCAAATATATCCTCCTACAGACACAGATTGAATGTGGATGGTTCATCTTTATTGTGTCTCAAAGTACATTAGAATGTACATGTGTTTTCTGTGTGTATTGCCTATATGCATTTAACACCTGTATGTGAAAACTAAATGTACTTTGAAACTAAATCGTACTACTTCAGTAACACTGCTGCCCTGCTCATGTGTTGTCCACAAGGTTTGACAACTCTGTAGTTGAGCATCCTAACTGTACAGGTAATAACACTCAAGAAATGGTGTTTTCTGTGTCTCTATGAGAATGTTCCAGTAGAGGTTTGTGTGAACCTCAGGTCAAACTTTGCATCACCAACAACATCACCATAAACAGCAAGGGGTGATCTTCATGAAGGTGTTGTCAAGACATCAATCCAGTCACATGGAAGATCTTCAGTTCAAGGATGGATCATGTTACGGATGCCTGCGGGACAAGAGGACAGGATTTGGAGCAGTGGACCTGAACTGATCATCAAGCAACAACAATTTAGTCTTTTTAATCCCCTCAATCTTCTTGATTACAGGTGTGTACACAAACCATTGCTTGACAATGTGTTGTGTACTCATCTGTAACCAATTCTGTGGGGAACTTAGGACATGTGCACCAGCCCTATGGATTTGTGCCCCTGACATGTATACACACATTAACAAGTGTTCTAAGAGCTCCATGGAACAAATGACATTGTGCTGCCACTGTGAAAGTGACAGTGGCAGCCCAATGTCATTTGTTCTATGGAACTGTTAGGACATATTTGTTGATGTGTGTATTCATGTCGGGGGCACATTGGTCTGCACACTCACAGGTCAGCATGGAGTCCCTGGTAATCTGATCTACGTCTCATGACCTCTACATTGTGTGCCCATACCACTGTACATCCACCCCTGTGCTGCTCTTCTCAGCTGTAGCACAGTACAGGTCCCATATTGAGTCTGATGTCCCTTCTAATGCATATCATTAGATAATACTCTTTCGCTACTGGGCTAGCATGGTTGTTCAGGCTATAATCATGGCATATCCAGTTAGTTGCTGTCAATCAAGCCGTGTAAGGTGATGAACATGGGTAATATGTTGTACCTTGTTTCTCCTGGGGGTGTGAGTGATATCCTTGGGGTCTGTATGTCAACGTGGAGAGTGGAATGGAGGATGGTTGTTGAGTCCACACACACAATTTGCCACGTCCACTGCCAGTGCAGTGCTGTGGGGTGAGACAGAACAAAATGTGCAGTGTGGTTAGTGTCACAGGACTGATGGGGGACTTGCATGGATTGTTTGCATGCATGTGTTATACTCACAGGTGAAGTGTTCCGTGATGAGCCTGTCTCTGATCTGTGCCCCTCTCATGGTCTCCTCCACATGCCCGATGTCCATGGCCACTTCCTGTATGGGGGGGTCCGGGATGTGATCCAGCAGTCTGGTGTCCACTGCGATGTTGTGCAGTACTGCGCACGCCACAATGATGTCACACACCTTAGCCGGTGCATACTGCAGTGCTGCCCCAGAGTGGCCCAGACATCGGAATCTTGACTTGAGAAGCCCAAATGTCCGCTCAATAGCATTCCTCGTTCTGCCATGAGCCTGGTTGTAGCTTTCCTGGGCATGTGTTTGGGGATTGGCCAGAGGGGTCAGTAGCCAGGACTTGCATCCATAGCCAGCATCACCTGTGTAATGTGAGTGACATGGTGAGACAGGGAGCACATGTTGTGTGAATGATGTTTTGTATGGTGGACATAGTATCTGTGGGTCAGGTGCATGCTGAGTAGCGTGGTGTGTACGCCTGTGTATGTGGTGTGATTTTGTTTTGTGAACTCACCCACTAGCCATCCCCCTGTAAAGGTTCCATTCTCAAAATCTCTGTGGACTGAGGAGTTTTGTAGAATGTATGCATCATGTGTGCTGCCAGGATATTTTGCACAGACATTCATGATCCTCATGTTGCTGTCACACACCACCTGCACGTTGATGGAGTGGAAGTTCTTCCTGTTGATGAATAGCTGTGCGTCACGTGCTGGGGCCTTAATCCGGACATGGGTGCAATCTATAGCACCCATGACCCTGGGCATGCCTCCCTTTGCGTAAAAGGCCTGCTTGACATGTATCCAGTCCATGTCGGTGGTGGGAAAATGTATATAGGTACTGGCCTTGCTTTTGAGGGCTGGCAGGACCTGGGCCAGCACTCTGGAGAATGTTGCCTGTGACATGCCAGATGCGTAACCCTCA
Organism: Rhinophrynus dorsalis; assembly: GCA_037306005.1. Classification (NCBI taxonomy): domain Eukaryota; kingdom Metazoa; phylum Chordata; class Amphibia; order Anura; family Rhinophrynidae; genus Rhinophrynus; species Rhinophrynus dorsalis. The sequence continues at coordinate 64,556,695 of CM074723.1, read as the reverse complement.
GTGGACTGGAAGGCCCCGCTTGCCATGAAGTGTATGGCACAGAGTAGTTTCTGCAGGCCAGTTAGGGCATGGTTGTGGATGTAGATGGGATCCACCTGCTCCTTGATGACCTCATACAAGGCAATGATGCTGTCAGGCCTCAACCTGTAGCGATCAATGACCTCGTCATCAGCCATTCCAAAGAGGGTGACCCTTGGGCGGTATACCCTGGGCCTTGGTGGTCGTCTATACATCCTGTGCCCTCCAGGTGGGGATGGACTCCTGTGTGGCTGCTGAGCCAGAGCCTCCTCACTTGCAACAGGTGAAGGCTGTTGATGAGGCGTGCTTGGAGATTGCTGATGTTCCCTAGCTCTCTCCCTTGCACGCCTTCTCCGCAGTCTTCGCAACAATATGTAACCCAACATACTGTTAGCTCTCTCTATCTGTCTCTATCTGTCTCTCTCTCTCTCTATCTCTCTCTCTCTAGCTCTCTCTATCTCTCTCTCTCTCTCTCTCTCTCTCTCCCTCCCTGAGTGGAAAACAAGCCACAAGTGAGTGTGTTGAGTTGTCCCTTTAAGTACTTGATAGGGCGTTGTGTAGGTGTGGTGATGAGGTGAGTGCTGACCAATGGAGAGTTGTTTGTGTCCAGGTAAGTGTTTGCAGGTGTGTGTGTGTTATAAGATGTGATGTGTTGTGCTTGTTCTGTGTGTGCCATTTGCGGACGTGCAGTTGTGGGGTGCAGGTCGCGTGTTGATGTTGCCCAGGTGAGCTTGTATTTGCAGGTGTCCGCTTTGTGTGATGACCCCCATTGTTCCGTGCCATGTTGTGTTGTTGTTTTTTTGTGTGTCGTTGTCCCTGTGGTGTTGGTTGTTGTTGTGTGTGTAGTGATTTGTGTTGTGTGTACATGTTTTTGTGTTGTTTTGGCATTGCACGGGTTAATTTTCCCATTTACATGGTTGTGCGGTAAGCCTTTTGTGTCTTTTCCTCTGTAACGGGTGTTTTGTTTTGGCTGTTAAGTGTCTAACGGCTAAGAAAAGTGGGTCTTAACTTTTAGCCGTTAGGTGTGTCTTTTTTTCAGACGTTATCAGTACCGCAAGCCTTTGAATAGCTCTGGGGTATGTTGTTGAATGCGTCTGAATGCACGTAAGTGTATCGGCCGTTAGGATTGTGCAACTGCCGTTAGCTGTTGTTTAGACAGATCTTTGAATTGCAACATGACACTTAACGCACCCGTTAGTGATTTTTTTTACTAACGGCTGCCTTCAAATCGAGCCCTCAAAGTCAAGATAGAAGACTTTATAAAGCAAGCAGTCCTTCTTGCCACCAGTTTAGCATGTATAGCAGGATGGGATGTCTGCAGATGCTGCCTGATACCTGATTCCAATTACTCTCCACCATATTGCCATGTATGGTCAGTGCACCACACAATGTGAAATGGGTGGACACAAACTGCCAGATCCTCACATCTACAGACTCGGGGCTCGATTTAAAGGCAGCCGTTAGCCAAAAAAAAAGACTAACGGGTGTCTTAACATGCAGTAGGCCATTCAAAGGGCCATGTAATGAATTGCTAACGGCAGTTCATCCAGTGTGCCGGCCGCTACACTAACGTGTGTTTTGGCCCACAGAAACAAAAAAAATGCTCCACTTTGCAATTCAATAGACTGCGTTAGCTGAAAAAGATCCGATGAGGGACTCATTACCGCCTAAAATTTAAGACCCAGTTTGTTTGGCTGTAGAGTCCCTCATCTGATCTTTTGCCAGCTAACGTAGGTATTAACTGGCAAAAAAACCCCAAAGTCCTCAATGGATGTATTGATATGGGGCCCCAAGCCCCACATCAATACATCCAAAGTGCCTAAATTGTGTCAAAAGTTAGTATAATTAACCCTATGAGTGCCAGCAGGGTATAATTACCCAGCCGGCATTCATAGGGTTAATCCGACTAAGTGAAAAACAACATCACTTTACAAGTTACACTTACCATTAATCCTGATGTCCATCCGAGTCCTCAGCTTCCTGGTCCTTCTCTTCTGTCTTCTCATCCTTCTGTCTTCTTTCTTCAGTCTTCCGCCTTCTCCCTGTGAAATAAAAGAAATATATTAACATTCAGCATGAACAAACACATTCCAGAAACCTTTGAGTGGCAGAGGGGTACGCAACGCATTGCAAAGCAATGCGTTGCGTACCTCACTGTCACTCAAAGGGTGTAATTTTAGTGTTCCATAGATATAGCCACATATGTCTCCTAGCACAAGAAGATGATGACGACGCAAGTGTTTTGATCCTCCCATGGATTTCTATGGAGCCAGGGAACATTATGCTGTATCTCCTGGAGAGCATATACAGCATCTGTGTTGCTCAGCCTTGTGACACTGATAGGGTTATATACTACATAACACCCTGCCCCACTTCACAAAACATGCACAGACACTGAGAACCAGTAAAGCAGCTGTTACATGTAACCTCTTCTGTGCCGGTTCTGTCTTTACCGGCTGTTTTAAATCCATATTGAACTATCCACCGATCAGATGACTCATGCATATAGAAAACTCAAAAGACACTCTACAAGGCAAATGGAGTGTCTTGTGAGTCTTCTGTTTGACTGAATCGCTGATCAGCAGATACTTTATTGTGGACTTAAAACAGCTGATCAATGGTTCCATGTAAAGATAGAACTGGCAGAGAAGCTGTTATGTGTAACAGATTCTTTGATGGCTGTCAGTGCCTTGTGATTTGGGGAAGGGGATTCATTAGTTTATAACATATTCAGTGCACAGGGGCATGCAACACATTGTTCTACAATGTATTGCACATCCCTATGGCACTCAAAAATGTTAAGGGATAGCTGAAACTGTTCTTGACACTGAAGTATGAGCAAATCCTCTCTGCTACTCAATTGCCCTCTCTAACATATTATCAGCATTAAGCCAACCCCTATATGTTAATGAATAAAATGTCTCTCCCTTCACCTGCATTGCAACTTTTTAGTGCATATGGAGAAGTATGAAGTATTCTCCATGGCAAAGTGAACACCACATATCACCAGACACTTCTCTATTATATTGGCCCCTAATGCACAGTGTACAGTTCTGGAGACCACATCTCCAGATGGAAATTAATAAATCAGAGGCAGTTTGAAGAAGTCACTAAAATGATGTAATGCATTTATGACAAAATGTACCAGGATAGACTCAAAGGCCTTGATATGTATAGGTTAGAATAGATGAGGGAAATAGGGAATATGATAGAAACCTTTAAATATAATAAATGATCTAATAATATGTCACTGTTTTTGCCACATTATTATAACCGCTGCATACCCAAATGGATTCTGAGTAGGGATGGGGGAAACTTTTCCCCTCAAACAGAAAGCAGTGAAAAATGGCACTTTCCGCTTGGTGAGAAATTTTCAGCGAAAAGTGCAGATTTTCAGCTTTTTCCCTCTTTCCTCATTTAGCTCATTCCATTGAAATCAATGGGAACACTGAAGTTACACACAACACATAGCAAATATTATTTTATTTCCTAAAGGCATAATATAAAATGGTTCACTTTTGAAAGGTCGCGTGCAACTTTTTAAGTAATTCACCACATCGCCATGATCAAAATGGCGACATGACAATCTCACACTGCATGACAGAGCGAGATTGTCATGTTGCCTATTAAATGGTCACATTTATCTGCAGCACACCAAGGTGCTCCAGCTAAGACTCTTTGTTACTTAAAATGTACTAGCAACTGGAGCTCCCCTGTGTGCTGCATACATAATACTCTGTGTGCCCTGCATACAACTTTATCAGGATGTTTGTATAGCTATGTTGATTTTAATAAGTCAAATATCAAGTTTAAATGTGAATTTATTGCCTAAACATTGGAATTAGCAGATCTCTTATCCCACAAGTAAAGAAAGACAAACAAAGAGATAAATCCATATTTTTATTAGTAACTATATATGTTCATATGTTTTGGGGTTAGAAATTAGTGATTTGTTTGTAACAGGGTAAATGTAACAACGTTGCCTAAATTGCCATGTTTAGGGACTGCTTCTCCATCTGGAATAGGTTATTTTCTCCATAATCATATTTCTACTTCTGTTCCACTACCTGCAAGAAGGGACACACAAGTGAGATTGACTCTTTGAGAGCCAGAGGGGTGCACAACACATTGCAATGCATAGCGCACCACTCTGGAACTCAAAGAGTTAATCTCACTTGAGTGGATGAGAATGTCATCCAGATATACTACTACACATTTCTGCAGTAGATCTCTCAATACGTCATTAATAAATTCTTGAAACACTGCCGGAGCATTGCATAGCCCAAAGGGCATTACCAGATATTCATAATTTCCACTATAAGTGTTAAAGGCGGATTTCCACTCATGCCCTTCCTTTATTCTCACCAGATTATAGGCGCCCTTAAATTGAGTTTGGTGAATACTTTCAAGCCCTTAATTTGATCAAACAACTCGGTGATCAAAGGCATGGGGTATGCTTTCTTTACCATCAACTTGTTTAGGCCTCTGTAGTCTATACATGGTCTTAACATGGTCTTATGTACCAGTTTGCCTAATAAATGCTATATATATATATATATATATATATATATATATATATATATATATATATCTAGAGGCAGGATGGAGGCACTCACTCTTAATGATATAGATGTCCAGGTGCACAATCTTCAAGTTGGCAAATATAAACTAGAAAGAGGGGAGGCAGCACCAGTGGGTCTTGCAATATGTAGCATTTATTAGGCAAACTGGTACATAAGGGGTCAACGTTTCGGTCCTATAATAGGACCTTTATCAAGTCCTATTATAGGACCAAAACGTTGACCCCTTATGTACCAGTTTGCCTAATAAATGCTACATATTGCAAGACTCATTGGTGCTGCCTCCCCTCTTTCTAGTTTATATATATATACATATATATATCCTATATAATCATTTGCTAAAACATTTGTCACTACGCAGTCATGAGCAGTACTGACTGCCAGAAAGCACCGGTGCTGATACAGAGCGGGGCACTCCGAATTCAGACCAGAGTCCTCTCTGGGCACTTTACTGTGACTGCTTGGTACCAGGAAGGTGCACAGAGAGGACTATGGTCTGAATTTGGAGCTCCCCACTCCGTATCAGCTGCAGCATGTTCGGGCAGTCAGTACTGCACATGACTGCCGCGTGGCCACTGAGAAGAGAGGATCCGGCCACCAGCCGAGGTTCTGGGTGGCACTGTGGCCCGTGTACACGGGCTTTTCAACTAGTATATATATATATATATATATATATATATATATATATATATAGATGTATAATTACAAAACAAATTAGTATCTTGCAATCCTTTGTTATCGGACCAACAGAATTTTAGAGTGGCAAGCTTTCGGGAGAACTTCCCTTTCTCAAGTCTAAAGCATTTCTCTTGAGAAAGGGAGGTTCTCCCGAAAGCTTGTCAATCCAAAATTATGTTGGTCCATTAAAAAAAGGTATTACAAGATACTCATTTTGTTTGTTATTATACATCTGCATCACTGGACTAATACGGCTACAATCTCCATTATATATATATATATATATAGATAGATAGATAGATAGATAGATAGATAGATAGATAGATAGATATAAAGATATATATAGATATAAAGTGGAAGATTAATACGTAATGTGGATCCAGGTGCACAAAGGAAAATTGAAGCTTCCCCTCTATTAAACAGTTAAACACACAAGGTCAACTGCATGTCTGGTATGGACAGTAATATTACAATTTGTTTCAGAAGTTTCTTGTCATTCTGTAGATGAACTGAGCTTTGACAGCTCCTGTCACAGTACTGTTCATGTCTAAAGTACAGAGAAACAGCTGAGAAGGAGGGTAATATCACCAGACAAGCAGTCAACCGACCATGTCAACTGCTTCACAGAGATGGAGCTGATATCAATAAAAGGAGAGGGAGGTGGGAAAATAAAAGTTTAATAAATTGAAAACTTAAAGGTTTCAGAGACCATAACTAGGTTCAGTCACTCGTTGACACCTTGTCTTATTTTTTGGAAAGTTTATTTAAAGAAATACTATCACTTTAAAGTGTGTTAATGGGTGATGCCAAATTTGATTCTTATTCATTGTCCTGGAATATTTACTACAGATTAGTGGAATCATTGATAATTCAAAATTACTTTCTGTTAGACCATATATAGACGCCACACAAAGTGTTGTGTCTATGGATATGGCTTGGTGCAATGCATTTTGGGAATTTTTAGTCCTGCTTTGTCTGACAGAGATGGAGACTGAAACAACACAGAAACACACAAGGGATAAAGAAAAAGATAGGGGCAGAGAGACAGAGAGGCAGGAAGTACAGTTAGGAAAGAGAAAGAGCTGGAGCAAGCAAGAGAGAAAGAGAGAGAGAAAAATGTGAAAGAGACTGAAAAGTGTGTGAGAGAGAGTTAGTGAATGAAAGAGAGAAACAGAGACCAAAAGTGCATGAGTATGAGAAAGGGACTGATTCAGTGTGTGTGTGTATGTGTGTGTGTGTGTGTGTGTGTGTGTGTGTGTGTGTGTGTGTGTGAGAGAGAGAGAGAGAGAGAGAGAGAGAGGGGAAATTAAAGACTTAATGAAAGAGACCTGGGTGGGGGATTCACTAAGCGGTGATAAAGTGGAGATGACTTCTGCAGTGATTTCACTTCTCTGATTCCTATGTTATTCTATGGAGCCTATTCACTAAGATTTCTCCAGCTTTATTTCTATAGAATAACAGAAAGTGGAGAAGTCATATCACTGGAAAAGTCATCTACATTTTATCACCTCTTTATCACCGTTTAGTGTATCTCCCCCAGAGAGACATGCACAGACCTACATAAATATACAGACAGTGCTTCAAAGACAGAGAAAGACCAGGGGTAAAAGATACATACACAAAGAGAAGTGAGAGTGAGAGACATAGAACAAGATGTTAAAACAGAGCAACAGAGAGCAAGAGAATCAAAAAGTGCGACAGTGAGAAAATGAAAGAGTAAACAGAAAGACTAAACCAAGCACAGTATAAGAGATAAGGAGACGGATACTGTTTGGTGTGTGTATATAATATCGGTGGTGTACAATGCATTGTGAAACAGTGTGAGATGCATTGTGAAGTCTCCCTAAAATATAATAGTTTATCTGCCCAATTATAGATGCTTGATACAAAGTAATGTCCCTCCTGTGATAAGACATAACATGTGCTTTACGCTGCTCTGATATGTTCCAGTTATTAAACATTTTGCTAGAATAATTCTAATTATTTTTTTATCTACTATTTTTGGTAAAGCTGTTTTTATTTATAGAGCCAGAACAGGAGCGCAAACAACCAGATGGAATATCTCACAAGATTTAAAAGATAACACTAGTATCAATGAATATATGGCAAATAGTCACAGGATATTACACTTGTTGTCACGAATGCGGTTTGTAAGAACAACCGACAATCTGCAAACGGGGTATATATACCGTCCCGATATGGTCACATACGAACTTCAGCAAGAGAAATGATTGTAGAGAATCCGTAGTATATATTAAAAAATAACGTTAATAATAAAATATTGCCAAGAGTGTAAATAGTGTCAATATAGCCCAAAAGGACGCGTTTCATAGAAAACCACTTCTTTTTCAAACTAATTGGGCCACTCTCAAATATGCAATACAATTTGCACAAAAATGCAATATGGCAATAAAATAATAAAAAACAATGAATAATCAAAATAAAAATAAAATAAAAAATATAAAAAATATATAAAAATATAAAAATGAAAAACTATATATAAATAAATCGTATATAATAATTTGTTAAAACGTGTAACAACAAAGTCATGTGCAGTAGAGACTGCTGTGCGTGCTGCAGTCATGCGCAGTAGAGACTACCCGCTCCTTCGGAGCGTCCAGCTCTGTATCAGCCTCGGCGCTGGGCAGTCTCTACTGCGCATGACTGCCCCAGACTGGCTGGCAGTGGCACTGTGGCCCGTGTAATGAGCTCTTCTACTAGTATAATAATAAAAAAATAAAAATAAAAATGAGACTAATAAATCAAAAAAATCCATATATACATATATTATAAAAAATTCCAATATATAAATACTTAATACACTACACTATTACTAATTTATAATTCTATAATTGATAATTGTTAAATAAAGTGATATACTCATGTATTGTGATATATGAAATAAATAAATTGTGATGAAATAATTGTGACCAATGATTAGATATTACATAATAAAATGTATGCTTATAATTATGTGATAAAGTGTGTGTAAGTAATATAAGTGCCTAATACGCCTTTGTTTAGTCTAAAAAAAGTTATTAGTGATTAATACTGTAATAATTAAGTATTAATAATAAATGTAAATAGTGTGGAAATAATAATAAATGTTATATAATATTAGTGAATTGTGACAAATAACATACTTAAAGGGATAGTAATACTTCATTTTAACTTTATTTTATTTTGTAGGCATTAAAAAAACATGAAGAATGATATAAGTCTTATCTCTGAAACCTTTATGGTTTAAGAGATATTCACAAAGTATCCCCCCCCTGTTCAACCAGATCAGAAGGGAGATGCCCAGGTAGACTGCAGAGAGGGACAATCTTCAATTAAGATAAGGGAAAAAGCTGAAAAACTTGTCAAGGGGGGAAGGGCTTTCATTGTTTTCATACAAAGAAAATTGTCCCCTTCTGTTATCTGTCCTGTCATACAACCAGACTCACATCTGAGAAGAGATGGCTTACACTAGGTAAAAGGGGCGGGGAGGGGAACTTTGCTTGTGAATATCTCATAAACCATAAAGGTTTGAAAGCTAAGACTTATATCATTCTTCATGTTTTTTTAATGCCTACAAAATAAAATAAAGTTAAAACGAAGTATTACTATCCCTTTAAATATCTAACTATACATTTATATACATTTAAATGAACTAAAATATTATAAATTATATATACACACCCAACATCAATATCTATATAAATATTTTATCCTATCAGTGTATATGTATTATGCTTTACTTAATAAATATTTTCCGTACTTTAATTTAAACCACAGGGTGCCATTGTCTGTAACATAAACATCCAATAGGCCTCCCTGTGGTTGATCTTACTGAGACCCTTCTTGACATCTACCAACTCAATAGGGGTTATCCTGAGATTTGAAGGATCTTTATTATATACATATGTGCAATGTCGTGATACACTGTGATCCAGGTAACCACGTTACACATTGTGCCGATGCTGTCCAAAATGTGTGCGCAATGTTTGCATGGTTCTGCCCTCGTACTGTAGACCACATGAGCAGTCAATAACATAGATGACATTGTGACCACTGCAATTCAAAAATGACCCTATATTAAAAAGTTGAACAGTGACAAAGGACTTAAAAGTTTTAGCTCCATTTGAGATGTAAAAACATGTTCCGCATTTTACACTTCCGCACTTATTACTTCCTTTCACACTCAAAAAAATGAATTTGTGAATTAAAATTCTTTTTCTTATTACTAGACCTACTGGGTGCCAAATTGTTTTTTAAAGTTTTGTCTCTCCTGTATGCAAAATGGGGATTTATTCCAACTACATCCTTTAGGACTGGGTCTAATCTTAATATATCCCAATGTTTAGAAAGTATTCTTTCTATTTCTTTGTGCACAACATTAAATCTAAGATTCCTAGTTTTTTCTTTGATTTTTTTAGGGTTATATCTTAATGTAGAAGCCCTAGAACACTCTCAGGATCACATATAGTCCCTATTAACCAGCCCAGGAGGATAATGTTTGTCCAACAGTCTCTGCTTAAGAAGCAGGGACTGTTGGTCAAATTCCTCTATACTACTACAATTGTGTCTAATCCTCCTGAACTGGCTATATGGGACATTGGTGAGCCATGGTCGGTAATGGCTGCTTGTAAAGTCTAACAGACTATTGCAGTCTACCTCTTTGAAATGAGTCTGTGATCCAATTTCACCATTCCTCTGGACAAACAGCTCTACATCCAGAAACTGAATGATGCTTTTATGAACATTAGCAGTGAACTTGATGTCCAGGTTATTCTCATTAACAAAATTAACAAATTCAGAGGGCTCTCTGCCATCATTTCTCCATATTATGATGACATCATCTATGTAACGGAGATATGTGACCAGGTTCGCCCCAAATGGATTATCTTGCCAAATGTACCGGTCTTCAAAGTGACCCATAAATAAATTGGTGAAACTTGGGGCTAACCTGGTTCCCATCTTTGTTCCCCTCATTTGTAAATAAACTTTATCATTAAAAGAGAAAAAGTTATGGGTGAGTATATACTTAATCGAGTCTAGTAAAAAAGATCTTTGAATCAATGGCATTAGAGTGTCCGAATTCAGGTAAAAATCAATCGCCATCAAACCATCATTGTGTCTGATGTTTGAATATAAAGATTCTACATCAATTGTTAACCACACAAAGTCTGGTTCCCAACAAATGTCATCCATATTAAGAAGCTGTGTAGTATCCTTTAAATATGACCTCAGACCAACAACATACCTCTGTCAGTGAACGTCCAAAAAGTGTGAAAGATTGGATGTAAAACAATTACCACCTGAAATGATAGGTCGACCTGGTGGGTCGACCATCTGTTTATGTATCTTAGGCAGGTGATAATAAACTGCCATTTATGGTTCTTTGACAAAGATGAAGTCACGCTCCAATTTGGACAAAATGCCATCAGCAAAAGCAGCCCCAATAAGATGGTCAAAATCCACCCTAAATGTGTGGGAGGGATCGCAGTCCAGGATCGAGTAGTACTCCTGATCTCCAAGAATATGTTGCGCCTCCCTATTATAATCCACGTGGTCCTGGACGACGATTCCCCACCCCCTTATCAGCTGGCTTGATTATAATGTCCAAATCATGGCTTAGACTCATCAATAACAATTTCTCTTGCCTAGAGATATTGGAACATGTATAATATGCATTTGTAGATAAAGAGGTTCTGAGGTCATTTAAGACTAGGTGGTAGCACGTCTCAACATAATTCTCACAATAGAATATAGAGTAAAAATGAGATTTTGGAAGTAAATCAGTGGGAATAGGATCTTCTGTTATAACTTTCTCAAGATTGACAGGTTTAGAAATTGAATCAATACTTTGACCCTTAATCTTAAAAAAAGCATCCTAAAGTAAGTTTACGCGTAAAAACATTAAGATCCTTAAATAGATCAAAAAGATTAGGAGCTGCACTGAGACAAAAAGAGAGACCATGTTTTAACAGAGAAATCTCATGTATGTTCAGCTCACAAGAAGATACATTAAATATACCAAAAGCAGTGATATCCCATACTGTTTGGGTTTTTTATCTCCACCTCCTCCCCTACATCCTCTTGATCTTCTACGTAACCCTGTAGGGCACAGAATGGGTTGGGATGTTCCCAAAGGGTGCAATCCCTCAACGTCAAGTGATGTGGAGTGAAGGGGAGGTCCAATCCCCAAAAAGCAACAGAACCACTGCATTTGTCACCTGTCACAGGCTTACTCGCAACCACTTTGGCCTGATCTACATTAACAACAACCCCAACCTCAGTTGTTTTTTTTTAAATAATCCTTTGTGCTCTTTTTTATTTAGGTAGAAAAATATTGGCAATAGGGGTATTAGTTGTAACTTCTGTTGAGATGGAAGAACTACTATCAGTATTAGTATTGGTATTCCTCCTATTCTCTCCATTAGAACCTCTTTCTACATTAGGCCTCATAGGCTGACCACTGTTAGAACCTGTAGGCCGAGTAGTAGGATTATTATATCCCCGTTTATGTTGATGTCCGTTAGGATATCCACTAGACGAGATCCTTCTTTGACTCTTAGGGGCAAAGTGACTCCATTGTCTCACATTCCCCTTTGAATAGTCCTCATTATCCCTAAGTACCTTTTTTAGACTTTCTATCTGTAATCTCCTTTTCAAACGCCTGTACATTAATATTCATCATCCTATTGTAATCATCATATTCTCTACAATATGTGACTGATCCAATCTTTTTCAAAGTTGTTTCAATCTTTTGAGTCGTCGTTGGGTTGTTGTTTTTTTTTATAGACACATCATTTCTTAGTAGCAAGAATCATCTCCAACCCTTTGCAGAGCAATACGTTGGAGATATTTAGAGCATCCAAGGGGTTAAAGTATTTTTACATTTTAAATACAATCCCCAAAAACTGTTTCAGCTTGATAGATGTATGTTTCCATAAACTATGTTTATGCTTCATAAATTAGCTATTTATTACTTAATCTGTAAATTCTGTCATCTAGAATTTCCCAAATGCTGAAAACACAATATTAATTACCAATGCCATCTGTGCTAAACAATAGGAAAAACAATATTTTAGTCCAAAGACTTTAATCACATCAGTTATATTTGGCATGTGTTTGTCTGTGTTTGTTGATTGAGTTTACTACATTTTACTATTCAATAATTAATTTACAAGACAAACAATTGAAGATGCTAACACGAAAGATTTCAAAGTTAAAAGAACAACTCACATGATAATAGTATACATAGAGATTTTAAAGTTCATTTTTTACTTAGTTATTTTTTTCTACTTGTATCTCTAAAAGTAGCTACATAATAAACGTTGTGTTACTAATACTGTATGGATCTGTTGCTGTACTTGATTAGCTGTGGATCATTTGCTGATGGACCTGATTGAGTTGGTGTCATAATCAAAGCAAAACAAGAGGCCAAAAGGCTTTTCTGGTATTTCAGCTCTTACAACAGATTGGAACCTGCAGTCCAAACACTATTGACTGTCAGGCACACTGCAAAAGAGTATCAACAAACTGCCCTAAAGGGCAAATGCAGAGAGATCTACAATGCATTGCTTCACAGTCATTATTGCATTCAATGTGTTAAAATCCCCATATAAACAAATGGAAATGTTTTATTTACCTTCTATGATGCAGCTGATATGTTTGTGTGTATGTGCATGCTTGCATGCGCGTATGTGTGTGTGTGACACTTTTACCAACAGGGAGTTCATGAAACCCCTCAGACTGGATCTCCATGAGCTCTGATTGGTCCGTCCCCAGAGGCACACATAACTTATAGACTTTTTTTCACTCTCCAAAATTTCATATGGGTTCCTGGTGTTTTTCTACTTCCCTTCCTCTCTTGGGAATCATCTCTGTCTCTAACCTCCCCCTCCTCGGCAAGCCTTCTTTCATTTCCCTCCTATAGGGAAACTCAAGTTGTTTTCAAGCAATCTACCCATGCTCCTTGAAGAGACCCCGGTGATTTGGCCTATCTTGAGCTTCACTGCAGGACACAACCTCGGAAACTTCATTTCCTAGGGGCCAATACACACTCTTGATTAAAAACCAATGCACATTACCTGCAAGCAAACGTCATGTATCCCAAACTTTATAGTCTCTGGAACTGCACCCAAAAGTTTATGAAACATAATGGCGTGGGCCCAGTTTCTTAACGGGATAGTAATGTTTCATAATAAAAGCAGCTCTAATTAATCTTCATAGTATTTGGGCCTTGGAGAGTGTTATTGTAATTGAATGATAAAGTATCCTCCTCCCGCCCCTTCTACTGATGTAAAACTGCTCCGCTTAGAGCAGCAGGGAGTGTCCAGGTAGATTGCAGAGAGGGACAATTTTCAATTAAGATTAGGGAAAAGGTTGAAAAACCTGTCAAGGGGGGCAGGGTTTTCATTGTTCTCACAGTAAGAATATTGACCCTTGTTGTTATCTGTCTGATCTATGGACTGGATTCCACATCTGAGGAGTGGGGGCTTACACTAGGTAAAAGGGGAGGGAAGGGTAAACTTTATCATTCAATTACTTTTGAACTACAACGCTCACAGTAATGAAATAACATTCTCTATGGCTCAAATACTATGAAGATTAATTGGAGCTGCTTTTTTTGTGAAACGTTACTATTACCTAAAGTATCTTACCACTAGTGCACCATACAGAAAAGGTATACTCCCAGGCCCTAGCAGGTTCTACCAGGTAGACAAATACAACACCTATTGCTTGCACAGTACTTGCCCAAGCTCCTTTCATGATGTAGTCCCCTGTGATGGTGCTGAAAACCAACGGTCCTGTCCAGCTCAGCACCTGCTATTTGAGATGCTCAGTTATTGACACCAGAGTGAGCACTCACTGAACAGGCTCTACTTTCCCAACCATTTCTCATGCATCACTACTGATCATCATCCTGAAAACAGGTAACCCCACCTTCACTTTCACCATCTTCTCTCTAATACTTTCTTTGCACAAGAAAACAGGTCTCACACAGTCAAACTACATTCTTAGTACATCAGCCTCACTGTCTGGAGGATTGGGTCTGCCTTAGTAAACTCCAATCATGCCTCCTACTGAACAACAAATGTAACACTTTTACCAAAAGGGGGTCAATCTTCTCAATCTATATCTCCGTGATCTTTATTGCACAGGGTTTCTCCAACAGAATCAATAAACACATTGCACACACTCACATTCACAACTGCTTCACTTCCTTTCTATAGACAATCATCTCTATCTCTAACCTAGACCTCATTGGCACCCCTCTTAAATGGAAACTCATAGCAGCTCCTTCCAGGTAATCCATCCTGTCCCTTGAGGGAAATATGGGCCTTTGCCTTGCATGTGCCATGTGTAGGGACAAAAAACTGGGAAATCCCTTTCCAAGGTGACTCAGTACAGCTTCCTGGACCCTCCACTCCAGAGCATTAACTAGTATATATTACACATGCACTGCAATATCCCCAAGATTGAATTTATCTTTTTTCATCAACTACAGCAAATGTGTTTTTAACATTCCAACTGTCTGAAAAAAATGTTTGGTTTCTTGAATTTTTTCTATCTATTGCTCAGTAAATGAATACACTGTTTTCAGTTTAAAAAATGAGACTTTAAATCAAAGGTGAACACAGTGTAAATGTTACAGTACAGAAAGGAATGATCTACATGCATTCTCCAAAGATTCAGTAACGGTAGAAAGGAGAAGGTGAAATTGCTTATGGGAAGTTAGCAAAATCTCATAGATCTGACATATAAAAGAAATATTGACAGTAACATGAGTAAGCACAAAAATAAAACAAAACAAAAAATAAAAAAAACGCTTTTCTTCTTAGATGCCAAAGTTGATTCAGATGTATGTATCCACTTTTTGCCAGAACTATGATATAGTGCTTCTAGTAACTGCTTCATACTAAAAATGTAGATAAATTAAAACTTTTTTTTTCTCTTTTTGGCAAGGGATTTGCTAGGTTGCCCAAAGACCAGGGCCTTATCCCAAAAGATCCTGAGTTTAAATAAAACTATATATAAGGGATAGTAATGTTTCATAATAAAAGCGGCTCTAATTAATCATCATAGTATTTGGACTTTGGAGAGTGTTATTTCAATTCTGTCAGAGTTGCAGTTTAAGAGTAATTAAATGACAAAGTATCCCCCTCCCGCCCCTTTTACTGATGTAACACTGCTCAGCCACAGCAGAAGGGAGGTGCCCAGGTAGACTGCAGAGAGGGACAATCTTCAATTAAGATAAGGGAAAAACTTGAAAAACTTATCAAAGGGGCAGGGCTTTTATTGTTCTCATAGGAAGAGGATTGTCCCCTTCTGTTATCTGTCTGGTCTTACAACCAGATTCCACATCTGAGAAGAGATGGCTTACACTAGGTAAAAGGGGCGGGTGGGGAAACTTTGTGAATATCTCTCAAACTATAAAGGTTTGAGAGATAAGACTTATATCGTTCATGTTTTTTTAATGCCTACAAAATAAAATAAAGATAAAACAAAGTAGTACTATCCCTTTAAAGTGTTAGCAATGTCCTAGAAAAACTTGTTATAGTTTTGTAGAGGATGAAAAAATAAGCTTAATGGTACAAACTCTATCTCTCAAACCATAGCAGTTTGAGAGATAGGGTTTGCGCCATTAAGCTTATTTTTATAAGCATTTTATGTTCCCCCTTCCCTCCCCTTCTCCTAAGGTCAGTGTCTAGCTGACAGCAGGAGATCCCGGTCTGGGGATCAGCCTGCGGCTCTGTAGCAGAGCCAAAATCTCATTATTGCAAAAGAATTACTAATTGTAAAGGTCTACAAAGTGTGCCTGGGTACTTATTTTTTCGTCCTCTACAAAACTATAACAAGTTTTTCTGGGACATTACTAACACTTTAATTTATTGGTACATTATAAATTCAATTAAATGCCCTTTTTGAACCTTGGATGTGCCCTCAGAAATACAGGAACCATATGAAATAGCTCAATGTTTCTCTTTCAGTTTGATGTATAAATCACCAATACCTGTACAGCTGGGTGAAGTTGACACCTTACTCGGACATCATGGGAACTTCTACCAGCCACAAAGAAACTCATGTCATTGAACACATGCTCAAAGGGCTTTTATGGGCCTTCTTTTGGCTGGTGACAAGTTCCCGTGAGCTGCTAATAAAGTGCTGACATCACGCAGATGTGCAGATTCCTTAGATCAGTTCATCAAAACTTTGAAAGAACAGGAGAGTTACAGGGGTTTAGAAGGGTATTTTATTGACCCTACACTGACCCTTTAACAGTATATGACCTTTGTAGCACTAAATATTTTTTAGCGGTGTCAACTCTCTACAGGCACAGTTGAACAGATGGGCAACTTCAAGCTAGAGTGTGCGGAGTAGAGTTTGGGTCTGGAGAGCAATGGCAGTTACTGGAGGGTCCTTGGTGCAGCCTAGGCCAGTGGTACAGGTGCTGGCTTCAAGGCCAGATATTTAGCCCCAGAGGAGCCGGGAACCAGATCAGGATGAACCTCTCCAGAAACAACAGAGGTTGCCCAATCTAAACAGAAGAGATGATAACAGAAGAGAGGATCCTATGTGAAAGAGGTCGGGAGATGTAGATACTGTAAAGGGAACAGCAGAGGAAATAACTGTAACAATCTAGCTCAGTCTAATAGCTGGGATCTGAGGAAGAAAGAAAGTCCACTTGGGATTTAGAAACTGGAAAAGCTGTAATCTGGGGAAGTCGGATACTTCTGACTCAGTGAGTCCTAAACATTCCAGTAAGGGCAGATGCTGGTTTGTTGGAGGCTTCTGACTCACTGAGTCCTCGTCACTCCGACAGCCCTGACTATTAGAAGTTATCGACTACAGAGTCCTCAATATACCTGTAGGCCAGGCGGAATTGTCAGATATTATCTACTAAAGGAATCCTCGATACACCTGTTGGCCTGAGGTGGATTGTCGGAAGTTCAGAAGGCAGTAGAATGATTCATGACAGGCAGAGATAGATACCAGATGGGCAGCAGAGAAACCAGAGGATAAGGTAGAATCAAGTCAGAGAGTAAGCCGAGTTGAAAGCCAGAGAATGGTGGCAACTTAGCAGACAGAAAAAAAAGTCAGCACACATAGGTCAATACACATAAGTTGAGTTCAGGAGACAGGATACTGGAGCAACAGCAACTCACAGGATCATGGCATGAAGATAGAGCATCCATTTGAGCGCCAAGCAGGTAGATAAGGCAGAGGTAACCCATGAGAAACAGTGGGAGATGGAACCACAGGTAAGGAGGTGTGACAAGTGGCTTTGATTATGAACATGGCAATCTGAAAACCTGCTAACCAAAAATATTTTCTAAAACAGTAGAGAGTTTTGGGCGAGGGGAGGAGAAGGTTTGTGGTCAGTACAATTCTCTGGTGATGTTTTCTCTGACAGTGGTTGCATCACCTCTATGTTATCTTTTAGCATTTGTAAAACATGTTAATGTCACATATGCAGCTGTTCCAAATCTATTTTCCAAGTGGAGCATGAAGTTAGTGTTCAGATTATCTACACCTAATGTACAAAACAAATTAATTTAATCAGCCCTTTGATAGGGCAAACTTTGATATTACACTGGGAAACAGCATGAGGTTTTGCAAAGTTCTGCCTGAGGTGGGATAAAGGTCCAGGTCTCATGCTTAAAGCCTCAGGTTCTTGATGGCAGTTTGGTGCATGTAATGGTGTTAATGGTCATTTTTGCACGTTCTTAATGAGCCCTATGTGCAAAAGACAAGATGTGCAATTCTGTGGCTAAGCAGCTGCATCCTAAAGGACAAATACACAGTCTCATTGATCTCAATGCGGCTTTCATCTCCATGGGGGAGATTCACTAAGCGCTGATAAAAAGGTGCTAAGTGGAGATGACTTCTCCAGTTTATCACTTCTCCAGTTCCTTTGTTATATGTAGCCTATGCACTAAGATTTCTACTACTTATGGTGTAGAAAATAAAATAGGAACTGGAGAAATGATATGAGGTAAGGGCACTGTGATGGTACCAGTGGACCCCCCGTTTGGGTGTCCCCATCAGGCACTGCTTCTTTCAATGCTCAGCAAGGCTGCTCTACTGGAATATCACAGTTTTCCCCATAGTCAACAGGCAAGACTAGTATACTGTTTTAGAAGCAGCTTTCTTTATTGAATGGAACACACAGCTTATATACACTTACAGAGACTCTTATCAAGATCAGCATGCAAACTTGGACTTGGGACACTGTTTCTACGCTTGACCAATCAATCACCAACACCCTTATCAAGATAATCATGCAAATTAGGACGTGAAAAATAGACATTCTTAACTGGCTCATAAATAACCTCCCCTGATTGGTCAAGGAAGCACAGCAGGAATCAATTAACATTCCTTGGCACAGACCTGGAGTATATCAGAAGCAACGACCAGCCCCCACTATCTCTGCACTTTAGCTCCCCAATACCAAATCCCTCCACAGGACCCACAGTACTACACCACACACACCATTACACCATGTCACACAATATTCAACACAGTGATCAACATTTCAAATGTTATAGTCCTGGAGATGAACGTCACCACATGTCCCTGTGCTGATTCCCCCAGTCAGTCCAAGGGCAGTCCTTTTCTGTGACACCTTGTGCCCATCAAGAAGCACAGGGTGACTTAGACTCACGATGGGATTGGGACGCTGGGATTGCCACATCCCCATGCATAGAGTCCATAGTCTGTAGGAAAGGGGCTGGCCCCCAGGCCCCTCCATGAGCCAAGGGCCCAGTGGTTCCCGTGACAGGCACCATTTTATCACCTCTTTATCACACTTTGGTGCACCACCCAGGACTTCCAACTGATCCCAATTAATGCTTCCTAAAAAAACACTTTGTAGGCTATGCACTAAGGTGTAATAAAGAGGTGATAAAGTGCTGATAAAGAGGTGATGAAGTGGAGATGACTTCTCCAGTGATATCACTTCTCCAGTACCTATGTTATTCTATGGAGCCTATGCACTAAGATTTCTTCAACTTTGGCTCTATAGAATAACATTGGTACTGGAGAAGTGATATCACTGGAGAGGCCATCTCCATTTTATCACCTCTTTATCACCACTTAGTGAATCTCCCTCCTTGACTTCTAGAGATTTCTCCAATGCATTGCAAAGCACCTCGCTAGCATCCATGAAGTTGCTGCCTAATCTTAAAGCAATATCACTATCACTAATACCACTAATATTAAACCTGGAATGCAAGTAATTAATTAGTTTTATCCTACTATTAATGCAACAGGACATAATTCCATCTCAAAACCAGGAGCCATGATCCATAAATTGGACTAGTGGACTGTTACCTTTGGCCGCTGGTGGATGGTCTCCCTGGGTCACTGAGAGATACCAAACAGGTGCTTCGGCATATGTCCTGTATGGAATGGCAACAGGATCATGCATGGCTAGTGGCTGACATCACCTCCCTTTATTTTTGCATTCCCCATGGTTTGGGACTTCATGCTCTTCGTGCTCAGCTCGAGAGTTTTTCATCTATGGGAATGATCTGATACTGTTTCTCATCCAGGCCGAGTACCTCCTGTGCCACAATTTATTTGCCTCTGATGGGGTGTTCTATCTCCAGAGATTTGGTGTGGCTATGGGGGCAAGTTTTGCCCCCTCCTTTGCCAACCTTTATATGGGTTGGTGGGAAGCCACGCACATCTTTGGCAATTTGAACCCCCTATCAAGGCAGGATTTTGTGGTATGGGAGGTAGAAAGATGACCTGCTGTTTGTATGCTAGGGGACTAGGGAAGATGCATATTCCTTTGTGGGTTGTCTTAACCAGAATTAATGTATTTTTCCCTTTACATTGGATTATCAAAGCCCAATGATCCCCTTTTTGGATTTGGTCTTTACAGGAGATCCTGGGTCTGGCCTTGTGGTGACTGGTATTTATAGGAAGCCTACCAGAGGCAATAGCCTTCTTCATGCTGGATCTGCACATCCATGGTTGCAGATTTGGAATATCGAAAAGGGTCAGTTCCTGCGTTTGCACAGTAACGGTTCCCTGGAGGTGGATGTTGATCGTGCTTCTGAGGATCTGATTGGTAGATTCAAAGTAAAGGGCTATGATGAGGATCTCCTAATCCAGGCTTCTCACCATGCCAAGGCCATACCCAGATATGAACTCCTGGGGATGCCAAAAAGAACAGGAGGTCATCTTCGATGGAGAAAGGGGTGAGATTGACTACCACCTACAGCCCCCAGTATGGACAACTCCATAATATAATTTAAAAAAATGCATCTATTTTGACCACGAATAATAAGTTGGATTCCATAATGAAGGAGGGCTGTGGGTTTGTGGCTGAGAGGAGGTTTATGTCACGGTGGACTTAGGTAAATGAAACACACAACACAGGTACAGGTGAATTTTATCCGGTTTATTTAAAATCAATATGCAAGAGCAAAACACTTCCCCAACCTTGTTAGGAACAGGCACGAGGACAGTGCACAGTCCATTACCCAGGAGCTGACACTGAGATGTCACCTGTGACCACTGATTCTAAAGGTAATACGGAATGTAGTACCAGCCTCTGGTTCTATCAAGCAGATTGAGCAGAAACCTGGTGAGCCAGGAATCCAGGCAACAATAATGAAACCGGGTCACAGTTAGGAAATCGCCTCGGGATAATTCGAGCTTGGGAACGATCAGAGTGTAGAGTGCCAGGCAGTCTCTGAGAAGAGACAACTGTGATGCTGCCGAGCCGAAGGCAGCTGGCAACAATACCAGGGAGGTAAATGTTGCGCTAGGCTGTATGGAGCGAAAGGCCTTGGAGGCCAGTAGTGACAGAGTCAGACAAGTGGTAGTCAGACAGTATTGGAAGTAAGCACGGAGCATAGTTAGAAAAAGCCACAGTCAAATACTGGATCAGGTAGTCAGCCACAACCAGAATCAGATTGGAACGGGTAGTCAGACAAGCCAGGGTCATACACGGATCAGGTAGTCAGACACAGCCACTGGTCAGATACCGGAGCGGATAGTCAGATGAAGCCAGGGATCGAACCAGAGGATACACGGAAGCCAAGCTAGTGTCACATGAGAGCAACACAAGAGTAAAGCACAGATACACCACGAAAAGGCAAGTAAGCCCAATTCTCAGGCCGTATATAAGGCTGCAACAGGAGGCGGGACACAATCAGCCAATTAGTGCCGAACGCTACAAAATAGCGAACGGGAAGTCAAAGGCGCACGCCAGCAGCATAGAGGCTAGGCAGAAGTCGCAGCTCTTGGCAATGCCTGCATCTCATCAGCCAGAGGCGACAGGACCGGAACATAAGGCAATAATAACGAGCACCATGATAGTATACAATTGGTAATCAGGTTTACTGTAGTTTTTTCAAGAGTGGTAATGTTACCCATGTGGGGCTTCTATCTTTGTGGGGCTTCAGTCTGCAAATGTTGCTTATTTGCACGTGTTTCCAAGACATTCATGGGAACAGTTGATGCGGCTTCTTATGATATCAGAGGCTACATCAATTGTAATTCTGAATATGTCATTTAGTTAATTAACTGTAGAGGTTGTATAATACAATGTGTTGGACGTACAGTATGTAAAAGAGAGAATACATGAACATATCAATCAGATTGAAAGGGGGAGGAAGGAATCATCAATTGCTAAGCATACACTTGAAAGCCATGGGGAGAATTTGTCATTCTTCGAATTCCAAGGGATTGAGAGGGTGAGATTACCCTGGCAAGGTGGAGATATCATTAAATTGATTAACAGGCGGGAGGTGCTTTGGATCTTCCAGCTGAATACCAGGGTCCCTTTGGGCTGAATGGGACATTAGTCACATTTTCTAATTTATTGATCATGGTTTCTGGCTTTGAGTTGGAATTATATCCTGTTGTATTGATAGTAGGCTGTCTATCAGTTTGCCTGAATGGTTTGGGTACGGGCACATAACATGACTTGCACTGCTATGACATTGCTGGGCTACTTTCTCCTCATGTTATGTTATATCTGATATGAGATTTTGTTTGTGTCTATTATGGGGAGATCTAGCGTGTTTTGGGTTTTGTGTAAGTTTTGTATTCCGTTTATCGGAATGCTAATGCCACAGCTCCATACTCTTTATTTAAATACCTTTTAGTTGTTTGTATTTGTGACCAGAAGCCTATGTTGCTGTGGCATGTTGTTAGATTATGTGTCCATTTGTTTCTTTGGGTCACTACTGGTCTAGTTTCATTGATCTAGGTTTATCATTTGGAGTATATATGGTTGCTTTTAATTGATATTATTTAGTCATGTTTGTGTGCAGTGTTAGCCGTATATAATAACTATGTGTGTTTTGAATATGCATCACACTTTTACATGTTCAAATACTTAGCAAAAAGTGTGATATGGCTTTAAGTGTGAAGAGAGTTCATGACAGTGGGGAGAGGGTTGCTACTCTGTTTCTTTTCCTGTTTTTTTATCCAATCAACTATTTGCTTGTATCCATTTAAATTGAATATGTGTTGTCATTTCCTTTGAGTCTGATAGCATGAAATGAGTTAGATGGTGTGGGGGCACCACCACCTCTACTTTCCTTGTCTCACTTCATCCTTGTCTGTCTATGTGGATGTTTCAGTTTTAAAGGTCTCAATAAACAAGATATGTTTAATACTATGTTTCATCTGCTGATCTTCTTTTGAAGTCTTCTGAGTGCAACTCCAACTGTTGTTTTCTACTATGAAGGAAGCCGGTTGAGGGAAGACAGCAGCGGTTTGGCACCTGAAGTGAGGTTGGTGAGTCCAGCATGTTCGTTTGGTGTTGTTAGTGTTACTGGGCGTGACAGCACTCTTCCTTGTTTGTGTAATATGAAATGTGTAGGTACTTAATGGCTTCAAACAAATACCCATTAACCCTTTGAATGCCAGAGGGGTATGCACTGGATTGTGTATTGCATTTCTCTTTGGCACTGAAAGGTTTAAAGGAATTGTAACTCTTTATTTTGACTTTCCATATTATTTAAGTGCATAACATATAAGGTCAAATTGCCTGTACCTTTTATTATCTTCTTCATCATCACCTATATTTTTATACTTTTATATACCTGACATTAAGTTTCCTGGATCCATTTCCAGAGAGCTTTCTGTCTGTGACTGTGAAAGCAGGATAGTAATGCCATGTCTAAAAAATACAGTGTGAAAAAGGATAGCTTGCAGTTCACTCAGTACTACAGTGATAGTGTTACGTTGTACCATTGACCTGCTTTCATATTCAAGGCCTAGAAACAAATATATATTTGTAAATTTCATTCAAAACTGCCTATGTGTCATGTTAGCCAAATGTCCAGCAGATGTATAGTTTAAGAAATATTCACACTTTTATTTCTGGGAAAAGTGAAAGTAAAAGTCTCCTGGTGCAGCACAGGGCTTAATTCGCACATGACATATCACTGAAAACTTTCATTAACATATGAAACATCACTGAAAAGGCTTAATTAGCATATTATATGTTGCTGACAATTAGTATATGAAACATTACTGGTACCGCACAGGTACAGCAATTAGCATACATTAGCATACGGTACCCAGCATGAATATCTCCTTAACTGGATATTTGCAAACGTGAATGATGGTGACAAGTCTACTTTAAATGCAAATCTAATGTATCCAAAAGACATATTCACAGAAAAATTATGAGTGGCGTGACGTGGGAAGATGCAAGACTGAATCTGCTTCTCAAAAACACTATTTTACTTTAGCAGAAACTGTTTAATAAATCAAAGTATGAAAAAGCAAACATAAAAAGGACCAAGGGCTAAAGATGAAGCAAATACACTGCATGGGATACATAAAATTCTGCATTGATTTAAAATGGGCTTTAACCCCTTGAATTTAAAGGGATAGTAATACTTAAAATGTAAAAAATATATGATGTAGGGTTTATCCCCTTGAGTAAAACAAGGGTATTCCCACTGCTGAGAAAGATTTTATTAAAAAATTATAACAGCTCAAACTTGAATTTTTTAGGTGCAATATCACAGTGGCCTGAAAATTTACAGTGGCGCTGTTGCTACATCGTCCTATGGACTGCTCTGGTCTGTAGACCATAAATCTCCATAGGCTGGTGTAGCAACAGCGCCACTGTAAATTTTCAGGCCACTGTGACATTGCACCTAAAAAATTCATGCTTGAGCTGTTATCATCCTATATAATAATTCGCTAAATCATGTGTAACACTGCGACATGCGCAGTAGACACTGCCGCGTGTGCTGCAGTCATGCGCAGTACAGACTGCCCGTGCCGCGGCTGATACAGAGCTGGGCGCTCCGAAGGAGCGTCCAGCTCTATATCAGCCGTGGCGCGGGCAGTCTCTACTGCGGGTGACTGCCCCGCGACCGGCTGCCAGAGGCACTGAGGCCCGTGTAACGGGCTGTTCAACTAGTTTTTTAATAAAAAATCTCTCAGCAATGGGAGTACCCTTGTTTTATTCGGGGACATAAACCCTACAACATATATTTTTTTATATCATAAGTATTACTATCCCTTGAAATTCAAGGGGTTAAAGCCCATTTTAAATCAATGCAGAATTTTATGTATCCCATGCAGTGTATTTGCTTCATCTTCAGCCCTTGGTCCTTTCTGTATAGACAGTGAAAGAAAAGTACAAAATGCTGGCCCAGCTGCAGTTCTATATTCATCTGCTGAAGGAGTGTCTACAACTATGTGAATTTAAAAATATAGTACATTTCAGTGCACATCTCCGCCACAGCATCCTACACATCTTACCCAATCTGATAACTGTCACAATTTAGATATAAGATGAAACAGATTAATGGTATATTTGGATGGATTGGTATAAAAGGCTTAAAGATTTCAGTGCCAGAGGCTTGGGGAATGATTTAAACCCTGGAGGATGGACACATTTTCAGAATTTTTCCTAACAATCAATTTAGGAATAATTCATGTAGGTTACATTCTATTTATAGATGAAAAACTACATACTGAATTTTTTAGAACAATTTTGGCTTTTCATGTTGCCCTATGTGAAATAAATGTTACATAGTGTAAATACAGAAAATATCACATACTATATATCTAAACAATGTATGTTGCTTGTGAAAGATTTCATTATTTTTAAAAGACCCAAATCCCCCAATTACATTGATAGCAATATACTTTATTTTAGCTACACACATGACCAGCACGTACCCCTAATTAACCCTTTGAGTTGCCAGAGGTGTAGGAAACGCATCGATTCACAATATTTTGCCTACGTCTCTGGCACTGAAAGAGTTAACAGGTGGTTACATGGTAAAAATACCTTAAAACAGATAAATAAATATGTAAAAGTATATATTTCATAAAAGCAGACTAACTTATTGGATTAGAAAAAGGCTTCCAATGGGTGCAATGAAGCAGGGACATTTTTTTAAAAACAGGGTTTTTCAAAAAGGATTTGGAAATTTACACTTGTCACAGTTTAGTGCATAACATCTCAAGAAAGCTCAGTTTATTAAACAAAAAGGTATGAAAAGTGGATGCCACATATCTCCTGAGTTCAGTGATGCCCAATATGTATAGATGCACAAATGTATACCCTTCACTGCCTGACTCCCTACATTGGTAACAGTCCATAACAGAATTTCATGGAGATATCCAAAGGCATAATTACCCCATAACATCAAAATAGCCCATTAAAAATGAAAGTTTTGTGAAAGAAGATATCCCGCTTCATGAAATGAATGTCTTTTTTCAAATCATAACATATTCAATCAATCCTGGAAGTCATATCCATGGGGTTAGACATGACACTTTCTGGCAGGGCCACAGGACACAACTGCACGTACTGCACAAGGTGATCTTAACCTTTTAAGTACTAGAAAGATGTGCTATGAATTGCATCTCAATATTTTGCTCATCCTTCTGATCCTTAAAGGGATAGTGATGTTTCACAATAAAAGCAGCTCTGATTAAAGGTATAGTAGTAATACTTTGGTTTACATATTTCTAATATTGTAGAGATTAATAATAGAAGCAGAATAAACTACCTCCCATCTCTCAAAAGATTATAGTTTGCAAGTTTGTAGCATTTAAAGTTCCCCCCTCCTCCCCTTTTTCATACGTCAGCACTCTAGCTGACAGAGGAAGATCCTGGTCCTGCGACCGACAGAGGCTCTTCAGCAGAGAAGATATAGTGCTACTTAAAGGGATAGTAATACTTCATCTTATCTTTATTTTATTTTGGTTTGAGAGATATTCACAAGCAAAGTTTCCCCTCCCGCCCCTTTTACCTAGTGTAAGCCATCTCTTCTCAGATGTGGAATGCAGTACATAGACCAGACAGATAACAGAAGGGGACAATCTTCTTCCTATGAGAACAATGAAAGCCCTGCCCCCCTTGACAAGTTTTTCAGCTTTTTCCCTTATCTTAATTGAAGATTGTCCCTCTCTGCAATCTACCTGGGCACTTCCCTTCTGATCTGACTGAACAGTGTGACATCAGTAAAAGGGGTGGGATTGGGATACTTTATCATTCAATTATTCTTGAACTACAACTCTGACAGTATTGATATAACACTCTCCATGGTACAAATACTTTGATGATTAATTAGAGCTACTTTTAATATGAAACATTACTATCCCTTTAAAATGAAATAATTCATTGGAATGGTCTACAAAGTGTGTCTGGTTTGTTTGTTTATTCTACTTCTTTTGTTAATCTCCACAATATTATACATTTTTAAACCAAAGTAATACTATCCCTTTAATCTTCATAGTATTTGAGCCATGGATAGTGTTATATCAATACTGTCAGAGTTGTAGTTCAAGAGTAATTGAATGATAAAGTATCCCCCTCTCGCCCTTTTTACCTAGTGTATGTCACCTCCCCTCAGATGTGGAATCTGGTCTCTTGACCAGACAGATCACAGCAAGGGACAGTCTTCTTACTGTGACCATAAGGAAAACCCTGCCCCCTTGACAGGTTTTTCAGGTTTTCCCTTATGCTCACTGAAGATTATCTCTCTCTGTGATCCATCCGGACAGTCTTGCTTCTCTGAGGGGAGGCAGTTTACACTAGGTAAAAGGGGCAGGAGGGGATACTTTATCATTCAAATACTCTTGAACTACAACTCTGACAGAACTGAAATAACACTCTCCATGGCCCAAATACTATAAAGATTAAATGGAGCTGCTTTTATAGTGAAACATTACTATCCCTTTAAGGGAGTTAAGTAGGCTCATGCATTATGTGTGCTTCAGTTTAATAAAAATAAAAAAAATGCCAGCAACTATCATATTCACCTCCACTAACATGACATCCTGGACTGACTGAAGATGTTCTGTCTTGAACAAAGTTGCAAGGATAAAATTCATGGGGCTATCAGGATTTTCTGGTTATTGTAAGGTAAGTGGGGTGTTATTATTAGGAGGTGTTGTTTCTAGGGGTTGACGAAAACTGTGAAAAATTTCCTGCATGACTTTTCGCGAAAACCTGCCGATTTTTCATTTATAACATGAAAAATTTCGCCTTTCCGCCTATGCAAAAATGTTCTCCTTTTCGCCTATTTTAACAAATTTTTGGCCTGTGTTAACACATTTTTGCCTACTTTAACACATTTTTCGCCTATATTTCCTATAGGTACTACATTTCCCACTGTAATTTTACTTCTTCTGAGGGCTGAAGTTTATAAATAAGTGGCTGAAAGTCAAAGCTGTGAGTTGTACAGCAAAATATGGCTTGAAAAACGTGTTAGCGTGCAGAATGCATTTGTCCTTTGCTCACAACACTAACTTCCTGCTTAAGTGACACTGGCACATATTAATATTGATGTCAAGTAATAAAAAAATAAAGTACAACCTACAATGTGGCAGATTTGTATGGTAGTGGTAGTGGTGGAGGACTGACATGGTGTGATTTGTGTATGTATATTGTTTTTACCATTGTCATGCCCTATCCTCCTTCTCAGATTATTGACACACATTACTTTTCAGTCATAGCAGTGGTCCCAAGTGGGGTAGATGGTGGCAACCCTTGTTCACATCCCTCCTCCACCTCCTCATCTGTGTTGTTGTTATTATATTTGTCCTAGCTTTCTCTGTCATGTGTGGTTTCTGCTATATGATACTCAGATAGTATGAGATGTTGGTTCATATTTAAGAATGTTAGTCTCCCAACATTGCTGCTTGATTACTGATAGGGTAACTGTGTGCTTTTTAACATCTGTGCTTATCCAAGGTCAGACTTTCCAAGATTCAGCCTTTGATTTTCTTCTAACCTTATAGCCCTGTCATCATCCTCAATCTCAGCTTCATCTGTATCTGAATATAGAAGGATGCTGGAGGGATATATTTTAGATCTGCATCATCATCATTCATCATTAGGTCATCCCCAGCAGCATCAGCATCACCTGACAGTTCTTGCCCACTACTACCCTTATATTCCCAGGGCCGGATTTATAATAAGGCAGAGTAGGCATCTGCCTACAGGCGCACCCCACAGAGGGGCGCCTGTCATTGGGATCGTTTTGGTTTTTTTACACTTTATTTTTTGTGCCGCCCAGCAGCCCCACAGCCGCCGGATACTGCTGTCTTCCTGCACTGATGACAGCCGGAGCGCAACCACTCCAAACGCGGAGACGCCGCGTGGAGCGTGCAGGTATTTTCTTCCTCTGTTCTGAGGCCAGTTTAAAACTGGCGCCCAGACAGAGGAAGAAAACCCCTTCACGCTCCATGCGGCGTCTCCGCGTTTGGAGTGGTTGCGCTCCGGCTGTCATCAGTGCAGGAAAGTGAAAAAGAGGTACGGGGGAGAGATAGAGGCACAAGGGGGAGAGAAAGAGAAGTACATGGGGGAGAGAGGCACAAGGGGGAGCGAAAGAGAGAAGTACATGGGGGAGAGAGGCACAAGGGGGAGCGAAAGAGAGAAGTACATGGGGGAGAGAGGCACAAGGGGGAGCGAAAGAGAAGTACATGGGGGAGAGAGGCACAAGGGGGAGCGAAAGAGAGAAGTACATGGGGGAGAGAGGCACAAGGGGGAGAGAAAGAGAGAAGTATATGGGGGTGAAAGAGGCACAAGGGGGAGAGAGAAGTACATGGGGTGAAAGAGGCACAAGGGGGAGAGAGAAGTACATGGGGTGAAAGAGGCACAAGGGGGAGAGAGAAGTACATGGGGTGAAAGAGGCACAAGGGGGAGAGAGAAGTACATGGGGGAGAAAGAGGTACATGGGGGAGAGAGGCACAAGGGGGGTAGAGAAGTACAAGGGGGGAGAAATAGAGGCACAAGGGGGGGAGAGAAGTACAAGGGGGGAGAAGTAGAGGCACAAGGGGGAGAGAGAGAAGTACAAGGGGGGAGAAAGAGGTGCATAGACCCCATAGTAAAATAATAACAATGACACATGTTAATGTGTTAAGTTTTTTATTCTGCTGTTTGTTTTTAACACTGTTCATTAAATCAGTTTAAATAATGAAAAATTAGCATTTTTTTTATCCGATTAATCGAAAAATATTTCAGTCAAAACTTTTTGAACTTTTTTTTTTTTTTTGGCGGGGGGGGGGGGCGCTTCAGCTTTCTGTGCCTACAGGCTCCTGAGATGTAAATCCGGCCCTGTATATTCCTCTAAGCTTTTAGAGGTCTCAAACAATTTCTTTTTACTTTTACTGTAACACAGTTTCCTACTAATTAGAAGATGGGTGTTTTGGTGCTTGTTTGTCTCACTATCTGATCCAGCAGGTGGTTCAGCTGCTACACCTTCCTCTATTATGCAATTGCCAGCATCATCAACACTTGAATATGATTGTCATCTTCAGTTTTCTTCTTATATGGCGCTGGTGGTGCTGGAGCTAGTTTTGCTGGGACCTTGACAAACTGCATCCTCCCTTGGAATAGAGGGATCATCATCATTAATTGCACACCCTGCAGCAACTATTGCTGCAGTCAGATTTTGAAACTACTACTTTACTCTCACTTCCCTGCACTGATCCACCCCTCCACCTTCCCAATGTGCATTTGCTGGACATTACGCAACTACACTGTATTTTTTTACTGTACGGTACACAACACAACTGATGGAGCTGTATGATTCCTTGCCTAAGCACAGTCATCTGGCTGTCACTGTCACCTAATATAGTTTTTTATTATTTTGTATTTTTTTAAATATTTTTTATTTAGTTTTTTTAAGTTGTCCACCTTGTTGTCTTATCACAGTCCCCAAAAAAATATAACTGAAAAACAAAATCAACAACTTCTTTCCCCAGACTTCCCCAGCCAGAGACAATAACAGCAAGATCAGAATGCAAATATGTCCCTAGCTGCCTGTGTCTTGACAGTCAGTCACATGGAATTTTGGAGTATTTGGGGTCAGCCTCCTTCCTCCCTTCTTCTC
Source organism: Rhinophrynus dorsalis (assembly GCA_037306005.1). NCBI lineage: Eukaryota > Metazoa > Chordata > Amphibia > Anura > Rhinophrynidae > Rhinophrynus > Rhinophrynus dorsalis. The sequence continues at coordinate 64,526,082 of CM074723.1, read as the reverse complement.
CCCCAAATGCCCCACTTACTCTCCTAACAGAACAAATGTCCTACCTAAAAGATTCCCCAAACTAAACTTCAGTTCCCCTCTCTGTCTTCTCTAGCTCAAAAAACAGACTGCTCTCTCCTATCACAAACACAGAATGACATGCTGGGAGAGCCTGACAGCCTTTTATATGGCTGTAGAAAACTTTTTTAAAAGTGAGTTCCTTCACACGTGTTGCTAGCCACCACATGTTATTGAATGGCATTTTGATGCACTTTGTCATTGCTTACAATGGGTACAAATTTAGCGCCTGAAGTGAATTTTTGCCATTCGGTAGTGTGTCACATCAGAGGTTATAGAATACCTGACTGTGACTTGAAACTACCGATGGTGCTTTTTTTTTTTTTTTTTTTTTAATTACCAGTGGTTATTGAATTGATCCCCAACAGCTTAAGCTGTAATTACTCTGGAAATATGCATCTCTCTGCACTGGGAGTACTATTGTTTTACTCAACGGGAAACGTAGTACAATATATCCCTTAAAAGAGTCTCAGAGGGGTATGAAACGTATTGTATATGTGTTGCGTACCCCTCTGGCACTCAAGAGATATGTATTTTTGTAACAAAAGTCAACTTCTCCTTTAGGACAATGAGGCTAATGTACAAAAACAAAATACTACAGCAATTATGTGACAGACCAACTGCTAATAATTTCAGTTTACAATTTTATAAAGACTGATGACAACTTGTGTCCCTTACAATCTATTTAGATCTACCGAAGCCCATTATTTGATGTGAGGAAGTCTTACCTAGACAAATGCTTGATTAGAGATCACTATAAACAGGAAACTGCAGCTATAATTCAGAAAGTATATAAACAGGAAACTGCAGCTATAAATGCAGCAATGCTTGAATGATGGATCTAGGAAAACGATTTTGTACAACACATAAAAAATCACTTGTTCCTTGGGTAATGTTCCCTTTTAATTCTATTTCCTCTATTCTAAATGTTTCTGACCACTTGCCTGACCATCAATATATTTTCATCAGGATAAACAAGATTATTTAAAGTATAAAGACATTCCTTTTCCATGAGATAACCTTGAAATACTATCTTTCACTGATTAGCTAACTCAAAGAAAAGAAAGATAACATCCTCTATGGTATCACTAAGCAAAAAAATATTGTCATCAACTGTTGCTAGATGGCATTTAAGAGGTAAATCATAACCAGACCTTATTTAGAATCTGACTAATAGATTGTTAAATGTAAATGACTAATCAGAATTCTAGTTTTTTGCTAAATGTTAAATAAATGACCAACAGTGATTGTGAAACATGATCAGTTATGTAGTTACACTATCATCTCCTAATAGTAAACCCTGACATTTTAATCTGGGCAAGAGATCCTAACGGCCATTATGAATCAAATTCTGTTTGGATTGGATGTCCAAAATAAAACTTTAATCCTTTGAGTGCCAGAAGGGTACGCAACGCATTGCAGAGCAATGCGTTCCGTACCACTCTGGCACTCAAAGGGTTAATTATTGTTCAATATCATGACCATGACTTTTTTATTGCAGGACTCCAAACTTTTTTTACAAGAAGTCTTTAGTGGGAGGAGATTGGGGTCCCTGAGTTCTGTAAAAAGAATTATCAGCCTCTGTGGATATGATATCCAATAATAATTAAAGGGGCAGTATAGCATCAGTAAAATGCCCCTTTTAAATCATGTCTGCACCCTCAGAACCATGGGAATAGAGTTCCCATAGCTCATAACTCACAGGTTCTCTACCAGTTTGCTGTGCAGATCATAGATATCTGGACAGCTGGATGACATCATTACTTTATTCTGTGCTCATATGAACTTCTCCCTTTAGCGCAGAAGCTCCATGGCAGTGAATCTTATGTCAATGGGTTTCTATTGGGATGTTATGGAGAAAGAAGTAGTCCCCATGAATGCCAAGTATGAATACCAAGTGAGGCACTGACATGATCCAGCTATACAGATCTCAATGATCTCTAGAGCAAATTGCTAGAGACCTGAGGCTGGATTCAAGTGCAGGAGATAAATGTTACCTCCTGTTGTATACAAAATGTTCCTATAGAAGTCTATGGGGATACCTGGAGATAAAACCTGGAGATTACATTACAGCTGATCGGCAATCCAATATCACTTTCTCCAGAGCGGGTATTTTCTTCCTTAACAACTTAAGGCTGTTGACGTTTATATTTTTAACAGTACATGTCTGTCATTAGAAACCACATCCACACTCCCTGCAACAGCAAGCAACTTCAGATCTTCCTCTTTGCCTGTCTGCCTCTATACATAGCCAGTGTCAAACTTTCAGCAGCTGCTTTCTCTGTTTCTTAACCTGACTGCAGTATTAACTTTTACATAATGGTATAGGATGAGGATTGACCTGTTAGCTGCAGAATAAGCAGCTTGGAAAAAAGCATGCATCATTCCCCATTTAACCCTTTGAGTGCATATCCCTCTGGCTTTCAACGGGTTAAATTAATTGAAGTTTGGGATTTTTTATTTGTTCTCTATGTTGACTTCTTCCAGATTTATAATTCTTTTAAAACAAACTTCAGAACCCTATAATTGCAATTCCTGTTACATAATATCTTGCAGTTCCATATTATCGTGTTAACGCAATTCACATACACACACTTGGGGGTGAAAATAAGAATACAATTCAGCTAAATCAGGTGCTGACTTTGAGTTTTAGACCCTACACCTGTTTGCCAAGAGATTTACACAAAATTTCCTCCACTTAACACTGCCTGCACCAAGGGGAGTACAATGGGTATGTCTGTGGGTGTTTCATGGTGTACCTTTACTCTATTTCTTGTTTATCTCCAAGTATTAACCCCTTAAGGACCAGGTGGACCAGGGTGTTTTTTTTATTTGCAGAGCTGGTAAATGTGAGCGATCACGTGTACTAACTTGCCTGAAGGTGCGCTTTCATGAAAAAAAAACTCATGACGTGCCAGGACAGTCATCGGTCCTTAACAGACCAAAAGTTTTGATTGTCGTGGCATGTCCATGGACCTTAAGGGGTTAAACAAGGTATAGAGGAAAGTGTGATTTTTTGAGAATTTGATGGGATTAAAGTCCTAACAATGATGGAGAGTGTGTGGACACTAACATCAATGGAGCTGCACTAACTAACTTGTACTTTCACCACTTTATCACACAATTTTCCATGTGTTCACTTCCTACAACAACCAGTGATACAGCAGTAATGATAGTAAACAGATGGGATTCTGTACTATCTCTATTGTAATAGGACATAGTAATTACTGAAATGTGCAATATTATAAGTTTATAAAAGGTTAATTTAAACCTTTATGGACCAGAGGGATGTGTAACTAATTTCTTCCCAATTCATTGCACACTGCCTAACCCTTTGAGTGCCAGAGAGGTATCCAACGCATTGCAACGCATTACAATACATTGGATACCTCTCTGGCACTCAAAGGGTTAAACATAGAAACATTTGACTTAACTCTCCAGGAATGTCAAACCTGTAACAGATATGAATGCAGTCTACAAAAAGGCATACCTACCCTTGCAGCTCACCAGATATATTTCCATAAAGCATAGTAACTATAATAGGTCCCTGCACTGGTCTGATCCCTGAGCTACTCCACTAGTAACCTATAATTCCTCTGAATGTATTCAATTGACTATGAATCTCTGTGTTTGATCCTTCAGCCAATATTTTATCCAGTCATTTACCATTGAATTCACTTCCAAGCCATGCAGTTTGTGGATGATATTTTTATGTGGGACACTGTCAAATGCTTTACTAAAACCAAATAAGCTACATCTATTGTTCAACTCTGGTCTATGATTCTAGTTGCAAGGTCAAAGAAATCAATAAGATTTGTTTGACAAGACCTTCCTGAAGTAAATCCACGCTGACGCTGATCTTGCAAACCTGAAGACAATTTCAGATTAAGCAACAATTTTCTTTTTCGAAAGGTTTCCATTACTTTTCTAACAAATGATATTAGATTTACAAGGTTGTAGTGGCCATAGTCTTCCTACTATGCAATTTGCAAAGTTGGACTACATTAGCAATTCTCTGGTCATCTGGCATGGTTCCTGTGAACACTGTTAATGGCAAGGCAAGTATAACCCTAAACTCATTTAACACTTTTGGCTGTACTTCATCTGGGCAAGCTGACATGAAGATAGAACTTTTAATACTTTCTTCTCCGTAAATAGGCTTGAATCATTTATCTTACCTTTAAAGGGATAGTATTGTTTTATAATAAAAGCAGCTCTAATTAGTCATCATAGTATTTGGACTTTGGAGAGTGTTATTTCAATTCTGTCAGAGTTGTAGTTCAAGAGTAATTCAATCACAAAGTCTCCCCCTCCCGCCAATTTTACTGATATAACACTGTTCAGCCAGATCAGAAGGGAGGTGCACAGGTAGACTGCAGAGAGGGACAATCTTCAATTAAGATAAGGGAAAAACCTGAAAAGCTTGTCAAGGGGGGCAGGGATTTCATTGTTTTCATAGGAAGAAGATTGTCCCCTTCTGTTATCTGTCTGGTCTATGGACTGCATTCCACATCTGAGAAGAGATGGCTTACACTAGGTAAAAGGGGCGGGAGGGGAAACTTTGCTTGTGAATATCTCTCAAACCATAAAGGTTTGAGAGATAAGACTTATATCGTTCTTCATGTTTTTTTAATGCCTACAAAATAAAATAAAGATAAAACAAAGTATTACAATCCCTTTAATGCCTGTTTCTCTTAACATTGGTTAATACTGTTCACAGTTAGCTGTAAAAACTGAGCAAAAATAATTATTTAAGCTTTCAGCTATTGCCTTATTACCTGCCACATATCTATTCTCATTTGTCATAAGTCTAATTATACATTATTTTATTTTCTTCCTCTTACTAATATACCTATGGAAAGCTTTGTCATGCTTTCACTGACTGGCTATTTTCTCTTCTGTCTGGGCTTTGACATCTCTGATTATGCACTTTCCCTCCCTCTGTTTATTTTTGTATACTGCAGTGTCTTCATCCAGCAGAGTCTTATGAGCCATCTTTTTGCCTTAACAATACCCTATAGGGATAGTAATACTTCATTTTAACTTTATTTTATTTTGTAGGCATTAAAAAAACATGAAGAATGATACAAGTCTTATCTCTCAAACCTTTATGGTTTATGAGATATTCACAAGCAAAGTTTCCCCTCCCGCCCCTTTTACCTAGTGTAAGCCATCTCTTCTCAGATGTGAATCTGGTTGTAAGACTAGACAGATAACAGAAGGGGGCAATCTTCTTCCTATGAAAACAATGAAATCCCTGCCCCCCTTGACAAGCTTTTCAGGTTTTTCCCTTATCTTAATTGAAGATTGTCCCTCTCTGCAGTCTACCTGGGCAGCTCCCTTCTGCCCTGGCTGAGAAGTGTTACACCAGTAAAAGGGGCGGGAGGGGGACACTTTGCTTGTGAATATCTCTTAAACCATAAAGGTTTGAGAGATAAGACTTATATCATTCTTCATGTTTTTTTAATGCCTACAGAATAAAATAAAGTTAAAATGAAGTATTACTATCCCTTTAAAGGGTTAAATATACCTTGATGTGGCTGTAGGATATTCTATTAAGGGATTGCATAAGAATTTGAGTATACAACAATATCAATATTACATAGTCATAATTATCAAACTACACAGACGTTATAATGATGGGAATTCTTATCACAATCAAGGACCCTCATATTCAACCCTCTTCTAGTTGAGAAACCTTGCAGAATGACATTTTTACAATGTGTGATGATGACACCTCTATGTATAATTTGAGCTAAAATACCAAATAACTAGTCTCATTAATTATTAGTGAAGTGCTTTCACCTAAAAATTATCATACCATTTAAACACTAACATTATAAATTGGATAGATAGAGGAAATTACCTCTAAGTATGATATATATCACAATCAGTTAATTAACAGGAATATCAGAAATATCGTTAGATATCAGTAATAGTAATAACAGTAAAGGAATCCATTGATTTCAGTATATAAAACAATCAGACGAGGCTATTGAATTTCAGCACCTCATTTAGAGCCTTAGGTTGTAATGTGTCCAAAGTATAGATCCATTTGCTCTCTGTTTGAGCAAATCTCAGATTATAATCTCCTCCCCGCAAGGAGCCATGAATCCTGTCAATGCATAACAGAAAGTGTCTGAGTGGAGCTTGCAGGATGCATTTTGAAATGTCTTCAAGCTGAGCCTAACATATTACCATCCTTAATGCCTATGATGTGCAACTGTATAAAAATCTTATAACAAAAATTAGTCGACAAAACAAATCAAACTGCTGGAGCAATTTACTAAACGCATTACTTTACAAAATTTGCAAAGAATTAAAAGATTATATATATTTCTCAGTCTACAAACGTAATTATTTATTTAGTTAGTGTTTTTCCAGGAAGACTTCATTGAGATAGCTCTCATTTTAAGGTAGGTCCTGAAGAGCATTTGCAATGCAAAGTCACCCCCTATTTATATAAAAATAAAAACAAGAAAATCCAAATTACACATTAGCATTTATATAGAGTTACATGTTTTTAATAGAAAGAAGAAGTTGTTTTTAGGGATTTTAAACTGGCAGAAGATTACATTTTACAGGTAGGTCATTCCAGCTTGGAGGAACTCTGTGGGAAAAAAGTAAATCAATGCACTTCTTGGACTTGTTAGTGAATTGCCTGAAGTGGCATATGGAGTTTATAGGAAGTATGGAGACCATGTTGTGCTCAGGTAGTGTGTTAACTTTTCAGAGAAAAGGGGTTATAAACTAGGCAAAAAAAGTGAAAGGTATGTCTGAATATAAGTGTTAGTTTAGTTCTTTCAACATAATCACAATGATGGGTATTGTAATTACGCTGGAGAACAAAGCAGCATAATGACTTATACAGAGTTGAGTCTACAAAGATGGATTTGTGGAACAGAAGCATATGCTATATTATATTAGTCAATGATTGGCATGACATCTGTTGCACAATAAATTTCCTTACCAAGGGTCTAAGACAGGATTTGCTTCTAAAGAGATTGTCTAGTTTTGGATAAAGTAAGGATGTTATTTTATCCAAATGAAGGCAAAATGTGAGTTTGGGATTCAGCCCCATTCCAGAATATTTGCAGGAATCGATTGGTAATGATTAGACTTTATTCCGATAGTTAAATCATTTTAAGTAATTTAAACTTTGTACCAAATACTATTGTTAATAGTTTGACAGTGCTTAACCCTTTGAATGTCAGAGGGGTTTGCAACGCATAGCAAAACAATTCTTTGTGCACCCTCGAGCATTAATGTCACACATTTCAACCCCTCTTATTTATATGTCTATTGTAAGGCGCTGCGTACACTGTGTGGCGCCATATAAATAAAGAAATACATACTTACATTAAAGGGTTAAGAACAGTTTGGTTTTAGTGGGCATCTTTCAAGCTCAGAGAAATCCTCCTTTATCAGCCTCAGTTTATTATGTTGGATTTTTAGTGTAGATTATGGTGGTGTCTGTATACATGTGCACAGAAGATCTTTACTGTTTAGTAATGATCTGCCCACAGTTTGCAAATATCATTAGTTTGTACCAGAGTGAATGTGAATTCAGCAGTATTAATAGTCCTATGGAAGCGTGTCACAGTATGTTCAATGTACGTTTTGTCATCATAATTACTTCTGAACTGTGTGATCAGAGAGGTGGCACACGAAACAAAGTAGTTGTTGAATGCATTAGCTGTTGATATCAGACATTTTAATTTTTCATTGTCTTTTTTTATAGTTGTGGGATACGTGTGGTTGAATATTTTTTGATGTATGCAAGTAAGGGAGGAGAATCGCTGTCTTAAGTTTGCGGTCCAGACAATTAACATTAGTCTCCAAGAACAAACAGTTCACTTCGTTGCTTTGAGTGGCAATCTCACTGAGGAGGTGGGCTATGTCTGAGAGGGACTGTGCTGGGTTACTAGGTGTAGGTACATGCCAGCAATTATGACTGAACTTGAGAAAGAGCGACACTTATAACAATTATACTTATATATATTATCATGTCACCTCCTCTCTCTGTTTGTTCTTTCCTAAAGCATGAGTATCCTTGAGTAACAATGGTGTGTCTAAGGGGAGATGCAGTTAGGGTCAATGCTGTGGAGATGTGTGTGTCTAGCAATGTGTGGTGAGCACATCATCTTGGCAATGGAGACACACACTGCCATATGCACTAAGATTTAGGGATGTAAGGGGAGGGGAGCGAATATCCTCATTAGCATGGAGGGTTGTTGAACTGCTGTTGATGTGGTAGGGATGCCCTCCCTTACACATTGCTAGCAGTTCGACTACCCTGAAGTGCATTCTCTCTTCTCTCCCACTGGAGGAGCACAGCTGATGTGATCAGACTTCAGCAGTACAAACAGCAACTATAAACCCTTTCAGTGCCATAGGGATGTGCATTGCATACCCCTGTTGGACTGAAAGGGTTAGAAATGTTGTAGTAAAAGCTGAAGATGAGGTTAGATAGGGGACTCTGTAAGGCAGGAATTCCACCTAAAGAGCAATGTGTTGCGGATTGCAGATCTCTATGGCACTCAAAGGCTTAAAGCCATGTCTCTCCCGCTCTAGCCCATCCTTTCAAAAACAGCATTCCTATGAGTAGTAGCAAGACAGGGCATTAGAAGGAGAAATGGAGGTGGTAATGGAAGGACAGGTGGAGCAGTGAAGAGGACAGCAGAAGGGGAGGGTGGAGGAGATTGAAGGAGTGAAGGGGCAAAGGGCAGTGAAGGAGACCATATTCTGCACCATTGCGGTAATTCACATCTTTCACATCACCATACATACTGTGTAAGCTGGCGATATGAGAGGATGCCAGCAGTAACATCTCTTCTCTCTTTCTGCACCGTTATACATTTTACAGGCAAACAGTATTTGAATTCTGTAGGTGGGATTCCTGTCTTACCCATTCCCCTAAATAGCATCTCATCTTCAGCTTTAACTACAATATTTTACTCCTTTCAGTGGCACAGGGGTATGCAATGCACATCCCTATGGTACTGAAATGGTTACAGCATATGCTGTTTCTGCTCTTTAGAAGAGACACAAAACTGGCCTCTGGCTCCATAGTGAGGTACAGAAAGATCCCAACATTGCCAACGTCGGGTATGTGATTTGTGACTGTGAATCTGACAGAAGAGGCAGCTATCAGTGCTTAGAGCATGGGGGAAAGTGCCTCATTAACATATAAACACACCCACATTTATACAACAATGGCTCATTAACCTGCATTCCCATACAGAAATGAGCCATTGTCGATGTGTGGAAGAGGAGAATTATAATCCTGTTGCAGGTATGGTGGATCATGGAGGACAGATTGGTGTCAGATTGACAGAAATATGATGGTGAAGACATGTTAGTGCATACTGGTGATGTGCCTTCGACACAGATCAGACACTACATCCCCGTCCTGAGCCCTTATCGAACTCTAATGCATCTCCTCCCTGGATTCGGTAAGTATAAAGATTTCCAATTTGGAAGTGTCACAACATGCTTTAAATTCAATCATTTTGGGCAGTATACTGCATATGTTACAAAGGACAAAAGGACTGGGAGCTCTCACCAGCAGGACCCTTTGCTCTCTCTGTTTTCTATGTTATATTTGTACTGTTTTATGTATGTCTGTTCCATATTATACACCTCTGAGGAATACATTGGAGCTATATAAATAAAGGATGGTTATAGTAATAATTAATGTGAATTTACCTTTTGCTACTGGTTGAGGACAAGTTTACTTGAGCTGAACATGTAATTTGGATTTGATTTCAATATTTTTCAGTTTTGTCATTGACACTATATTTCTACAGTGTTTGGCTGCACAGCTAGTATAATTACTAAGTGCTAATTCAGGGTCCCATGTTAAACTATTTCATGCCTTAATTTATTAAGTTGTATTTAACATACTTGAAATACTATGGGAGAGATTTATAAAAGTGGAGAAGAAAGAGAAATGGTTGTAGTCTGTGCTAAAACTGAAGTTTCGCATTTATGAAGTTTACTCCAGTTTTAGAAGCCACAACTCCATTTAGCTGTGTTTTCGTAAAAGTGAGGGTACAGCTGGTGAAAATTCTAGTGCTGTGAAGTTATAAAGAAATGTCATTGACTGCAACAATTTACTGACAGACTTTTCGACAAGAATATTAACCTCATAAGGACCGGGAAAATCTGAGATGGATTTCACTTAAGAAGCAGAGCAATTCTGACCTTTTTGACCATGTCTTGTTCAACAGTGTTTTCCCTCTAAGTACTTTATTTTACCCATGAAAATTATATACCACTTTTTATGCACAAATAGGGCTTTCTTTTGATACAACACTTATATGGATAACCCACCATCTTTTTAGTAAAATTAAAGAAAACTGTAAAAAAAATGTACAAAAACGTTTTTTTTCTCTTGGGATCATTTGGGCGCAATGGGTTAAATTTTTATGGACACTGCATGAAAGACATGACCGGTCAGTCATACCTACAAAATGGGCAGTTTTAAGTGGGCACTGTTCCCCCTGGGTGAAAATCCCCATGTCCCTTTTTCCCACCCTATTTTCCCACTTTTTTATTTATGACATTTGGCAGTGTGTATTACATAGCTCCACAACAATCACACTCCCAATTTTGTTCATTGACATGTTTGTTTTTTTAAATAAATTTTTTATATTGTAAAAAAATATTGTGTTTTGTTAAAAAAAAAAAAAAAAAAAAAAAGTTTATTTTAGCAGGTCAAAAATGGACCTGCATCCAGCCAGACTCCAGCACAGCAGTGAAGGAGTTAATATCCCCAGCTGCTGCATTTTTTTTTCCATTAAGTGTCTCCTCTCTGCTTCTCTCTCCCTTACTTTGATCATAAGGGACAGAGAGGCAGAGGGGAGACACAGACGCAGTATGCTGCAGCGATCACATGACTCGGCACAAGTGAGAAGGGCTGAGACTGAACGCTCCAGCACTGGAGTGCTCAGTCTCAGCCTGGAATGAATGATAGCAGCATGCATTGCTATCATTTAACCCATTACGGTCCAGGACCATCATGGGTCCTTAATGGGATTCTACCCATGACGGTCCTGAACTGTCATGAGTCATTAAGAGGTTAACACCAGGTATAATTTGTTCTTAAACGTTCCAGGGATTAACATCAGAATAATAACACCATATTTATAAAAATGTCCTTACTAATTCATAAATCAGATCACCAATTGCCATGTATTAAGGACAATTCTTTAAAAAGTACTAAGAATGTTTTTTTACTAGGCTGACCATACCTCACCTTTAAAAAGGGACACATAGGAAATAGGCATATTTCAGGAGTGCACCAAAATCAAAGCAACGCTGTAGTTTGCATTTTTCATGTGTGTCCCTGTTTAAAGGTGCGGTATGATCAGCCTATTTTTACAAACATCCCCTTTGTTCTGTATTCTCTTTGCAGTGAGATTTTGTCATAGGGTTATCAGTATAAAAATTAGCTATTGTAATATGGGTAAAGCCTGGTACAGTGCTAGCCTTGGAAAATGCAGGAGACTAGTAGATTAAACATGATACCTTTATTGGCTACCTGAGTGGCTTTGGATGCCCAAAGCCACTCAGTTAGCCAGTAAAGATATAATTTTTATTCTACCAGTCTCCTAAAAAATTACCTGTCATCCTGGTGTGGTACATTGATAAGAAGCAAGTATGCACAGGCAAGCTCAGCAATATCAAATGACCTGGTAGGCAACAGAAGACCACTCTAATGGATGACCGAAAAATCCTGGGAATTGTGAAGGAAAACCCTTTTTCAGCTGTTGAACAGATCAAGTCTACAGGATGTAGGCCTAGATGTGTCAAGGAGTTTCTTAAAGAGAAGAGTACACCAGCATAACCAGGGTTTACCACAAGAAGCACACCACTAGTAAACCTCAAGAACATAAAGGTCAGGTAAAAGTTTGCTAAAAACAACATAAAAAATAAACAGGTGGAGGATGAGATGAAGATTACCTGTACCAGAGTGATATAAAGAGGAAAGAGTAGAGAAAGCAAGAACTTCACATGATCCAAAGTATACCATCTCTTCTGTGAAACATGAGGGGCTATGCACTAAGGCATGATTATGTATAAAAAAGGCTATAATTCCTACACAATTAACATTTTATGTATATCAATATCATCAAATTAAAGCTGTCAATCTGCACCTTGTTCTCAGTCATTGTTTTATTTCAAATCCAATTTGCTATTGCACAGAACCAAAACAACAAAATGTGTATCACTGTCCAAATACTTATAGAATATCACTTTATATTGAGGTGTGGCGGTGGTGCTGCACGGATGCATCAGGTGCTGTGCAAGGCATATTATCCTGTATGGCAAGCTTCTGTTTCTGAAGCTAACAAGTTTATCCACATCTTTTCTGTACTGTAAAACATAAAACTGCAGTAAAGTAGGGAAAGAAACAGCAATATGCTTCATAAATATTGAAATTAGCTACTAGTAGAGACAACCAGGCAAAGAGGAGGAGCTGGAGTCCCTTGTGGCTGCAAACAGACAATATAAAAAAACAAACAGAAAAACCCTTTTTATCAATAGGTGACAATGACATACAGGCAGCCCTTCACCTGAGCTGTGACTATGACTGATAGTGGCAGATACTAGAGATAGAGACATATATCATGCATTATGTTCAGATAGGTAAAACATTACTCCACTCACTATTAGCTCTGTCTTGTACTGTAAAAACCAACACTACTATCATTCTGTTGGCCAAATGTGTTAGGGGTCGTGGTAAGGGGAAAGGAGTAGGATGAGTACATGTACCGGTTGGTGTTAGTAAAGTTGTATGACAAAAGCTGCTGCAACTTGTGTAATAAATGAAGATGACAATCCTACTCCTCCTCCTGAAGTGGCAGTTTGTAAAAGTGACATGAAAAGGTTTAGCACCACCAGTAGTAGCACTAAATATTTAACTACACAAGCCAGTGAAAGTTGCATTTTATTGTTGTTGCCACAGTGGAGGAAGATTTAGCTGTGAGGCCAATTGCTGCATGAGACAGTGACATTAACTCACCAATGCAAACAAGTGGTCAAAGTTCTATAAATTCCCATACGTGGAAAAGTAAAAACAAACTTTTTCAGACAAAAAAAAACCTAGAAGAACATGAACACAGTGGGAAGGAAGGGGATTATGTTCCTGATGACATAAATAGAACATAAGAAGAATATTCCTTCTGATCATTGTACTGAGAGATATTTCAAAATATAAAGATTGGAGATATTGGGTATCAAGGAATCTTCTATTGGTAAGAGAACCAGAAAGAGTCAACAGAATCCTTCAGTATTGTAGATCCTGCTCGGAAAGTAGCTCCCTGTGTATACTCACATGCTACTACTGAAAGATATTTCAAAAAAGGCTTTATGCACATAGAAATGGAGTAGTAAACCAACTGCAGGTTATGGGAACTATAAAATGTCCTGTTGTTTAAAATAGGGCTTTTAAACCCTTGAATGCTAGAAAGGCCTTCCATGCATTGTTACTCAAAATGTTGGATGCCTCCCTACTAGTGTTGAGCGAGCATGCTCGGCCGATGCTCGGATCGGCTCGAGCATCGCTCTGCTCGGCACATGGCGGTACTCGTACGAGTACCGCATGTGCTCGCCCGCCATGTTCGGGTCTCCTCCCCGCACGTTTTGCGGCTGCTGCGCAGCCAATAAACGTGCAGGGAGGCTCTGACATCGGTGTAATGCCAGCAGCCATGTTGGCTGCTGGCATTACACTGATTGGCTGGCCAGAACCCGTGGTCAGGTGCTGTATAGCACCTGACCAGCGAGTTCGGCTCAGTCTGAGCCAGGGAGAGCTGAGGATAGGAAGGGAAAGGCAGTGTAGGGAGGAAAAAAACAAAAATTGTGAAAAAAAAAGAACCAAAAGTCCTTTTTAGGACTACTGTGTGTGGGGGCAGCAGGTTATTTGGTGTGGGGGGAAAAAAACAAAAAAAAAAAAAAAAAAATATATATATTCTGTTTAGTGTGCAAAGTTGCAGATTAGAGCACATTCTGTTTAGTGTGCACAGTTGCAGATTAGAGCACATTCTGTTTAGTGTGCAAAGTTGCAGATTAGAGCACATTCTGTTTAGTGTGCAAAGTTGCAGATTAGAGCACATTCTGTTTAGTGTGCAAAGTTGCAGATTAGAGCACATTCTGTTAAGTCTTCAAACTAAAATATCAAAGTCACGTATTCCATTCAGTGTGCGTCGCCGCAGTTTAGCAGCACATTCTGAGTACTGTGCAGAGTTGCAGAATAGGAAGAAATACTGTTAAGTCTTCAAACTAAAATATCAAAGTCACATATTCCATTCAGTGTGCTTCGCCGCAGTTTAGCAGCACATTCTGTGTACTGTGCAGAGTTGCAGAATAGGAAGAAATACTGTTAAGTCTTCAAACTCAAATATCAAAGTCACATATTCCATTCAGTGTGCTTCGCCGCAGTTTAGCAGCACATTCTGTGTACTGTGCAGAGTTGCAGAATAGGAAGAAATACTGTTAAGTCTTCAAACTAAAATATCAAAGTCACATATTCCATTCAGTGTGCTTCGCCGCAGTGTAGCAGCACATTCTGTGTACTGTGCAGAGTTGCAGAATAGGAAGAAATACTGTTAAGTCTTCAAACTCAAATATCAAAGTCACATATTCCATTCAGTGTGCTTCGCCGCAGTTTAGCAGCACATTCTGTGTACTGTGCAGAGTTGCAGAATAGGAAGAAATACTGTTAAGTCTTCAAACTAAAATATCAAAGTCACATATTCCATTCAGTGTGCTTCGCCGCAGTGTAGCAGCACATTCTGTGTACTGTGCAGAGTTGCAGAATAGGAAGAAATACTGTTAAGTCTTCAAACTAAAATATCAAAGTCACATATTCCATTCAGTGTCTTTCACCGCCGTTTAACAGCCTATTCTGTGTACTCTGCAGAGTTGCAGAATTATAAGAAATACTGTTAAGTTTTCAAACTCAAATATTAAAGTCACATATTCCATTCAGTGTCTTTCACCGCCGTTTAACAGCCTATTCTGTGTACTCTGTACAGTTGCAGAATTATAAGAAATACTGTTAAGTTTTCAAACTCAAATATTAAAGTCACATATTCCATTCAGTGTCTTTCACCGCCGTTTAACAGCCTATTCTGTGTACTCTGTACAGTTCCAGAATTATAAGAAATACTGTTAAGTTTTCAAACTCAAATATTAAAGTCACATATTCCATTCAGTGTGTTTCAACGCCGTTTAACAGCCTATTCTGTGTACTCTGCAGAGTTGCAGAATAGTAAGAAATACTGTTAAGTTTTCAAACTCAAATATTAAAGTCACATATTCCATTCAGTGTGTTTCACCGCCGTTTAGCAGCCTATTCTGTGTACTGTGCAGAGTTGCAGAATTATAAGAAATACTGTTAAGTTTTCAAACTCAAATATCAAAGTCACATATTCCATTCAGTGTGCTTCGCCGCAGTGTAGCAGCACATTCTGTGTACTGTGCAGAGTTGCAGAATAGGAAGAAATACTGTTAAGTCTTCAAACTAAAATATCAAAGTCACATATTCCATTCAGTGTCTTTCACCGCCGTTTAACAGCCTATTCTGTGTACTCTGCAGAGTTGCAGAATTATAAGAAATACTGTTAAGTTTTCAAACTCAAATATTAAAGTCACATATTCCATTCAGTGTCTTTCACCGCCGTTTAACAGCCTATTCTGTGTACTCTGTACAGTTGCAGAATTATAAGAAATACTGTTAAGTTTTCAAACTCAAATATTAAAGTCACATATTCCATTCAGTGTCTTTCACCGCCGTTTAACAGCCTATTCTGTGTACTCTGTACAGTTCCAGAATTATAAGAAATACTGTTAAGTTTTCAAACTCAAATATTAAAGTCACATATTCCATTCAGTGTCTTTCACCGCCGTTTAACAGCCTATTCTGTGTACTCTGTACAGTTGCAGAATTATAAGAAATACTGTTAAGTTTTCAAACTCAAATATTAAAGTCACATATTCCATTCAGTGTGTTTCAACGCCGTTTAACAGCCTATTCTGTGTACTCTGCAGAGTTGCAGAATAGTAAGAAATACTGTTAATTTTTCAAACTCAAATATCAAAGTCACATATTCCATTCAGTGTCTTTCACCGCCGTTTAACAGCCTATTCTGTGTACTCTGCAGAGTTGCAGAATTATAAGAAATACTGTTAAGTTTTCAAACTCAAATATTAAAGTCACATATTCCATTCAGTGTCTTTCACCGCCGTTTAACAGCCTATTCTGTGTACTCTGTACAGTTCCAGAATTATAAGAAATACTGTTAAGTTTTCAAACTCAAATATTAAAGTCACATATTCCATTCAGTGTGTTTCAACGCCGTTTAACAGCCTATTCTGTGTACTCTGCAGAGTTGCAGAATAGTAAGAAATACTGTTAATTTTTCAAACTCAAATATCAAAGTCACATATTCCATTCAGTGTCTTTCACCGCCGTTTAACAGCCTATTCTGTGTACTCTGCAGAGTTGCAGAATTATAAGAAATACTGTTAAGTTTTCAAACTCAAATATTAAAGTCACATATTCCATTCAGTGTGTTTCAACGCCGTTTAACAGCCTATTCTGTGTACTCTGCAGAGTTGCAGAATAGTAAGAAATACTGTTAATTTTTCAAACTCAAATATCAAAGTCACATATTCCATTCAGTGTCTTTCACCGCCGTTTAACAGCCTATTCTGTGTACTCTGCAGAGTTGCAGAATTATAAGAAATACTGTTAAGTTTTCAAACTCAAATATTAAAGTCACATATTCCATTCAGTGTGTTTCAACGCCGTTTAACAGCCTATTCTGTGTACTCTGCAGAGTTGCAGAATAGTAAGAAATACTGTTAATTTTTCAAACTCAAATATTAAAGTCACTTATTCCATTCAGTGTGTGTCACCGCAGTTTAGCAGCCTATTCTGTGTACTCTGCAGAGTTGCAGAATAGTAAGAAATACTGTTAATTTTTCAAACTCAAATATTAAAGTCACTTATTCCATTCAGTGTGTGTCACCGCAGTTTAGCAGCCTATTCTGTGTACTCTGCAGAGTTGCAGAATAGTAAGAAATACTGTTAAGTTTTCAAACTCATATATATTAAAGTCATATATATCGTGTAAGATGAAGAAGGCGGGTAAAAAGGGACGGGGAAGTGGACGTGATCCTGAAAGTTCAGGGCGCGGGTCAGGACGCGGAGAAACTGTGCCTGGTGCCAGAGCACAAGAAAGAAAGACATCCACCATACCTAGCTTCATGTCTGATTTCACAGGGCGTCGCAGGACATCACTCTCGAGGTCCGACCAGTGCGAACAGGTGGTCGGTTGGATGACAGCTGATACTGCTTCCAGTCGGTTAAGCACCACCCTGTCTTCCACCAAGTCCACTCTCAGTAGCCAAGAGTCTGGTCAACATAATCCTCACTCTGATCATCCTTCCTCCCACCATACACGGTCTGGTCAAAGAAGTGATCCCACACTGGGATATAGTGATGAGCTCGTCTCATCACCAATCCTTCATTTGACCCTCTCTCCAAGCACGCTTGCAGAGGAACATGACATCTTGTGCCCTGATTCACAACCTCTAGAGGCTACCCAATCACAAGAAGATGACAGATGTGAACGGCATTTAAGGTCAAAGGAAGTAGTGGATGATGATGATGATGATGAGACACAGTTGCCATTAAATCAACCACTATTTCCTTCTCAAGACCTTGTTGAGGAGAATGTTATACAGTTGTCAATGACCGAGTATGTGGTGGGATCAAGACTTGAGGAGGATGATCAGAGTGAGGAAGTGGAGGAGGACTTGGTGGACGATGAGGTGACTGACCCCACCTGGGAAGGTGTAGAGCCGAGCGATGACAGCAGTCCTTAGGGTGAGCCATCTGCAGCACCGCAACAGGCTGGAAGAGGCAGTGGTGTGGCTACAGAAAGAAGGCGGACCGCACCAAACCGGCCCGCAAATGTTCCACGGAGCACCCCCTTGCGTAAATCTACCTTGCCAAGGGGTAGGTGTTCCGCGGTATGGCGTTTTTTTAAGGAAAGTGCGGACGACAAAAGATTTGTAGTTTGCAACCTGTGCCACACCAGAATGAGCCGAGGCATGAACACTAGAAACCTCACCACCACCAGCATGATCCGACACATGGCATCCAAGCACCGTAGTAAGTGGGAGGAACGCCTGGATCGCCCATCTGTGTCTGCAGGCCACACCACTGCCTCCTCTTCCCCTGTTTTCGGTGCCGGCCAATCGCCTGTCGAAGGCGCAGGCCCGCATACCTCCCGCCCTGCACCTGTAGCATCTGAAGCACCATCAGCGACCACATACACTTCCCTGTCCCAGCACAGCGTCCAAATGTCGTTACCCCAGGCATTTGAGCGCAAGAGAAAATACCCAGCCACCCACCCACAGGCCATAGCACTAACCTCACACCTTTCAAAATTACTGGCCATCGAAATGCTGCCATTTAGGCTTGTGGACACTGAGTCCTTCCGCAGCCTGATGGCAGCAGCTGTCCCTCGGTACGCGGTCCCCAGCCGCCACTACTTTTCCCGGTGTGCCATCCCCGCATTACACCACCATGTGTCCCGTAACATCACCCGTGCCCTGACCAACGCAGTTACTGGGAAGGTCCACTTAACGACTGACACATGGACAAGTGCTTGTGGCCAGGGACGCTACATTTCCCTGACGGCACACTGGGTGAATGTCGTGGAGGCTGGGAGCGACTCGGACCCTGGGATGGCACGGGTGCTACCCACGCCGAGGATTGCGGGCCCTACCTCCATCAGGGTTTCCACCAGCACCTACGTTATTGGCTCCTCCTCCTCCGTTTCCACCTCCGAATTCTCTACACACACCGCCACTCCCCCATCAGCCAGTAGCTGGAAGCAGTGTAGCACTGCAGTGGGGAAGCGTCAACAGGCCGTGCTGAAGCTGATCTGCCTTGGGGACAAACAGCACACGGCCTCAGAGCTGTTGCAGGGGATTAGTCACCAGACCGAGCAGTGGCTCTCGCCACTCAACCTGCAAGCAGGCATGGTTGTGTGTGATAATGGGCGTAACTTGGTGGCGGCTTTGGAGCTCGGCAAGCTCACACACGTACCATGCCTAGCGCATGTATTTAATTTAGTGGTGCAGCGATTTCTAAAAACCTACCCCAATGTGCATGATCTCTTGACCAAGGTGCGCCGCGTGTGTGCACATTTCCGTAAGTCATCTACAGCTTCGGCCGGCCTGTTGAAGCTGCAGCAGCGCTTACAATTGCCAGCTCACCGGCTGCTGTGTGACGTGAGCACGCGCTGGAACTCCACCTTCCACATGTTGGCCCGGCTTTGTGAGCAGCAGAGGGCAGTAGTGGAGTACCAGCTGTTACACGGTCGTCGCCTCTCCGTTCAACTTCCTGTAATCAGAAGTGAGGAGTGGGAATGGATGTCAGACCTCTGCGAGGTTTTACGCAATTTTGAGGAATCGACACAGATGGTGAGCGGCGATAACGCTATTATCAGTGTAACCATCCCACTTCTGTGTCTACTGAAACGCTCGCTGCTCACAATTAAAACCGACGCTTTGCATGTGGAAGAGGTGGAAATGGGGGAGGAAGAGCTTACACAAGGTGATAGCCAGAGCACCCTCACTTCGTCTTCTCAGCGACAATTGGAGGAGGCGGAGGAGGAGGAGGAGGAGGAGGAGGAGGAGGAGGAAGACACGGTTGCCTCCGCTACAGAGGGTAGCCATGGAACTTTAGTTCCATCTCTTCAGCGTGGGTGGGCAGAAGAGGAGGAAGAGGATGAGGATATTGAGAGTCAGCCTCCTGGTGAGGACAGCGAAATCTTGACTGTTGGTACTCTGGCACACATGGCTGACTTTATGTTAGGCTGCCTTTCCCGTGACCCACGCGTTGTACGCATTTTAGACAACACGGATTACTGGGTGTTCACCCTTCTGGACCCCCGCTACAAAGAGAATTTCTCATCTCTCATTCCTCCGGTGGAGAGGACAAGCAAAATGGTGCAATACCAGAAGGTTCTTGTTGAAAAATTGCTCCAAAATTTTCCATCTGACAACGCTGGCGGCAGAGTACGTGCTACCTTGGCCAACCGAGAAGGGGAGAAAAGGGGAGCACACAGCAGTTCCGACAAAGGCAGGGCAACACTCTCCAAGGCGTGGGACACCTTCATGACACCCCGCCAGCACCCTCACCCTGATGCGCAGCCTAGTGTCACAAGGAGGGAAAAGTTTTGGAAGATGGTGAAGGAGTACGTAGCAGACCGTGTCAGCGTCCTCAATGATCCCTCTGTGCCTTACAACTACTGGGTGTCCAAGCTGGACACGTGGTATGAACTGGCACTCTACGCCTTGGAGGTGCTGGCCTGCCCTGCCGCCAGCGTTCTGTCTGAGCGGGTATTTAGTGCTGCTGGTGGCATCATAACAGATAAGCGTATCCGCCTTTCCACCGACAATGCTGATAGGTTGACACTTATAAAAATGAACAAGGCCTGGATTTCCCCTGACTTCTCCACTCCACTGGAGGAAAGCCCCGGGGGAACATAAACTCACTTTATATATGTTATTTACAATGATGGGAATACTCTGTATTCCCATTCACCCCTTCCACCCCAAAAACGGGTATATGGTTGACTCTTAATGTTCTCATCCTCCTCCTCCTCTTCCATATGCCCTGGGATATAATTTTTATATAGGGCCAGCTCACCAGCGTGCCCTGGGATATAATTTTTATATAGGGCCAGCTCACCAGCGGGCCCTGTGATATAATTTTTATATAGGGCCAGCTCACCAGCGGGCCCTGTTTGACAATTTTTATATAGGTCAGCTCACCAGCGGGCCTTCTCATATAATGTTTTATTGGGTCAGCTCTCTAGCGGGCCCTCTCATATAATGTTTTATAGCGTCAGCTCACTAGCGGGCCTTCGCATATAATGTTTAGGATGGTCAGCTCTGCAGCAGACCCTCACCCATAATGTTTTAGATGGTCAGCTCAGCGCACGTTTCCCTCTTAATCATGGCCTCAGTTCTGAAAATCAAGGAAATTTTTGGGAGAATTTGCCTCTGCGCACGTTTCCCTCTTAATCATGGCCTCAGTTCTGAAAATCAAGGAAATTTTTGGGATAATTTGCCTCTGCGCACGTTTCCCTCTTAATCATGGCCTCACTTCAGAAAATCGATGAAATTTTTGGGAGAATTTGCAGATGATATACAAGTAAATATACAGCAAATACTGTTTGGTAACAATTTTTCGCCTAAAGTCGTTTTTATTTTCCTTTTTGTGTGTTTTACGGTCAGTCTGTAAAAATGGCGTACTACGGGCGAAAGATCGTTCCCAGCAGCGATGTTGGAGTCCAAGGTGCATCCAGACATCCTCCCTATGCTGTCCCTGAACCATTTCTGTAGTGTTTCCATCTTTTTCTGCCCTTTTCCTATGGACCAGGCACCCTCCCCTCATCAGAGCAGGGGGTGCCTGGTGTAATGCTCGAGTCCTCCCATTGACTTCAATGGGGCTCGGGTGCTCGGCCGAGCACTCGAGCCTCAGGGGGTGCTCGGTCAGAGCACCCGAACATCCGAGCATTGGGGTGCTCGCTCATCACTACTCCCTACCATTCAGCGTACAATTCAGTGTCTGTCTAAAACACCTCCATTAATTTCAGTGGGAGTTATTTTTTTGGATCTCATGAAACAACTGTTGTACTCCAGATCTACTAAGCTTTCCCTTTGATACATGTACCCCGGGGGTGGTAATGAAAATTATGTGTATAGCAGAACTCACAAATATACTGACATATGGGTAAAGCTGCTGTATAAAGTTGTTGTACAGCTATGTTCTGTTGGGTTTCTCCTAACTAGGGGTGGGTGAAAGGTTGTACACTTTTTCTCTTGAAAATCCACCCTCAAACAAACCTCGTTAAAATGTTCTCCTTTTTCACCTACTCCAAAATGTTGTTGTTTTTTTTCATTTTTTCCATGGCTACATTTGCCCATTTACTTACATGCACTTTTCATTTTTGCACCAAAACGTGACATTTCCAGGAAGTGAAACAGAAAATGAAGCAGCTAGAGAGCTAGAGAGGGTGCTAGGCAATTTTATAGATATTTATTTAGCAAAATAAAGGCAGCAGAGGCTCAGACTGTTGGCTAACACTGTGGCCATCTGGATAAAAAAGAAAAGCATGGAAGGGTCTTGGAGCCCTGATTTCCCAGACCCAATCATGCCCAGTCCCCCTACATGGTCTCTTGGGATCTGGGGGGAATGGTGACCAAAGCAGAACTGGTTAGCAGTGTGAGCAGCACATGACAGCTGCCTATGCCTGCTATTACTACTGCCAGTGTTCCTTCTGATTCTCAGGAGGAGAAGGAGGAGGAGATGATGGCAAGTGTGACTCTGGGTCCTGCAAGCAGTCCCACTACTACCATAAAGCAGCTAGAAAGTCTTGTTGGTGGGGATTGATGGTAATTGTGATAAAGCAGCTTGTGGTGGGACTAACATGACTAATGATCCTCCTAATGCTGAGGTGTAAGATGAAGTGATGATGATGAGCAGCCAGACTAGCATTTAAGGGAGACACAACACAACATCCCCCTGACCCCCTGATTCCCCTTCTCCCAGCATTGTACCTCTGGGACATGATCCTGAAAAAGGCAGAACTGGCTAACAGTATTAGCATCATCAAATATCAGCTGCCTGTGCCTGCTGCTAGTGTATGTATTTATGTATATCTTTAAATGGCGCCACACAGTGTACACAGCACCTTACAATAAAAGTATGTTACAATAAAAGGGGATAAAATAAGTGTCAAAGTCATAGAAAAATTAGGAGAAAGGTCCCTACCCCAAGGAGCTTACAGTCTAAATGGGTAACAGGAGACAGACAACATGGCATGAGGGTGTAGAGTGCTGTGATTACAAGTGCTGAATTTGCCAAAAGGTAGTGCATGTTACTCGTGCTCCAGAAGATAGGATTTCAGGGTAGACTTAAAGACAGAGGGGAATTATTCTAGACATAGGGAGAGAGGTAGGGAGTTCCATTGGTAGGGTGCAGAAAGTGAAAAAGGTTTGAGACGGGAGAGGGCAGATGGTGTGGATGGCGTAACAAAAATGGCATAGTGTGCTGAGCGAAGGAGGCGGCAGGGAACATAAGAGGAGATAAGGAAAGAGACGTAAGAAGGGGCAGCACTGTGGAAAGCATTAAAGATAAGAAGTGATGCGTTGGTGAATAGGGAGCCATGTCGGATGTCTAAGAATTATGCGAGAAGTAGGGATGGATGAAAATTTACGCCTCAAACTGAAATCGGCGAAAAATGACACTTTCCGATTGCTGAAAAATTTCCTGTGAAAAGTGCCATTTTCCCACCTTTTTCGCCTAGCTCATTGCATTGAAATCAATGGGAAGAAAAAATTTTCCCCACCAGATGAAACTTTTCTCTAGTTTTCTATAGCCAGATACAAGGGTGTCAGGCTCTCACAGCATGCCATTCTGTGCTTGTGAGAGGAAAGAGCAGCACAGTTTTGAGCTAGAGACAAATAAAGGGGAACAGAAGCTTAGTTTAGGGAGTCTTTTAAGTAGGATACTTGTTCTCTGTATTAGGGGAAAGATGTTGACCCAAAATACCCACAATTTGGTGTGACTAACTAGCCAGGCACAGGCAACTGGGGTCCAAATTGCTTGCTGATTTTGTTGTTATTGTTTTGTAGTTATATATATATTTTTTGGACTGTGATAAGATAGGGTGGACAACTTAAAAAAAAATAAAATACTTAAATAATTAACCAAATAAATATATTAGATTGGGAGCCTGATGTGAGCTCTGTGACTGAGGCAGACTTGATAGACAGCAGATGACATTGAGAATTTTGTTGAGGGCCAAGGCAAGACATCACACTCTATTAGTTGTGTACTGTAGAGAGTAAACACACACACAAGTAGCTAAGTAATGTCTAGCAGATGCACAAGCGGGAGGGGGAAATGTGGAGCAGTGCAAGGACGTGGGAGTAAAGTGGTAGCACAAAAACTGACTACAGCAATGGTTGTTGCAGCATGAGCAATAAATAATGATGATCCCTCTCCTCCCGGGGTTGATGCAGTTTGTCAAGGTCCCACCATTCACACCACGCCAGTCCCCCACCACCACTACCATGCACATCTGCCACATTGTAGTTGTACTTTATTTTTTTTTTATCACTTGACATCATCATGAATATGTGACAGTGTCATTTAAGTAGGAACTAAGTGTTGTGGGCTACAAACCTGACTTCGGGGAAGGGGGAGGGAGAGGGCAACTTTAGAAGCGTTCATCTCCCAAACCATAAAAGTTTGAGAGATGACACTGGGGGCAATACACTTTCTTAGTAGGGCTTTAATATAGGGATTAGTAATACTTAAGTATTACTATCCCTTTAAAAAACTCAGCAGCAACAATAACAGCAGTCGCATATGCCGCAATGTCACCATGGCATTTGTGAATGACCACTGGCCAGTAGTCACTAAAAACTGTCCTGCTGGCACTAGGCCAGTAGGACATATTATTTTTCTTGTCTCAGGGCTTGTTCTACACATAAAACAGTTTTTGAGGGTTTTTTATAACCTAAGTCCTACAAATCACTGCTTTCTCAGAGCTTGAGCCTAACAAGTCTAAATCCTACAAATTAATTGTTCCTCATGGCTTGGGTCTCTAACCTGAGTCCTGCATGGTGTACAGCAAACTCACAAATGTATTTCAGCTTTTTTTTAAACCTGCTGCTATGCTGCCTACTAGCCATTGTTTATAAAGAAAAATAAAGAAATCATTAAAAAAAATATTGCACATGCTGCAGCAACCATGGCTGCAGTCAGTTATTAGACTACCACTTTACACATATGTCCCTGCACTGCTCCTAAATCTTTTCACCCTACCCATATGTTTGCGGCATATTGTTATTAAAGGGATAGTAATACTTGAAATGTAAAAAAAAATATGTTGTAGGGTTTATCCCCCTGAGTAAAACAAGAGTACTCCCACTGCTCAAAGGTGTTTCATTCAAAAGTTATTAATTTTCAAAGTTGAATTTTTTAGGTGCAATATCACAGTGGCCTGAGATTGCACAGTTGCGCTGTTGCTACACCATCCTATGGAGATTTACGGTCCCGGGACCAGAGCTGTCCATAGGATCGTGTAGCAACAGCGCCACTGTACAATTTCAGGCCACTGTGATATTGCACCTAAAAAAATCAACTTTAAAAATTAATAACTTTTGAATGAAACACCTTTCAGCGGTGGGAGTACTCTTGTTTTACTCGGGGGGATAAACCCTACAACATATTTTTTTTTACATTTCATGTATTACTATCCCTTTAACTGCTGTGTGTGTCTTCACTGTAAAGTACACAATAGCACTGATTATGTGTGATGTCTTGCCTTGGTCCTCTGCAAAATACTCTATCCCGTCAAGTATCAGTCTGCCCCAGTCACAGATTCCATCAAGGGGATCTCTGTCTCTGTCACGTTTTGTACCAATTTGTTTTTTTTAATTATCTATTTTTTTTTATTTTATTAGCTGTCCCCCCAATCCCAGTCAACAAAAAAATAAATAAAAAAATTCCCTGTTTCCAGCTGATTCTTTCCCCAGACTTCACCAACACAGGCACCCTCAGACCCCTTTTATACTATGGCTGTAGGAAATAAACAAAATGTTGCTATGTCATGGGTGTAAATTCAGTCTTCCCATTGATTTCAATGCAATGAGTTAAGCAAAAAAAAGCAGAAATACTGCACTTTTCAGGGGAAATTTCCCTCAGGTGTGATGTGCCATCTTTCATCTGTTTCTCAGACTCAAACAGTTAAGCGCTCCAGTGGCATTTAAAGGACAAAGGAATCTAAAATTGAGATTACAAAAATTTTATATTCATAAAATATACATCCCACAATCATATTACACAAATAATCAAATGGGTATAAGCATGTCAGTCAACCCCAGTCTACGGCCCGCAGCACCGGAACACCAGAACACCCGTATATAGGAACCCGCCCCGTGAATCAGAATACTCAGATCCTCTTAAAGCCGGGTCCTCCTATTCCAGGTGCATCGGTCAGATACCGGCACTACACCCGTCCCTGTGCAGGGTGTTCTGGTG
The DNA here is from genome assembly GCA_037306005.1 of Rhinophrynus dorsalis. Taxonomy (NCBI): domain Eukaryota; kingdom Metazoa; phylum Chordata; class Amphibia; order Anura; family Rhinophrynidae; genus Rhinophrynus; species Rhinophrynus dorsalis. Next base: position 64,499,879 of record CM074723.1, on the reverse strand, counting down.
TTCCGGTGCTGCGGGCCGTAGACTGGGGTTGACTGACATGCTTATACCCATTTGATTATTTGTGTAATATGATTGTGGGATGTATATTTTATGAATATAAAAATTTTTTTATCTCAATTTTAGATTCCTTTGTCCTTTAAATGCCACTGGAGCGCTTAACTGTTTGAGTTTGAGATTGTATATGTTTATTCCTCCTAGGGGAGTAGGAGGTTAGTTATAGCTGCCCAGGACATATAGGTTGGACATTTTAGAGTGTCTTAGCGCCACTTGATTATATAGTTTCATCTGTTTCTGTTGTGAGTCGAAAACTTTCACCTCTCCCTACTCCCAACATCTAAAAACACAGAGCTAAACATGTTTCTTGTATGTCTTCATATAACATGAATTCGTAATCATTTTTGTTAGCATTTCCATCCCCTGAAATATACATTTTTAGTTCATGGAATCCATTAACTTATAGTATTCACAGCCCCAGAGTTTACTAATGTATCTGCTCTCATTCTCTGTCAAAATCACTTGCTGACATACTTGTTCTTGCAGAAGAAAAGAACCATGAAAATTGACTGGGTTACCAGACCATTAACTATTCTTATCGGGCCATTTACCCCACTGGTTGCTAGAGATGTCTCCAGTGTATTGCTTTGTAAGGCAATGGAGACAGCTCTAGATCCAAGGGTTCACAGGGGCTATAATCCTATATTATAAGAAATTAAATAAATAACTACATACATAAATACATAAAATAATTTAATAAATAAACAAACAAATAAATAAATATATGGTAGAATGTTTTGGTGAAATAAATAAAGAATTGGGAGATGCTTTGTTCACAAGTTATCATGCACTTGTGACACAGATATTTACTGTTTTTTGCCACAAGGTGGCACAGATTCCTCAACATTAAACATCATTGTGTCTGAGACCTCTTTCGCATATAAGAGGTTAACCCCTTTGAGCACAAGTAGCGTGTGCAACTCAAAGGGTTAAAATAATGATTAAAACAAAACATCAAAAACGTTTCCTTAGTTACCATTAGTAGCAGGAATAAAGAAAAACGGCACGGTCCAAAACATCATAAATTCTTCTTCAGATCATCTCCTTGATCTCCTTTTATTAATTGAATTTGATTTTATTTACAGTTGATGAAACCCGAAATACACCCATAAAAGGCATGGCAGTAGACAGATTTTGGCAGCCAAGGGGTTACAGTCTTTTACATACTGAAGAGAAAAGCATATCTCCTGTTAGCTCTTATTGACAACCCAATCTGTTTTTCCCTTCATATAAGAAAAGGTTCTAAACGCTGTTGGGAATTACTTGGCAAGTACAGTGTGCAGCCTGTCCATAGGTTTTGTTGACACTTTAATACTTGCCAACATTACAAAACAATTCCAGGGACACTTTTCAGCTGGTCAGTCACATTCTATAGTATCACTAATTGTCCATAGTACCGTATAGCACAATTCGGACAGATAACATTGTACAATTGGACTTAGACCTGCACAGGGACAGCAGGACAAACATTATCAAAATTTAAAGGAGCAGTACATTTTTTATATGAAAAAATATATATTGTAGAATGTTTCCTGTTGAGTAAAATGAGGGTACACCCACTGCTGAGAGATGCATATTTCCAGCGTTATTACTGTTTAAACCTGTATTTTTTACATTAGCAGTGTCCTCTAGTGGTCAAATTCCAATTAGTTAGTCTGTTACATTGTAATGGAGAGGAATGTCAGTGACTTACAGGTCTCCACAGAATGTAATAGAAACTACCAGGTCACTTTCTGTCAGTTAGAACTTCCAGGAAGTAAACACACAGTAAATTCACTTCCTGATTATTTGAACTGTTATAACATCCTATATAATAATTCACTAGGATGTTTGTCACGATGCAGTCATGCGCAGTAGAGACTGCCGGCATTCTGAGCATGATTGCATTGCGTGAGTGAGGTGAAGCAAGACTGCATCTCGTGGAGCAGTGAGGTAGCGGCCTCTAAACCCTTTGTGTGCCAGAGGGGTACGCAACACATTGAGATGCATTACGTACCCCTCTGGCACTCAAAGGGTTAACATTACCCGGACCTTGGCCCGTGTTCACGGGCTTTTACATTAGTTTGAATAAAAAAACTGACAGCAGTGGGAGTACCATTGTCTTACTCAGCAGGAAAAGCTCTAGGTTTACTGCTCCTTTAAACATTGCACAGAATCCCACAATATTTGGAATGACACATCGCAAAATGTCTACACAATCTCACACTGCCAACCCCTGGTTGTGTAAATGCACACACAGCAAATCAGCCATCAATGCACAAAACACTTTGTACATAGGAGTTAAACCCTGGGGACTAGAAGGGTGTTCAAAACATAGCTTTACAATGTGTTGTCTACCCCTATCCCTGAAGCGGTTAATCAAGTACAGGACCATTTATTACACAAAACAGTTATTAAAGCTATTATTTATGCTCCAAAATGGATTCATACATTGCTCTATGTAAATCCTGGACAAAGTGTTAGAAGTAAGAAAGGTTAAATCAGTGGAAAGCTTTAAGTGTCCAGTATGATGCAGCTGGCTTACACCAGAACTGGGTTTCTTTCTTTTGTACATAAAATAAGGGAAGGAATGCAAGAGATGTGTGCATGCACTATTTCCAGTGTGAAAAACACTGGCGAATAGGTTTGCGCATGATTTTGTTGAGCTGCGCATAAAAAATCAAGATCAGCGAACACCTAAGCATGTTTGTTTTTTGTAGGCGTGGTCAGAATTAACAAATCTGTGTGAGTGGAATAGCGAATGCGTCTAATTCAGGAAGTGTTATTGAGAACGATTTTATTCCTCTGTTTAGTGTTGTTGTAAAAGCTATTTTTATGCGCAATTCAAGAAGCGTTCGTTATACGGCTTCCTGGATTAGAACATGTGCAATAGCTATCTGCGCAGGAAAAAACGCCTTCAGCGCACGTGCACATTTCTTGCATTCTGCCCTTAGTGTTTTATTCAATAAGATAAAGAGATGCAATTCTGCAGCAGACCAACAGATTTAAATGGGGCCTTTAAAAACCCTTTGTGTGTGCTTGTGCATCTGGCACTTAAAGGGTTAACTCCTTCATGCTGGGAGGTCTCCAAAGCATTAAAGAGCAATGCATAAGAGATCTCTTTAGCATTACATTAGTTAACCCTTTAAGGATCAGGGGAATTTATGTACATTTGTGGCCAGGGAAATTTTCACTTTTTGTTTCTTAAAACACAATTGTAATGTTTAGTTTACCCAAGAGACTTTTATATAGGCTTTCATCTGGTGTCATGTACACTTGTATAATCTGCTATAGACCTATGCATTAGAAGTATGCTGTCATTTGGGATTCTGTGGAAGAGTATGATTAACCGAATGTGATCTGTGCATTATATAAGGAATTTCTCAGCTGTGCTTGCTATAAGGGTACTTATTCATATGGTTGGATTCTGATATATATATTTTTAGTGCTCTATCACATATTGGCTATTTTGTGAATCTGCACCAATTTTTATCCTCTTCATTTTTTTATAACTATTTTATTCTTATTTATACATTTTATTTTTTTTTGGATATACCTAGAGATCTCTATACGGTTAGGTGCTGTATATTTAGGTAGACATATGTGTCCTTTTTAGGTAGGATGCATTAGATTTCCCTGATAGCATTGTTGAGAGATCATTCACAGTAGTGCATTTTTGGTGTCTGGTAGACCATGTTTTCTCACCATTTGGGGATGTAGCAAATGTCTTTTTGCTAATATATACTTTGTACTTCTAATAGACGGTTCAATTCCACCAGTTTGTGGGGCTATGGGGGGAGAGACATGAGTATCGCCCATTCTTTCCATATGCTCATCAGTGAAAATTTCTTTAACCAAATTCAGATTTGTGCTGTTTATTGGCAATCATTTTTAGAACACATATTGGGCTATATCTACAGTATCTTTTTTTAAATTTGGAGATTTGGTACTGTGGAGGTGATCCCATCATATTATCATTATATTTTTTCTTGAGATATAAGATATGTGCCAAATAATAGGAAAGAATAACATCCTATATAATAATTTGCTAATGTATGTTTGTCAGAAGCTGTCATTCGCAGTACAGACTGCCTGCACTGTGGCTGATAACACAGCATGGCTCCGAACTCAGACCGTAGTCCTTCAGTGTGCAGAGAGGACTACGGTCTGAATTCGGAGCGCCCCACGCCGTTATCAGCCGTGGTGTGGGCAGTTTCTACTGCGTGTGGCTGCACCGCGGCCGTTGCTGCCTGGCACTGTGGCCCATGTACACTGGCTGTTCAACTAGTCTTTTATACATTTCTGTACCTTGTGGTTTTGAGTATTTGTCCTGAGAAAGTTGTCCATTAATGGCATTGTGAGCTTAGATTCCCTGTTGAGCACTAGACTATTATAGTATTTGGTTTTGACTCTGAGATCAGAAGTCCTAGTCAGGCTGCGTGTAGTGATCCTCCCTTCTGTCTTTTCCATACATTTTGCACCACCTATACGTACTTTGAAATACACAAATAAATGTGTAAAAAGAAACTGTTCAAGAAATACATATACTGCTAGAAAATTGCTATTTTGTTTTGGTCTTTTACTGTACAATTGCTAGCTCCCCTTGTGAAATGTATCACAATGTTACTGCAATCTGGGAACCGGCCACTGGGAACTACACAAGGTGGTTCTGGGAGTTAAGCATGAGCATGCTGAGGCCATTAACCCTTTGAGTGCCAGAGGGGTACGAAACGCATTGCAAAGCAATGTGTTGCGTACCCCCGTGACACTCAAAAGGTTTAACCAATCTTGTGTATATATACAAGAAAAGGGTCACTACGGGGTTAAATAATTGTGAATTTTCATTTTTTCATTATGTTGCAATTGGTCCCCCAGAATTGCACCGCTTTAGCTTATTGATTAACCCCTTGAGTGCCAGAGGCATACAGAATGAATTGCTTTGCAAAGGGCACTTAGAGCAGTACTTGTTCAGTAGACAGACATTATCCTGATCCAAATACTAAATAACTGCAAATGTCACAAAAAATCAATCATATTTGCACTTGACTCCTTACCTATATCCCAATAACCCCTTGAATGCCAGAAAGAGAAGCGATACATTTATAAACGCTTATTCTGAAGTTCAAACAAACATTATGTGAGTTTTATTCCTGTGGAGCAATGTGATACACATATTATACACCACACAGTCTCATCTCCTAAACACAGGGACACTAGGGTGGGAAACAGAGGGATTTTGGTCTCAAAGAGGGACTGTTTCTCATAAAGAGAGGCATATGGGAGGTATGTTTTCATTGTGTAGATATTCAACAGAAAACAGGGTCTCCCACAGAAGAGTGGCAAAAGGAGCAAATGAGTGAGTTTGTGCTTATTCGTGCATGTACCATTGATGACGTGTGACCATTGTGACATATATGTGCCTGTTACACAGGCAAAAATCGAAAGACCCCAAGTGTAAGAACTACACCTACAGTCTCCTAAAAAGGGAAAGCCCTTATGAAGTGAGACACTCTGAACAAATGACAAAATGCAATTATATATTTATTATATCAATATAGACAAAAATAGAGATGACATAAAAACAATTAAAAACAATGTGGACAGGCTGTACCAATGATAATTAATCTCTATGAATATAGACCACCCAATATCACTATATACAATGAAAGCCTATCTTAAAGTGATAGTAAAGTCCTATAATAACTTTATGTGGTATTGTACGTTTTCAAAAAATAAATTATGTGCAGAAAATCCCATCTGTCAAAACGTTTTGGTTTGAGAGATATTCACATCTAAACTTCCCCCCACCCTCTAAATCTGACAACAGGATATTAGAGTCGGGTGACTCGAGATGGTTCTTCATCAGAGCAAAAATAGCATTATTTTAAAAAGAACTGCTTCATTGGAACGTTCTACAAAGTGTGCTTGCAAACCAGGCACACTTTGTAGACCGTTCCAATGAAGTATTTATAAATAACACTATTTCTGCTCTGCTGAAGAGCCATCAGCCGGTCCCCGGACCGGGATCTCTTGCAGTCAGCACAGCACTGACATCAGGAGAAGGGGAGGTTGGGGGAAAGTTTTAATGTGAATATCTCTGAAACCATAAAGGTTTGAGAGATGTGATTTTCTACACATGAAAGTGTAAAAGTGTAAAAAAAAATTGTCAACGAAAGAAAAAGTATAATAAAAGGTATAGGAAGGTTAACTTTATTTAGTATGCACTTGCGGAATATGTAAACTATTTTGTTCCCTGCCGTTTCCTTCGATCAGCACACTATTCCATTTTTGTTGTATTATCCGCAGCCTCTGCCCTCTCCAACCTTTCTCGCTTTCTGCTCCCTTCCTATGGAACTCCATACCCCTCTCCTTATGTCTAGAACCGGCCCCCTGTCTTTAAGTCTACCCTGAAGTCTTATCTTCTGGAGCACTAGCACCATGCACTGCCTTGTGGCAAACTCAGCACCTGACACACTGTTGTCTGTCTCCTATTACCCACTTAGACTGTAAGCTCCTTGGGGCAGGGACCTCTCTCCTCTTTTTTCTATGATTGTGACACTAATTGTATCCTCTTTTATTTATTGTAACCTACTTCTGCTGTGTGGCGCCATATACAGATATACATACATACATGCATACAGGGCTCAAAATATCCACTCGCCACTAGCCAATGGCGAGTGAAAATTTAGCCCTGGCGAGTAGAAATTGAGCCCTGGTGGGTATGTTATGGCTTCCAGTGGCGAGTAACTTTTCAGGGCTGGCTAGTAGCAAGGACTTCAACTTTTAAGGCCTGCATGCATACATACAGAATACAAGGCTACAATCCGTTTAACCCTTTGAGTGTCAGAAGGGTGTTCAATGCATTGCAAAGCATTGGACACCCCTTCAGCATTCAAAGGATTCAAATACAGGACAAAAGTTGAGGCACCAGTATCTCAAAAAAGGGAGCCCAAATATACATCACAGCTGGCTGTTATCCCATCCAGCAGAATGTGACTTCTCTCCACATGCTCACACAGTCCTAGCTAACAGGCTCCTATCCTCACACATTCTTTTGAAAGGACCTGTGACAGTTTGCAAGGGCTTTCCCCTCCCTGCTCATTTCTTTATCTCCCTCCCTTCCAACTGGTGAAGTGCTTCTTGCTCCTCCTTTCCCAGCCTCCCCCCCCCTCCCCTCTTCAGCAATCAGTCAGTGAGAATGTGGATGTGAGCACTGAGGGTTTACAACAAGCAGTGGCAGCAGCAGCAGAAGGCAGCATCACCCAGTGTGGGACTATACCAGAGGACTCCCCTCCCTCCTCTCCCTGTCCCCTTTCTGTGTGTGTCTCTCTCACTGCACTCCCTCACCCATTCAATCCTCTTCCTCATCTCCCCCTCACTCACTGTCACACTCTATTCTCTCCCCCCCTCCCACTTTCATTTTGATTTTGAATCACAACCCATCTGCTCTTCTATGAAACAATCCCATTGATCTGTGTACCTGGAGAAGTTGGGCAGCATGTCCCGGAGAAAGCAGAGCAAACCAAGGCAAATCAAACGTGAGTCTTACGGCATACTGTGGAACATATGTACAAAGGAACAATTGGACAAATCTGGGAGCAAAAAACTGCAGTTATTGAATCATATGTGCAAGGAATAAGGGAAGTTAATCTGGGGACAGGCAACTGCATAGTAGTTGTAATTTTAACCCTTTAGATGTTAAGGAGGTCTCCAATGCAGTGCTTTGCAATGTGTTGAAAATGTATCCAGCATCCAAGGGGTTAAATGCTCCTCCTCAATTTAAATCAATGATAATGTTTAGTTGTTAGAAATGGTGCAGTTGGTTTTCCCAAGGTTTGCTTCATTATACACATGACTAAAGGGTCAGACCATAGCCGGCCAAACTTATGTCTGTTATTGGTATGGAATGGGGGGGAGGTGGGGAAATGTATTCTTAATTATTTTATTATATTTGTTTCTGTTCATATTTTTTTAATTTTTGATTGCACCTACAAATTCGTAATATATCTGAAATATGCATTTATTTTAATTATTTATGAATACTTTGTAAATCTGTATTATTTATTTATTAACCCTTTTGAGTGCCAGAGGGGTGTCCAATGTGTTGGACACATCTCTGACACTCAAAGGCTCGTAATTGTTTTATTCTTTTTAATTCTTTATTATTCATGTATTCAAATTCCTTTTTTAATCTATTATTGCTGCATATTGTTCATGTTTCTATTAATTATAACTCTTTACTATATATTGACTTTAAATGTTAATTCTTATGTTAAGAAGAGGTCATGTTGAGATGTTTTTATGGCTTGGAGACCTCACTGAAAATCCAGAGTTTGCAGGAAGTATGCATTGATTAGAAAGGGCATGTTGTAATTGTGTGTGTATCCCTTTAAGAATGAAATAGTGCACTTTAGTTTAACTCTTAAATGCTTGAAAGGTTGCCAAATCTTTAAAAACAATGCATTGCATATCTATGTAGAAGTCAAGGGGTTTAAGAAGCAATAGAGATTCACACAAACTATGTTGTCATTATGTAGTAACTTTTTATGCTGCTTTTAGTCCCTTGTGTGCTGGTGGAGAGCTACCCAACGAATTGCAAGGCATCCAAGGGGTTAAAATATTTTAAAATTTTTTTATTAATTGAATTTTTGGCTGATTGGATACTCTTACATTAATAAACAAAGAAATAAATAAAAATACACCCTTATAGACCTGTGTTCACGCTGCACAATTTTTTAAACAACTTTAACGACTTCTCTATAGAATTTTCAATATTTACTCTGTACATTTTTGAGTAATTGGTTCATTTATTATCCTGGAAAATTAGTTGATTCTTCAACTTGCATGTTATAAACTATACTGTAGCACGGAATTCTTCTTAGTGTTAACCCTTTCTAAAGTAAAATATATTCAGTACAGTTACAACATGCTTTCCTGTCTCATTGATAGAGAGGTCACCACTGTGCACTGGAAATCTCTCTAGCATCCAAGGGGTTAATATGACAACATGCTTCTTATAACTTTGTACTGTCCCTTTAAAGAAAAACTCTACTTAACCTCAATTTAAAATTAAGATGAAGTCAACACATATAAATCTGTCACTTCTTATTTTCTTTGCCCTTGTAAGGGCCTCAGTGGTGTGCAACATATCACACTCAATGTGTTCCACCCCTCTCTGGTCACTAAAGGGTTAAGTCTAGTTACAACATGCCTTTTTATTTGTATACAAACTTGTTGTAACTCTTTATTGTCCCTCTTAACCTCAATTTAAAATGAATTTCAGATGCTAAAGGCATCCCAAGTGTATTGCATTGCAATATGTTAGAGATATCTAGGAGATGTTAACACTTCCAATGCCATTCCCTTCTCTATGTGTTTGCAGTTACAGTGAATTACATTCTTAGAAGAACTGGAGCAATTCTGGTGCAGACTAACTGCTCCATATGGAACTAATAAATGTTCCTAAAATTCCCATTGATTTACATGCTGGTTTTAACCCCTTTTATGCTTGAGAGGTCTCCAATGCATTAGACCTCTCAAGCAGCCAAGGGATTGAGTGCCCCATTTAAAAGCAATACAGTTGTCTGTGTCCCCTATGACTCAGTTGGTTTGTACCAGAATTATTAAAGTTTTTATTTATATATAAGTTTCACTGTATTAACCCTTAGAGCGCCAGAGGGGTACGCAATGCATCTGACACTCAAAGGGTTAAAAGCAAAGGTGTCCTCATTTTTTGGAAAAGGAAATCTTGTGACCCCAATTATGGGGATATGCACAAGATCAAGTCTGTTTATGGGTCATATCATATGCATATGTGTTTTGTGTGTGTACGTGCGCATGTGTGCGTGTGATGCGCACATTCGTATTTGCATAAGAGTAAACACGTTATTGGCCTAGTGTGATAGCAAACAATATTAAATGCCTTGCGTACCATTCTGGCACTCAAAGGGTTAAAAGTGAGTAAAAATCACTATAAGAGCCCAGCCAGTTTGCTTCTTTTTTAATCGCTTTTAATTACGCCCAGCCAAACTTTGCATATTTCTACCCCGTTTTACGACGGCCTTTTTTTTTTATTATTCGTTTGTACACGAACATTATACTGTACCTAACCACTTCACGTTTGCTAATCTGCATCTGTCACTTGATTGTGTATAGGCAAAAAAGGTCACATTGTAATTGATGTTGCTGAATCTTGCCTACACTTTCACACTTCAAATTATTGTTATTGTATACATCCTGCCTTCAATGTAATATTGGCAGAAAGGATTGCTATTGTGTATATCCTGACTTGAATGTATTATTGGCAGCAATGATTGCTATTATATACATCCTGAGTTGAATGCAGTATTGGCAGAAATTATTGCTAATGGATACATCTTGACTACAATGTAATATTGGAAGAGTGTGTGAAAATTAGTCCATATATCTATATATTTCACGTATTAACCCACTGAGCACCAGAAAGGTATGCAAAACATCACTCTGCAATGTGCCGCACGCCAATGGTACACAACAGGTTAAACCAGATTTCTTTCTCTCTTAAGTACTGCTCTACATTAATTTTTTTGGTAATCTACAACTAGAATAATGCGTTTGGGGAAACCATTTGCATACTCAAGCTGAAGAAGAAGAACTGAGGCAATTCTGGGATCAAACTGATTACACCAGAAGGGGGCAAATAAGAGTTCCTCAAATGTCTACTGATTTTACTGTGGCCTATAATGTATGTAAATCTTATCTAGCCCCCAGTTGTTCTGCACCAGAATTGTTCTGTTTCTTGCTAAATAGCCTCTATCACAAGGATGGGAAACCTGAGGCCTGAGATCTGTTGAGGACTACATCTACCCACATCCAGGCTGGGACTGATGGGAGTTGTAATACACAACAGCTGAAGGACCACAGATTGACCATCAATGTTCAGTGAAACTGGTTTAATAAGAGGAATTGAGGCAAACCAATTGCATCATAGGGGGACAATGAAACATTCCCAAGATTAATTTAAATAGGGCTTTTAAACCCTTTGAGTGCCAGAGAGGTATCCGACACATTGAGTTGGATACCTCTCTGACACTCAAAGGTTTAACACCTTGAACGCAAGTAAGTTCTCTGTTGCATTGCTCTGCAATGCACTGGAGCCCTTTCTAGCATTCACTGTGTTGCAATGCCATTTAAATCAATGGTGCAGTTTCCCATGTAAGTGTTTCTGTTCTTCTTAGTAAATCAGCCCCTTATTATCCCTATAAAATAGAAGCAGTGGTTCCTTATTGCTACATCATTTAAAAACACATTCAGTACTTTAGATATGTTTTATTTTATTCTATTTCATACCATTTGATTGGCTGTTACACCACCTCTTATAATGATAACGATACCAAACCACTATATCCTCGCTCATCCACTAGATGTATAGTAAAGAATGAGATTCTGTAAACTTTTCTCCATATTGAGAGTGATGTACTAAGGGGAGTAGGAATCATTATTGCACTAACAAGTTGTACCATAGGGTACATATAATATCACATTTTCTTTTGGTTTAAATGCAAATTTTAACCTCTTGAATGCTAGAAAGTTCACCAGTGCATTGAAGAGGAATGCTTTGGAGACCTCTCTAATTCAAGGGATTAAACGCTCCTTTCAACCCTTTGATTGGCATTCAAAGGGTTAAATCAAAGGGGATTTTTTTTTTAAATCATCTCTCTACAGTGCAGTTGGTTTACCAGATTTGTTGACGTTCTTCCTTGTTCATCAGTCTCACTGTGTGCCGTTGTGTAAGTTAGCATTATAAATTGTACCATGCTAGCTTCTTCTGACCTCTGAAACATAAGTAAATGAATGGATTATATACAATTCCCAGCAATGTAACACTATATCTTCATCAGTACAGCATTTAATGCTGGTTTCCTATTAAATCCTCTTGTGTAACAATAAGGCGGTTACATAACATTTCTTTATTGATTTTTTTTCTCACTAATTGCATTGGTACAGCTAATTTGTGATGACTTTTATGGACTCTCTAAAGTAGGATGAACAGATCGCGCCTTTAACTGAGGAAACATGAAAAATGCATTCTTCAGGGCTGTTGTGATTTCAGTGCAGCCTGGAGATATACATATTTCATGTGTCCCTGTTTAAAGGGGAGATCTGGTCAACATACACTTATATGAGTAATATACGTCTTGACATTATCAATATTTATAAATTAATATTATTATATTATTTATATAATTACAGTTAGGCATGCCATTTGTGTGTAAACAGATTTAGATTTTTATTAACCCTTTCCGTGCCAGAGGGGGTACGCAACACATTGCTTGCTCTGGCGCTGAAAAGGGTTAATTAGCCACTTACATGCTAGATACTTTTACAACACTTGGCTTCTCAGTGCTTGGGAGATGTTTTTAGAAACGAAGGGGTTAAATTGCAAATTAAAATTGTTTATGCTTGCTGTTCACAAATCAATTTCCATCTTTTAATTATAATATTTATTATTCCGTTCTGTATACTAGGCTTCTTTTGTTTGTGATAACTCTGCATATATTTACATTAAAACTGAATATTCATTTTTAGTCTATGTATATTATCCACTCTGGCACTGTACATAAATCCATATGTATTTATGCCTCTCTGCTGTGGGAATGGTGTCTTGATTGTTAATAAACTATTAACATTAATTGGTTAGTGGCATGAAGAGCATCTGATTGGCCTTTTGTGTACTTTGTTATCTACTCAATTAAATTTGTTAATTTTATTTTATTCATCTAATGATTGGGGTTAAAGTGTAGTCATTAATTGGAAAATCTGCATGGTGTAGTTTACTTAACATTGTGTTGCTTGTCACAGTGTAGCACAGTAACCACATTTAACCCTTTGGGTGCTAGAAAGGTATCCATTACTCTACAAAGTAATGCAATATAAATCTAAAGAGCAGCCAAATGTTTAATCACATTTGGTGTATATATATATATATATATATATATATATATATATATATATATAGATATGTGTGTGTGTGTGTGTGTGTGTGTGTGTGTGTGCACATGCCTATATGCATGTGCATGCACGCATATATTTGTTTCTGTTTGTTTAACACTTTGAGTGCCAGAGGGGTGATCAAAGCATTCCTTTGCAATCCGTTGTGCACCCCTCTTACGTGTGTTATGTGTTTGTATACGTTTACCCTAATTATACAGCATTCAGCAACATGCTGGCACTGTATAAATTAATGATCGTGATAATAATTATATGTCATTTTGCATGCGTATGTGTGTTTATATGTGCGTCTGTTTTTTGTCTGCTTGTGTGGCTGTCAATATCTGTCACATTTACCCTATAGCACATATAGTCAAAGAAATAATGTGTTAGACACTTCAGGCGATCAAAGGGTTAAATTTTCATATATTACAGAGATACTGATAACCTATTTGGTATACAAGGCCTCTGTGTTTATAGGATATCCCAAAGTCCTTTTCGACCATTGCCAAGTTGATGCATGCATCTTGCAAAGTGTTGTGACAAAGCTGATTATGGAAATGTGCTTTGATCTCAAGTTGTTATGTTATCCAATCGGTCACATGCAATATTACAGTATGCATATAAAAATATGTGCTTTTACGGAAATATGTATGTGGATTTGATCAGTACAGTATGTTTACATATATTACTTACCACTCTCAGGAGCACAAATGCAAAATATGTTTATGAAATTACAGTATTTAAATTTACAGAAACAATTAGGCCTTGTAATAAAATATGATTAATAAAAATAAAGCCCATTATAAAAAAAATGACAGTAGCCAGTATATATATGTAAATAGGGGACTCTAATTAAACATTACAGTTTTGAACCAAAAACAGAAAAAAAATTATTTGCAATTACATTTTACGATCTTGTGTTACATTTAAGGCATGCGGAATCAAATTAAAAATGTTTAGAAGTGATAGCTTGGAATTTAAATGTATTTTACTCTATTTAACACCTTGAGTGCTAGAGACATATCCAAAGCAATGTATTTCAATGTGTTGGATAGCTCACTGGCACACAAAGGATTTTAACTGTTTGATGTTAGTATTCTTTAAGTTAACCCCTTGGATGCTAGATATGCGTTAGAGATGCTTGTAGCATATAAGGGGTTAATAAAAACATAAGATCCATTAGACAAAAGGACAAAAATGACCAAAGGTGTCTTTAAATTGGAGATTTTGTATATGATTATTAATCTTAACCTTTTGAGTGCCAGAGTGGTGTGCAACGCATACTGCTTTGCACACTCCTCCTGCACTCAAAGGGTTAACCTGGAACGTATAGAAAAGTCTAAACAAGAAAAAAAAAAGTCAGCTCATGCCAAGAAACTCCACAGACAGTCATTTTAAAGGACAAAAAGGTTGTTGGGAAGAGGTTTTTTTTCTCTCTTTCTGCATTCTTTCTCAGCTATCTAAAATTGTGATTTATGCAGTATTTTAATATTTTGCTTATTCTTTCCCCTTGGGTGCTCTCTGGGCAGCGATAAAAAGGCAAAACTGAAAGAGCACCATTAATTTGCTCTGATGACTGGCCAGATAAGGGGAGATAATGGGAAAGATAAGCTGGGAAGATATACCATCAGAAAACCGATTATTACCATTAAAATTCCAGCCCAGCAATCTGCAGAAGCCTGATAATTCCTTCTCCGTTTCCACCACTTTGGATGATAAGGCAAAAAATAGTCACTCAGTGCTCCTTGATTAGGCTGCCTGGATTTCCAGATAATGCAGTGATAAATTATGTATTTTGCCCCCACGTTTTTGTCAGAAAAATTCTGATTTTATTTTATTATTTTTATTATTATATTACAAGCCTCTGGAAGAGTACTCCCTCCCAAGTCAGAAAATAAAACCTCTCTCATAAGCTATTATTGTAATGTGAAGTTGATAAAAAGCAGTGATAGGAAAGGAGGTGTTTTGTATGGTAGCCCCATATCAATGTTATCAGCCCATCTTACTACAGCAGCTGCTAGCTGTCCTTGTTTTTAGCCTTATCACCTCCTGCCAATATGCCAATAAATTGCCCAGATTGTCCTCTGTTCTGTAGTTTCAGTGCACAATTTATGACAGAAGTGCTAATTTTTTTTCCTGTACTGATGCATTTTCTGTATGATTAACAGATGTGGAGACTGTGCCTTTGTGTCCTTATTTTTGCTGTACTTTTGTATTGTCTGTGAACTACTAATGGGTTTGTTCACAGAAAGAAACAATTCAGCTTCACCAAAGTACACAGTGGAGCAAAGGATTGTGGGAGGAGTTTATGAGGATTGCTTTGTTTGCAAACATTCTTTTTTTACCATGTGTGAAGAAGTATTAAAATTAACCCGATGAATGCTAGAATGGTCTGCAGTGCGTTGCGTTGAAGACCTCTCCAGCATCCTAGGATTTAAGTAACATAAGCAAAAAGAAACACATAATTTTGCTGTTTAACCCTTTGAGTGCCAGAATGGTACGCAACACATTGCGAAGCAATGAGTTGCGTACCACTCTGGCACTCAAAGGGTTAACAACACACATATTTTAATAATGTATATATATGTGTGTGTCTTTCCTGTATACAAAAAATATAATAAAATAACTTAGGTTGGATCAAGTGTACAATATATCAAGCATTGTGTTATACGGATTTTAGAATGATATAGACTTTGCACATAGTATTCTATTATTTTCTTTATTCACTGTTAATTATGCAATCAGTAGTTAGTTTATTCATATTCCATTATGGCATTGATTTTGCTTACGTTTACATTTATTTAAAAGAGTTTCACAAACAAATGTTTTAGTCAATCACATATAAGACAATATGATTTAAGTTATGTTTATGTTGGTAACAGAACTTGTAATTAGAAAGACTGAGTCAGAGAGGGGAGTATCTTTAGCTCATGAATTATATTAGCTGCTTGTCAAAGACTTAAAGTGGCAATGTCCCCTGGGATTTCTTTTTATACTGTATAGTACTAAAAAAATGATGCATATGAGTGTTTTGTATCTACATACATACATACAAACACAAACACATACACAGACGCACACACATATTTTTTTCATTCATGTATCTATATTTATCTACATGTGTGTATATATATATATATATATATATATATATATATATATATAGTAAATATTAGTATATTAGTAATTATTATACATTATATTATACATTATATATTACATATATTATTATACATATACATTGATTAGATGTTTAGTTGATTAATTACATTATGTAAATTTTCTTGTGTGTTTGTGGGTATTCTATAAACATGTCTATTTGTTGGCTACTGTAAGTTGCTGGATAAGGAATCTTGTAGTCTCCAGAGCTCTGGTCTAGAATATGTGTATGGCTGTCAATTTATCTGCTCTGGTATTCTCTGTGCAATCATTAGCCATAGGTTTTGCATTAACAGATTCATAATTGCTACATTGATAATATATATTTATTGAGCGTAATATTTCTTATGCGACTCACACCCGATATATAAAAAAATAAATAAAACATGCCTCTGGATGATGTGAAAATAGAGCAGCCAACTGTTCAATGCAGTACAATGTGATTTCAAAATAAGGTTGGACCCTTTACAAGTCTTATGATAATAGGGAAGAATCTATTGAATAGATGCTACAGTACACTCTTCGTACGTTGGAGAAAATGTGTAAATTTGCCTGCTTATGGCAAACACATTTTTTTTAAGACATATCATAATTCTGGTGATTTTTGAATATTTTATTTTAAAATGTACATGTTACGTTGAACTCTGTGGTACATTTATGGTATATATTTCTCATGTTCCTAAATTATATTTCATGCAAAAATTTGGCAAGAACATTGAAAGCAAGAGTCAGCGTGTGTGTATATAGAATTAATTGGTACGATTCATTTGTGTTCGTAATATGAAGCTACATACAGTACAGAGATCAGTTCTAACAATGTGTGAACTTAATGCTCAGAGCTGGAACGTTGCCTCTTTTCTGGGTTTTGTCAGAGGGATTGATATTTTTTTCCCGTTTGCTGTCTAAATTCCTTAAATTTCAGCTGGGATAAAATAGATCTCAGTCTTTTATCAGGTTAAAAATCTATCTGTGGGAAATCAGGAAATTGAGTGAGCTGCTTACAATTTAACCCCTTATATGTTAGTGACATCTCCATTGGTTTGTTTCTATGTGAAATGTAGAAGTCTCTAGAATCCGAAGTATCTTTATTTTATTTTCACAAAGCAGACTATTGTATGTATAGTCTGGAATGTAGCAGGGGAATACAAATGTATACATTTTACTTTGAGATCCCAATATTTTATCATTCAATATCAGTGAATTGCAGATTTACTGAAAGGATAAATCAAATAAAATATGGAAGATCATATTTTGTGAAGAAAATTATTCAGATACTAAGCTGGAAGATAGCAATAAAATATGCTACAACAGTGGTTCTCAATCTTTGGTTTTTTTTATTGTTTTTTGCTCAAGTCAAACTTAACCTGAAGTCTGGGATTTTCAGGGTAGTCCTTACATTTTATAGGTCATTTATCATGGGTGTTATGACTGGGACAAATATATAAGTATATCCCTTTGAGTGCCAGAGGGGTACGGAATATAGTTAATCTTGGGTCCAAGAATGACAATAAGAAAAATAAGCATATTGTACTTAACAATTTTCATAAATATACATTTGAAATTAATTCACATTTCGAGAAAGTCTTCATAGAAACAAGTGACACCCTAAACTAGTACCCATAGCACACTAAAGTACCGTGACACCCTAAATAAGAACCGCTGTACTACAGTAACCTCTCTATACATGGTGTAAACGGGCTTAATTTTCTTTCCTTTTAGGTATAATATTGTATTGAGGAGATGCCCAAAACCAATAGAAACCAGTATTATATTACTGTCAAGATCCACATTTTCCACAACCTTGGAAATATTTAGGATAGTTTAGTTGTGTTCGTCTCTTATATCTCATTTTGCAGGTTAGTTGAGGATTCTGATACTGAGCAATTTACTATTAAAGTTGTTTTTGTTTTATTGAACTGTGCAGAAAAAGTATTGGGAATGAAGAATACTGTATGTTTCTTAATTGTAGCAGTTTTTATTTTAGCATACTGCCATTATGAACAAATTAAAGTAGCGACTGTGAATTAAATCTAAGGACTATGCACTCTGTTAGGGTATTATATATTCCTTAATTTCAATTTGTTTGAAATATTAATTTAATTGTGCCAGGTTAGGAGCTTTCATGAATTGGGACTATAGCCCCAGAGGACCAGCGTGTTCTGCAACACATTGCTTAACAATGCTTTGCGTACAACTTTGTCCCTCAAGGATGTAAGGAAGTAGTCTATCACTTAGAGAGGACTCTGATGTACTAAAAAGAGTTGGAGTAATTCTGGAGGAAACCATAGTAGACACATTTAAATTTCCAAAATCCCTATTGATTTAAATTTAAATTTTAACCTTTTTGAAGGCCTCTCTAGTATTCAAGGGGTTAAATCAATAGGCATTTTGATTTGTTCCATGTGGCACAGTTGGTTTTTGCCAGAATTACTCAAGTTTTAATACCTGAACTTCAGTGTCTTATGACAGAAGCCTAACAGAACCAGGGCAGTAGCTAAAACCTTCTTTCTGATTTATATTAACCCTTTGAGTGCCAGAGGGGTACGCAACGCATTGCTCTGCAATGCATTGCGTACTCCTCTGGCACTCTATGCATTAACCCTTTGATGCTAGGAAGAGCTCTCACATTGTTTCACAAATTCACATAGAACCAGGGAAGTAGCCAAAATCTTATTTCTGGTATATATTAACCTTTCGTTGCTAGAACAGTCTCTCATATTGTGTCACAAGGCATTGGAGACTTTTCTAGGAGCCAAAGAGATAAATTCTACTTTTTTAGTGTACCATATTTGTATTACATTTGCAAGAAAACACCCATTGTAATGTTTAATATTTCAATACTTAAATATACAAAGACAGAATTATGAAGTGTATATGTCGTTATTTTCTCAGCTTGTGATTTATTCTATGTTTAATGCAATCGTCTTGCTTTGTTGAGTTTAGCGGTTTTAAATATGAAAATACTGCACATTCTTACCAATGTATTAGCATAAAGATAATGCATTTGTTTATTATGTTTCCAAATCAGCTGTTAGTATCTCTGCCACAGGTAACAATTGACTTTTCAGGCTTTAAGTTAATAGCCTTGTCTCTTGCTTGTATGGATCAATATTAGTATTAATTAATCACCGTTATCAGCTGTAAAATCTGGTTCTATTTGTTGTTACATCAGCAAAATATCAATAGAGAAAGTGGACTCTCGGATCGTCATGGCAACTTCATCTCTTGGGTCAAAGAAAGTTTATCTTATCTGCGCACGGAGAGTGGCAAACTGTTTAGGGATCTAGTTTGAACTCTAAGAGCATTGATTTAGTTTTTGTTTGCAAATAGAAGCTGAATTCCAATCACAAGGGATAGGTAAGATTTAAATATTAATGCCCCGAAGCTTGTCCATAAGGCAGTTACTTCATTACCGTCAGAATGGCTTTTTCAAAATGACACATAATTATTGAAATCCAATATTGTGGTTGAAAATGTATTTATTTGTGCAAAACAAAACAAAAAACTACTAAGTAAGTGTGTATCTACAAGCAGATACTTAGGACAATGTGTTGGAGTCTTCTCTAGTAATCAGGGGTTAAAAACCACACTTAAAGGGAATTTTGGGAATGTTTATATGTCCCGCTACATTAAACTTGGACTGCCCCATAAGTGCCTTATTTGCTTATTGAATACAAACCATAAGCCCATATGTGTAAATGGGGTTCTACAGGTAACTCAGTTGTACCACAGGGTTTTAACCCATTAAATGATGGAATGGTCTCTAGCACATTTCTAAGCAACTCATTGGAGACCTTTTTACAATTCAATATATAAACTAGTGGGAGTGTTGGAAATTTGTATTTGTTCCTTATGGTGCAGTTGGTATATCCCAGAATTACTTAACTTTTGGCATTTAAGAAAAAATTTAAGTTAGAATTTGTCCTTGACCATATGCATTTTTTTTCTCTTTTTTTAACATCTGATTTTACTAGTTAGTTAACTAACTTTCTCATCATGTTATACAAAATGAATATAACCTCCCATTTTGTCAGGAGGATTCTATTGCTCCTACCAAAAGGATTCAAGGATAGCTCATATCGATCCTTTCTTTTATATCTTTGTGGGCAGGTATTAGAGGTGTACCACAGCTTTTCCTCAACTGGATAAGTTAGCTGACTGTCCACATGGGCTAAAAGGTCTCCACACCCTTAAATTTATGTTATTAACATTTTATGAACCTTGGGGGTGTGCAACAATCTAGTCCTTAAAAGGTTAACTATCAAAATATTGATATGGTTTATTTGGGCATGATGACAAAATATTTCTTTACACAATGTTCTTTATGAACCTTGTTAAATGTTTTGTTTATACAATCTTTGAAATATAATAAGCTTTTTTTTTTATTACACCACCTGTATCAATGGTTCCCAACGGGGGTGCCTTGGTACCACGGACATCCACTTAGGGTGCCCTTTCTTTTCTGTGAATTCTTGACAACAATGTGAGCGTTCAGTTTTACATCTTATGGAAATTTTTCTGCACTCTATGTTTATTTTGGTTAGTATTATTGTGTGAACTAATAGTATTATATTTAAGTATTGTACCCTTTATTATGTTCTTGATAAATTACACAAAATGTTCTCCAGAAATTCCAAACTGTGTGTTAGGGGTGTCTTCAGCAAAAAAAAAAAAAAACAATTACCCATACCAAATTTTTTAATTTACATATTGGGTAGATTATATTTTTATCCCTTTGTATTAAATAATAAGGTAGAACAATGAATTTAAGAAGTCTGGTCTACTGACTCAATCAGGTGGCCTATTCAGTATTTGTACCTTTATATCAGTATATAATCGGGGTAAATGCACAAATACAGTTCCATGTAAAAACAGGAGCTGGAAACCTGACGACCTATGCTTGCCTTTGCCTTAGCCTTACTAAGCTACTTAAGCCATAAATTCTCCCCTTAATGCTGCTTTTAACATTTATGCATTGTTTATTGTTCTGAACTAAATTCATTGATCTTACCACACGCCAAGACTTTTCAAATAGCTACAACATTTTTTGTGTCACTGTTTCGGTGAAGTAGATCATGTTTCCTTTATCACAGCAAAGTCCATATGAAGGTGTGATGTAGTTCGACTCAACGTTTTTATGAAGGCATGATGTAATTCATCATAATATTGACACAATAAATGTTGTAGCCATTTGACAAGTCTTGATGTGCAGAGATATAAGTGGATTCTGTATACTTTGTTGACTGACAGAACATACCCTTAACAACATAAAGTGGTTGTTATTTGAAAGGAGTGCACTTGTTTTAATGCTCTGTACTAAACGAGAAATACAGGAAATTATGTGACTTTGTCATTTCCCAGTGAATGCTGTGGGGCATCTGGGAGGTGGATGCTGTTGTTAAAACTTAAACATGGAGGAGAGTTTGCACTGTAATGCACTACAGAAATCATACGTTCTAGTGCCCATCCTAAAATGCAGCTACTGGTGTTGGGGTGACATTAGCTAAGCTGTGCTGATGGATTCATAAATTCAACTCCATTGTATGGATCAATGCACCATATTCATAAAAGCTGAACAATTCTTGGGCAACCCATCTGTACCATATGGAAACATTGATTTAATTGCACACCTTGGGGGGAGCAATGAAGCATTACCAAAATACCCCTTAATTGGAGACCTCTTTAACATTCAAGCAATTCATTTTAACCCCTTAAGGACCAGTGATGTGCCAGGACTGTTAAGAGTGTCCGTGCATTAAGAACCGGTGATGGTCCTGGCACGTCATGACTTTTGTGATCAAATCACTCCTGCTGTGATTATGATGGGAGTCTAAAACTGACTGCTTCAGGACTGGATCAGTCAGTTTCAGTATCTCTTTTGGTGAGCCGTACATGTGATCTGTCATATGTGCCAGCCCCCTAAATGTAGTGTACAAGATCCTTTAGGGTAAAAGTATCACTGACCCTTAAGGGGTTAACATCTTAAGGACCAGAAGTATAGGAAATGCATTGTTTAAAAATGTGTTGCATACCCCTCTGGTCTTTAATGGGTTAATTATCCCCTAAAGTTCAATTACTTTATCCCAAGAATGTTCAAGATTACCTTTATACATATAGAGCAATGACTAGCAGTGATATTCTCAGCCTCTGCTAAATATTTTCATCATTATTTTAACTATTTACAATACATTACCCATCAAAAATTACGGATAGGAATATGATATAGCTGAGGTTATGGAAAGCTATGACATACACTTCTCAGTCATTACTATGGACAGAGAGGAAAGGGTATCTTTATTTAAGGCAGAGCTGCTGGAAGAAAGATGGGAGTCCAAGTACATATACAAACTCGTGACAGTGTTGAGTGTTAGCATTTACAAAACAATTCTCAGAACAAAAAATGATCAATTTAAATATGTACAGTATAGTTAAAATAGTAGAGATGATGGAAAAAAAACATTTTATTGTTTAAAAATGCTATTTTCTTGAGGAAAACTGCAAAGCTTCATTACATATATTAAAAAAAATGTTAATCCTTTAACAAAATAAAAAGAGGCTGATCTACTAAGATGGACTGGAAGTAGACACACTGAGGTATGATAAAGAGGAGATAAACAGGAGATGACTTCGCCAGTGAGATCAGGGGGATATGCACTAAGGTGTGATAAAGAGGTGATAAAGCGGAGATGTAGGACATAGGGGTTATGCACAAAAGAGAGCTAAAGAGGTGATATAGTGGAGATGACATCTCTAGTGATATCACTTCTCCAGTTCCTATGTTATTCTATGGAAGCTATGCACTACGATATCTTCAGCTTTGGAGATGTTAGTGCATAGGCTCCATAGAATAAATAGGAACTAGAGAAGTGATATCACTGGATAAGTCATCTCCACTGTATAACCTCTTTATCTCTTTATGGAACCTATGCACTAAAATTTCTCCAGTTGGAATAATCTTAGTGCATCGCCTCAATAAAATAACATACTATAAATGGAGAAGTGATATAATTGGAAATGTTGGCGGTTATGCACTAAGGGGTGATAAAGATCTCAGTGCACAGGCTCCATAGAATAACAAAGGAACTGGAGAAGTGATATCACTGGAGAAGTCATCTCCACTTTATCACATCTTTATCACAGTTAAGTGCATATCCCCGATGAGATTGATTTTTGTAAAATAATAGTACTTAAACTTTTTTTATTTTTCTGTGTTGCGAAAATTAAAAAAAAATCTTAGAGACTTGCTTTTCCATTTTCTTTTTTTTTGCAATGCGAGTTATATGTGTTGCCTTTTATATGGTTTACGTTTTAACCTTCTGAGTACCAGAGATTTCCAAAGCAATGCCTTGGATACCTCTCTGGCAATCAAAGGGTTGATCCATTTGGTCAATAGTGAGTTCTTGAATGCACTATTAAGCTCTCTAACATCCAAGGGCTCCAGAGAATGAAAATAAGGATCCCTTTGTTTTTAGAATATTTGCCATGAACATTGCTAAAATACTGGCAGTTTGCTAAAGGAGATTTACTAATATGCCATGTAGCTGTAAATCTGAAAAGCAGAGGAAAGACAATGACCTTATCCCTTGGATCCTAAAGATATCTCCAGTGAATTGCTTTTTGATGCCATGGATATGTCTCTACCATTCAGGGGTTTCAAGGCCATATCATCTAATTAGAGGGACAATATCACCTAAAATAACTTTGAGTCATTTAGATTAATATATTATGCTATTTATGTATGAGTGTGGTTTATCTCTTAGCCTAACAATACTTCTCCACTCTCTGGCACGTAACAGAATGAAAATGCCTACCTTCCCTTGGTATTGAAAAAGGTTAAGTGAGTGGGGGAGGTAGTCATGACTCAGTCAAGAAGTGCCTATGTAACATGTCTTAATTAACATCATCTTTAAATCTAAATAACTCAAAAATTAGTTTTCTTTCCCTTTCATATGAGCACTGATTGAGGTTTCTATGATCATTGCAGCCTCCGATGAATGGGCAACTCATGTGGACATCAGCAAATAATACCGGCTAGAACTCACATGAGTTGATTCTCCTGTGTCTTTTTCAGCAGTAGAATAAATGAGAGGGTGAGACGGTAGTGACAAAACTGTAGCAGCGGGCAGATGCCATTCTGTCATACATATAAAAGAGACCTTTGTCTTAACTGCAGAGTTTCACACCTTTAATTGCTGTAGCAAATTGTCATTTATATCAGATTAATGATTCATGTTTATCTAAAGACTAGCATTGCTTTACTAGATTCTGACCTCTTGATGTTATGGACAGCAATGTTTCTCAGGAATGAATCCACAGCATCTAAGAAATAATACATTTGTTAGCTTTATAAAAAGTAACATTTGTTTTTGTTAATTCTTGCCACAGGTTCTTTACTAGCAGTCTGGGTCATCTTCCAAATTTTAGGTTCCTGCTTTTATTGATACACTGACATGGTATTGACACACTAAACAATGCGTGTATATAATCTGTTAAATTGTGCACTGGAATTGACTTAAAGAGACAGTAATGTCCCAGAAACAATCTTTATCATTTCGTAGTGCTTAAAAGGTTCAACTATATGCAACAAATACTATCTCTCAAACCGCTATGGTTTGAGAGATATTCAACACTAAAGTTCCCCCCTCTCTCCCCTTTCTCTGACGTCAGCGATGTGCTGACCGCAGAGGAATCCTAACCGGGGACCAACTTGCAACTTTGCAGCAGAGCCGAAATCGCATTATTTAAAAAGAATTACTTCATTTGAAAGGTCTACAAAGTGTGCCTGGTTTGCACGCACACTTTGTAGACCATTCCAATGAAGTAATTTGTTTTAAATAACCCGATTGTGGCTCTGCTGAAGAGCCTCCTTGTGTCGGCCATCACGGATCTCCTGTGAAACAGCAAACTTTCAGGGCGAATATCTATCAAACCATATTGGTTTGAGAGATATGATTTGTTGCATATAGTTGAACTTTTTGAGCACTACAAAATGATAAAAAAAAATTTCTGGGACATTACTAACACTTTAATCAATAGTCAGTTAGCAACAGGCACAACCCAATATGTAGTATACATTAAAAATGACTCATCCCTATCCTCAGCTGCACATGAGAAAGGAACAGCTCATCTACGCTGTCAGTAGTCAGCAACAACATGAATTTGAACAACCTGCACTTCAATTCTGGTGTAGAACAGATTTTATTTGATTTACATTCAAAACATCCATCAGCACACAAAGTAGAGATGGACATGCTTAGCATGAATAGATGGACATGAATAGATGTCCAAAGCAGCCCCCTCCAGTTTAAAGTGATAGTAATGTTTCACAAAAACAGCAGCTCCAATTAATCTTCATAGTATTTGAACCATAGAGAGTGTTATTTCATTACTGTGAGCGTTGTAGTTCAAGAGTAATTGAATGATAAAGTTTCCCTCTCCCGCCCCTTTTACCTAGTGTAAGCCCCCACTCCTCAGATGTGGAATCCAGTCCATAGACCAGACAGCTCACAGCAAGGGACAATATTATTACAGTGAGAACAATGAAAACCCTGCCCCCCTTGACAGGTTTTTCAGCTTTTTCCCTAATCTTAATTGAAGATTGTCCTTCTCTGAATCTACCTGGACACTCCCTGCTGCTCTAAGCTGAGCAGTGTCACATCAGTAGAAGGGGCTGAAGGGGGATACTTTATCATTCAATTACTCTTGAACTACAACTCTGACAGAACTGAAATAACACTCTCCAAGGCCCAAATACTATGATGATTAATT
Source organism: Rhinophrynus dorsalis (assembly GCA_037306005.1). Taxonomy (NCBI): domain Eukaryota; kingdom Metazoa; phylum Chordata; class Amphibia; order Anura; family Rhinophrynidae; genus Rhinophrynus; species Rhinophrynus dorsalis. Next base: position 64,473,947 of record CM074723.1, on the reverse strand, counting down.
AGAGCTGCTTTTATTATGAAACATTGCTATCCCTTTAAATAGAAATATTTTTCAGTCCCTGAATGGTGTAGCCCATTGCTGGAAACAAACAAACAAACAAATCTTGGAACATGGCAATCATGTAATTTTAAGCATAGAGTGCATTCCACAACTCTAAAACAAATATTCGGTTACACACAAGCAGCACACCCATTAGAGCGAAGAACACATAATGGAAGATGAAAATGGGAATATGGAAAACAATCAATGCATTTAACCCCTTAAATGTATACTAATAATCAAAGGACACAAAAAATGCATGCTGGTCTATCAGAACAGCTAAAGAAAACACTTTAAAGGGCTAACAAACATAATAATAAAAAGGACATGAAAAAAAGAAAATATATAGAGGAATATTTCAGGTCCAGTTGGGTGAGAATGTTCAAAGGAACTCATGTACTGAGCCAAATAAAGAAAAATAAGGAATCCCAATACAAACACTTACAAAAATACTAATAATTTTGCAAGTGTTTTTACTGAGTTTCCGTGTTTTGGATCAACCAGTGAGTGTTTGTTTGAACACCCTATCCCCCTACTGGTTCTGAAATATTCCTGGATTACGTTCCATGTGCCGATTGCTACCTTGCACCATATACATACCTGGGAACTTTCAGGGTTTGACCCTGAGACTCAGGGTTTTGACCCAAATCTCAGGGTCTCAGGGTGAAGGGCCAAAATCTCAGGGTGAAGGGCCAAAATCTCAGGGTGAGGAGAGTCCAGGATTATCTACTCCATGATCTGCCCATATATCTGCTTCCAGTTTCTTTAAATTGGTGCTATTTCTACCAGGAAGGAAGAGAGAGAATTCTTGGTTGTCTTATGTGTGATTAAAGGGATAGTAATACTTCGTTTTATCTTTATTTTATTTTGTAGGCATTAAAAGAACACGAAGAATGATATCAGTCTTATCTTTCAAACCTTTATGGTTTAAGAGATATTCACAAGCAAAGTTTCCCCTCCCGCCCCTTTTTCCTAGTGTAAGCCATCTCTTCTCAGATGTGAGTCTGGTTGTAAGACCAGACAGATAACAGCAGGGGACAATCTTCTTTGTATGAAAAGAATGAAAGCCCTTCCCCCCTTGACAAGTTTTTCATCTTTTTCCCTTATCTTAATTGAAGATTGTCCCTCTTTGCAGTCTACCTGGGCACCTCCCTTCTGATCTGCCTGAACAGGGGGGGATACTTTGCTTGTGAATATCTCTTAAACCATAAAGGTTTGAGAGATAAGACTTATATCGTTCTTCATGTTTTTGTAATGCCTACAAAATAAAATAAAGATAAAATGAAGTATTACTATCCCTTTAAGCAGTGATGTCTTTCATTTGAAGCATTTTTAAAGTTCCTTGTGGAGTGATTGTATCACCTCTGGATTAGAGCACATATGGGCATATGGCCGAGATGTACTTTCTGGGGAACGTAAAGGGTTATAATTTCAATTTCTCAGGGTCAGCCCATTTTGAAAGTTCCCAGGTATGACCATATATTCTTCCGTCTGTGGAAGTGTTGCTTGAATGTCCTGAATAATTGTTCCTAGGTTGTGGAATACACTCTGTGCATTCTGCTGCAAAATTTCTGTTTTCCAGGATGCTTGTTTATTTCCTAAATGGGCTGTACAATTCAGGTATTGAAGAAATATTTCTGTTTAAACTGGTGGGGGCTTTGGGGGGTGGGGCACCTATGTCTATGAGTAAGTGCTTACGGTGTGAAATATGTTAGGATGTGTCTGACTCTACTTTATGAGGTGATCCCCAAATTAATATCTGCTGAATGTTTTTAATGTAAGTCAAATAAATTCTTATTTACTCCTTGATTGAAGCAGAGTTTCTTCACTTCATGTTGTTGCTAGAATACTTTTACTAACCCTATGCTTGCCTAATGCCAATTTACTAAGCTGCTTACTTCAAATTGTCTCCCTTTAATGCCACTTATGCAGAGGAAATGGCAAATGGGCAGTATATGGGCATTACAGGGTAGTCTGTTCTTCTATGCCTTGTTTAATGCTATTTACTAAACCAGGCTGAAAGGAAACTGTCATTTTACACCAGTTTCCTGCTCATGCACTCTGTCTTTATGACAGTGAATGTGTCCTCCAACCTACAGTGACCATACACAGCAGTGCATACACTAAAATGAAGCCACAAGAGTTTGGCTAATGTCAGTGATGTTGTGCTGATATATATATATATATATATATATATATATATATATATATATATATATATATATATATTCATCACAGAGTTCTTTGCATACTAAGTTGATTGTAGTTTTTATTGATCAGCTATTCTGACACACTGAGCATAGCAAGTTGAATGTTGTTGTTGAAGATAGTATTGATTCATTGATTTGATACATAGTTTTGATAAGAATGTTGCAGAAATATTGAAACTGTATGGAAACCATGCTTATATTTCAGTTTTATATATTCTTCAGCCAGACTCCATATTTTTATTTACCCAATAGCAGGTGTAGCCAGTTATACATTTGAGCATAGTTTTTTAGTTATTAGTGATGATATATCACATATGTAGTGGCTTTTTAGCCAATGCCAATGTAATTGTGTAGATTATATGATAACATGCCCAAGAAACTATTATTTTAAATAAACACTGATGTGTGCCAAAGGGGACATGCACAATTTTGCCCGTGAGGCAAATTTTTTGCTCTGAGAATTTAGCCTCTGTTGCATTTCAGGGTATGTGATCCCTCATCATTGTAACTTTAAACACACACACACACACACAAATACCACCATCATTAAGACTTCAACCCCTTCATGATCAGAGAGGTATGTAGCTTATTGCTTTGCAATATGTTGCATACCCCTTTTGCTCTCATTGCTTCACAATGTGTTGCATATGCCTCTGGCCCTCCGAACAACCCCCATAAGATGCACAGGAAAATGGAATAAGGGAATGAAATTAAGTGAAATACCCAGACACTGCTGCAATGCCCTCTTCTTTGTGTAAGCAATGATGAGGAGACCATTGTATGTGTACATTTTTGTAAATAAGTGACAGGCAGGTGTAGGTCTAGTATATAAATTCAAGTGACTTTTTAGCACATGATCATACTAGTGCATTCCCCTAAAATTCTTAAGGTGTAAGATTGAGGGACAGCAAAACCGCATAAAACTTTCTTCTCATAAATGTCCCCATTGATAGTAAAGCTGTCTTCTTAAGTAGACATTTTTACTCCAGTTCTTCCAATAAAATCTGGATTAAATGACCGCTGTTGAGTGTAGTTAACATGGACTTACACACGCTAATAAAATGGATCTATTCAATATTTAATATGCTTTGTGCTGTTTGTTTTTTTAGTCAGAGGATTTGGAAAAAAGACTAAAGTAATAATTAGATTAAAAAGCTGTTGCAGTATTTATAGATATACTGTGTATGAAAATGTCTCTAAACCTTCATATAATCTAGGTATATAATAACATATGGGCTATTTTTCAGGATGTTGTAATATATACTGAAAAACAGCACTTGTAATATCATTCATCTTAAAGGAACACCAACACCTAAAATTATTTGGAGCTATACAGACTTATACCTTATACTCCACATTTTATCTAGGGCTCCACCATAGTAGATCTGATACGGTGTCAAATAAATGGTTGTTCTGCTTTGTCTTTGAATGGCCTGCAATATGGTAACAGTCTATGTTAATAGAAGAACACTGGGGCTAACCTCAATACATTAAAAGTATTAACTCAGCACTAACAAGTAGCCAAAATACACATGCATTAAAAACTAAAGCTCTTATTCCACAGTTTTGGCGCTCCACCTCTATCACCACATCTCCCCTTCCTCCCCAGATACCATCTGTACAACACCCTCACAAACTTCAAGTGGAACTACCACCCAACATAATCTTTAGCTTCACTAAGTCCCCAACTGGCGACTAGCTGCTTAGTATCGCTAGTCGCCAGAATAATTACCTTATTTAATAGATTTCTCCTCTCTTCCATGGGTGACAGGCAGGACGGAGTGCGGACATCTTTGTGACGTCCGCGTGCCTGCGCTGTCAGTCCAAGCCGGAGCCAAATGGCTCCTAGCAAAGCCTCCTAGACCCGGCTGGGACTGACAGCGCAGGTGCGCGGACGTCACAATGGCAAGATGTTCGCGCTCCGTCCTGTCTGTCACCCATGGAAGAGAGCAGAAATCTATTAAATAAGGTAATTATTCTGGTGACTAGTGCTACTAAGCAGCTAGTCACCAGATGGGGACTTAGTGAAGCTAAAGATTTTGTCGGGTGGTAGATCCGCTTTCAGTGTTAACATTTTGTTGATTACCCAGGATCATAGATATTACAATTTAGTTAACTTGCATTCCAATAGCTGAACCCAATTTATTATCCTTCCTAAGATTCAATAATAATATAGTTTTACTAGGTTCTTTTTTCTTCTTCTTTGTTTATTGGTACAAGTGAATTATGTGAGTAACTACAGACTTGTTAGTCTAGCTCTGGACATCTACTCTGTAAATGTACTTATGCATTGTTGTATCAACATGCAATTTCTCTTGTAGCTCTGTAATTCTTGATTACTAATGAATAAAACTTCTTTTAAAATAACAAAAATAATGCATGATTAGGAGAAGATTTTAGGGATCTAACATAAAATAAGTATATTTTATAGATCTAAGCTTCAAGTAGGTGATACTGAAAATTATATTTAATTTATAACTGTTAGTGTCCATTTGAACCCAACAATTGTTTTCAAACTTAAACATGCCCATTCATATGAGATCAACTTGCATTTAAAGTTAAATCTCTGTAGCTCATGGCAATAAAACCTATTACAAAAATGTTTACTTAGCAGTATTGCTCAGTTGTAATAATTATGGATGCAAAACTGTTGCAGAATCACATATCCATAGATCAAAACCCATAGATTTCACTAACAGTCATTGATGTAGACCTAATGATTGTACCATGTGATGTTCCATTGATGTGCATTGGATTAATGTATCATTCCTAGTACTAAAAGGCCTCAAATAGGCTTTAGTGTCATGTGAAATTGTATAATAACTATGGTTCCATCTGCCTGGTGCTGTTATTTTCCAGCTGAATAATACTGATAAAAACTACCTTTGAACATAATTTGGAATGATATAGCATAATAAAGCACTAACTGCTTGGGAGTGTATATTACCCTACAAGTGAAGCCTTACCTTGGCTATACCAATTTTATGTGGCAGCTTAATCTTAATTGAGAAATGCGTGTTGGGTTGGCGAAGACATGTAAATGGTTTTATGCAGAGGGGGTTTATAGGGGGCTCAAAAATGAAAGTCTAATTTTTGTTAAAAGGAAACTATAATATAATTTTATCACTAAGTAGTTTATTTTGTTTAATTTCTTGTGATGGAATGTATTGGAAACCTTTCTAGCATCTAAGTCATTGACAGAATTATTTCCTTTATAATCTGCCATAGATATTGTAGTCTGGATTGAAAGAATAACATTGTTTTAAAGCCGCTGATTGGATGAGGAATGCAACAATCCAAGCATCTATATAAAGGATCTGCACAGAAGCTACATAAACGTCTATTCAGACCATCAGTGATGAAGAAAGGTGTTAGTAGTCATTGGAGAACCTGGGTGTAAACATTCTTCTTTTATGCCCCCTATCACAAAAATATTTTCACAGATGCATAACTAGAGCCTATTGGAACCTGCGGATCATGGTTCCCCTTGGATGCTGGGTGCGACTAAACCTTCTGCACCCCTGTAGTTACACCCATGGTGCTGAAACGTTCCTGTATTCTGCATTGAATGCAGGAAAGTCTTGCCACACTGGATTTGGACTGTGTCATGCAAGGTGAAATTGCCCTTGTGAACAGTTGAATATGCAGCAATATGATATAATATTGGGCGTTTAGATCAGCATAAGCAACACTGCATAAAGTACTCCCATGTGAAGTTAGCCTTAGCAGAGATTTTCAAAGCTAATATCATGCAAAAATCGTGGGTCCAGATTAATTCATTGGCAGGTCAATCCTTGAACACTTATAAACTGTGTCTTTCTTATTAGCTGGAATGCATATCGAATACAGAGAGTGAGCAGTGCACTTTTACTGCCAGGACAGAACACTGATTCACAGAACAGATTATTGGCTTATGCAATTTTAATTGTAATATATGAGTTAATAAAAATTAATTATCTCAATATATGTGAAGAGATAACTCTCAATTTAGTGCTATGCATATATGTGTAAATGTGAACCTTTTAATGATTGGTGCAGTATGCATTGCTGTCACACACTCCTTTGGTCCTTAACTCTTTGAGTGCTAGAGGGGTATCCAACGCATTGCTTTACACTGAGTTGGATACCCCTCTGGCACTCAAAGGGTTAAATTATTAAAAAGAGTATACAATGTACAAACCTAATTAGTGCTATGTAAAACTATTCATGCCATCTTTTTCTCCTACAAGGTTTATCTGATTGATATAGACTACAGGTTACTTTTGGAGAGGAAATTTAAAATTTAAGTAAAAATCATTTACATTGATTTAATAACATTTGTATCTCATTATAGTTTCCAAGGAAGGTTGCACTGCTCTGGTGATTGCATTGTCAGTTCTCCGTGTGGTCATTGGCTAATTCTGAATTTCTGTTACAAAAACAGTAGGTGTTTTTGTAAAGGTAATTAAGTGTTCTTCAGTTGCAAAATTTTGATCTACTCTCAAGGGAGCACTAACACCTCCTATTAAAGGGTGAGTAATACTGCACTGAGTGCCAAGTTACACCGTGTCCCTATACTGCATACTATTGCTCCCCGTCAGTGACATAGCTGGGAACTCTCTGGATTTGCCCCGGAGACTCAGAATTACCGAGTCTGATTCTCCAGGTATGGGGAATTTCTTATGAAACGCTGCCAAATCGTCTCCTTCCTACCCTGTTCCTCCGACTCAGTGGCCTTTTCTCCTCCTTTCCCAGTCTACTGTAGGTATTTTTTTGTTTTGTTTTTTGTACCGCACCCCACTCGCGATTAAGCCCTGTCCTTTTTTATGACGTGAATTGTGTCATTTTTCTGCCTTCAGCAGCATCACAGGACTCCCATCTGGGGGGGCCAGGCAAAAAAGTTCCCAGGTATGGTCAGTGCTATTCTTGATATCGAAATATTTGCTATGAAATCATATTATGAATTGTCTCCCCCACACCGATTCAGTCTGCTAAGCCGCTTCCCTTCCGACCTGAAAGCAGATTGCGACAAGGGACAAGCATCCTTCAGTTTAAAGAAAAACCTGTCATGGAGGGCAGGTTTTTCCTTATAGTAGTTCAGTGGTGCCCCAACCCATGACCTCAGGACCCGCAAGTTAATCAAACTCACTACAAATTGCCTCACCTGTGTTCTAGCAAGGCGATCTTTAAACCTGGCCCGTTAGGAGGTCCTGAGGGCATGGGTTGGGAACCACTGTACTAGATGAAGGAAGATTGTCCTTGTTGTGACCTGTCCAGTCTGGCGACCGGATTTCAGATCGGAGGGGAGGGGGCTTACTGGACTGAAAAGTGGCAGCAGGGGGACAATTTATAATATGATTTAACAGCAAATATAAAGATATAAGGATTACCACTGATGGGAAGCAATAGTATACAGTATAAGGACACATCGCAGCTTGGCACTCACTGAAGTATTACTACAACTTTAATAATCTCCCACTTACCTTACTATAGCCAGAAAATCTTAAACTTCACTATGACTTCTTCCTTGCACCTTTTTACAAGAAAAATTATCTTCAGTCAGTGCTGGATGTCTTTGGATGTCAACATGATATTTGCTAGTATGACTACTGGACCTCAAACTCTACTCACTGTACATGGGAATTTTCTGTGACTCATGTGTTCAACCTGCTGTGAAAGTTCCAGTGGGGGGAGATTGAGGTCCACCTCTCTGAACATGACATCCAAGTAGGACTGTTTGCAGATGTCATCTCTTGAACTAAAGAGTAGGTGGAAAATTCATAGGGTCCAGCAGTAGTTTCTATCCATAATACTGTAGGAAAAATGCGGTACTGTCGAAAAAGCAGTGACTGGTAAAGTAAAGATGATCACTAAGTGGCTTTAGGATGCAAAATTTCAACACAACTTAAGTATCTTCTTTTGGTATTTTTATAACCTAAACTTGCCTGAAGAAGACACCTAGTTATCTTAAAATCTTGCATCCCAGAGCCACCTAGTTAGCCAATGAAGGTATTACTTCTACTCTACCAGTCGTCTGCATAATAAGGACAGCAGAGTCTAATTTTTTGGAAGGTGTTAGTATTCTACTAACCCCTTGGATGCTAAAGTCATCTACAATACATTGCTTTTTCATTACCTCGTAAAGGTACTCATGGGAGTGTTCAAATTCACCAGGGCAATACTTTTTTTTTATTTTTTGCAAAACTGAAAAAATCCTACTCTTGCACCTGTTCTTATACACCGATGACTGTTGTACTTACTAGCAAACACCAAGCCACTAGAACAAGCAGATAATGTGAGCAAGCCCCAGTGCTACCCCTAAAGAATGTGGAAAAGTGCACAAAGTTAGCATTGATTTGCTCTTGCTATTACTGACATAAAACAAGGCACAGAGGAACACAATGCACCAAAATGCCCGCAAACTCTCACAATGTCCAGCCCATGGTGTAAACAGTGCAAATAGACCATTTTTGTCATCAAATTTTATTTCATAGGTGCATACCTCCCAACATTTCACATTGCCAAAGAGGGACAATTGTGTTTTAGGGGGTGTGGCTGGGGGGTGAGGCTGGTGGGCAGGGCATTAAAAAGAATTTTCAGGCTGTATCATGACCTATTGACAACGCCTTCTGTTACCTAATAAATGACTTATAACAAGACCAAAGTATTTTATTTAAGCACATTAATTTATAAACACATATACTGACGTTTAAAGGAACAATAATGTGAATTTTATTGCTGTGGAGCAATGTGATACACTTATATACACACACCACACTATGGACAGTGGGATTTGGGTCTAAAAGAGGGACTGTCCCTCCTAAATAGGGACACTTGGGAGGTATGTAGGTGTTAGGCAGGCACAGCACAAAAACATGTCCCTACACTTATAATAGTACAGAAACTCATTTGTAAAGTGTAAATGCATGTTGTATTCATGTTGCCTTCTCCTAGTCCCTCCTCAGCACGCTTTTGTGCAGAGAAGTGAGTTACCAACCTCAATGGAACTAAAAGAGGCAAATGTACAAAGGAGAAAGGGAGAAATTCTAGGATAACTTCACCTTGGGGAACAAATGAAAATTACCATTGACTTAAATAAGATGTTTACTCTTATGAATGCTATAGCGGTCACCTGGGCATTGCTTTCTTGGCATTCAAGGGGTTAAAAGCACCATTTAATTTAGTGGGAAATTGAGGAAATGTTTAATTGTCCTTTTTAGTGCATCTGGTTTACTCCAATTGTCATTGTACATATCCTCATAGTGTTAACCCTTTGTGTGTCAGAGAGGTATCCAACGCATTGAGCTTCAATGCTTTGGGTACATTTCTGCTGCTCAGTGGGTTAAGGGCACATTTAAACCATCTTTTGCCCAAATGCTTGCACTGAAGACATCTTTAGCATCCAAGGGGTTAATTTTATTACTTTATTTCTCCCCTTTTTAGTGCAGATGGTTTACTCCAGTTGCCATGGTACATAGCCTCATAGTGTCAACCCTTTGTGTGTCAGACAGGAATCTAACACAATGAGCTGCAATGCTTTGGGTACATCTCTGTCACTTAGTATGTTAGGGTACATTTAAACCATCTTTTGCCCGAATGCTTGCGCTGAAGACTTCTTTAGCATCCAAGGGGTTAAGTCTATTACTTTATTTCTCCCCTTTTTAGTGCAACTGGTTTACTCCAGTTGCCATAGTACATAGCCTCATAGTGTCAACCCTTTTTTTTCAGATAGGAATCCAACACAGTGAGCTGCAATGCTTTGGGTACATCTCTGCCACTCAGTAGGTTAGGGCACATTTAACCCATCTTTTGCCCAAATGCTTGCGCTGAAGACTTCTTCAGCATCCAAGGGGTTAATTCTATTCTTTATTTCTCCCCTTTCAGGGAATTTGAACAGTAAGACATTTAAATCAAAATGTAACAGCCATATTGCCAACTACAGCAAAATAATACAAGGCGAAATGAAGATAAAATTCTCAATGGCTTCAGGTGATGAATGTAATTTTGTAAACTGCGACCTTTCCTTCATATAAGTGCAGCTGATTTTCATGTAATATCTTCTTTATTACAAAGCTAACCAGCGTAACTGTGAAACGAGAATCACAAAGTAAAAAAAATATAAAAATAGATTTGCCAATCTGATTTAGTGATCAGATGATGAAGATAAAATGCAACTGCACTCTTACTGCAGAGATGCATAGTTTGCTTCTGTTTCCATTGCCAAACGCAGTAGGAGGAATGTAGGAATCTGCCAGTGTGGCTCGTTTTCTGCACTCAGACATTTGTATAAAAATCTTGCTCCTGCACCTTGGGCTTATGTGCATATGACCACACACAATTTACCAGTGTTAAGACTGTAAAGTGAACAGTAATTGAAAGAATGTGCTGTGTCCCAAGAACAAAACAGATGTAGGTTCACCTCGATTTGTTGGTCATAGCTATAAATCAGTTCAGCTCCAAAAGGTGTCCGCTCATTTTCCTTCAATTATAGTAGGTTGAAATGTAACCATTACTACTGCTTAATTAAAAAAAAAATCATGTTTCAATTAAAAATAATTCCAGATTGTGTGACTGCAGCCTGTATACACTACAATCTTTTTTTCAAAAAATAAAAAAACACTGATTATTCTGGTGTTCAGGGCAACAGCACTTTTATATTCAGACTTGGACAACCAGTGACCTGTTGGATAGCAGGCCTAACCACTATAAAGTTTCAGTTTGTGCCACTAGTAATAGAGTAGTAGTTACTTGAAAAGAGAGCGAAGGGGGACAGTGCATATCTTAACCCCTTAAGGACTACATGACGTACTATGACCGTCATGGTCCTTAAATACTTAAGGACAGATGACGGTCATAGTGCGTCACATACTTTTTACTTAAAGAGCTCCACCGGGAGCAATATAAGTAAAAATGAGGCCTAAAATTGACCATTCCAAGACTGGAGCGATCTCTCTCAGGCCCCAAAGCGGCGTGCTGATACACGCAACAGGTCACATGTACTGGCGCGTCAGCAAGAATCAAAGCGGTCCTTATGTGACGGAAACGTCCCAGGACCACTGGTCCTTAAGGGTTTAAAGCTCATTTGTGAGGGATGAGCACTTAACTAAAATGAACCTGTCATGCCTAATTCAATGTGATGATTTTACAGGGGATGGTATAGGAGGCTTAGGAAATATGAGATGTGCAGTTTTTCTGTAGAAAAAAAGCATGTTACTATCACCTTTCTCCAGTGTGTGGTAGCAGACTTTTTGGGCTAGGCTTCCTCCCTAACCACTCCTTGTCACCTGTGAAGCAATGCAACAGTGACCTCTATAGCGTTCAAGTTTAAAGGGGAAATACCACCCCACAATAACTTAACATGCATTCATTCTTCATCTGGCGACTAGCTGCTTAGTAGCGCTAGTTGCCAGAAATATTACCTGGTTCCAAAGATTTCTCCAAGTGGCTCCAAAAGGGACTGATAGCGCAGGCGCATGGACGTCACTGTGACAAGATGTCCGTGCTTCCTGCTCCTGTAAGCATCGGTAAAACAGAGAAATCTTTGGAACCAGGTAATATTTCTGGCGACTATCGCTACTAAGCAGCTAGTCGCCAGATGAAGAATGAATGTATGTTAAGTTATTGTTGGGTGGTAGTTCCCCTTTAAAAGTCCCATTCAAAGCAACTGGAATGTTTTTTGTTCTTTGGGCCCTGTAAAAATAGCTTTTGTCGTTTTTAAGGACATTTCAAAGTACAGTGTCATTGGGCACATTAATATTTTCAGAGAGTGTCGCTTGTGATCGGAAATATGTTGTTTTGTCATTGAAGTACAATTCCTAACTGAAATTGATGTACATAACAACAAAAATGTCTTAACTGATAATAAAAATGTCTTAACAAACACAAAAAAGTCTTAACAGACACAAACATGTCGGTATATAGTAACTGAGCTTTTGTTGCATTTCTGTAAATTATTATAGGTTTCTCTCATTCCGAACTTCACATTCCCTCCACTTTTTTTTAATGTACAAATTTTGTTTTTTGCAAGACGTTTTTTGTCATTATATACAACAAATTTTCTTTTCCTCTATACGACACTGTAGAATAGTTTAGCCCCGCCCTTGCCCCACCCCTTTGCCCGGCAATTCTGGAGTTGTGTCATACACAACGTACATTACTAGTTTTTTGTTGTATACTCTATAGAAAATATGTAATTCATGAATACAATTACTTATTTTTGGTGTAAGCTAGAGACTCTAACCCCATTGATTTTGATACTGTTCACATCACTGTTTATATAGGATTCATTAGTCAGTGTCAGTGACCTGGAAAGAAAATGCATTTTCATTTTATTACTGAGGTGTGTGTGTTATACTTCTAGAGTTAACCCTTTGAGTGTCAGAGAGGTAGTCAACACATTGAAAGTCACTTAAAGGGTTTTAAAAGAACATGAAGACCTAAAATGAAACTGAATTATACACATTTAAATATTATACATTCCAAGCTATGATCTGAAAACATTATTTATTTATCATTAGATGCCTAAAATCTAATCCACATCTTGCTATTCTAATGAAGGACTGTCCTATAAAGATATAATTTGGTTAGTGTTGTTTTTTTGCCAATTGTAATAAAATTAAGGCAGTTAATTCATTGAGATTTGTAACCACTTACCTTCTATTCTGAAACCGTTACCTTATTTCTGACAGTTTACAAACAGTTCTCCACTATTAGTTCCAAGACACCTGTCAAGACAGTGGTACTAATATGGTTGAATTCTGCACAAAGCATGAATGGATACCTCCATGGGGTATATGTATGACTGCTTTTATCCCTCAGGAAACAAATAGAGAATGTTTACAGATGCTTGACTGCTAGATGCAGAGGTTAGCTCCTTAACGACCCTTGACGGTCATAGTACGTCATGGGTAGATCTGACTTAACGAACCATGGCGTACTATGATCGTCATGGAATTCTGAGCACCCCCGTGGCTGCACGCCGTTCAGGGAGTCCGGAACCGGAAACAAAAATAAATTACGCGTGGTCCTTAAGTGACTGCCGCGAGTCCATTGTTGATACTCAAATCCCTCTGTCCCTCTTAACTATCCTGCTTTCCCTCTGTTTAGGAGATCAGAATGTGTAGTGTATATAAGTGTATCACATCGCTCCAGAGCAACAGACCTGACATTAGTGTTTAAATTCAGCATATGTTTTAAAATTAGCTGTGTAGAGCAAATACATTGGTCTTGTTCTAAATAATTTGGTCATTTACACACAGGTGTAAATAGGTCATGAATTAACCAAATATTTCTCAGTAATGTCCCACCTACCAGCAAAAACATATACATTATACATAAACATTAGATTTCCGGACCTGACAAGTCCTGTATTCAAGGTATCTGAGGTATCTGAGGTATCTGTGGTATCAGTAGTATAGCAACATTTAAGGTGTGAGAGTTTAAATGAAGCTACACAAATGATACCACAAAGCTTACAGTTGAGATGAAGCTATACTGGAATTGTAGACCCATTTCAATTGTAAGCTCTGTGGTATCAATTGCTTTACTAGACAACATTAATGCCAGTTATAAAAAAGCAAAAGAGGATGGGTTGGGATGGGGTGTGTGGAGCAACAACTTGTAGAGGGGTATAAATGTGGGGTAGAGTAACTGGGGGTGGAATATAGGGGGCACATGGCCTCCTTTTCTCTGGGGGGCCTTGGGTGCTGTCAGTCCACCCCTGTTACTCCTACCAGTCAATTGAATTGTGCAGCTCCTTTGCTTAGTCATGGTAAGGGGTGAGAGGGGGGGTTATTAAAAACAAGATATCTTTTAAATACATAGTAATAAAAATATATATATATATCAGGGCTCAAAATTTCCACTTGCCACTAGCCAATGGCGAGTGAAAATTTAGCCCTGACGAGTAGAAATTCAGCCCTGGTGGGTATGTTATGGCTTGCAGTGGTGAGTAACTTTTTAGGCCTGGATAGTAGCAAAGGACTTCCAATTTTAGGCCCTGTATCTATCTATCTATCTATCTATCTATATATCTATATATATATATATATATATATATATATATATATATATAATTATCTCTTTTTAGACTTAGTATTTTGCCCATTGCCTTAGTTTTTGACCTTTTATGTCCCGGATTGGCTGATGATATTAACGTGGTGTCTACAAAACCCATTGACCTGACATTTATATGACTGTCTGTATAGAGTCTCATAAGTATGGCACACTTTTTTTTACATGTTTTATTCATATTCCACACATATTTTAATCTATTAGAGTAATTAGAGTATCAGATTCCAGCTCTTGTAGCTCATCAAGGTACTATGCGATGCATCGGAGACATTGCACTGACACATACAATATTGCTCCAGAGCTATTCATGCTGCCGATAGTGAATTAGTCCATATAATCCAAGATTGTTATCTATTCTATCTTTATCTTCTATCCTTTATGTCTATTTATTTTGCATATTATTTTTATCAATGTATACTGTTGATTTATTATTATCGAGGTTGGCACAACAACAGGTGTTTGTTTTTTCCAGACGAATGTTGAGGAAAGGCAAGCTCTGCCCCTGCCCACTCAAAATCTTGCCCCCTGTATCTCCAGGCCAGGCAGTATGAAGGAGATCTGAATATTTCCTCCTTACTGCCGCCTTTGGGTGTATGTGGCAGAGATGCAGGTTTCGTCTTTTATATATATATATATATATATATATATATATATATATATATATATATTTATAGATATATAGATATAGATATATATATATTATGGTGTAACAACAGTGTCATAAATTTTCCGTCTATTGTGTTGCAATAACAGTGGTGGTACTATTATTTTTCTCTGGAGGATGAACCTTACAATACATATTTTTACCAGTTAAGTGTAACTGTCCCTTTAAAGTAGTGAGGATTAAAGAATGTGACTGACATCAGTCAGATTCTTTGATATTTTAGAATCCAAAGAATGCAGTTCTGGGCAAACCAATGACACAACAGGGAAATATAATAATTCCCAAAATTCCCACTGATTTATTAACATAGTTAACATTGTTGACGAGGCTGAAAAAGACATGTGTCCATCACGTTCAGCGCAAGCCATATAATCCCTATTGATACAGAGGAAGAAAAAAAAATAAAAGCATTGAAGCTATTTCCAATTAAACCCCGAGTGGGTAAAAAAAATTTCTTCCAGACTCCAAATGTGTCATTATTCTCAATATTGTTCTGTGCTAGATAGGTATCCATTACTTTTTTGAAAGCAGAGACAGTATCTGCAAGCACAGCATGCAGAGGCAAAGAATTCGATAACTTTACTGCCCATACTGTAAAAAATCTCAGTCTTTGTTTTAGTCGAAAGCTCCTTTCCTCTAGTCTTACTGGATGACCTCTTGTTCTTAGCTCATCTCTTTGAGTAAATTGTTCCTTGGAGAGTTCT
Source organism: Rhinophrynus dorsalis (assembly GCA_037306005.1). Taxonomy (NCBI): domain Eukaryota; kingdom Metazoa; phylum Chordata; class Amphibia; order Anura; family Rhinophrynidae; genus Rhinophrynus; species Rhinophrynus dorsalis. The sequence continues at coordinate 64,458,279 of CM074723.1, read as the reverse complement.
TTGTATTGACCTCGAATATATGTAAATGGTAATCATATCACCCCTTAGACGTCTCTTCTCTAATGTAAACAAACCCAGTTTGGCTAGTCTCTCTTTATAACTTAGGTCCTTCAGTCCCTTCATCAGTTTTGCTGCACGTCACTGAAATTTTCCAGTTCAATAATGTATTTTGTTTTTTAAGAAATCGTGTCCAAAACTGTAGTCCATATTCTAGAGGAGGCCTTACCAACACTCTGTGTAGAGGTAGAGTTATATTTACATCCTGTGCACTTATAAGCACCATTTAGCCTCTTTCATGCAGCTGGTTTGCCACAAAATTGCTCCCCTTTAATTTGTGCATATGGCACCGTGTGCTCTATTTTTCAGCAGACATTTAAAAATGAATTTCCCTTTGCATTAATTACTTTAGGGTAGAGACCTTTCCAGCTTCTCAAGGGTTAATTGCAGCCTTTTATTTAGCAGTGAAGTGGGTTGTTCTGCTTATTTGCTTTTTTTCCCACTGGGACTCATAATGTCTTCCCTAGCGACTCCTCAGTCTTAACACATGACCTGGCGTCCTGCTCACGTGCGCTACTTTGATTACAGCTGTGATTCCTTCTGTTCATGGTCATTCCCCTGGGATACACGCTTGACTGTGACCTTAATTGTCTCTAAAATAAAAACAAAATCAGTCTTATAAGTCAAATGCCGTCACATCTATCAATACAATTAAATGTAAGGCTTTTAAAACAAGTTTTCTGTGTGTTGTACTGTTATTATCCATTTTATGATGATTAGAAGCTACTAGTATCCTTTGTCCTCTTATCTAGGTGACCTCCTCGCTCTCTGAGATCTTATCCATGTCCTGTTCTGTATCCATAACACGGTTAGACCCTGGGCATTAATGGGCCCTTCTGTTTTACCATCATCATTGTCCTTTTAAAGAGGAAGTATACATGTAGAAAGCACTGTCCCTTAACCCTTTCAGCACCAGAGGTGTGTGCAACACATACCCTAAGATAAATATATTCCATTCTAAAGATAATTATTAACCCTTTGAGTGCCAGAAGAGTGTCCAACCACACCTCTGTCACTTAAAGGGTTAAGCACTGCATATATGTTGTACTAGCCATTTCTTTGTAATTTAAATCATTTTGAGAAATTAATCTTCATCGGAGGGACAAAGTGGTATTTTATGCTATTATGTTTTTGTGTCGGGCCAATATTATCCAACACTGTACTATGTATGAATCTATACAGACTGGGGTCATTTCTAATACAATAGCGAACAATATATTTAGCCTAGAACCATAGCTGGGAACTCTCCAGATGTGCCCAGGAGACTCTGGTTTTGACACTGCAATACTGGGTCTCCGGGGAAGAGGCTGAGTCTCTGGATATGGGGAGTTTCTACCAAAACTCTGCCCACTTTTGCTCTTTTTCATTCTTTTCCTCCTACTCCCTGCCCAATTCTCCTCCCCCAGCCTATTTTTACCACTTTTTCACTCCTGTTAAGCCTGGCCCCCACTTGTTCTTTAGCCCCACACTTTTTGATGCAATCATGACATTTTTCTCCCTGCAGCAGCACCACAGGACTGCCCTCTGGGCAAACCACAAATCAAAGTTCCCAAGTATGTCTGGAACTAATTAGCGTACTGTGCATGGTATTAGCATGAAGTGCCACATTGCTCAATCAACAAATGCAGTTTAATTTCTCAAAATCAACTTATTTTACAGAAAAATAGCTACTCCAACAATTTTGGCAATTTCAGTTCTCTATAAAACAAACGAAAGAAGTAGTGAACATTTTCTTACATATGTGTTATAGAGCTTTTCCTGCTCATTAAAACAAGGTCACCCCCACTGCTGTCAGTTGTTTTATTCAAAAGTTATAACAGTTCAAATAATCAGGAGGTGAATTTACAGTGTGGTTTATTTATTTAGAAAATGTTTTAACAGGAAGATTACATTGTGATTTATCTTGTTTGCAAGTATGTCCTAGCAGCATGACACAGCAGTTTTTACTACATACTATAGAGAACTGTTTGTCAGTGACTTTCCTCTCAAATAAAATGTAACAGACTAAATAACTGAGTCTGACTACTAGATGGCACTGTTAATGTTAAAAAAAAATATGAGTTTAAACTGTAATACCTCTGGAAATATGCATCTCTTACCCATGGAAATACCCTTAATTTACTCAAAAGGAAAAGCTATACAATATGTATTTTTTATAACAAACGTTTACTGCTCTGTTAAGGGAACGAACGTATGAACTCTCTTGAGTAGCTTCACCAACACAATCTCTAATGCCTGTGGATGCACTGCATGGTATGGAGCATATGCACTACAGTATATGATTGCTGTAGTGAATACTAGTGGACAATTTCCTTCATTGTTAAAATGGAGCTTTCACCATTGGGCTGGCATATGGGGGTTGCTGGGAAAAAATACTTAAATTGGAACTTTTACCTTAATTCAAGTTGAAAACTTAATTAAAAATTGCCTATATGTCATATTACCCAAATGTCCAGCTGATGTTCAGTTTAAGAGATATTAACACTCTTATTTCTGGGCAAAGTGAATGAAATGAAACCTCAATAATCTTAACCATTGCTTCATTTGTATTTTCTTAATTCTAGGACTCATATTGATTTCACCTCTTTATACTGGACATGCAGGACATGCTTAAAAATGAGAGAAATCTAAAGTTCAATGCTGTAGCATTATGATCTTGTCCATGTGTTCAAAACACTTAAACATTTTGATCTACACATTCATCAACATATTCACTAAAATTGTGGGATGCAAGGGGAAGGTCCCTATTAGCATTTAAGATTGTCAAAGTGATGTTGATGTGGAAGGGATGTCCTCTTTTCACACATCACCAACACTATGAGAATTCTGAAGCTGAACAGCATTCTCTCTCTCTGCTTCCCTACTTGGCCAGTAGGGGAGTAAACAGAATGCTTTCAGCACCATGGACAGCATTGAGTGCCACAGGGATGTGCACTGCTCACTCTTGCAGCACACAGAGGGTTAAAAAAAAATAGTACACCAAGCACTACACAATTATACCATAACCTATGTATCATATATTATACATGTTGTGCATTTAGAGGGGAACAAGACTGGAGGGTCACACAGTATCTGTGGGGATTTGTGGCTACCACTTGCCCCCCCAGCATTGTTCCCTTGCCCATTGGTAGCCATAGAACCCCATATACACTGCTTAGCCCCCAGCCTTTTCCCCTTGACCACTGGTAACAGCATATGCCCCTGTACACTGTATGACCCTCTCCAGCCTTTTCCCATTGCCCACTGCTAACCACAAATACACATGGCCACTGCCTGTGCAAGAGAAAAAGTCTGGGAGTGTCAGGCAATGTATATGGGGCTAACACACAATGGTGTTGTTCCCCATGCTACACAACATGTTAGAAATCTGACATAGACTGCCCCCTTCAACATAATAATCTCCCACTTAGTAATTTGACATATAGTGCTCCCATTTGATGTACTTTCTCCAAATTTATTCGACATACACTGCCCTTTATTCAACATACACTGTTCAGTATTGCATACTTAACCTTTTGAGTACCAGGGAGGTAGCAACTCATTGCGTTGCAATGCGTTTTCATATCTCTCTGGTACTCAAAGGGTTAATAGGCAAGGTATGTGGCTGCATACCTTGCCTATATATTTGTACGTCATGTTATTTTACTTTTTATGAAAAATATATAGTTCAGACCTCAAGGGGGCATCGGGACCCCTCCTGATACCTACCTTACATGGATCACCTATCCAGTAGGACAATGCCAGGATTTTTAATTGTTGTACACTGGTGGAGCTGCAGTCCACATGCCCTGAAAGCTCCATAAATAAGCTCTCAATCTGGTAAAGTGTATATATAGAATCAGTGAATACACGTTTTGTGCATTCTCCTTAGTGTGCATCAGACAAGGTAACAGATTTGACATGGGAATGAACTGACCATTACTTTCTTACTATTGATATGAAAGAAGGCCAGTATGATAGTGGCTGGACATTACTGATGTTGGATAATAATGATGAACTTTGCTTGCAATTTAAGATGTATTTGTAGATTGAGCCCTTGCATGCTAAGGACATCTCCAGTACATTACAAATCTTCCAAATTGTTGAATTACATTTTCATTTGAGATTCAATTAAACGCAGTTTGGCTTTTTATTTTCATTGTTTTTAAAAATATGAGTGTCAGAAGCAGGACTTTTTGTGTGAGTATTCAGGGTCATTCATTACTGGCATTTTCCAAAATAAAAAAATCATGGTTTTTCATTTGCTGGACCTACAACTGTTAGGGACTACAGCTCTCATCATCTGGAAGCAGCTGTTGGCTTGTTGGGGATGATGGAATTTGCAGTTTCCAGCAGAGGTCCAACAATTAACTATGGTTGTGCTTAAAGCGGAACTACCACCCATAAAAAACATTGTCCCAAATAATTCCCCATCTGGCGACTAGCTGCTCAGTAACGCTAGTAGCCAGAATTATTTCCGCGTACATGAGAATGAGCCACTGCTCCGGGACTGACAGGCAGGAATGAGTGCAGACATCTTTCCATAGTGAAGTCTGCGCTTCTGCACTCTCAGTCCCTTCCGGAGCCGAACAGCTCCTAGCAACGCCTCCTAGAGCCTGCTAGGACTGACAGCGTAGGCACGCAAATGTCACTATGGGAAGATGTCTGCGCTCCTTCCTGCCTGTCAGTCCCGGAGCAGTGCCTCATTCTCATGAACGCGGTAATAATTCTGGCGACTAGCGCTACTGAGCAGCTAGTTGCCAGATGGGGAATTATTTGGGACAATGTTTTTTAAGGGTGGTAGTTCCGCTTTAATGAGGGAAATCCCTAAATCCCGGCCTATTGGTGGCCCTTGAGGATCAAACATGGACACCCTCGCGCTATAGCATACTGGCACCTTTCTTATCTACAAAAATTCCCTGGTCAGAGCTATGCTTTTTGGCATTAAGCTAAATAAGAACCCATTAACAAGCTATGACATACATATAATAAAGTAACACAAATTTAACTGGATTTCTATAATGTATTCTTATTAACCCTTTAAGGAACAGAGTATGATAAACAATTTCCTTTGCAATGCATTGCACACCCCTATAGGCCTAAAAGGGTTAAGTAAATGTTAAAAAATAATGCTATCTTAAATTGTAGTGCATTTGAATTTAGTTAAAAATGTATTTAAACCAATCAGCATTTCCTCATAATGGATTTTTATGTATGTGTACACTTTCTACTTCATAAAGGGAGTTTTTCTCTTGAAAGCTTGTCCTAAAAATGTAATGTTACTCCAATAATATATATATTATTACATACTGTGATATTCATTCATTGTTATATGTATATAAAAATTAGTCAGGCAACTAATTTTCCTGTATTTTTCTTGATCACTCCCCACTACCTTTGAACTAGATAGAACACCAATGTTTTTATTGTCCACATATTGCTTGTCAAACAGAAAAAGAAAAAAAGGGAAAGGAGAATATACTTCTTATTCAGTACAAAACATTGTTTAACTCTGAAGCATTATTCACACTCTAGTTACAATATAACAGTCAGTTTAAAGTGGTAGTAATGTTTCACAATAAAAGCAGCTCTGGTTAATCTTCATAGTATTTGGGCCATGGAGAGTGTTATTTCAATACTGTCAGAGTTGTAGTTCAAGAGTAATTGAATGATAAAGTTTCCCCCTCCCGCCCCTTTTACTGATGTAACACTGCTCACCTCAGAACAGCAAGACTGTCCACATGGATTGCAGTGAGCATAAGGAAAAACCTGAAAAACCTGTCAAGGGGGGCAGGGCTTTAATTGTTCTCACAGTAGGAAGATTGTCCCCTGCGAGCTGTCTGGTCTGTGGACCAGATTCCACATCTGAGGGAAGGTGGCTTACACTAGGTAAAAGGGGCGGGAAGGGGATACTTTATCATTCAATTACTCTTGAACTACAACTCTCACAGTAATGAAATAACACTCTCCATGGCCCAAATACTATGAAGATTAATTTGAGCTGCTGTTTTTATGAAACATTACTATCCCTTTAATGTTTTGTTTGTTATATGTTGTGATGTTACAGCATCTGCTCAGTACAGCGTGGAAGAAAGTTGGAAGAAGAAAGTTCTTGGATGTCTGACAAAGGGAGAAAAGGGTAGGGAAGGCCACAAAAGGGAAGGATGAGGGGGAGCAGAGCAGAAAACAAGCAGAGGTGGGATGGCAGAGTAGAAAACAGGCAGAGGAGGGATGGCAGAGGTGGGAGACTGTGACATTGCAACACATAACAAGTTAATCATTAAACTGATTTTTATATTTTAACTGTTGACTGAATAACGCTGAACAGCCAAATCATATTTTGCACTGAATAAAGTTCCATCTTTTTTTTTTTTGTAAATATGGAGAGCTGAGGGGCTATTTGTGCATTGGTATACTATACTTTTCTATCCCTTTGAGTGATACAGTGGTGTGCAATACACATCCCAATGGCATTGAAAGGGTTAAAGGAGGGCAGTCCCTGCTCTTCAGCAGAGACAGAAAACTGTCATCTGGCTCCATAGAGAGCCACAGGGAGACCCCAACATCACCAGCCTCAGGTATGGAATGTTGGGACTGTGAACTCTGTCAGCAGAGGCTGCAATCTGAGTTTAGTGCATGTGAAGCAGAACCACATTAACATATAAACACACCCACATGAATATGACAATTTCTCATTAACTCCCATTTCTATATTGAAATGAGCTATTGTTTATGTGTTCGGTGCAAAATCATAAACCTGTCAAACGCATGGAAGATTGATGGCAATGACAGAGAACTGGTGGTGGATTGAAGACAATATGATGGTGAAAACATGTTAGTGCATACTGGTGATGTGCTTTCTACACAGATCCGACACAATATCGCCATGCTGAGCCCTGATCCAACTTTATTTCGTCTCGGCCTTGGCGATCTCACTGAAGAAGTTATCTCTTATTTATCAGTACATCTCCCCCGGGTGGCACTGTTGTTAAAATCAACATTTTGAAAACTGTGTGTGTTTGCATGTGTTATAATAATTACATTTACTACAACTTTAAAGCCCTAAAGGCTTTATTCAGGAAGATAAAGCTGACCATCTGTGAGGCAAATCAGCTGCACATTTGGGAGCAAATGAAATGTGCTGATGATTGAAAATGGGGCTTTTTACACTTTGAATGTAAGAGTGGTCTAAATTGGAGACCTCGCTCACATTCAAAGGGTGAAAAGCCTCATTTGATTTAATGGGGAAAAATGTCCAATCAAAATCAATCAGTTGTGCCCCGTATTGCTGTTGGCTTGCCCCTGAATTGCTCTTCTGTAGCTATCTGTAGCATGAAAGTGCTTCAACTGCCCTACAATAAATTCTTCACATTTGCTAATATGTGTAATCACACTGGACGTATAATAGCAGAATGCTGTGCATGTGTATAGTCTGGGATATATTTATATAACTTACAGACACGTATACTGTGCACATACTGTGTACATGTAATAGCAGAATGCTGTGCATGTGTATAGTCTAGGATATATTTATATAACTTACAGACACGTATACTGTGCACATTCTGTGTACATGTAATAAAATGCCGTGCATGTGTACTAGCATTCTACTAGCAGAATGTACATTGCGGATGACCAGACATATATATATATATATATATTAAAATGATGACTCTCTCTATGCAAAGACAAGTTTGTATAGCAGGTCATTAACTGTAGGCTTTAAAGACTAGTCTTTCTGAACCCCTTAACCCCTTGAGTTACAGAGAGTTATCCAATGCATTGCAACTCAGTATATTTATAACATAGCCCTTTACTATCAGTTGTGCACTTAAGTGGTTAAGGGGACAATATATGGTTAGGGTTGCCACCCAGCCGGTATTGTACCGGCAGGCCGGTAAAAAATTGGCTTCTGTCCAATGTTAAGTCTATGGAGGGAATGCCACGGCCGGTATTTTTTTTAAGAAAAGGTGGCAACCCTATATATGGTCCATAAAAGACCCTTTTAAATACAATGCTGTATTTAAGGGCCATGGGATTGTTTGTTTCCATAGTTTTGAACTCTTCCTTTGGCAATTGTCCTCAGGTAATCCTAGAAAATCCCTGATCTATAAGGATAGGTGACTTCATTACACTCATGGGAGATTGCTTTCAACTCAACAGAAGTCCCATGTCAGTGAATCAACCATCAGTGAAGGAGGAAAGCCATCTTACATGAGTGATCTGGAAGGATTACCCAGAGGTCAGCTTTTAGAGTTATAGGAAATCTGTTTCCATAGCTGTAGCATTTAAAGGAGCCTTGAAGAGATCCTATAAGATCTGTAACCTTACGGAAAATTTACTTATTTGTACAGAGGATAGATATCTATGTATATTTTGAACTAGCCATCTGGGGATATTAAACTTTATGTTTTGGTGCCACAGTATGGCATTTTATGCTAATACCCTGAGCAGCATGCCGATTATTTCCTGCTTGAGGCCAAACTCACCTTTCAGTGAGGTATTTTAACCCTTTGAGTGCCAGCGAGGTATGCAACATGTCATGTACCCCTCTAGCACTCAAAGGGTTACTTAATCCCAGTATGTGTTTTTTAATCTAGATTAATTCATAGCACGGTATGTGACAATATTAGTCCAGTTTAGTATATAATTTGCTCCCCAAACAAATAAAGATTAACTTCTCAATAATAATTTTTCTTAAACACAAATATCTGGCACAACATATAATTATTTTTTCATTCTATTTAAAATGAATTAAACATCTTAGGCAGGGGTGGTGTGGCAGAGGGTGCAGTTTAGATGGTGCCTGGCATCCAAGGGGCTCATTGGTCCCAGTGTCCAATAGATTATAGTTATACCCATGGGAGAATATATTTCTATAGCGGGCCGACCCAAGCAAACATTGGAAGCAGGGACTTCCAATGACTAGTTACACCCATACCTCCCAAGTGTCCCTCTTTAGGAAGGACATCCCCTTTTTGAGACCCAAATATCTCTGTCCCTCTTTCCCACCCTGGCGTCCCTCTTTTTTAGGAGTCCAGACAGTGTGGTGTGTGTATAGAAGTGTATCACATTGCTCCACAGCAATAAAGCTCACATTAACGTTTGTTTAAACTTCAGTATTTGTGTTTATACATTAGTATATGTAAATATAATACTTTTATCTTCTTCTAAATCATTTATTAATTTACACAAAGAGGTATCAATAGGTCATGAAATAATCAGCCACACCCCCAGAAACACCACCTAGAACAAAAATGTCCCTCTTTGGCCATTTGAAATGTTGGGAAGTATGGTTACACCACTAATCTTAGGGTGATAGGTCCACTTTAAATCTAAAGTCTCAGCAAATGCTAATAAAAATCTAGAGAAAGTGGACAGTTATATTTCCCATTCTACTAAACATATTAAGTGCTAGTTTAAAATACAGCAAAAACTCTCAACAATGAGCCTCCAAGATGGGCAGACACATATTTTTGTTCCCAAGTTTTCTTAAGCTCCTGAAGTCAGGGCTACAACTGGGTCAGATGATAAGATGAGCACAAGAGAAATAATGAAGGGAGGCAGTGATAAAAACTGATTGATTGATGTCTTGCTTTGCCACCATCACAAGCAGCTGACGGTTTGGGATCAGATGATTTGGCTTTTGCGATAGAAGAGGGCTCTGATAGGCAAAACTCAAGGACAAAGAGGTCAGATCCTGTGCAGTGTCAGACGCTGGCTATTTTCTAAGTTGGAATGCAATGGAATTTATTTCTCATTTCTAGATTATTAAAGGTATGGTCCTGCTAAAATGATATCAGAGCTTCTATCAGGAAATTTCACCTTCATTTTTTTTCCTACTGTAATGGTCAATGCTAGTAATTTAGATACAGATGAAACCAAATGATAAATTATACATGATCTGAAAATATAACAACCAGAGTTTTAACCCCTCAGATGCCAAAGACGTTTTGTTACATATTCCTTTACAATGCACTGGAGATGTCTCTGGCAACTAAGGGCTTAAAATAACACATATTTTTGTTTGTAAGTCCAAGGGGCAGGAACTTATCCTAATGTATGCATACCAGGTGCTCCCTTTATGATAATGTCTGCTTAACTACTTAACCCGTTCAGTACCAAAGGGGTATGCAACACACTGCAAAGCAATGTGTTCCGTACACCTCTAGCAGTCAAAGTGTTAATACTACATTTACTGTGTCCCCTCTTTACTAAATGTAAACTGTAAAGCTGTAAGAACATCTATTGATGCTATATAAATAAAAACATACATACAAACATACATACATACATAAATATATTTTCTATGTAACTTGCAAAGAAAGACAAACAGATATAATAGAAAGGTTCTCAATAATCAAGTCTTGGTTGTAGCTGGAGAACCATTATGGCAACCAAGTAGTTCAATTAAATCAGCTATTACACTTAGTGAACAGTTTATCTCAGCAATTTTTAAAATCTTTACTTCTACATAAATTGAATGTGACACAATTTCAGTTTAAACAAATTGGACATATGGTCCTATACGTTTTATTTTTGCTTCACATTTGTTGACAGTGTCATTCCTACTCCTAGACAGAGGTGGCACTGTTATAATTATGTATGACCTAATTGGTATTCCTATAACCTTGGCTCAGCCTTCTAGTAGGGGTGGGATTCTCACAGTGATATATCTAACATGGTGCATATAGATGTCTGTGTTTACTCCTACACTTTCTATGTTCTAATGAAGGCATTATAACATGCTGAAATGTTGAATATTAAATCAAGTGTTTGTCTCAAGCATAGCCTTGTGTGCACTGATTTCTGCATCCCACTTTCAGCTGTAGTCCAAGAACAGCTCAGGGCTCAAAATTTCCACTCACCACTAGCCAATGGCGAGTGAAAATTTAACCGTGGCGAGTAGAAATTCAACCCTGGTGGGTATGTTATGGCTTGCAGTGGCGAGTAACTTTTCAGGTCTGGCTAGTAGCGAAGGACTTCAGCTTTTAGTCCCTGTGTATATATATATATATATATATATATATATATATATATGTAATAAATAGTAAGATGCAGGCAATTTCACCTGCTAAATAATTTCACCATAGGTGAAACTTATAGCCTGCATCTCCATCAGAGACGAAAGAGAGTACATCCATCTTTCCTGTATTATAGTGCTCTCCTCGTCATCTGCTTTCCCCTTTTCTTACAGCAGCGCATCTAAACAGGTGCCTGCAGGCAGCAACGATATGAACACTCAAGCTGAGCAATTAATATAGTATAAAAAGCAACGTCCTGTACTGATAAGTACAGGAAGGTGGTTTTTACTGTGTATTCATTGCCAGTCTTGCCCCTTCATGACACTGCTACATGCAAGCAGCTCTTTAGACACGCTGCTGGAGGATATTGGGAAGGTGCTGGTCGGCATATAATGCTGACAGGCTTGCCTGCCGGTGCCGCAGGCAAGCTGTAGAGTGCATCGATAAAAGTGAAATTTTAAAAAACTGAACAAATTAAACTACTTTATATTTGTTTTCTTGCTCCCACTTTCAAATTGGAGCAAGTTGTATGATGGTGATATTTCCCTTTTAAATTCCCCTTAAAACACTGTTTATTGTTTACACACAGCTCTGCCATAGACATGTGGCAGTCAACATGGTGAGCATAATCACTGTTTAGGCAAATAATTAAAATGAAAGTTAAGTAAGAAAGAAAAAGTTTTAAAGGGCTACTATCACATTTTGCTAAGCACACTCCTTTATGAGTAGACTTAATAAAAAGCCAGGGGCTGTGCAGCCCAAAATGGTTCCTGTCAGCTTCTTTGGGGATCAGAGAGCTGACTCCCTTGGCTGTGGGGGATAAGGTGTGGAGGGAGGGACAGACAAAATAATAAGTCTGTAGCTCATGTGTGAATAGTTCCTATAGACTGCAAAGGTTGGGTTAGAGCTGTGAATGTGGCCCACTGAACTATTAGAAAAATCTTGCAGTTTGGTTACTATCCCAGGATCATCTGGAGAATACCAGGGTCACTTTTTTGACCCGTGATCAGCTTGTCTGATAATCCAGCAGGGATCCCAGTGTAATGCTGGCTTTATCTGCTGATCTGTTCCCAAAGGAGTATAAAAGAACATTGACAGCACTCACATAATAGTTTAAAGCAATGGAATTAAATCCAAAACCAAAGTGTTGACAGTCAACAATGTTTGTAGAACTTTGTGAAGCTGATACAGTTTGACAAAATGCAATTATACACAAAACATTGTAGATTGTCACCACTATGGTGATGGAATACATTTCATTACTTTTTACTATTACTTGAGTGCTGTCAGTTTTCTTCTAATTTGAATTGACGTTGGAACCATGTTAGAGGTCCAGCTGATGAGAAACAGGGTCTTGATTACATCTCAGACCAGAGAAAACCATGTAATCATGTATATAGTATACAAGATGCTACCAGGTGGGCAGACTTGCCAAAATTACAACTATTACATGAATGTGGCCCTTTAAACTACCCTCCAATCCACAGAAACATAAACCCCTATTTTTGCTAATGTTATAAACACATTTTCATGAAATATAAAGTGCTCTTCTTACATTTATATCATTTCTTAACCCCTTAAAGGGATAGTAATGTTTCACAATAAAAGCAGCTCCAATTCATCTTCATAGTATTTGGGCCATGGAGAGTGTTATTTCAGTACTGTCAGAGTTATAGTTCAAGAGTAATTGAATGATAAAGTTTTCCCACTTCTTTTATTGAGATAACACTGCAGCAAGACTGCCCAGATAGATCTTAGTAAGGGACAATCTTCAGTTAACAAGGAAAAACCTGTCAAGGGAGCAGGGTTTTCATTGTTCTGACAGTAAGAAGATTATCCCTTTCTGTGGCCTGTCCGGTCAAGAGACCAGATTCCACACCTGAGGGGAGGTGGCTTACACTAGGTAAAAGGGGCTGAAGAGGGACACTTTATCATTCAGTTAGTCTTGAACTGCAACTCTGTAGTGAAATAACACTCTCTGTATGACCCAAATACTATGAAGATTAATTGGAGTTGCTGTCTTTGTGAAACATTACTATCCCTTAAGGATCAGAGGGGTATGGAATGCATTACTTCACAATGTGTTGCATACCCCCTCTGGTCCTTTAAGAGGCTAAAAAGAACTTTATGTAAGTGAAGTAAATGAATGTTCTTTCCATTTCTGCTCCCCGAAGCTACTATAAATAAATAAAACACACTTCATATTAAACAGACAATATGATTTTGCACTCAGGAATTATTTTTGAAATATTCATTACCAGAATTCTAAGGACCAAGTGAAACAAGCAACTTTGAACAGTTTTTAACAACAGCATTATGCTTGTGTAGCCAGTCCTAATAATAGTCACAAGTAATTATCTATTTAAAACCACCAAACAGCAGCTCCTAACGGAACGATGCTCGTTCACTATACTAACAGGCCTAAGAAACACACGTTTGATTAATCTGAGAAATGAGCGGTCCCCATATGCAGAAGTTTTTCCTCTGATGTTTAAAAAAAAAAAAAAAAAAAAAAAAAAAAAAAAAAAAAAAAAAAAGTATGTTAGCTTCTCATCTCTAAAACCATCTTAATGATCCATAGAAACTATGTGGCATATCTGGGGCAGCTAGCAGGACGGAACTCAAATATGTTGTACCAATGAACCAAGGCAATGTCAGAAGAAATTAGACTCCTTTGATGAAGAGTAGGTTTAATTACAGATCAGGGTTTTGGAGAAATATATTTGTATATATATAATGAGCCTATGTAGAAAAGCAAACGGGAGGCACTCTGGCACCAACAGTGTAATAGGGGAAACATAAAAAAATACCATTGATTTAAATGGGGCTTTTAATTCTTTAAAGGGATACTAATACTTCGTTTTATCTTTATCTTTATTTTATTTTGTAGGCATTAAAAAAACACAAAGAACGATATAAGTCTTATCTCTCAAGCCCCTTTTACCTAGTGTAAGCCATCTCTACTCAGATGTGGAATGCAGTCTATAGACCAGACAGATAACAGAAGAGGACAATCTTCTTCCTATGAGAACAATGAAATCCCTGCCCCCCTTGACAAGTTTTTCAGGTTTTTCCCTTATCTTAATTGAAGATTGTCCCTCTCTGCAGTCTACCTGGGCACCTCCCTTCTGATCTGAGTTGAGCAATGTTGTATCAGTAAAAGGGGCGGGAGGGGGATACTTTCTCATTGAATTACTCTTGAACTACAACTCTGACAGAATTGAAATAACACTCTCCAAAGTCCAAATACTATGATGATTAATTAGAGCTGCTTTTATTATGAAACATTACTATCCCTTTAAAGCGGAACTTTCACTTAAAAAGTTGCCCTTCAATCATTAAGCATATGGCAGATTATAAAGAAATCTTTACCCTTTGGAGACTGACGGGCAGGTTAGTGCAGTCTGTGTGCCTGCGCCGTCAGTCCCTTCCGGTTACAATGTGGCACGCTGCAGTGCAGACCAGGATTGACAGCGCAGGCGCACAGACTGCACTAACCTGGCCGTCAGTCTCCAAAGAGTAAAGATTTCTTTAGAATCTGCCACTTTTGATCGGTAAGACACATATTTTCACGCTAGTCGCCATATGCTTAATGATTGAATGGCGACTTATTAATATGTGACAGTTCCACTTTAAATGTAAGAGAGGACAGCAACACATTGCTTTGCAATACATTGGAGTCCTACCTAGCATTCATGTAGTTAAAATCCTCATTTAAATCAATGTGAATTTTAGGAAATGCTATTTCTCTCTTATTTTGCTTCAATGTGTTGCAGTGCGCAGTTAACTCTTTGAGTGCCAAAGGGGTACGCAAAGCACTGCAAAGCAATCTGTTGCATACCCCTCTGACACTCAAAGGGTTAATGTTTATTTCCTGTTGTGAGGGACACACTATAACCACTAGGGTACTATGGAGGGGCCTCCAGCACATTGGGGGAAATGTATTATGCCGATTCATTGCAATAACAGGAGCTGGGATCATATACCTCTCAAGTGTCTGTGTTTAGGAGGGACATTTCATTTTTGACTTCAGACACCATCCCTTTGTCCCTCTTCCCTCCCTGGTGTCCTTGTGTTTAGGTGTGTATATAAGTGTATGACATATGCATAAATGTGTAAATAAAATGCTTTGGTTTGGCTCTAAAGCATTTGTTCAGTTACACAAAGAGGCGTCAGTAGATCATGAAATAATTAAAAAGTCTTGGTAAAGCCCCGCCCACCAGCAACGCCCCCAGCAATACCACCTGAAACAAAAGTGCCCCTCTTTAACCATTTAAAATGCTGGGAGATATGAATCAGTGTTCGACGCATGCCTAACACCATATTAACACACCTGGGAACTTTCCGGATTTGCCCCAGAGACTCCAGTTTTGACACTGCATTACCGAGTCTCCGGGCAGAGGCTGATTCCTCCAGATGTGGGGGGTTTCTATGGGAACACTGCTCACTTCTGCTCTTTCTCCAGAGGAAATCCTTCCCCCAGCTTTATTTTACATCTGAGCCACACCTTTAAGCCCTGGCCCCCCAACTCGCATTAAGCCACACCGCTTTTTGACGAGATTCATGTGATTTTTCACACCTCCTACAGCAGCAGAGGACTCCCCTCCAGAGAGACAAACAAGTAAAAGGTCTCAGGTATGCTTATAAACATACCTCCTAACATTTCAAATTGCCAAAGAGGAACACTTGTGTTTTAGGGGGGTGTTGCTGTGGGATTGGCTGGTGGGCAGGGCATTACCGATAATTTTTAGGCTATTTCATGACCTATTGACACCTCCTTGTGTAACCTAATAAATAATTTATAAAAAGACTGAAGTGTTTTATTTACACAGAATAATATATAAACACATATACTGATATTTAACCCCTTAAGGGCTGGGGCGCGCACGCGCGGCCGGCACTTGGGGACCACGGGGCATTTTTTTTTTTATTGCTTCAGGTTCAGGGCTTCTGGAGCAGCATGCAGCCGCGCTGGGAGCCCTGAACTCCATGCTGTGGCAGGACCGTCATTGGTCCTTAAGTGCCGGACCGCCGTGACAGTCCTAGCACGGCAATGGTTTTTAAGGGGTTAAACAAACATTAAAGTGAGTTTTATTGCTGTAGAGCAACGTGATCCACTTATATACACACCACACAGTCTGATCTCCTAAAAAGAGGGACATCAGTGTGGGAAAGAGGGACAGAGGGATTTGGGTCTAAAAGAGGGACTGTCACTCCTAAAGAGGGACACTTGGGAGGTATGTTATAAATATAAACAAATAGGAATTTTATTTGTTCCCTATGGTGCTGTTGATTTTCTCCAAAATTATTCCACTTTACTTTTATACATAATGTCTATTCGTTTGGAAAGATCTCTACCATCCAAAGACTTAATGCCTGGAATTTTGGATTTCTACATACATTTAGCACATTGTCAGTGTCATTAACCCTATAAGTGCCAGACAGGTACCTCTCCAGCACTCAAAGGGTTGTAATTATGATGTGTGGGAACTCTCCTCATCTGCCCTGAGTTAAATTCCAGATCTTCAGAAGTCTCCATGTAAGTGAGCTCCTGGGCAATCCCGCCCACTCACCCACCTTTTCTTTCTACTTCCTGCCCCATTCCACCTTTTTTTAAGAACAAACGTTACCTTTTTAACCCCTTGACGGCAGTTAAGAACCACGGGGCATTTTTTTTTTTTTTTCCCCAGTGGATTCAGGGTTCCCCGAAGGGTTTGCAGCCATGCTGGGACTCCTAAATTCCATGATGTGCCAGGACCATTATGGGTCCTTAATGAAAGTTCTCCCATGACGATCATAGCGTGTCCTGGGTCAGTAACTGGGATAAGGGATGTTGTTCCTCTTTTTAGGCTAGCTCATGAAGAAGCAGTTTGATAACTGCGAAATGTCAATGCAATTTGCTTGCCTTTGCATTGATTTTATACATCTGGGTTTGTTCCCAATGTTAATTTTTTATTAAATATGTTTGGAAACCATAGCAGCTTTTTGATCTCTATTTTTGCTCTCCAAATTTTGTTACATCATTGAATCAAAGCTTCATTTATACCACAGACTCCTGAGCAGGGGCAAGTTTAAAGTTCCTTGCAGGTTTGATTTGTTGCGGTTGGACATATGTCCATTCACAGCCACCAATTTTTTGAGTATAATATTAAGTTATTCACTGTAAGTGTCAATAACAATAATAGGCACTATTGGGCTCCCTTGGTCTGTTTGTCTTTTACATATGTACTGCTACTGAGTGGTTGTATAAAGGAGAGGTCCAAACAGAAGAATCCTGAGATTATCTGAAGGGAGTTACACTGTTTGAGGGACAGTTTAAAAAAAACCTCTGGCTTATATTTCAGTGAGCATATAAGTGTTACACTGAACATCTTCATTGTGAGTGAGATTACAACATACCGTAAAATCTCAGGTATAATACGCACAATTTTACCCCTCTTCACCTTATGTGAAGTGGGGGGTGCGTATTATACCCAAGAGTTTTTTTGGCTGAATTAAAAAAAATATATATATTGCTGCCAGCTACGGGCGGCAGGCTTGCATTTGCCGCCTGCTTCCGTCAATGAACTTTCAGGACCTTCCGCCTCCAGCCAATGGTATTGGTCCTGAAAGTCCATTGAAGGAATCGGGCGGCAAATGCAAGCCTGCCGCCCGCATGGGAAGATGGGACCAGAGCTTAAACCAGACAGAGTGCGGTATTCAAGGGCAGCAAAATAAAATAAGGATTCTATTGACATCGGATCGCGGTGGGTGGGAGGGAGGGAAGGTAGCTGGCAGCAATATTTTTTTTTTAAGTAAGGGGGAAAACAAGGATGCGTATTATACATAGGCACTCTTGTTTTCCCCTAAAATCTTGGGCATAATATACACCTGCGTATTATACACAGGTGGGTATTACACCTGAGATTTTACTGTAAGTGACGGGTGGGGGTGTATACAGCTAAAAATGTTATTACACCAGGAGCGCCTTCTTTCTATTTCTTTCTAAAGAGCAATCCCACCCACTTCCACCTAGTCCCTCCCATACACACACAATATGATGCAAATCATGTCATTTTGACACCCATACTTCCAGTTCCAGTACTTACTCCAAGGCCGGTGGATATCAAGCTTCCCAGGTACGGTAATTATCACCTAGATTAAATTGTAGGTTATAAATGTGTTGTCAGTGGTTTTATTTCGTAGCTTTCCTTTGAATTCTATTGGGAAATTTATAGATAAAACTAGTGACAGTTCTCACCTGAAATGGAACCCAGACGTATAATTGAACATGGTTATTGATAGAGATGTAACAACAGTTGCTTCACTTGCTGGTATGGTTTAGCACTTGAAATAGTGGCTCACTGACTTTCGGGTACAGTTTGAGACAATGTTAATCTGTGATACACCTGCTTGCATATCTAGCATATTTCTCTGAATTATTTAAATCATTTGGAAGTTTAGAAAAGTGTAGAGAACATACTTAAAGAAACAGAGGGTGATGTTGCAATTCAGCAGCAAATCCATTCCCCATTGGTTTAAATTAGGTATTATCTACAACAGTGGTTCTCAACCCGTGCACTCAGTGGCTACTAACAGGCCAGGATTTGAGAATTTCCTTCTAAGAGCACAGGTGAGTTAATCAATATGACTGAGCCTCTGATCAACACACTTGTGTTCTAGTAGGGAAATTCCTAAGTCCTGGCCTGTTAGTGACCACTGAGGGCATGGGTTGAGAACCTCTGATCTACAATGTATTGCACTTGGGATCTTACTAGCAATCAAGGGCTTAAAAGCCACATCTAAATCACTGGAAATTTTTATTTGTTCTCAGGGTCATTTTAATTGGCGTTTTAACTCCTTGAATGCAAGGGAGACCTCCATTAAATCAAATTATTTTTTATTTGTTCCCCAAAATAAAGTTTTCTTGTCCCAGGATTGGTCCACTTTTGTTT
The DNA here is from genome assembly GCA_037306005.1 of Rhinophrynus dorsalis. Lineage (NCBI taxonomy): Eukaryota > Metazoa > Chordata > Amphibia > Anura > Rhinophrynidae > Rhinophrynus > Rhinophrynus dorsalis. Next base: position 64,439,285 of record CM074723.1, on the reverse strand, counting down.
TGTGTCTATGGTCGTCCACCCAGACTATTCATTCCACAGTTATATCTTCTGTCTCTATTTTCTCCTTAGCTGATCTAAGGGGGAGTGGTCATGGAAGAGGAGACGGCCAGCCCACTTGGACACTGGCCATATATTATTGACTGATGGCTAAGGACAGCAATTGGATCTCAACAATTCAATCCCTTGTGTTTTATACAGTGGCCATATAGGCCGTCATATATACCTTCAGTGCTGCAAGGCCAAGGGAACTACTGTATCCCTTGTGACTGTGAAATTGCATCATGCTGCATCTATGAATAACTATCAGTCAATGCAGTAGCTCATGTCAACAGCTCCATAGGGTGCAATTCACAATTCAGTTTTAGGCAGCACTGCATGTTGATGGTGCTCTCATAGCATAGCTGCCTGTGTGAATAGAGTTTAACCCTTTGAGAACCAGTGTGGTGTGCAACTCATTACGAAGCACCTCTGTTTCTCAAGGAGTTAGTATGATAGCGCATGAGTTTCAAACACAGATGGATATTTAAAGTGAGTGAACTGAAGACAGATCAAATAGATCAAATCTGTTAGCTAGAGGAAACAATTTTCATTTGCACTAACCACTTCCTAATCATGATGTTTTGTTCTATTAGGCAAAACAAAGCAGAGGTGGTAGGAGTACAAGGTCAATATTGCTTGTATATAAAGCAATGTCTCTGAGACATTTTCTAGCATCGAAGAGGTTAATGGGAAACCAAAAATATATATTTTTTATTTATGCCTAGCATCCTTGTGTAATATTTGATGTACTAAAAAAGTGATGCAAATCAGGGGTTAACAACCTTCAATTAAAATTCTTATAGATTTAAAGTACTGGAGACCTTTCTAGCATTCAACGTGTTGCAATGCGTAGGATACCTCTATGGCACTGAAAGGGTTAAAAACACCATGTAACGCTGTTGACGTTTTTATCTGTTCCCTATCTTCAGCACTAGTTTCAAGGGAAATTAGTGCAATTTTGGTTGCGGATCATTGAGATTAACCAATTTCCTTCTTGGATCACCACCTCACAGGTTGTGTTTTAATTAACCCCTTGGATGCCATTACTTTGCAATGCTTTAGAGATGCCTCTAGTAGCCATGGCAGTTAAAGGGATAGTAATGTTTCATAATAAAAGCAGCTCTAATTAATCTTCATAGTACTTGGGCCATGGAGAGTGTTATTTCAATTCTGTCAGAGTTGTAGTTCAAGACTAACTGAATGATAAAGTATCCCTTGGATGTATACCATCAGGACCCGGTGCTTTGTCAGTCTTAATGTTGTTCAGTCTACCCATGCTGCTTTTATTGTGAAACATTACTATCCATTTAATGTGCATTGTGCTATACATTTACTTGATGATTTCTAGTAGACTTCAGTGCAGGGATAGGCAACCTGATTCACCCTAGGGTTGCACGTGACCCTCAAATCCTCAAAAGGGTCACATATTATGATTAATATTTTAAAACAGTGGTTGAAAAAGTAGATTAAGCCGTTGGATGCTCCAGAGATCTCCTATGCATTTCAAAGCAATGCATTAGTGAATGATTTAGCACCCAAGAGGTTAGGATAAAGAGGTGTAAGTGTCAAAGAAGGTATGGACTGAGGCAAAAGATAGAGGATGTGTGATGTTTAGGGTTAAAATAGTGTGTGGCAGAGATGAATTATCTCCTCTTCCCACTGTACCAGAGAACAGAGAGGGGCCACAGGAGAAGCATCTGGGGGCCACATGAGGCTCCAGGGCCTCCGTTACCCACCACTGCTTCAGAGTATGAAACATCACAAAAGAACTAAAATGTTTTTTCTTGATACACGCGTAAACAGTTATTAGTAGTGTATGAATGTGTTCCATTTGTTTCTAATGTTTTCCGAAACATGACGTCATCTGTTGATATTATCCAGTTGTATCAATTACATTCTCACAACACCGACAGACCACTTTCCTTTTCAGCTTCCTTCCCTTCCTGAAGTTCACACCAATTCCAAACTACTATGTCAACAGACATTCTGCCATTGTTTATTTCCATACTTTTTATTCCTTAGTTTCTATGGAAGGCCAAGGATAATTTAACCCTTGGAGTGTCAGAGGGTTACTGAACGAATTGCTTTGCAATACTTTTGGCACCCTTCTGGCACTCAAAGGGTTAATGACCAGATTGGTATCCAACACATTCCTAAATAATGAACTGCACATTTCTCTGGTCCTTAAAGGGACAGTGATATCCCCACAAAAATATACCCAGTTTTGTAGCCTTTAAAAATATAATCAATATGGTCCAAACCCCATAGCAGTTAGAGAGATATAGTGATTCAAAGTTCCCCGCTCCCTCCCCTTCTCCTGATATCAGCTGTAAAGGTGACAGCAGGAGATTACGGTCCGGTGACAAGCAGGCGGCTCTGCAGCAGAGCCGAGATCGCGTTATCTATAAAGAATTAATTCATTGGAAAGATCTACAAAATGTGCCTGGTTTGCAAGCACACTTTGTAGACATTTGCAGTGAATGAATTATTTATAGATAACACGATCTCGGCTCTGCTGCAGAGCCGCCTGCTTGTCCCCGGACCGGAATCTCCTGCTATCAGCTAGACACTGATGTCAGGAGAGAGAGGGGCGAACTTTCAATGTCTATATCTCTCAAACCTTAATGGTATGAGAGATTGGGTTTGGACCATATTGATTTTTTTTAAAGGCTACAAAACTGGGAATATTTTTTTTTTTTTTTGGAAAATTATTGTCCCTTTAACCCTTTGAGTGCCAGAAAGGTATCCCACCAATACACTGGCACTCAAAGGGTTTAAATGCAATGTCTTTTTTACTGTACAAATCAAAGAATCCACTAAAAATAGGGTTATTTCTAAAATATTTCTTCCTTTAAATAAACTGATTAAATCACTTAAAACAAATATGTATAGTTATAATGCTCCAATGAACCTGTAACTTACGCTAGTAATTATTATTATTATTATATTGATTTATGTTTATTCTTTATTCTTATGTTATAACCAAATTGTACTCAAAGATGTATATAGTATGTTTAAAGTGACAGAGTAATTTATAAACATTTACTGAAGTTTTACCTAGCAATAATGTGCATTTTGTTGCTGTAGAGCAATGTGATACACTTATATACACACCACACAGTGTGATCTTATAAACAGAGGGACACCAGGGTGATACACTTATATACACACCACACAGTCTGATCTCCTAAACACAGGGACACCAGGGTGATACACTTATATACACACCACACAGTCTGATCTCCTAAACACAGGGACACCAGGGTGATACACTTATATACACACCACACAGTGTGATCTTATAAACAGAGGGACACCAGGGTGAGAAAGAGGGATTTGGGTCTCAAAGAGGGACTGTCCCTCCAAAAGAGGGAAACTTTGAAAGTATAATACTATGTAAAGTCAAAATGCCTATACTTTTTGTTATGCCTTCTCTGCCTACTTTTTATACTTTTACATTCCCCAGACAGTGAGCTCTCGAATGTCGGTTTATAGAGAGGTTTCTTTTAGGAACTGTGAAAGAAAGGATAGTTTTACAATGTAACACTGCCATTGCATCTGATAATACAATATACAGAACATTGATGCAGGGTTAGGCACAGCTGGGAACTCTCCAGAGACTGATTCTCCAGATGTGGGGAGTTTCTAATGAAACACCGCCCACTTCTGCTTCTTCCTAGCTTGTTCCTCCCACTTCCTGCCCACTCAGAGCCGGATCATCCATTATGGCAACCTAGGCTAGTGCCTAGGGCCCATGGCAATGTGAGGGGCCCTAGCTGCAAATGATGGGCTACAGACAGATGCCCTGTTGTTACTGTCACTAACATCTTGTGTTGGATCAATAGATGTGGGGCCCCAAATTGGTATCTTGCCTAGGGCCCCATGGAGCCTTAATCCATCTCTGTGCCCACTTCTCCTTCTCCAGCCTATTCTTAACACATTTTGACATCTATTAAGTCCCGCCCCCACTCATAATTAAGCCCCACAACTTTTTGGACGTGAATTATGTCATTTATCACCCCCAGCAACACCAAAGGGTTCACCCTCCAAGGGGTCCACAAGACAAAGTTCTCAGGTATAGGAGGCGAATGTATGATGGGATTCTGTGCTAAATCTGGTGCTGGAATCGATCTTCAATTCCTACACATCTAACGTTAGGAGTGAGGAGGAGAGGGGCAGAGAACAGTGACAAAGGCAACATTTCCTTACATTGTTTTTCACATGTGATCGTAGTGGCAGGGATATGCATGAGCCACTGAAGCAGTCAGTTAAATCATCCCTGTCTTAATCACAGTGCACCATGAGGTGTGCCGTGATCATTAACAAATGACGTGCCAGGACCGTCATCTGTCCTCAAAGGATGGAATTGCATGATTGTCCTTGCACACCAACTGGATTTATAGGATTAAACTTGTTATGTACATTAATGTGTACAAACTAACAGCAGCAAACCATGAATAATATTAAAATTAAATATATTATTATTATTGTTATTTTGGGTTATGTGAGTCCTTGCCCCATAGTATTAAAATCTAACATCCAGTACTGGATCTCTTGAACATAAGTACAAGGACACAAATCATAGGGGTATCTCTCAAACCATAAAGGTTTAATTCAGATTTTTAAGGGCTACAACATGGGGGATAGTAAAAATGAAGGATTACTATCCCTTTAAATGGAGCACAAAGGAATGTCACATCCGGAAATGTACATGAATACCCATACTTTCCCAACATTGATACATGTCATTTTTGAACCTCATCAACTATGTTATGACATAATTGCCACTTTTTCATTTAATAAATAAGTTTGGTACAAAGAAGTAGGCGAGCACAGCACTCAAAACGTAGTCCTTTGTGACACATTTACCATGATTGTACCCACACAACCTTCAGTGAAGCAGAAGGAAGCATTATTTAATTGTCACCAGAGCAGTATTTGCCATGCTCAGTACTGCTCTGTTTATATACAGTCAGATAGTAAGTGGTTTATTAGTAGCACAACCTCAATCTACAAATACAATTTTATCATGACAGTAGTGAGAACTGAGGAGCTGTAAATCTTTATAGATCTAGGTAACATGAATACTTTTACAATCGCTTCCTTTGAAATATAAAATTGTTTTTCATGGACCATCTTAATAGTTTTCCATCAAGTACAATGTTGTCAAAACGTAAAAATATCTCCAAATGTTATTTAAATGATAATATTTAGCAAATGGAAGTATTGTTATCATACACATTCATGCCTGACTAAATTAGTAATGTAATTAGTAATATAAACATTTGTGTGTCTGTTTAAGGCATGGCAGGGCCTCCAGGTGCTCAGGACTACAATTCCTATCATCCCCAGCCAACCAGTAACTGGCTGAGGATGATGGTTTTTGTAGTCCTGGGCAGCTGGAGGGCCTCACTTTGACCATCACTGGTTTAAGGCATGGGGGGAGATTCACTAAGTGGTGATAAAGATGTGATAACGTGGAGATGACCTATCCAGTTTATCACTTCTCCAATTCCTATGTTATTCTATGGAGCCTATTCACTAAGATATCCAAAGCTGAAGGCATCTTAGTGCATAGGCTACATATAATAGCATAGGAATTAGAGACGTGATAAACAGGAGAAGTCATCTCCACTTTATCACATCTTTATCACCGGTTAATGAATCTCCCTCCTTATGTCAGCCATGTTGAAAGGTAAGTTGCTTGGCTGGTGCCTTTCACACGGCTAACTATTGCCTAATATGCTACACCAGTGATTCTCAACCAGGGTGCCGTGGCACTTTGGTGTGCCGCGGACACCAAATAACCATGCCCCATGTTTTCTATGAAGACTGACAAAAAAATGTGAATATTGTCTTTTAAATGTAGAAATATGGAAATTGTTATGCACAATATGTTTAATTTTATTACTATGATTGTGAGACCTAATAATATCTGTAAATTTATTAATTGTACCCTTTATCTTGCCCTAGCAAAATTACATTAAACATGTTAGGGGTGCCCCGAAAGTTCCAGATTGAGTGTTAGGTGTTCCTTGAGCAAGAAACGGTTGAGAACCACTGTTCTACACTGTACTGCATTCTTGATTAAAAATGTTTTATGTTTTATAAAAGGGAATTCCACAATACAGTTTTAAAATGGATGATTATCTCTGAAGTATCCTACAGTGCTGGTGATTTAAATAGATAATAACCCCTGTATAAAAAAAACAAGTACTGTGGGCATTCATCTCAGTGCACATTTGTGTGTTAGTTTGGTATGTTTCCTCTAGATCTGCCACAGACAAGGAGCAATGTTTAAGAACGTTTATGCTGATAAAGTAACCCGGTTACTAAAACTTTGTAATCTCCTAAAGTTGTTTTCTCAAGTTCTGAAATGTTGCTTTGCTGTGCCAGAAACAGTTCATCTTTCATGTTAATCAGATGTTTTACATTCTGAGTGATTTTAAGATTCCTGCCATTTTTTTCCTGTGCGCTATCCAATTTTTTTTCTAGACTAGAAATGCTGCTCATTTTTGCACCTTATTAAGAATATGTAATTCCTTGAACTGTTTCCAAAAATAATATGAATGCATTATTTAATGTATGCAGCAGGAGACAAAATATATATATATTTTTATTATTATTTTTTTTTTTTTTAATTATGCTATTTTTTTTTCTGGGATTAGAATACAAATCCATACCACTCCAATAATAATGTGAGAAATAAAATACAATGAAATATGGTAAATGCTAGAAAATAAGAATTACATAATTCTTCCCAACTCATTTTATTCTGTTTACAAGAACTTCCTGTTCAATTAACTAGTAGATGGTATAGCTCTGAATGTCCTCTTCCGGCATCCCTAGACAAATAATTATAGAATTTAACAGACTTTACTGTAAATAACACCATCTTCTGTTGAAGCTGAAAGCTTATTTCCTCTACACTTAAAGGGATAGTAATACTTCATTATTGTTGTAGCCCTTAAAATTCTGAATTCAACGATACCAGCGGCATCTCTCAAACCGTTATGGGTTGAGAGATATCCACTTTCAAAGTTCCCTCTTTTTGTCTTTCCCCTGACGTCAGCGTTCTAGCTGAGAGAAGGGGAATCCGGTTAGTGAGCAAGTGGCGGCTCTGCAGGAGTCCTGAGATCGCGTTATAGAAACTGAAATACTTCATTAAAATGGTCTTCTATGTGTGCTTGGTTTGCAAGCACACATGGAAGACCATTTTAGTGAAGGATTTCTGTTTCTATAACAAGATCTCAGCACTGCTGCAGAGCCGCCGCCGGTCCTGGGACTGGATTCCCCTTCTCTCACCTAGAACGCTGACGTTAGGGGAAAGACAGAAAGAGGGAATTTTGAAAGACGATATCTCTCAAACCATAAAGGTTTGAGAGATGTCACTGGTGTTGTTGAATTCAGAATTTTAAGGGCTACAACATGGAGGATAGTAATAATGAAGTATTACTATCCCTTTAAGGATTGGACACTAGTTCACAAGAGAGACCTCTGTATTGCCCTCTTATATAATTCTACACCAGTTCTGCACCAGTTCTCTAGATCAGGGCTGTCCAAGCTCAGTCCTCAAGGGCTACCAACAGGCCAGGATTTAAGGTGAGTTAATCAGGTGAGTTAAACTGTGGCTTATTCGTTTTGACTGACTCACCTGTGCTTAATCAGGGAAATCCTTACATCCTGGCCTGTTGTTGGCCATTGAGGACATCTCTGCTCTAGATTATGTAAACCAAGTCTGGCTAGATGTTCAATTCCTTCATTCCCTTATTTAATGTTAAGTTCTTCTCTGCACTTTCGCCAGTTGTAGAATGTCCAATGTCCTTTTTTAAGAACAGGTGCCCAAAAATGCACTGCACATTCCAGGTGAGCTATTAGCAATGATATATATAGGCAAATTGGTGTTATCCACTCTTGTATCAGTATCCCTGTTTATGAAGAATAGTATATTGTTTGCTGTTGCAACTGCTGTTTGACACTGAGCCCTATTGTACAGTTTGCAGTATTGCAAGTATTCCAGGATCTTTCTCTAGCAATGAGACTCTTAAAATGCTCCCAATAACCCTTTAAGGACCACAGGGGTGTGCAACGCGTTGTGAAGCAATGCGTTGGACACCCCTATGGTCTTTAAGGGTTTAAGTATGTAAGTAGTATGCTTATTTGTTCTTCCCAAATGCATAACTTTACACTTTCCTATATTAAACCTCATATTCTATTTGTTTGGCCAATCTGCAATTTAAATATGTAGAGAATTAACATCCTGTTCTGAGTTCATTATCCTGTATCATTGTCATCTGCAAATATTGAAATTTTGCTTTCTATACCTATTTCCAAGTAATTTATAAACTGGTTAAAAAGCAATGGACAAGTACTGAACTCTGAGATCCTCTACTCTCAACTGTAACTATATTGGAGAATACTCCATTTAGACCCTGAAAAAGCCAGAGCCCTGGGAGGAAATAGGGGCTGCAAGCTGTATTTAAGGAATTGATGATCAAGGTGTTCTTCATTGAAGCACAACCCGAGTAAAACAAGTATTAAGGTTACTCTAATGGTCTCGAGCCTCTGAGAGTCAGTTAAGCTGGGTTTGCATTATGAGTTTGGGAGGACCAACAGGGGAAGAGGATGGGGGTCTGAAATACCCAATTATCCCCCTCTTTTTCTGTCTTGCATTGTGCAGGAAACTTTTCTGTCTCGTGTATTGCAGATTGCCATACCTCCACTGTATCATGCTTGAAAGGCCCACACTGCAGGTCTGTGAGAAATGGATATGCATATATAATCATCCTAATTCCGACAATACAAACCTGGGGTTTGTGGCTGAGAGCCACTGATTTCCATTTTATATTCTGGCCAAGGGGGTTAGTTTTCTGACCCTCACACATTCCTGGATGAGACTTAGAAAAACATAATAATTACCCTTTAATTATCAAAGTGGAGCTATCCTGGGCAGGGACCTTACTACATTTTCTCATTTTTTTAAGAGAGGATTTTTCTCCTTTCCAAGTCCCACATGGTGGAGCGCAGTGATTTCAAGAAAGGCGAGTAACTGATTATGCAGGACAGAAAGCTCAGCACTGCTGAGTCTAAAGAGCCCCTAACTACATGGGCGTCCGGAGGGGGGGGCAAGGGGGGCACTTGCCCCCCCCCACAATTACCCTCCTCCATATAAATAAAGGGGCTAGATGGGCTGGCCTGGTGGTCATATTATGGCTTTGCCCCCCCCTGGAAAAATGTCTACGGACACCACTGCCTAACTACTAAATCAAAAGTCTGTAAAACCATTAGACTGATTGAAAAACAAAAGACACAATGTATAGGCAGTTTGAATTGAAACCTTTATTGATGTTATAAGATGTTACAGGAGCAATTATAGGGCAATCCAGCTACACCAATGTGGACAAAATAAAATTCCAGAAATTCTCATTGATTTAAATTGGGCGTTAACCCATTAACCTGGTGCAAACCAACTACACCACAGAAGACAATCAAAATGGTCTGTTGATTTAACCCCTTGCTTGTCAGAGGGGTACTCAATACCCCTCTGACACTCAAAGGGTTAAGTGTGGCTTTTAACCCACTGAACGCCAGAGTGATCTCCAGTGCATTGCTTCACAATATATTGTATTCAGTGCGCTATAAGCCATATTTAATACCAATTTCCGGTTTTCCCCTTTTGTGCAGTTGGTTTGCTCCACAATTTCTTAATTTCTTAGTACATCAGACTTTATTGTTAATAATGTGTATTTTAACCCCTTAACATCTAGAGGGGGGTCATAATGCATCCCCCCATATCACTGGTCCTTAACCCTTTCAGAGCCAGAGGGGCACTGAAAGGGTTAAAAGAGAATTAACCTTTCATGTTGTGGTCATAGTGGCAATTTTGTAAAAATGTTTTTGAATAGATAAACTTTATTTTTATGTCGGCTCAAGTGTATGCAGGTGACATCATAACCTATTTGTTTAAATATGTAACTTTTTACTGTAAACGTTTTACTTGAAAATGAGAGAAATCACAGCGCATTCTTCCCAGTAAAACATTTTCTAAATAAATATATTGCTCTTTGCATTGCTGCAATCTTTAGAGATCACTCTAGAATTCAAGAGTTTATAATGTCTTTTATCCTTTATCTGTTGTCTTCCCTTCCCCCGACATCCCCTCTGTTGGGAATTGTACTGTGCACATGGTCACTTCTTTACTCTGTGACCTTACTGAGTCATCACTGCAGTCAGTCCTTTTAGTTTTTATACATGCCCTCTCATTCTTTAATTCCTTTTGTTGCCTAGTGCTAACATCCCTTATCAAACAGCAAGGAAAATCTTCAGAAACAGGAAGTGACTGAATGATACACTTACTGCAGTGTGTTTGAAAATTGACCTCTCTTTGTGCTGTAGACTATCCAACTCCATAACATCATGCTTCAAATTTAGCAATAATATTTAATATATTTATTTTTAGTATATGGATCTGTACATGCCGCAGATTAAAAGAATTAGGTCGCAATGCAAGAAACGTGTGCATGCGCTATTTCCAGTGGGAAAACCACTAGGGAATAGGTTTGAGCATGATTTTGTTTAATTGTGCATGAAAAATCAAGATTTGCTACCAGTTGCGCATATTTGTATTTTGTGTGGGCATGGTTAGGATTAATAAATCTGTTTGAGTGGAATAGCACTAATGCAGGAAGTGCTATTGAGAATAATGTTATATGTCTGTATAGTGTTGTTGTAAAAGGTATTTTTTTATTGGCAATTCAAGAAACATTCATTATAAAGCTTCCTTGATTAGACCATGTGCAATATCTATCTGTACAGGAAAAAACGCCTTCAGAGGATGCTCGCATTTCTTGCATCCCACCCTTAGTGATTTATGTCGCGATGCAAGAAACGTTTGCATTGGATAAAGGCATTTTTGTGCGCAGATAGATTTTGCTCATGTTCTAATCCAGAAAGCTAAATACTGAACCCTTGTTGAATTGCGCATAAAAAAATGCCATTTTACGACAACAGTACACAGACGTATAAATTAATTCGCAATAGCAGTTCTTGCATTAGGCGCATTCACTATCCCACTCACACAGATTTATTAATCTTAGCCACGCCCACATAAAATAAATATACGCAGCTGTTCGCTAATCTTGAATTTTCATGCGCAATTCAACAAAATCATGCTCAAAACTATTCCCTAGTGGTTTTCATACGGGAAATAGAGATTGAGCATGTTTCCTGCATCGCGCCATTAGTAACTTAGTACACACAGACAAGTAACTTTCTCATTAATTGAGATCATTGCCACTTAAATTAACTCTTTGAGCGCGAGAGAGGTCTCAAAGACTTGTTTGGTACCCAAGAATTAAAGGGGAAGTAACATCACCTAATATTAACTCCTCTTACTTTACAATAGCCATAGCCATAATTGTCCCTGTGCATTTTGCCCTTCTGCCTTTGTTCAAGAGATAATAACTTCAATCAGTCCGACATATTAAGACCATATAGGCAGACATGGCAGCTTTTTCAAACTAAAGCAGGCGCCAGAGTGAGCCTACTTAACCCTTTAGGAACCAGAGAGAAGTGCAATGTATTGTGTCTGTAGTAAGGTATATGGGTGGTTACTGTTAGGCTATATTACTTCTACTGTAAGGCCTTGGCTTTAAATCATTAAATGTTGTGTTTTAAAGCAATAGTAATCTTTGAAAAAAACTAGATCACAGAGTCTTCTTTATAATAAAAGTAACACATTGCAGTGTTTTAAACAACTTACATTTCTGTAGTTCATAAGATATTACATGTAGAATGATCCCCCTCCCACCCCTTCTGGCCTTCTCCCATTGAATCTCTAATCCGGTTGTGGGACCGGAAGGATGCAGTGAGGGACAAACTTCAGTCAGTAAGTAAAAGAAAACTCTGCCTTCCTTGACGAAGGAGGGCAGGATTTTCCTTTGCTTACTGAAGTTTGTCCCTCACTGCATCCATCTGGAACAGACAGAGCTGCAGCAGTGATGTGGACAGAAATATAAGTAGTTTAAAACAGCGCAAAGTGTTACTTTTATTATAAAGAAGATTCAGTGATCTTGTTTTTTTCAAAGATTACTATCCCTTTAAGAGATGACGGAGAACATAAATACACAGTGCATTATGGAGAAAGTAAAGGGGAGCAATCCAGTCAAACCAACTGCATCATAGCGTACAAATAAAAACTCATAAAAATACTGATGATTTAAATAGGACTTTCAGCCCTATACCTGCTCAAAGAAAGGCTGATCAGTGCATTCAAATCATAACCAATTTACATACATGGATTAAGGTTATTAACACCATGGGTCATGTTATTAATGAAGATACAGTATGTAATTGATTTGCTGCAGCAGGAATATGGAGAGGTACTGGTTAAGGAATAAAAGGCAAAGGTCTCATGCTGAATGCCCAGGTTCTTGCTACCAGTTTGGGTTATGTAATTGTGCTAATCTCCATACCAGGAATGGTGTAATTTAATGGTAATGTAATTTAATGTAATTGTGTTGTACTGAGCACTAATAATTATGCATAGGTGAAAAGTATATTTTTTCTGTAGGGATTTTCATTCCCCCTGAAATTCTCCACAGGAACTTTGCCATATATTTTCGATGTGAGGGGGGGAATACTTCAAGGGTTAGTAATGTCCACATATCAATGTATGCAAAATGGTGGATTTTTAAAAATAAATTATGTGGAGCAAGTCCCATACCTTTATTGTTTGAGAGATATAATGTTTTAAATTCCCCCCTCCTTCCCCTTGTGCTGATGTCACACAGAAGGAGATCCTGGTCCAGGGACCAGCTGGAGGCTCTTCAACAGAGCAGAAATACCGATATCTAAAAATAAATACTTCATTGGAATGGTCTACAAAGTGTGCCTGGTTTGCTCTGCTGAAGAGCCGCCTCGACACAGATCTCCTTCTGTCAGCTTTACAGCTGACATCAGGGCAAGGGGAATGAGGGGGATCTTTAAAACGTTATATCTCTCAAACCATAAAGGCTTGAGAGATGGGACTTGCGTCACATAATTAATTTTTTTTAAATCTACAATATTACATAAATTTATATGCAGATATTACTAACCCTTTCATCTTTCCCTACTAATAATACATTAGGTTGATCTCTTGGGAACCTAGGAATATCATTGTGCTTTAGATTTACTTTGCATTGATACATAAGCACCGTTGTCATTTACCTTCTTGAGGCATAAGGCTACTGATCATATCACCCATTCCTAATTAACAGAAATAATTTGATATATATATTTTTTTCAATACCCTTTAAGTAGGGAAAAACCAGCTATATTCATATTACATTGCTAGCTGCTGGTCTCAAGCTTCTTGCCAACCTGGGGCATATGATCACCCTACTTGTTAATAACACTACCACTATTATTATTCTTTATTTTTTATTCTTTAGTTATATATTCCACAGTGCTGTAATGGTGACATTAGGCTGTGTGCTGCATTGATAATCAGTAGGACTCATAACTTGTTTCCAGCTTGGAGCATATAATGGTGCTAATGTCACAATGAGTAGTGATACAAATGGACTGCACAGTGCAATGATAATGCATTAGGTTATGTCTATTGGAATCTTAGCAACTTCCCTGTGCCACACCTCCCAACATTTCAAATTGCCAAAGAGGGACACTTGTGTTTCAGAGGGTGCTGCTGTGGGTGTGGCTGGTGGGCGGGGCATTACCGAGAATTCTTAGGCTATTTCATGACCTATTGACACCTCCTTGTGTAAATTAATAAATGATTTATAACAAGACCAAAGTATTTTATTTACACAGACTAATTTACAAACAAGTATACTGACATTTAAACAAACATTAATGTGAGTTGCTGTAGAGCAATGTGATAAACTTATATACACACCTCACAATCTGATCTCCTAAAAAGAGGGACATCAGGATGGGAAAGAGGGACAGAGGGATTTGGGTCTAAAAGAGGGAGTGTCCCTCCTAAAGAGGAACACTTGGGAGGTATGCTGTGCTTTAGATTTACTAAATATTTGCCTTTCTACATATATACTCTTGTCACTCACTAAACAAACCCATTTTACTCATTAATTAGCATGCCTCAACATTTATTATATTGCATACCATTGTGCATTAAATAAATCGATATTATTTTACGTGGTAATTTCAATTTTATTTGCTTTCTGCTTGTGATTGCCATATAGTATCAGTGAACCCTCTCACAACTAATTTAATCTCATCCAGAATAAATAATACTGAATACTGGATCTCTGAAATACAATACTATTAAGCAAACAATTTTAATGCTGCAAAACAGATATTGTTTGGCTCTTAAAATCATTTATATATTTTGAATGATAACTTCAAAAAACTGTTCAACATTACCAATTAAAGCTGAGAGATACTTTAAAATGCTTATCCCTTAATGCAAAGAGCAGATATGTTGAGATGATTTGATCACAGAACTGTTGTGTCTGTAAGTGTTAGACGTGATTTATTATGATAATCCAGCTGGACTAAGTTTGCTTGTCTCCTCATTATCAACACTCTTATGGTATAGGCTGTCCTCCCTCAGTGTCTGTGCCAGGAATTTAGCAAACTTGAGGATGTGAAGTAACTAAAAGACAAATTCAGGCTGCAGTGAAAAGAGCCTAGTGGGTGAAAAGCAAAAGATTTGTTCTTTCTTCCATTCTTTACTAGTAAATGTTTCGTGGCGTTGTCTGTGGGGTTTCAGAGCATGATGCTTGACATAGAATTACCCTTGCAGAATGTGTGGGATGAGAACACACTACCCAGGCGCCATGTTTTACAGGTGATGCGGTGAATGGCCCCTCTCCTTTGCCATATTGCTTGAGATTGGTGAAGGCAAAGGAGAGGGTGGAATCACTGGACCTGCAGGGCACCATGTGTTAGAGGCCGTGCAATGAATGAGACAGGGTGGCCCCTCTCATTAGTCGCATTTCTAGTGTTAGAGTCAATACAGCAAATGGGACAGGGTAGCCCCTTTCCTTTTGCTATATCGCATGAGTGTGGTGAAGTTGAGGGGGTGGGTGGGATCATTGGGCCGTGGCAGTAATTTTGACAGCAGTGGACAAGGGTTTCACCCCACCGACCACCAACCAGAGGTGAAGGGGAGGGTGGGATCACTGGGCCGTGGAAGTGATTTTGACAGGAGTGGACAGAGCCCCCCCCACACGACCACCGACCGAAGGTGAAAGGGAGGGTGGGACCACTGGACCGTGGAAGTGATTTTGACAGGAGTGGACAGGACCCCCTCCCACGACCACCGACCAAAGGTGATGGGGAGGGTGGGATCACTGGGCCGTGGAAGTGATTTTGACAGGAGTGGACAGGCCACCCCCGACCACCGACCGAAGGTGAAGAGGAGGGTGGGACCACTGGGCCGTGGCAGTGATTTTGACAGGAGTAGACAGGAGTCCCCCCACGACCACCAACTGAAGGTGAAGGGGAGGGTGGGACCACTGGGCCGTGGCAGTGATTTTCACAGGAGTAGACAGGAGCCCCCCCCCACGACCACCAACCGAAGGTGAAGGGGAGGGTGAGACCACTGGGCCGTGGCAGTGATTTTGACAGGAGTGAATAGGGGTTTCCCCCCACCTCCCACTTCTGTCAAAATCACAGCCTCCCTAAAACCCCCAGGACGTGGCAGACAGTGAAACAGAAATACTTCCATTTATATATTATATTTTATGTGAACGTAATGTGGTCCAGTTCGTCTATTTACACTGATTTTTTAAAGGAATTTGACCCTTTGAGAGCCAGCGAAATATGCAAAGCATTTAACAAAAATCTTTATATATTCTGCAAGTACATAATATGTAGAGTCAAACTGCCTATTCATTTTTATATATTCACCTATTTTTTACATGTTTATATCCTTGACCGTGAGCTTCCTGGTTTTGTTTTGTTTTTTTTGTAGAGTTTTCTATCAGAGAACGTGAAAGCAGGTCTATAGGTAAAATGTAAAAGAGAAACAATATAAGCAAAAAGCACAATAGCATTCAGTGGTGCAGGCAGAGTGTAACAGTATATTACATCCTGCTTAAAGGGATAGTAATGCTTCGTTTTAATTTTATTTTATTTTGTAGGCATTAAAAAAAACATGAAGAATGATATAAGTCTTATCTCTCAAACCTTTATGGTTTGAGAGATATTCACAAGCAAAGTTTCCCCTCCCGCCCCTTTTACCTACTGTAAACAATCTCTTCTCAGAGGTGGAATGCAGTCCATAGACTGGACAGATAACAGAAGGGGACAATCTTCTTCCTAAGAGAACAATGAAAGCCCTTCCCCCCTTGACAAACTTTTCAGGTTTTTCCCTTATCTTAATTGAAGATTGTCCCTCTCTGCAGTCTACCTGGGCAGCTCCATTCTGCTCAGGCTGAACAGTGTGACATCAGTAAAAGGGGTGGGAGGGGGACACTTTGTCATTGAATTACTCCTGAACTACAACTCTGACAGAATTGAAATAACACTCTCCAGGGTCCAAATACTATGATGATTAATTAGAGCTGTTTTTATTATGAAACATTACTATCCCTTTAAAAGGTCAACTGGAAAGCTCTCTGGAAACTGAAATCTTTGTGTCTGCCCACTCTCAGGGACATAAGTAGTGCTAAAATAATAATAATAATAATAATATTAATGATAAGTATAGGCAATTTAACTGTACATATTATATATTTGCAGAATATATAAAGTAAAAATAACAGGCTTGTATTATTTTATTTACAGTTGTGTTTCTTTGTGTATGGTATGCTGGAGTCATGCTACTATTATAGACTGAAGATTACTAGGGGAATAAGGTCTAATGAAATTGTATTCTAACTCTAGCCATTGACTAATCATGAAGCAAGTGGGTTAATGCTTATCTACTTGAATACTAGAGGAACACTAATGCATTACTTCACACACATATGCATGCACAACCACACACACAAAAATCCCTTAAGCACATTTACATAATTATGTAAACACAGTTTCATATCACACATTGATCTCTTCACATATATCAACACTGGTCACACATGTATTTACACACAAACACACACAAACAAGTATACACACACACATGCATGCACACACACATACACATAAAAACACACACATGCATATACACATACACACATATCTACACACACAGAGATGCACACACACATGCAAACCTGTGCACAGACAAATACCAAAATCCCTTACGTGCATTTAAATAATGAACAAAAACATAGTTTTGTGCCACACACTGATCCCTGCATATATATATAAAGACACATTTACATGATGAACGTAAACACAGTTTCATGTCACACATTGGTATATCAGCACTGATCACCTGTACTTACACACACAATGATTCACTTCACACTATCCTATAGCAGGCCAAAAAGCACACAAATATATGATACAAAGTGCACAAAAGGTCAATACTGATAACGGCAGACCATTATCACACATGGTCAGCCACCACTGGTGAAAGTAATAGGTCATTGAGCATGCACTATTCATTGCTATTCTAAATATTCCCCCTTACCTTAAGCCATATATATATATGTATTATAGGGCTTTCTTTGCTGAGTAAATTGTTACTTCCACTCATGGGAGACTCTGCATTATAGCTAAAAAAACTGCAGCTTCCAATTGTTGTCATCAGGTGGTATTCCTCTTATTTACTATGGAGAGCCACAGTCTATGACTCAGATTCTCCCATAGTATACATTACAAAAACAATTCGCATATGGGTCCATTGCCAACAGTATGAGCTCTAATAACTTTTTAATAGAAAATCTTCAAATAGAGTGATTACTCTTATTTTAGTCAGCTAGAAAATCCCTACAACATATATTTTTCTAGCTCTTTTAATCCTAGATAACCTTGCATGAGTGAACCTTATTTAAGTCCCACTTACTACCATTTCCTACAGAATGCCCGTGCCTAGTAGATTTTGGCTTGTGCTAAATGGGTAAATACAATGAATCATCTACTTTACAGTCTGCTAAAGACAAGTGATCCTTAAGATCCATTCAGGACAATTAAAGCCTATTGTTTATTGTGAGAAGTGGACGTGTAAAGTCAGGCTTGACAGTAAATTACGTAAAGGGAGCTGAACGTACAATTGACATAATACGGAATGTAAACAGATATATTAGACTGCTGTTTGTAGGTCACCTGCTTAGGTCAGCCTTTCTCTTAAACAAATTAATAGTCACTTATTCCTATGGTACATTTCCCCTTTAATTGCAGAGATTTAACAGAACCAAATGGCAACATATGATGAGTTATATATGAGTTAGATTTAATAAAACGGTGTTTCTGTGTATTGGTCTAATTTCCTTAAGCTGCTTCTGTTGATGTCTCTCTGGAAAATAATGACCTTTTGTGAAACTTATAAAAATGGTTTACATTAGAAACATTCATTCATTTCACAAAAACTGAAGAACAATTACACTCTCTGTGGTGGGTTGGGCACATTCTAATTGAACATCATGAGTGCAGAAGGTGAAGATTATAGATAAAACACTAAGAAAGGATTTACTCTAGGCTGAGATTAAAACCAGGGGGGCTTCCAAATGTTAGAAATAATTTCCATCTGAAGATTTTTTGTGCCTGGTAAGAAAACAGGTTATTGATTAAAGCTTTTCATCACATACTGCTTTTTTTTGTATATTTCAAGAAAGGCCTCAACTTGAGACATTGTTGCCCCCTCACAACAGTAAGTGAACAATGGAACAGCTTCAATTAAGAAACTGAACACCAACGCCTGGCATCTTATGCTGTTGTTCCATCTTTTGCCTGGGAACAATTCATTTGTTTCTTAATTAAGGAAAACATTAGTAGCATGAAAAATTTGCTGATGTACCTGAATGGCAATTAGGTGAAATGTAAAAAAGAGAGAGGAAAAAAATTCAGACAAACATTCCAATAGAGCCCCAATGAACTTGTGCTGATAAAATGAACCAAACTACCCTTGCATAAATCTCAGCTGAGAAAAGTGTACAGTCATTATGGCTAAGACAATATGCAAACTATCTTCAATGAAATCAAATTGCTAGAGTGTTTTCATTTGCATGTATTAACTATTAACATAATGAGGAGAAGTGACATTGGACCCGAATTGTGTGTCTGTTCGGATTGATAACTCTACTGCATCTGCAAAAAGACGTCCAAAAATCTCCCTGCTTGTCAGATTAGGGCTGAACTCTGAAGTGTTCTTTCTATATCAGAAGGATTGAACAAACGTGCTGGGGTGTATAAGGAAGCCAGGTCTTTTTGATGGTGATTTGTCAGTATAGACACAATCAGATTACCTTGTCTTGGAAAGGTAGCATCAAAAATAACACATGCAGTATTTCTTATTAACAATTTCTTAATCGCTTGGGTACTAGATATGTCTCCAAATCATTGAGAAACAATGTTCTAGAGGGTCGTATAAACATTCTCAAAATATTAAATGTCTCTTTTGACTATAGACTACTTCACTGCTGTATGAGTCACATCTGCTTAGCTAAGTGTTTCTGTTAAACAAATCAGGAGCCACTTATTCCAAAGATATAATTCCTTTTTCATAGTAGGCCATATGCACAAGGAGGTAGCGCAATCTGTGGCCATCAACTGGACCGTACGTATGGTAAAGATTAGTAGGTGAGTGTAGGATATGTGGTTGTAGCCTATGAGCTGTGAATATATTTTGTAAATGAAAGTATGTTTTTATATAAATATGTCATGGTATGTTTCATCTCACAGTTCCTACAGTACAAGTATTCAGGTGCACAGTATCTAATTGCTCAACCCCTTAACACCATTCCTACAGCAGCATACCTGGGAACTCTCCAGATCTACCCTGGAGACTGGTTATTAGTGTTAATTAGAGGGTCTTCAGGTACAGAGACTAATTCCCTGACTTGCTGAGTTCCCAGATAACACTCCTACTCCCCCACTCTGTTATGCTCAATACCACACTCCTCCAAGGTCAGCCCACTTCCCAATCATATTCAGGGGAAAAGCCCTGACTTCCTTTCTTCTGATCCCACCCACTCACCCAATAAAACCGTTCCCACATTATGACATTCATTGCATAATTTGCCCCTCTCACAGCCCTTCTTGGTATGTATAGCAGGTGTAAGGTAAAGAAAAATTGTTTAGGCTGTATTCAGTAAAGCTATAGAGATGCAAGTCTGAAGAAAACCAAATTCACCATGAGGTTGGGGGTGGGGGATCAAAGGTTCCAATTTTTTATTGGTAGAGAGGTATCCAATGCAGTAGATAACTCTCTAGCATTCATTGGGTTAAAATTTTGATATAATAAATGAGTAACTGGGTATTGTTTAATTGTTTTCTAGGTGCAGTTGTTTTGCTCAAGAATTACATCTCTTTAGTTTACTGAATAAGGCCGTTTGTGCTTACTTCTTCTCTAACATCTGGGCGAAGTGGAACTGGGCACCATGAAATTCCCATACACTGCCATATTGTTCAGCTCTTGCTGCGTGAGGTACAGAGCAGTCTTTACTTACAAGAAGCTTTGGGTAGGAGTGCACCGAAATGAAAATTATGAACCGAAACTGAAACTTCAGGATGCACTTGGCTGAAAACCGAAACCGAAAATGACTTTTTTTTAATTTACAGGGCGATGCCTAACAAAAGAAACAAAAAAAATATAGTAGAGCAAGTGCATATGGCGCAGTCAAAGTGAAACTATTATTAAACAATTCAGTGTCACAGGAAAGTTGCCTACTTCTGGCAATCTGATGGCAGCAATATGCTTCAGATCACAACCTACTTGTTGTAATGATCCCCCTATTTTCTCTCTTTCTCACCACTCCCCCCTTCTCTCACAAACTGAACCTTCAGCAATCCATCCCTCAATCACTATATAAACCTTTGCCCCTTCTATCACTAACTGTAGCCCTCAGCATTCCCTCAGTCACTGTTTAAACCATCACCCCTTCTCTCGCCAACTGTAACCATCAACACCATCCTCAATCGTTATATAAACCATCACCCCCTTCTCTCACTAACTTTAGACTTTAGCACCCCATCGCTCAATCACTAAACAAATCTTCAGTCTTGTATCACCAACTGTAGCCCTCAGCACTCCATCCCTATGTAAAATTTCACTCCTTCTACCACCAACTGTAAAACCCTTAGCATTCCACCACTCGATTACTAAATTAAAGAGTATCCTTTCTCTCACTCGTAGTATCTGAAAGCAACCCTCCTCTTACTCCGTGGATCACACAACAACAGTCCCCCGCACTGTATCCTTACCATCCTTCCCTCTCTATATGTATTCCTCAAACCACCTGCCATCACTTTACTCCACTCACTTTTCCATTCACTTACCAACTGGATAGATATAGTGGAAACTATTTGCACACATAACTAAAATAAATTCCAATACAGCTATGTTAATGCAGTGACCGTTTATGAATGTTCGTTACCTTGAAGCTACAAGAAAATGGTGAAGTAGCTAATTGAAGTTATGGTGTCAGGAAGCAGTGTTTGGTTCTCTCTCTAGTGGTTAAACCTTTGTTTGTAAAAACTCTTGTTTAGCGCATGTGAATTACGAAAACACTGTTGGCCTCGTGAGTGAGTGTCGCTTTTTGGTGACAAATCCTTTGGGATACAGTGCCTTGGTGGTGCTCTTCTAGTAAGGGGAACGAGATCTCAGAGGGTACCAAAAGACTGGGCACATGCTGGGAGGGTGTTTGTGTTATGAGGATGGCTGTAACGTCTGTGCTTATGTTACGGTTCAGAAGGCTGTGCAATGCATTGCTCTCTTCTTGGGTTCTTAATCCTTTGAGTACCAGAGAGGTTTACAACGGCACTCAAAGGGTTAAGCTGAGGAGCGCTGTTGACTTGTGATTGTGTTCGTTATGACGGAGGATGGCTGTAATTATTGTGTTTGTCAGATGTGGAAAATACCAGCAGCTGGAGCGCCTCCGTGTGCTGGGCTGCAGATTTTACTTCCCTCGTTTTGGTGCTCCGTTTCGGCCATATATTTTATTTTGGCTTTTTGCCGTCTGAAACACTTCGGCCGCCGAAATTTCGGTGAACCCCTAGCTTTGGGTACAGGAGCTAGGCAGGAACTGGACAATTCAGTCTTCAAGATCAGTGGGGTGAATATATGAGTCTGTTAGTGCGGCCACATAGCATTGGTCTCTAATACCAGTGTGTGCACTCAAGGGTATGGTCTACAGTGTATGTTGGCTGTAGTGCATACCGGGGACACGTTCCGCTAGTGTTACACTTTGATCTGAGTAAGCACCACATTGTTAGCCCCATCGCATGCACAGGGAAATGACATACAAAAACACTGGTCTAGACAAGGTTTAGATTAGAGGAAAGGACCATTTTGATACACTCACAGCCTGCCCCTTGTCCTCCACCTGGTGCTAGTTATGTTAAGTGGAGTATTTGGGGCACATAGCTTAGTACATAGGGACAGAATGCAGATTCCATGTCCTGTTATCGTCCAGAATAAGAATGGTTAAGTCACCCCAGTAAGGCTGATATACTAAAAAACAGGAGCAAGTCTTGGGCAAACCAACCGCACCATAAGAGACAAATAAAACATTCTAATTGATTGAAATTGGGATTTTAACCCCTTGAATGCTAAATGGGAATTTGGAGAATTTGTATCTGTCCCCTATGGAGTAGCTGCTTTACTACATAATTTCTCTAATTCCTCTTGGTACAAAGCGCCTCACTGATTGGCAGATAGAGGCTGATGTGCTAAATAGAAAACAAATAGGAAACAAATAAAAATACCCAGTGATGGAGATTCCAACCCTTGGATGCTATAGTGGTATCCAGCATGTTACAAAGCAATGCAATGCACCCCTTGCTCAAGGGATTAAAAGTCTCATTTAATACAAATGGAATGTGGGTAATGTTTATTTTTCCCTATGGACAGTGTCACAAGTGAAGGCTATAGGCCCTGCTGAGACAGTGGGGAGAGTGTGGGAGTGAAAGGGTTAACAATACCATATTGCTGTTTACCTGTTACTATTCCTAGCAACCACCAAATTAACCCCTGAAATTCCTCCTGCACTATCACCCCAGTACTACAATTTGCTGCCACCACCAAGACTTTATATCTGGGCATCTTAGGTTACCCTAAAAACAACAGAATTACAGTATAAAATCACCTTAATAATCAGACGTATATAATTAAACCTTTAGTAACATGTACTACCTGAGCTTCCTTCAGAGTAGTGAGTTTATGTTAGAGAACAGAGACAAGAGCTGATTAATTGAACATTTAATCTGAAAAAAGGCTTCACAGTGCTGGTTACAAAAATACAGAAATAAAGGACATACACAAATAAAGATTACACATTGGCAAAACAGTCCATAAAATAAAATGGGAGAAACACAAGAAATCCTTAAATATAATTACCGATATTTTAAGAGTCCTTGCGGGAACTTCGGATGGTATATCCCCCTTCAGTTGTTACAAAGAAATTCACTGTTTTATCCCAAAAACCCATATTAAATACTTTCCACAGTTCCTTCTAAGAGGCTAAACGCCCTAGGTGTTGCCTGCGGGCAGGTTTGGCCTGACAGTTTACGGCCCACTCAATCATACCTGTCAGGGATGTTACTGCAGAGTTCTACCTGAAAAATCATAAGACTTCCCAAAACATGAAACCCATAGCACACCTCTATAATGTTGTAATAATCATATTCCTCAGATCTGTGTGAATATCTGGACACCAAACATGCTGGGTCTAACTGGTTGCAAAGTGGCTATTCTTGTAACTCATAGCAGGAACACCTCCCCCTGGCATGTGTGGTACCCATCCATTTTACACTATATATACATGTTCTCCCTATTTTATAATATTTTACTTCCACTGGATGAATCCCATCAGAGCAGAGTCAAATATATTTTATGACACTCTGTTCTGCTCCGGTGATCTACTCATTCAGTTTCTGGTGATGTTGTCTACTCAGCTAATTTTATGGCCTAGGACTGGTGCACTTTGAATAACATACAGGTCAGCAAACAAACAAACAAATTATACAACACAGAGGGCCAACTCATGTCTTGGCATGACACACGGGTACATTTGGTTTGCTTCAGACTTCCTCAAATTCCTCTCGGTACATGAATCTTTCTTTTTTTTTTGTTCCTATGTTTGTGCAGTAATGGATTTGTACATTATCTCCTGATTGGTCTGCCTATTTAATTCTTTGATATGTTGTTTACCCCTCAGATACTCAAAGGGTTAAAGGAATAGCTAAATGAGACATTTGTGCTATGGTGGGTGGAACTAATAATATCTTCAAATTATGAGATGTAAGAGTTCATTTTATAACGGTTTAAAGAGATAGTGACCTTTTATTTGGCTTTACAAGTTCTGCAAGTGAATAATATGTAAAGTCAATTTACTAATACATTTTTACCTGTTTTTCACAAGCAGGGATAGTGGTACAATGTAACATTGGGGTGAATGTACAAATTTGCCAGTGCAGCTCCATGGGAGTTAGCCTCTAACACCAGTGACTGTTCCTACAGGTATGCATTAAAGTGTGTGACTGCTGTACATAGTACATACTGATGAACACACTGCCGTTGTAAGGAGGTTAATGGAAGAAAGCCCTGCAGCATGTGCAGGGAAATGGCATACATTCACACATTTCCTCTCTGCCTTGCTTAGTGCATAGCTGTAAACAAGGCAATATAGCAAAGGGGTTTGCTTTTAAAAGGTTGCATGCAAAAGAGCGTGTGACCACATGACACATTAACCATATCTCCATAATAAAAATGCTGACATGAGAATCTCTCACTGCATGACAGTGTGAGATTCTCCTGTTGCCTTCAGAAAGATTGCTTACTTGTAACCCGTTCATGCCCTCCAGAATAATTTACTCAATTACATTTTTTTGCCAGTAAAATTCTAACATATTTATTTGCTGCTCTTATATTAACTGTAAATGGTCTAGCTGAACTTTGTTTAGTCCAACCCAGTAATGTATTCTGCTGTATTACACTAACACCTTTACGTCATGTTTAATTGCCCCACTACGTCTTCTAGACCAGGACATGATGAAAAAAAGAACAGATAACAAGTGCAGACATAGAGGGTTCTAGGAAAAGCAAGAGTCAATTTGGGATGAAACATAGATTTATTGATGTGTTAGGCATAAATACAAATATGCACTCATGAGTACAGTAGGAGTTGTCCCCTCCATTGCATTATGGACTTTTTGTTGCACTGGGACAATTCATCAGAAACCCTCCAGCTACCGGCTGGTATGGATAATGGATCTTGTTGTCCAGCAACAACACAGTTTTCACCCGTGCATTAAATTGTAATGTCTCAAGAAGAAGATTGCTGATTGAGGATATCCAAAATTGCTTTTAGAAGGTGCTATTGTCTACAACTCTCATCATCCTTATGCATCTGAGCGCTGCCCCGGCTCTCCCCTTTTCTGCGTGGTCCGCTCTCTGCCCTGTCATTCTGCACGCAGAGATGGTGAGAGAGACCTTGCAGCATGTAACATGAGAATCTCGTGCTTTCATGCAGTGCAAGATTCTCACGTTACCATTTTTATCATGGCGACATGGTTAATGCACCATGTGGGCTAAAGGATACCCAGGAAAGGAACACCTGAAACATCACCATGGACTGCCCATAGGCTTCCCCTTGGATCAAGTGGTGTTAAAGAGATAGTAATGTCAAAATATAAATATATGTGGGATTATTTAATGTAGTTTTATATAATACATAGTGTTTTCATAATGTCTGTATCTTTGTATTGTTCTTGTAAATCAAGTGAAAAGTTTCCCCCTCCTGCACTTTCCAGTACATCAGTCAGAGTTCCCTCATATCTGAAAGCTGGTCATTTAATTGGACGAATCACAGTGAGGGAAAATATTGTGTGTGTCAGTATAAGAAAATCCCTGGTCTCCTTGATGAAGGGGGACAGGATTTTCCTTATACTTACACAATATTGTCCCTCATTGCGATCTGTCCAAACCTGGCTTTTGGATCTCAGTGAACTCTTAATAACGTGATGGAAACGAGTAGGAGGGAGAAACTCTTGACTCAATTTCCAAGAACGATACAAAGATACAGACATTAAAAAAGATACTATACATTATATAAAATGACATTGAACAATCCCATATATGTTTATATTTTGACATTACTATCTCTTTAAGAGGAGGAATTCTGGCACACGTAGCTTAGTCAGTTGATGTTAGACAAGCACAGGGACTGATATTCAATTCCAGCTCCTGGAGGGAGCATTCACCCCACTTTGTGAATTCACCCCACTATCCGTGCAATACTATGACCCTAATTCAGCAAACGGCAAACCAACTACACCATAGAGGATAAATGAAATTCCCTCAAGTTCACATTAATTTAAAGAATGCTCTTCAACCACTTGAATGTTAGGGAGTTCGCCAATGTGTTGAGAAGCATTCAAGGGGCTAAAACCCTCAGTTGAAGCAAGGGGACTGTATATTTGTCACCTATTGTGCAGGTGGTTTAAACCTTCAAGCACCAGACGGCTACTCAGCTCATTGTAAAGCAATGCGTTGCTTAGCCCTCTGGCACTCAAAGGGTTAATCCAGGATTACACCAACATAGCTTGCTGAATTAGGCCCTAGATTACTATTTTTTTTACATTGTATCTATTTTTTTAATGTTGTATCACTATCCATGTTTTGGCGGATCCAGGGATCTCACTGTCAAGGACATACAATTTGCAAAAATAGGTTAAAAAAAAAAAGAATAGGTCATTGGAATGTAAATGTTATGTTAAGAATATTTAAATCATGCATGGTCATGTGGCAGTTTTAACCCTTTGAGTGCCGGAGAGGTAGGGAACACATTGCAAAACAATACATTGTTCACCCTTCTGTCACTCAAAGGGTTAACTCCCTGGCACTCTAACGAGTGAAAGACTTTTCTACAAATTAGAAAACTTATCATAAAGAGAAAGTTGACAAAGAAAGTAAATTTTGAATCCCGAATATCAAACTTGTTTCATCTGTGAAACAAAATATGTGAAGGATTTTGTAAACAAACTGATAACGTTATAGCATGGAAAGGTGGGGTATTTGGAGTAAGATAAAAGTAATTACCATTCACTTTATTAAGCTCTTCTCAGATGTAAAATTATTTTAACCAGAACAACTCTGAAACCAGAGACATGAAAAAAATGCTTTGCAGATAAAGTGTTGTAAACGAATTTCAGTGTTTGTGTCTTTTTTCTTAAAGGGGGGCTGTTTATGTTTTGTTTCGCTACTGTATATTTTGTAAGTGGGGTGTGGATGGAATGAGATTAAGAAATAATAATCTCTGGAAGAAAAACCAAGTTAAATATTCATATATACCACATTGCAACAAGAAAGCAATGTAATGCACTGAAATCAGCAATTGAACAGCTGTGTTTTAAAGGACAGTACTTTGAATGTCATTTGACGATTTGCTTTCAATTAGAAGTAATTTACAGAAAGATGCCCACAAGCTAATCTTTACAGGATAATTAAGTTCCATTTTCTTTACTTTTAATTAAAAAGCAGAAAAGATTTAGCTGATCCATAAAAAAATGTTCTGTTTAAACATTCATCAGACTTCACACTCGTTTTTTTTGTATTTGTTGTAGCAGATGTTATCAAATCTGAAGTCTGCTCACTGTTTAAACCATGAATGTGTGGCAAGTGAGACATGAGTTGCAGGAGATGTGTGTGTGTGTTTGTACAGTGCTCGGTTGAGTTGCAATCATTTTTAATTGATTGCTGAAGTGGAAATCATACTCTTTATTAATTTGTCTTCAAAACCTTTTAGCGTGCATGGGTTTAGGGTGGACTGCAAGAAACATTATTTATAATAATGTTTTGATGGAAAAATGATTAGAGCCAAAATGTTACTTAACTATACATAGGTTTTTTTCTATGAATTACTGAACGTTTGACTTTTTTTTTTTAATTGGGGATGGCTAAAATGACCACCAGTTTGTGAGCGGATTAAAGGGATAGTAATGTTTTATAATAAAAGCAGCTCTAATTAATCATCATAGTATTTGGGCCTTGGAGAGTGTTATTTCAATTCTGTCAGAGTTGTAGTTCAAGAGTAATTGAATGATAAAGTATCCTGCCCCTTTTACTGATGTAACAATGCTCAGCTCAGAGCAGCAGGGAGTGTCCAGGTAGATTGCAGAGAGGGACAATCTTCAATTAAGATAAGGGAAAAACCTGAAAAACCTGTCAAGGGGGGCAGGGTTTTCATTGTTCTCGTAGTAAGAATATTGACCTTTGATGTGAGCTGTCTGGTCTATGGACTGGATTCCACATCTGAGGAGTGGGGGTTTACACTAGGTAAAAGGGGTGGGAGGGGGATACTTTTTCATTCAATTACTCTTGAACTACAATGCTCACAGTAATGAAATAACACTGTCTATGGCTCAAATATTATGAAGATTAATTGGAGCTGCTGTTTTTATGAAACATTACTATCACGTTCATGATTGCTCTTTAATTCAGCAAAGTTAGCACACATTTTCATGTCTGACTAATTCTGCAATTAATTTAGGAAAATTATGTGATAACTGCCATTTATGTAGGAGCATGTGCAATAGGAATATGCGATAACTGTTCCATTAAGGAGAAAGTTGCACCTTGATTGCACCTAGAGTACTATGTGTTATTATACAAGTGATGTTCTGGTATAGGAAAAGATATCCACAGACTGGAAGTAATGCGCTAGAACAGAGAAAAGGGGTGGTGAATTGTACTGATAACTAGCCTATATAGCAGAGAGAGAGAAAGAGAGAGATATGGATGGTACTCAATGTTAATTGGTGTGTTATTCGTTTATTATTGGAAGCATATTATCCTATATAATAATTTGTTAAAACGTGTGTAATGCCGCGATATGCACAGTAGACACTGCTGCGCATGCTACAGTCATGCTCAGTAGTGACTGCCCGCGCCACGGCTGATACAGAGCCTGACGGGAGCGTCAGGCTCTGTATCAGCCCTGGCGCGGGCAGTCACTACTGAGCATGACTGCCCTGCGACCGGGTGGCAGTGGCACTGTGACCCGTGTAACAGGCTCTTCAACTAGTTTTATTATACTTTGCTAGTTATACTGGATTTAATAATTATATATATATTGTTACTAATAATATACATTTTATATAGTTCTGCATAGCCTATGGTGATTGCATGTTAAAAAAAATATATATATATGTGTGTGTGTGTGTGTGTAAAGGTAGACTTGTGTTTGTGAGTCTGAATTAAGTGGGTACCTATCAAAAAGGACTGGAGAACTCTCATTCCTTGCTCATTCCACATAAGTCACACTATTTCCTTTAATTTTCACTTCATACAAACTTTATTATCTATATGTATACACTAAGGTGGGTTAGCGCTGTGAGCTATTCTTCTTTGTTCTTGTTTCCATATATCTCCTTTGCTCATTCTAGCTGCTTTTCACTTCTATTAATAATATCACACATAGATGTTTCTTTTCTTTTTATTTATAGGCCTTTACTAGGCCTACTTTGGCCTTCCTTTACCCAGCCTGTTTGCAATTAATTATTCCTCAGGTGGCCTGTGTGGGTGGAAACATGTTACCTATAAGGCCTTCTGGATCCACAATCCTTTTGTATAGGTACCCACTCAATGCAAGCACACAAAGGCAAGTCTACCTTTACACCTTTTTAAATTATTGTTTTTCATCTGTTTCTACTTGCATACACTGGGAACCCAAGCATTTAAAAAAACAAAAAAACAAAAAACAATATCAAAGGGTTCCCCTCCAAACTGTTTATTATAACATCTCCTCAGGGATCACTTTTAATTTAGATAGGGTTTTTTTAGGTGTTTAGAGTAGGTATTTGCTATATACTGAGGAACCTTGACTGGTTTGGTAAGTTTATACCTCATTTGGCCAAAATGTGGGCACCAAAACCTCATATTTATCAACAGAGTTATTATACATGCCTAATACAGGGCACACTTTTCACAATTAGATTAGAGGAGCGCATGTTGGTTGTTTTGTTTTGTGCTTGCACTTTGGGCTTCTGCCTAACGTTTGGGGGACTGTTGAACCCTATCATTCCTTGCTACACACTTTAGTCACATAATTTCCTTTAATATTCACTTCATACAAACTTTATTATCTATGTATACACTAAGGTGAGTTAGCGCTGTGAGCTAGTCTTCTTTGTTCTTGTTTATGAAAATAACGCCCTTCTTTTATCACAACTCACAATATGATAATTTTTTCCTTATGACTTTTTGAACATCGAGCCCCAAGAACCACTTAATAGTTGTTGCTTCACAATTTAAAGGAAGAACACCCAACCTTTAAAGTCAAAATAATAGATTACTATTACTTTAACGTCACATGATATTCTGCATTGAGAAAGAACCTTATGTAACTCAAGTCAGACATCTTCAAACATTGTATAACACTTTAAGAAGCAGAAGGGCATGCAGCGCATTGCTTTGCAATGTGTTGCTCAATCCTGTGATTTTTAATTTAACTGGTGACGTGCCAGGACCGTCATGGTGGCTCCAGCGTTAAAGTCCTGTCACGTCAAGACATTTCGTGATCACATCACATCTTCAAGGCCTGCTGTGATCACCGAGACAGCCGATCACAAATAATTGTGTTGCACACTCCTGTGGTCGTTAATTTAACTGGTGACGTGCCATCACAGTGGCCCTGGCGTTAAGGACCGGTGACGATCCTGGAACATCATGGCATTTCATGATCACATTGCACATACAGCTCTGTCGGTATATGCTATATAGATATAACCACCATGTAGCGATAGGTGCGAGTACAAATAAATTTATTTGGACTTGGGTCTGTTGGAGATTGCACTCTGCTGTCTGTCGCTATATGGTGGTTAGTTCTACATACCATATGTGGTGTTCATGTGACCGGGTGGGAGAGAGTGGCACCTGGTAAAGTTGTGTCCATTTAAGTGTACACTTTGAGCTGTATTAATAGAGGCATGTCTATTTATGTATTCAATTTTGGATTAGCTTCATAGGTGTTAGTTTCTGTTTTTCTGCTGTGCTGGGCATGGATCCAAGGTACTGATATTCTATGGACTGGTGTCCGGAGGAACGGAATCACAGACACAATTATTGTATGCAGAATTGGAGTTTAGTGGTGTCATGTCTTTTAGGATATTGTGTAGGTAGATTTTATGTTGACTGTCACGTACTGCTCCCTGCTTACCAATTTGGAGCACTGAGCGATGGAGGTGGGGATTAGGGGAGACGAATTCAGTATATTTGCTATTTGATATAGAAAGTATTTTGTCATTTTCTATGGTACGTTGTTTTATACTGTTTTAATAAAGGTTTTATATATTCAATTTTTATAATGTGTATTGGTCCCTCTTTAAAGGGATAGTAATGTTTCATAATAAAAGCAGCTCTAATTAATCATCATAGTATTTGGACCCTGGAGAGTATTATTTCAATTCTGTCAGAGTTGCAGTTCAAGAGTAATTGAATGATAAAGTATCCCCCTCCCACCCCTTTTACTGATGTAACACTGTTCAGCCAGAGCAGAAGGGAGGTGCCCAGGTAGACTGCAGAGAGGGACAATCTTCAATTAAGATAAGGGAAAAACCTGAAAAACTTGTCAATGGGGGCAGGGCTTTCATTGTTCTCATAGGAAGTAGATTGTCCCCTTCTGTTATCTGTCTGGTCTATGGACTGGATTCCACATCTGAGAAGAGATAGCTTACACAAGGTAAAAGGGGCGGGAGGGGAAACTTTGCTTGTGAATATCTCTCAAACCATAAAGGTTTGAGAGATAAGACTTATATCGTTCTTCATGTTTTTTTAATGCCTGCAAAATAAAATAAAGATAAAACGAAGTATTACTAACACTTTAACTTAAATAAGGTCAAGACTCTCTAGAACCTAGTGCAGTATTGCTTTATCATATTGAAAATGGTCTTTAGAACTCAGTGCTGTCTCCAGTATAGTACTTCACAATGCATTGCAGACACCTCAAGCATTCAAGGTGTTAAATGGAGAAAAAGACACATTCTAATTTCATTATTAAAATATTGGCTTCTTTGGTTACACAGTTATAAAGTATCTCATTTTAACAGATGCTAATGTGGGAGATATGTTAAATCATTTTATGCGTGTATTATAGATATCAAATTACAGTGTGTGGAAATTCTTCCAGAAACTAATGTTACCAAATTAGAGATCCACACAGGAACACAATTAAACCCATTACATTTAGTTTGTAAGCAACTAGTACTGAAAGCAAATGAAAATAACTTCAGCATATGCATTTTCTAACTTACATCTGCCACCTGTTCCTGAATTTTGTCAGTAATCAAAATGCTTTGAGGCTAATGTACTAAGAGTAATTGGATTTATTCTGGAGCATAGCAATAACAATATAGGGGACATAAACATTTCCAAGATTCCCACTTAGCGATATAGTAAATGAGTGGGAAAAGCAAACCGGGTACTTGGTTGTATAGGAAGAGGCATTAGCAAAAGGAACTGATGCCAGTCTATAGAATGCTTCTGAGACCTCACCTGGAGTACTGTATATGGTCCTAAAGACAACAAGGGTTATGGAGTAAGGTGCGATAAAGAGGTGATAATGCAGAGATAACCTCTCCAGAGATATCAATTCTACAATTCCTATATTATTCTATGGAGCCAATGCTCAAAGATGTCTCTACCTTTGGAGATCTTAGTGCATAGGCTCTATAGAATAACATAGGAACTGGAGAAGTGATATCACTGCAGGTTATCTCTCTGTTATCAACTCTTTATCATGTCTTAGTGCATTATACCCAACATCTCCTGAAGGGTGTTGATATTTTGCAGGCAGTTCAAAAAAGAGCCACCAAAATGGCTCAGGATCTTCATGAAATAGGGTACAAGGATAGACTTAAAGGGATAGTAATACTTTATTATTACTATCCCTCATATTGTAGGTATTTGCAAAATAAGTTAATAGCCCCAGGTTCATATCTCAAACCTTTATGGTTTGAGAGATAACCGAAGGCAATGTTCCCCCCTCCCTCCCCCTTTCCTGAAGTCAGCGTTGTGCTGACTGCAGGGATATCCGGTCTGACTTTCATCAGGCGGCTCTGCAGCAGAGCCGCGATCGCGTTAGTGACAAAGAATTATTTCACTGAAGCGGCCTTGGTGTGCTTACAAACTAAGCACATGTAGAAGAACGTTTCAGCGAAATAATTATTTTTCACTAATGGGATCTCGGCTCAGCTGCAGAGCCGCAAGCCTGTCGTACGTCAGACTTCCCCTGCAGTCAGCACAACGCTGACTTCAGGGAAGGGGGAGGGAGGGGGGAACTTTGCCTTCAGTTATCTCTCAAACCATAAAGGTTTGAGAGATGAACGTGGAGGCTATTAAATTATTTTGCAAATACCTACAATATGAGGGATAGTAATAATAAAGTATTACTATCCCTTTAATATGTACATCTTAGAGCAAAGGAAGGTGAAGGGAGATATAATAGAAACATTTAAATATATTAAAGGATTTAATATCGCTAAGGAGGGAAGCATTACAAGAGTAATACTAGGAATGAGGTCATGATCTAAATTTAGAGGGCATCAAATTCAGAAGTAATAAGTACTTCTTTATAAAAAGGACGATAAACTTCTGGAACAGTCTCCCAGTAAAGGTAGCAGAGATAAGGGGCGAGATGCACTTGGATGTGATAAAAAAAGGTGATAGAAGGAGTGGAGCTCTCTTCTCTAGTGATAATACTCCTCCAATTCCCTTATTATTCTATGGAGACTATGTAGTAAGATTTCTCAAGTGGGAAAAATCTTAGTGAATTGGCTCTATAGAATGACATAGGAAACAGAGAAGTGATATCACTGGGAAAGTCATGCCTGCTTTATCACCTCTTTATCACTCCTTAGTGCATTTCCCTTAACAAATTATTAATATATGTTTTTCTCTTTTTTATGTGTGTAGTTAATTGTTATTATAACTTTTGTAAAATCTCCATGTAACCCGTTGAATGCCATTACTCCAAAATGTGTTGGTTTCCCATATGGAACACAAAGGGTTAATCACTTTTTTTTTTTTTTTTTTTTTTTTAACCCTTTTTGGGGCACGGAGACATTTGCAGGGAGCTAAAGAAGTTCTGGATGTGCCAGAAGGGGTTAATTTAAATGAATAGGGTTTTTCCTTTTTTCCCTGTGATGTATTTGGTTTGCCCAAAAATTGCTCTTTTTTCACTTTATTAAGGGTGAATTATGCATATATATGTTCCTTCTTTTTATGTATTCTGCATTTTTATATGTTTCTAAAAAAAACCCTAGTTTGATGAAAAATTGTTATTTCACTTTAAATTTAATTTGGTCGAGAAGAGGTCGGACAGTCTGTGGCCTTATGCTGAATTACAACTCCTGCCATCCTCTTCCACCCTCTGGCCTCCAAAGGGTTAAAGTGATAGTCACCTTATTTGACTTTACATATTTTGCAAATGCATAAAAAACTAAAGTATAATAGCCAATACTTTTCATTATTATTTTTTTTTCCATCTTCAGCTTTTTAACGTTTATGTCTCAGACATTAAAGGGGATGTATCACCTTAAAAACATTTTTGACCATAGGTTTTATTACTGAAGTATTATATGAGAAGCTGTTTGTTTATTTGTAATTTAACTACTTTTGCAGATATTCTGTTTTTAAGCTGTGCAGCTCAGCATAATGCAGCAGGCTGATTCTTTGGCACAGCTCTATCTGACTGCCTAATTTTCCTCCCACCTCCCTCCTAGGTGCCCCAGCATACTGTTGCAACCTCAGTATAATGTGAACCGGAGCTTGATATAATGATAGAAGCCGTTTGAAAGGAAGACTTAACGCTCTCCCTGGGGCAGCTGGGTGGGGGGTGGAGGAGAAGTCAAGCTGTGTTGTGCATATTATGCAGAAGTGCACAGCACAGAATATTAAATATCTTCAAAAGTAGTTACATTACTAAAAAAACAAAAACAAACAGCTTTCCTAATAATACTTTAATAACAAAACCTATGGTCAAAAAATCTTTAAGCTCCCTGGATCTGTATCCAGAGAGCTTCCTTTAGGGACTATAGAGGATGTATTGTAAAAAGATACAATATAAAAAGGTAACATGCAGCATTCATTGCTGCAGGGATAGTGTTACATTGTATCACTATTCTACTTTGATGGTTGACTGACCAGAAATCTCTCTGAAAAACAGAGGCTCAGTGATCTCACTGTCCAGGGCATAAAACTGTAAAAAGTAGGAGAAGATGAGAAAAAAAATAATACTTTACTTTTTCTGTGTGGGTACAGTCAAAATAAAGGTTTACTATCTCTTTAAAGCAATGATATACTGAGTTATACATTCTTGGCTTCAAAGAGGGGACGGTCAGATAGCAGCCACCACACTATCTGCTTCCCTATTGCACATAACTATCTAGGGAGCATGCAGAGGGTTGTGGAACAAGACAGACACTCACATAGCTGTATGACATTCACCAGCTTACTATCTGGGAGCATTAACCCTTTGAGTGCCAAAGTGTTACGCACCACTCTGGCACTCAAAGGGATAAGAAAATGATCTTCATTTCCATTTACTCTGGTTAAAGCACCATCATTTTTTAACCCCATGGGTACTAGAGACATTCTTCTCATGTTTTCAGACATATATATTATACTAGTTGAAGAGCCCGTTACACGGGCCACAGTGCCACTGCCAGCTGGTTGCAGGACAGTCATGCACAGTAGAGACTGCCCACACCACGGCTGATACAGTGCCAGCAGGTCACTGGGGAGTCATGTGCAGTAGAGAC
Organism: Rhinophrynus dorsalis; assembly: GCA_037306005.1. Classification (NCBI taxonomy): domain Eukaryota; kingdom Metazoa; phylum Chordata; class Amphibia; order Anura; family Rhinophrynidae; genus Rhinophrynus; species Rhinophrynus dorsalis. The sequence goes on along the minus strand of CM074723.1, from coordinate 64,403,414 downwards.
TGCCCGTGACGAGGCTGATACAGAGCTGGACGCTTCTTCGGAGCGTCCCGCTCTGTATCAGCCTCCCCACGGGCAGTCTCTACTGCGCATGACTGCGTCGTTACACACGTTTTAGCGAATTATTATATAGGATAGTAAATGGATTACACTATAAAGAGATAGTGGTAAGGGATAGTAATATACACTCTAGCATACACATACTACTTAAACATGCACATGCATACCAATATACCTGCAAATATTCTTGCACACAAACAGACACACAGACACACATGGACAGACACACAAACACACATGGACACACACACACACATATTCTAGGGATTTTCCTGCTGTGTAAATGCCATTCGGTGCTTTTAAAGTTATTAAATCACAAAAGTGCATTTGAGTATAAATGTTTCTGAGGCCATTCCATAATTATGGTGCCATTGCTTCTGCTGTTTGCTATCTCCCAGCTGCACCAGTGCATCAGCGAAGCCCTAGGTGAGGTTCAATTGACATATCGACTATGGTACATGGTCTTAAGTGACTAACACACCAGTTGAGGAGATGCACTAAGTGGTGATGCTAAGGCATTGTGTGTCTGGTGATGTGTGGCGGGCACATCACCTGGGTGCTGACAGGACAAAAAAATCAGCAGATGCTGTCTCTGCTCTCCAGTAGAACTGTCCTCTAGCTATAGGTAGACCCCACGTCGCCAACCTGAGGTTGGCTATGTTTGGTGTGTGAAAGTGAAAGCTGCTATTGGAGTTTAGTGCAGATGGCCTTGTGCCACATTAACATATAAACACACCCACACAAATAGGACAATGAATCATTAACCTACATTTCCATATGCAAATGAGCCATTGCCAAACAAAATTACAAACCTGTCGAAGGCATGGTGGATACATGGTGATGCAGATATGTTGGATCTTTGTTGGATTCACAGGGATATGACAGTGAAGACACCTTAGTGCATGCTGTCAGTATACCATGGACACCACTTTGCCACCATATGATCACCTGACCCCTTATTGCCTCTTAGTGGGTCTCCTCCAGTAAAAACCAAGTGAGATCTCTTCCAGTGTGGATACACTGTATGCAATCTAACACAATCACTGTCGCACAGAGTGATCAGTATGCTATCTTTATTAATATTGGATCTTTTTTTACATTGAATCACTATACCTTTGTTCTCAATTCCAAACATAAAGGTGTAAAACATAGGTGAAGATTAAATAAATAACTAGATTAATAAAAAATCACAGGCAATATTACATATTATGTTCTTGTGGGATATTTAAAGTCAAAATAAAAGGTTACTATACCTTTAATGTTTATAAAAGTAATTAATCTAACCTTTATCTTCACATGATGCTTCACAGATGTGTCATTATTAAGAAAATACCATTATTATTGTTATTATGATAAATCAAAATAAATATGTGTCTGTGAGCAAATGTAAAATTCACTGCATCATTAGATAATTTATGTTTTAATTACCCATTCTGCATGCATGATAACACATCAGTCTCTGGATTACCATCTGTTCAAATTCCTTGTTTATTTCTCTTGATCCCTTTTAGAAGAGCCTGACCCAGTTCCAGGTCTAATAACAGAATGTTTTGATTGAGTTTAACCCATCGAATTCCAGGAAGGTATGCAATGCATTGCGAGCCCCCTGGCACTCAGAGGGTTAATCAACATTATAATGAGTACAAAGACAGGCAGAGAACTTGCACAACAGCATTTACATTGACTATGTAATAAAAGATTGTGTTTTTACTAAGTACTGACTTTACATTCTGTTTAAGCACAAATTATTTAACCCTTTAAGGACCCATGACAGTCCAGGACCGTCATGGCTTGTTTTCACTTAAGGACCGATGACGGTCCTGGACCGTCATGGAATTCTGGGCTCCCCGCACGGCTGCACGCCATTCAGGGGGTCCAGAATATGATTCTGAAGAAAAAAAAGGTCCCTGGTCCTTAAGTGACCGCCCTGTGTGTGCGCGGCCCGTCCTTAAGGGGTTAAGCTAATAATTCAGATACTTACATAGTTGCATGTTTTTCTAGTTGATGATAGAAAAAAATCTTCTCCTTTATTTTGACTTTACCATACCTCCCAAGTGTCCCTTTGTAGGCGGGACAAGTGCCTCTTTTGGACCTAAATCTCTCTCTCTGTCCCTCTTTCCCACCCTGGTATCCCTCTTTTTAGGCGATCAGACTGTGTGGTGTAATGTGTGTCACATTGCACCACAGAAATAATGCATTAAAGGGTTAGTAATGTCTTTTTAAAACGAAATACTGTCGCTATTAAAAAATAAATTAAATGATCCCAGTCCAATCACTGGTTTGAGAGATAGAATGTTTTAAAGTCCCCCCCCCCTTCCCTTTCCCTGACATCAGCTGTAAGTGGATAGCAGGAGATCCTGGTCCTGGGACCGGCAGGAGGCTCTTCAACAGAGCCGAAATACCGAAATCTAAAAAGAAATACTTAATTGAAACGGTCTACAAAGTGTGCTTGCAAACCAGGCACACTTTCTAGACCGTTCCAATTAAGTATTTCTTTTTAGATTTGGGTATTTTGGCTCTGTTGAAAAGCCACCTCGAGTCGGCCGACAGGCATCTCCTGCTGTCAGCTTTACAGCTGACGTCAGTGACGGGGGAACTTTAAAACGTTCTATCTCTCAAACCATAAAGGTTTGAGAGATGGGACTGGGATCATTTAGTTTATTTTTTAATAGCAACAATATTTTGTAAAGACATTACTATCCCTTTAATGTTTGTATAAACATCAGTATCTGTGAATATAAATTAGTCTCTGTAATTAAAATACTTTGCTCTTGCTCTAAATCATTTAATCACTTACATAAGGAGGTGTTAGACTCAGTAATTCATGAAGTAACCTAAAAGTTCTCGGTAACACCCCACCCACCAGCCACTCCCCCAGCAACACCCCGTAAAACACAAGTGTCCCTCTTTGGCCATTTGAAATGTTGGGAGATATGCTTTACATATCCTGCAAGTGTATAGTACTGTATACAAAGTCAAATTACCTATATGTATCTATAAACACATTTGCTAATTGTGCAAAAAATAAAGGTAATATTGTTAATGGAAGAATATAGGACACTACGTGATAGTGTATAAACAATGTGTAAGAAAAAATGTCTCATTAGACATTTATAAATGTGTATTTGCTTATTTATAAATATGACCAACTATCACAAATTTTATAGACAATTATTAACCCTTTGATTGTCAGAGGGGTACAGTTTATGCATCCTTCTGGTACTCAAAAGTTTAAACCTTTGAGTGCCAGAGAAGTATCTTAACACATTACAATGCAATGAGTTGGATAAGTAGCTGGCAACTGAGGGGTTAAACGTGCCACTAAATATGTCTTTTATACATTTTCTTCATTGGACCTTATCTAGAAAACAAAAGATGAGCAATTCTGTGGAATATGTTGGCATGTTGTACACTAAAGATCATGATTTCTCTGCCTGCATGAAAGATGCTTTAGAGCAGGGGTAGTTAATTGCTGCACCTCCTGCTGCTGGGGTCTATGCCTACCATGATCTTCAACCAGCCTCTGGCCAAATTATTGGTGTTGTATTCCTCAACAGCTGAGGTCTAACAGTTGATGCCCCTGCTTTAGAGAGACAGACTGCCCAATAATTATCCTGGAGAGTGAATGTTGAACACTTTTATTAGTAGCTAGAATTAAAATTCACTCTTCCTATCTCCAATTTATAGGAACAGTAAATTATCACACTGGTAGTAAGTAACTCAGAGTGATTGGTTTTCCATGCCATGGAATTCACTTACTGTTGTCCCCAAAGGCAACATGTGTTGGTCACATGACAAGACCCATTCATATCTACAGAATCACCACTGAAGCTAAAACCCTGATACTTACAAGTCACATAGGCCCATATTTATAAAAGAAAACTGGAATTATTCTGTAATAAATCAACTGCACCTGAGGAGACAGATAAAAATTCCTAAATTCCTGTGCTCTTTAATAGAGTGAAGCAATGCATTGGGTACTTCTCTAGCATTTCAGGGGATTAAAGCTCAATTTAATTTAATAGGACATTTTATTTGTCCCCTGTGTTGGAATTAGTTTACTCCAGAATAACTTCAATTTGCTTTTATAAATTTGGGCCTTAAATCATGTCCATTACAGGATCACAGTGTCAGCCATAGGGAGCAGTTATCTGACCCCAAAACTGGCTGTATGTGTTACCAGCTGTACTGCACCACAACTCCAGCAATGACAGCTGGGAAGTTGTGATAAAGGTATGATAAAGTGTAGATAACTGTTATAATCTGATAAACTTTCCAGTTCCTGGAGTTTATGCACTTATGACTACTTTGTCTATCCCACCCTGTATCCAGGAAACAGTTCTCCTTTAACCCCTTAACAACTGGCACGCACACGTGTGGCAGACACTTGAGGACTATGGGGCATTTTTTTTTAAGATCCGATCCAGGGCTCCCTGAGCAGAGTGCAGCCACACGGGGAGCCCTTAATTCAATGACGTGCCAGGACCTTCACTGGTCCTTAGTGCCGGACAGCCGTGATGGTCCTGGCACAGCACTGGATGTTAAAGCGGAACTTTTAGATCTTACTAAGTCACCATGCATTCATTAAGCGCATGGCGACTAGCTTGGAAATCGATGGCTTACCTTTGAAAAATAGCACATTGTAATGACATGCTTGCTGTTTGGGGATTGATGGGCAGGTTAGTGCAGTCTGCACGCCTGCGCCATTAGTCCCTCCCGGTAACCATATGGTACACTGCAGTGCTACTCAATGGAGATCGGGACTGACAGTGCAGGTGCGCAGACAAGATGTCTGCGCTGTAGCCTGGGTTCCGGTCTCCAAACGGGAAGGATTTCTTTACAATCTGCTGTTTTTTAAAGGTAAGACATGTATTTCCAAGCTAGTCGCCATGCGTTTAATGAATGCATGGCGACTTAGTAAGATCTGAAAGTTGCGCTTTAAGGGGTTAAGGAAAACTAACAATAAAATGCAACTTGGTATGTTGTGAAGATTACGTAGTAACATGTACGGATATGAGTGTAATTCAATAAATTTATAAAACCTAAGATATATGATTTTGCATGTGATGTATTTCAGTAAGATGGAGGAAGCAACTTGTCCTTAGACTCATTTTCCCTTTGTGTCTTGCATGGTGGATTCCATTCTTCTCGCCATGAAGTGAGGAGTATATTAGAAACGCAAAGCCTTTTGACATATCTTTTGAATTCTTTCAGAATGTTGACATTTTTACACACGCACATATATATCTATGACTGGTACAGCACTCATTTCAGGAGAGTGAAAGTTCTGTTTAAGCTTGAGTTCTTGCTTGGGGTATGATTTCTATGTAGGAAGCGAAACAACACACAAATATGACTTATCGGTGAGAGTTTCAAGAATCAGCTGGTGGGATAATGACAAATTGTGTCTTTCTACTCAGTGGTCGATTTCTTGGCAGAAGAGACTTTGCTGTTTCCAGTTGAGTCCCTGCATCCTCAGAGCTGCAAAATTGAGACACAGGCTCAGCGAGTGTATGATCTTATTAGAATCATTGGCAGGATACTCTTTAATCCCCATAACTAAATAAAGTCTGGTCTGCAGGCTGTATAAAATACCATGACATTTGAATTTGCTAAAGGGCCTTATTCACAAGGCAGAAGTGGGGTACTTCTGCAGCAAACCAACTGCACCATAGGAGACAAATAAAATCCCCTTGTTCTATAGGGGAAATCTGAAGGTGGAAATGTATCCTTCGAGATGCTGTTAATTTTTTAACAGAAAGTCTTACCTAGGCAGGTGTCTTTCATACCCTAGTCAGATATAGCTATTTTATTTATTTATTTTGCATTAACCTTTTCAGTGCCAGACAGTTATCCAACATATTGCACTGCAATGCTTTGGATATATGTCTGGCACTCAAAGAGCTGTAGTCTATAAGTGAACTGTTTACATGACCCTTTAGAATCATGAGTGGGGCTGGCTAGTTGATTTTCTGACTGTGGTGAGTTTTCTGAGTAACTCTGCCCACTTCTCCTTCCTACTGTGTTCTGTCAATTTCCTGCCCACTCCCCAGCACAATCCTGTTTAAGCCCCCCAATTAAGCCCCACCCAGTTTATGACACAAATTGCCTCTGTGTATTTCAGGGAAGAGGTATGGCCTGCAAAAGTGGCCAGATAAACTGGGGGTAGATGTGTATCAATTTTGCTGAGGCCTAGGGCAGCAGAAATCCTAAATACATTACTAGGGTTGTCTAGGGACATAGAGAAAGCTTCACCTGTGATTCTAAAGTGCCCTGTAAGCATTCTCAAGATAGTAAAATGTTATAGATCAGAGCTGTCCAAGTTCAGTCCTCAGGGGCCACCAACAGACCTGGACGTAAGGATTTCCCTGTCTGAACACAGGTGAGTCAGTTGTAATGAATGATCCACTGAGTAACTCACCTGTGATTATTCAGGGAGATCCTTACATCCCGGCCTGTTGGTGGCCCCTGAGGACTGAACTTGGACAGCCCTGTTATAGATTATAGCCCAATGCAAGTGAAAAAGCTAATAGATATACCTGATTGCAGTATGAATAACCCTGCCAAAGTAATCCTTCTATTAAATTCATTTAGATCTACCTATTCAAATGCCTAGTTCTCTTTTAACCCTGTGATTGCACCATAGGGAGGAAACAAAAAGTTCAAATTATTTTATTAACCCTTTGATTGCTAGAGGGTTACGCAGAGCATTACTTTGCAATGCTTTGCGTTCCCCTCTGGCGTTCAAAGGGTTAACCCTGGAAGTCTAGGGAGGTCTCCAGAGCATTGCAGAGGAATGCATTGGAGACCGCTCTGCCGTTCAAGATGTTCAACGCACTATTTAACCCTTTGAGTGCCAGAGGAGTATGCAACACTGCAAAGCAATGCATTGCACAATTCTCTGGCACTCAAAGGGTTACACCTAAAGGGATTTTGAGACTTATTGTTACTTCCATATGGTTCAGTTGCTTTTCCTTCAGAATTGCTCCAATTTGACTTTATGCATATGGCCCTAGATATAGTGCAATCTTTTAAGTGATTGTACTAGTGACATTTATCCTGTTAGAAAGGCGATGTGATCTGTAGAAGTAAAATGGCAACTGTTTTATTGACATTACAGACTGTATCTCTCCTCTAGAGATTATGGGCCAGGCATCCTTTTTTTGCCTGTTTTAATATAGATCTTGTTTTGCAATTTATGATGCTCTTAGCAATTACAGGGGGCATGTGCTGAAAAAAAGAGAATCGATCGGCAGCGTGTAAATGGAATATTTCAAGTCAAGGCCTTAATCTGACTCATATAAATGTCTTTTCCCATATTGATTCAGGAGCTGAAAGAAGTGTAGAATCTACTTAATAAAATATAGGAGAACATTCCCTGCTCGGTACTTAAAGTGGTGTTCCTGTGTGATTTTATGAATGGTTATATATTAACCCCTTGAAGGCCAGTGTGGTGGGCAATGCTTTGTCTCCCCCCCGTGGTCATCAAAGGATTAAAGCAGACCTAACATATATTTGAATTTTGGTCTGTGTAATGCATTTACTGGCATATACTTTATAGTGTATACGTTTGTCTCTAACCCCTTTTGTGACCCCTTGATAAAAATTAGGGATGAAAGAAAATTTTAAAGTGGAACTATCACAAATATATAAGTGCCCTCCAATTACTTCTTACTTAATATCCTTATTATTTACACATATAAGTTCTTATGACACTCACCAGCAGATGGCAGCGAAGACATCTTTCTGAAGAGGCATCTGTGTGCCTGAGCTGTCTGTCCCTTTCTCTTCACTGATTGGCAAGTAACCTAAGTGGGAGTTTCATCGTACCGCATGGTACAGACAGGGACAGAGCGCAGGCGCACAGATCCCACTTCGGCAAGATGTCTGCTGTGTCGTCTGGCAGTGAGTCTTCTAAGAACTTAGTTTTCTAAATAATGTTGGAGGATTATAAAATTATTTATATACTTACAGCTATAGCAAAAATGAATTGAGGGTCACTATATGTATGTGATAGTTCCACTTTAATTTCCTTCTAATAGGAATTATTTGTGGAAAAGAAGAGAGATTTCTCCTTTCTGTGGAACTTTCCATGAGAAGGAAAATTAGTTTGTTTCAGCGCCAGAATGGTACACAATGCATTGCAAAAAAAGTGTTGTGTAACCCTCTGGCATGTAAAGGGTTAAATACTAGACTTGTGCATTCGTTTAAGAACAAATGCAAGATTTAACGAAAAATTGCGTGTTTTGTGCCATTTCGATTTAAACTATAAACTAATGGCACGGAACAAATAATTTCAGAAACATACATAGTACATTCACTTCATTTGTTCAAATCCATTTGTTTGCTTTGTTCATTAACATTCCTACTCACATGCTTACACTATTCATAGCAGGCATCACACACCTTCATGTCGGAGGTCCAGTGGTGTCCTCAACACCCTGGGTCCCCTGCATCTTCTGTCAAAAAGTAATTAAACATTTTTTAAAATCCCTTAAAACCTCACTGGAACCATCCCTGACACTGTCAATGCAAGCGAACCCCCCCCCCCCCCTTTAATCCTGCTTGGGCCTTTGCCCGAGCCAGAATAATATAAAATTGAACAGGAATTGGCTTTTTTGTGACTACCCCTGTTCAACTTAGTTCCCATGCTCCCATTGGCTGAGACTGTGGAGTTACTCAAGATATGGAATATTCCCTGCAGTAACCTCCCCTCCTGGACAAACAACATGTAGCTGAAGGGGTGAGAGATATATGTAGAGACACCCCTACAGCCAGCCAATTCTGAGTTGATCTCAGTTTATACCCTTTCACAGACTATTTAACCCCTTGGAAGACAGAATGATCCACAATACATTGCTTAGCAACCAAGGGGGTTAATGGAACCCCTGGAGCAAGGTGTATCTCAGGCGTAGAGGGGCTTGACAGGGCACAGGAAGGAGGAAGGCAGACCGGTAGTGAAGAGCATTGTGGGATTAATGCTGCTTCAGGACGTGACTAGCTGCAAAATTAAAAAGAAGATTTCTGTATCTATTTCATCAGCTTCCTGTTTATACATAGACTTTATATGGGCACACTAATGGCACACCCCTAATCTCCCAAGCACACCCACACTACCCGAGATTGTGTCTCATGTTGCAAATTATGTATTTTATCACTCTTAAAATTTTTACATGAGTGATAAGCAAGCACAGGACAATTCAGCAATTAAAAACAGTTATTTGCAAATTTTCTTGCATGTAAAGAGTTTTTTACATTACCCTCAAAAAATGTCTCCCCAAGTGTGGCAGCCTTATAAGTAATACACTCATAAAAGTCTGTAAAAGATCATGTCTCAAAACCATTAGTAAAAGGTCATGCCTTGGTAGAAAACTAACTGATTGGAATTGATAATATGATGCAAATCCTATGGAAATCATTCACAATAGCTTCTATTCTCTATCTTCTGATTGTATTGTATAGTATGACAGTACTTTGACGTACATTTACTGAACACAAAAGATGGCATAGAGGCAATAATTTATTCTCTTTGCCATGTTTAAGTATCTGAAAATCTACACATATATAGTTTTTTTATAGAAATGTTAATATTTTAATTTCCTTTGTCTTACATCTTGATTGGGGGTTGGGCTTCATTACAAAGATTACTTAACATTTTTTATAATGGGAAACTGCTCTCATTGATATGGAGCAAGCCATTTTAGACATTTGGTTAGAAAATGCATACCACAACATTTTAGAGACACAACAGCAACAAATACAGAAAATGGAAGGTAAAACTTTTTTTAGTCTAACCTGCAATAAACTATATTATCTTGTTTAATGTAAAATCTTTTGCATTAATTTTTTTCAGACAACATAAAATTTATTTTAAAAATACAACTCAGTTTTGAAAATAATGAAATTAGTTTCATTAAATTTTTTTTAAATGATAATGAAAATGAGTAAGTAATAAATGATAAAAAACATCTACACATTTAATTTTTAAATCATATAATGTATAATGTACGTTAAGTAATATAGGCATGTACATGTAAAGCATATACAATACAGCATATTAAATAAGCATCTGTTAGGGATATTTATTTTTCTGAGAGATTTTGTTAACCCTTTTAGTGTTAAAGGGGTGCACAGTGCATTACCTCTCAAAACGTTGAGTACCCTTTTGACATTCCAAGGGTTTTTAGTGGAGTTTTGAGATTATTGGAATGAAGTTAAGTAAATCAGCTGCATCATGGGGAGCAAATAAAAATTCCTTAAATTGCCATTGAATTAAATTATGCCTTTAACATTTTGAATGCTAGAGATGGCTCCAACACATTAAGGAACAGGGAATTTGTAATTATCCCCTATGGTACAGTTGACTTGCCCTGAAATTGCTACAATCCTTTCTAGTGTATTAGATCAGTTTTTTCTTATTTTTAATGTATTTTCATTATAAATCCCAATATATTTTTTTATGTCTTTAGGGAATATGCAGTAAAAAAACACTTTTTACAGAAAAAAGTAGTGATTTAAAACGATTAGTAGACCGTGTACATAAATATAAGAAGATAATTACATTAAATTTTACATTAAATTACATTTTTTGTTCAATCACTTGTAATATCCAATCAATGCTAATGTTGCAATATTGCTGTCATGTTATAATGTCTATGATATTTAGTATATAAATATTAATTGTTTACCATTCTTTTTTTCTTTATCTTATGCCTTTATGACAAGTCTTAGTTCTTGTATTGAAAATGTCTGTGGAAATATTGTGGCCAATTCTATAGAAGGCCAAAAAGCCTTGATAAAAGCTCCTTCCTTCATAATAAAAAAAGATAAAAAAAAAAAAGTTAAGAGCATACATGAAAATGAAAGTAAAAAAGGTCTTTGAAAAATTTATACACCAGTAGAATGAATACTGTCATGCACCAAAGAGTCAAAAGACCGGCAGCGAAGAATATTAATCCATTTAAAAAAAAATCAAAGGATTCCTTCTTTAAGTGTAAAGAAACAATTTGAATAATTTTTGACCCTTGCTGCAAAAGTCGGAGGGTCAAATACAACCGACTATTAAAATTCTGTAATATCTTTCTTTCGTTAGCATTTCAAAACTCAATTTAAATATTCACAGAGCCCTTTTTAATAAACCTAACAATTTAAATATTCACAGGGCTCCTTTTTAATAAACTTAACAAAATTCAGGTAATTTTCTTCAACTTTCTTGATTGAAGGAAGGCAATAGGTGCAGATATAAAATAGATGTACAGCTACAAGCAAAAGAAATCAATTATATATAAGAAATAACATAACACATGGAAAGAAATTAATCAAAAATTTCTAGTATATGATTCTCTACTGTGCTACCTGGAGGCAAGGAATGTAAATGAAAAAAGCAACATTCTTCTGCTGATAAGAGAAAAATTAATAAAAATGTTTCCTTCCTACAAGATCCCCTGATGCAACTCGTGTTAAAAAGTGAGTGGCTTCAGGACGAACTTTGCTCATTTAAAATAGATTTTTAGAGGTTTGAGAAATAGGACTTTATTCTTGCTGTTAAGCTCAATTACATAAGGCTGATGTGGTCCTGCAATGTCCATAGAACAGACACCCCATTCATTAAACCGATCTGTTGGATATACATGAGGAGTACTAGTAGAATCCTGGGGTGAAAGACTGGAAAATATGTCTATGGTATTTTTCCATATAGACGTCTGTAAGGAGGCTTTGACCCTTTGAGTGCCAGAGAGAATGCGCTGGATACCTCTCTGGCACACAAAGGGTTAAAAAAAGCTCATGTTACGGTTTCTTTTTCTGATACCAATGACCCTGTTAATGTTAGGGGATTTCTGTATTTTAAAAGCAACTTTAAACATATTGGGATTTATGTATAAAAGCTAAGTAGAATCATTTTTGGACAAACCAAAAGCATTCTAGGGGACAAGTAAAAAAATTACCAAAATTCCTACTGGCTTTTAACCCCTTGAATGCTACAAAGGTCACTAATGTGGTGTTTAAGCATGCATGGGATAGGAATAAGGCTGCCCTCACCATTAAATAAGACCAAATAAGGTTTGTTTTTTACAGTAGGAAAATGGGTAGACTAGATGGGCTGAATGGTTCTTATCTGCCGTCAAAGTCTATGTTTCTGTGTTGTGCAGCTGGGTTGCCCTGGAATTACTCCACTTGATGTTCTTGCTTAGTAAATCTGCAACACTGTAAGGCCATTTTTTTTGTTTTCTTTTATTACGATTCTTTTACAGATCTTACTGTTGTGACATAAATTTCTGTCTGGCACATTAGTTCTGTGAATGAAGCCTAAAATAAGTATACAAGGACAAAGAAGAAAAACTCACCATAATATGTACATTTAGTTAATAAGGATAGAAAAGGATCAAGTGACTAAGGTATAGATGGCAGTAAGGAATGTGAGGGTTCTCCAGTCCCCCAAGTATTAGGCCGAATCCGAAAGTGCAAACACAAGACAAAAAACAGATCTGCGCTTCTCCACTACAGGCGCATTACAGTAGGACTTGACAGATATTGGGGTACCTTGACGGGACTGGCAAGCTTAAACATTTTTTGGCCAATTTATGGATCAAAATCCTCATATTTATTAACACAGGTCTGTTTTTTGTCTTGTCTAAAATAAGTATACATCTATAAAAGTCTTGCAACTCATCAGGGCAACTCTGGCACACCTTTGAGATGCCATAGACATAGTATACAGAAGTGGTGGGAAACCTGTAGCTCTCCAGCTGTTGAAGAAATGAAATCCACATAGTGCTTGTTTGGCAACCTTCTGCTAAAGCACGGTAGTCAATTGCTAGACCTCCAGCTGTTAGCAACTGCAGCTCCCATTATCCCCAACTGGCCAACAGGGATTTGTAGTCTCCAACAACAACAGGAATGCCAAATGTTGTCTACCCCTGGAACACACAATTATACAGCATATCAGTCAATCCAATCATTCCTAAAATACCTGTAGTAATTATTGGACAGTTTGATTTTGCTTTCATAATTGCTATTTTTTTTTAAGTTGGTTTTGTGGGGGAATCCTATATAATAATTTGCTAAGTGTGTGTTTCTCAGAAGAGACGGCTGCGAGCGATGCAGTCATGCGCAGTACAGACTGCCTGCGCCGCAGCTGATAACGGAGCGGGGCTCTGAATTCAGACCAGACTACGGTCTGAATTCGGAGCGCCCCTCTCCGTATCAGCCGTGACGCGGGCAGTTTCTACTGTACGTGACTGCACTGCAGCTGTTGTTGGGTGGCACTGTGGCCCATGTAAACAGCCTCTTCAACTAGTCTGTCATAATGTAATAAAATGTAATACATTTTTTCTTAAAATGGAAAGACTGGCAATATTTGAAAATGAAGCATATTAAGCTGTCTGTATTTTATTTAAAGGGCCTCTGGATGATGCTATTGAGGATGAAGAAGAAGACTGTCTATCAGAGGAAAATGAACTTGTCTCCAAAGAAGATTTTCCACTGGAGGAAAGTTTTTCATCAGAACTTGAGCCAGAGAATATGACCTGTGAAGATGTGGAATATTTTTGTAACAAAGGTAGAGTGAAAAAATTGTTTTGAAATGAATTGGCAGTCTGAAGAAAGCACTTACTGTGACTTACCATTAGTTCATTGATCCTTGAGGTGTAAGTGAGATGTAAATGGTATAAGTGGTATCAAAAACAGTGATACCATCATTTTAAAATGTAATTTTATTTTGTAGTTGTACAGAGTAGTGGTGGCTGCACTTGATACTGAGAACTGGCTTCTGTTTGGTGATACCTTTTAGTGCATTACAACTTTACAGATGGAGTACAGATATTTTAATTGGTTCCTCTTTTGAAGGAAGATTATAAAGACATTGGCCCATATTTATAAAAGGAAACTGTAGTTATTCTGGAGTAAACCAACTGTACCATAGGGGGACAAATAATCCCTAATTTCCCAAAAATTTTAATATAGGATTTTAACTCCATGAATGCTAGACAGGTCTCCAATGCATTGCTGTCTGACAAGCAGCGTTATTCCACTATCCACTGGTAGCAACAGAACTACATTTACACGGCGAATGATGAAGAAAATGAAGCAATTGTGAGGCAAACCAACTGCACTTTAACCTCTGGCACTCAAAGGGTTAGGGACATATACAAATTCCTTAAATTCCCACTGATGTATATATGACTTTTAACCATACTGAATGGTAGACAAGTCTACAAAGCAGTGGTATGCAATTTTTGTAGAGACATGCACACCCGTCTGGTCCTGAAGGAGTTAACAAGACACAGAGGAACTGGTATAACGTTAGCACATTTTCCTGTGCAAACCATGGGGCTGGTGTAAGTGGCTTGCTTACAGTGGAGCTGAGCTGATAGACTCATACATTCAACCCTGTGTGACTTCAACCCTTTGAGTGCCACTGGACCATCAGGGAGGTGGGAGATGGGCATTGTGGAGATTGGGGGCAATGTGGCAATTAACGGTAATGTGGGGATTAGGGGACAGTGTGGAAATGAGGGGCAATGTGGAGATGGGGGCAATGTGGAGATTGAGGGACAATGTGGAGATGCTGGGCAATGTGGAGATGGGGGGGGCAATGTGGAGGAGGCCAGTGAAGATGGCCAGTGTGGTTGAGGGGGGCCAATGTAGTCGGGGGGGTCATGGCAATTCTTCCCAGGGCCCAGTGGCTTATAGTTACGCCTCTGTCCCTGTTCCTCACATAATCCCGCTCCCAGATGTGGAGATGGGTGGCAGTGTGGGGGCAATGTGGAGGTGGCCAATGAAGATGGTCAATGTGGTTGAGGGGGGCCAATGTAGTCGGGGGGGGGTCATGGCAATTCTTGCACTAGGGCCCAGTGGCTTCTAGTTACGCCTCTGCTCCTGTTCATCACATAGTCCCGCCCCCAGATCCATCCACTATTTCCTGGCTCAGAAAATACCCTTGGCATGTAACAAGGGAAAAAACAAGGGTTTAACCCCTTGTTGCTGGAGATATTTCCAATGCATCCAAGGGGTTAAATAATAGCTTTTAAAGGAGTATAAAACTGGTGCAGGGACACTGAGGTTGATCTAGCCATACCTAGAATTCACTATGTGGGTGTGGCTATCACAGCTAGGGCACACCCAAAATTTAGAGCTCTAAAAAATTGCCTACTCTGCCTACTGGGAAATCTGACCCTGATGGTCCTTAACCCTTTGAGTGCCAGAGGGGTACGGAATGCATTGCAAAGCAATGCATTCTGTACCCCTCTGGTACTCAAAGGGTTAAATTATTTAAAATACCATGTGCAGTGAGCAGAGTTTGAGGTCCAGCGGGCCTACTAGCAACTGTCATACAAGAGGCAAATATAGTCAAGTTGACTCCTGTATTTCTATGGCTAACATGGTACCAACCTCATCTGTTAGCAGCTGTCATGTCTATCTCCATGGACATGACATCCGTGACTAAGTAAATATATTATTCCTTCAGTCAAGGACATAGGAAAATGAGAAAGGCCCATAAATATTTTCCGGCCATAGTAGTTTAAGATGAGGGATATCATTAGTAGGTATTAGTTCCTCTTTAATTTTTAACTAATAGTTAATCTTCTGCAAGCGGAAAACTAACTAATGCTTCAAGGAGCAAAAATAGCACTGATTTATAGTAACAAATGGTTTTATTTGTCGGATGCATTACAACTTCAGTTCAAATAATTAAATAGATACACAAAGAAGAAAAACCAATATGACTTTGTGTGTTACCTTGCTAGAGGAGATGTTTGTGCAAATCGCCTATAAGCTTATTGACCTGAATCTTTGACTCCTTGTTTTCTCTGGATTTGGCTAGAATGAAGACACTGATAGATCACTGATAGAGCTGATTGAACATCACTTGTATATGTTTGGCATCAGACCCCTTCCGCAGGCTAGACATTATTTTTTACTAGCTAGGCTTTCATGTTCCCTGGTCTAGTACAATGTCCTTATACTATATATTGTTTACTAGCTAGGCTTTCATGTTCCCTGGTCTAATACAATGTCCTTATACTATATATTGTTTACTAGCTAGGCTTTCATGTTCCCTGGTCTAGTACAATGTCCTTATACTATATATTGTTTACTAGCTAGGATTTCATGTTCCCTGGTCTAGTACAATGTCCTTATACTATATATTGTTTAGGCAAATGAAATGCAGGTACAAAAGGATGACTATCACCTTATATATTTTATCCTGCTTTCAGTAACAAGTTTGGATATCTTATTAGGTATGTCCAAGTTGAGTCTAAATATAAAAACAATTTTAAGGGAAACAAGAATATATATATTGTATAATGGGTGCTCACAATCCCTTGACAATACTGAGACATCTATAAAACCTATGCCACTGAATAGCTGTGAGAGCTCGCTACTATCCTGCGAGGTACTACAGTGAGTAGAGTACCTAAAGAGAAATAAGAGAGCTGTCTCAGTGCATTCGGCGGCATATATCAATAACACTCTTATAATTATAACAAGGTATTTAATAATCAAAATACAAATACATAAAAATACATATATAATTATAAATCCTACGTAGGATAAAAAAATCCCAAACAGAGATACAAACAATGAGCTCAATAAACCAATTTTAGGCAATCTTTGGCTGGAGAGCCAAATGCTGCATATCCCTGTATTAAACTGTCATACATTCCTATAGTTATCAACTTCTGTTTCATGGCTTCTAGCTCTTACTGTAATCCCATTTTACTATGTGACAGACTGGTTGATAGATACATGGAATAGACTACCAGATAAAGTTGATAGAGTTAAAACAGAGCTTGCATGTAAAAATTCTTGATCTTTATATATGGTATTCTAAGAATTAAATGGGAAATATACCCTAGCAGAAATTGGCTATTCATTTATTTAAAACTTTTACTTATCCAAGGTACCATAAAATTTCAGGTATAATACGCACCTGTATATAATACACAGGTGTAAATTTAACCCAAGACAACCCAAGGCAAAAGTGCCTATGTATAATATGCGTTCTTGTTTCCCCTCCCTCTACCCACCAAAAAATCATTACTAGATCCATAGATTCATAGACCTTTGCGCACTGAAACTACAGTAGTGCCTGGCGAGATCCTTCAGGTACTCATAGGGCAATACCATTATCTTGAATTAACACAGGTCCTCAAAGGGTGGTCCAGGAGGAAGGCTGCAAATGAAAGCATGCCGTCTGCTGTGTAGACAATCCAGATGCCTCCGGAGGTAGTGAGTAGAGGCAGGGAATGGTAGCAGCATAATGAGGTGGGTGGAGAAAGGGAAGCGGACATGTGGATATTTAATTTTTTTTTCTTGTGTATAATACGCACTCCCCACTTCACATAAGGTGAAAAGGTGCAAAATTGTGAGTATTATACATGAAATTTTACAGTAGTTGGCTATGTCTATATATTTTTTGCATTTTATTTGCAATTGCCTATGTAAAGTGATCTCTCTTGAAGTCTACCTCTAGGTCACTCTACTACCCAAAAAGCAATGGAGTTCAATAGACCTGAATAACCAGTAAGAAACACAAATCTTTATCAGCTTTTAAACTGGAACAATTTGCAGTTTACTACAACAGAGATCAAATGAAAATAAAAAGAGTTGATAAAAATAAATGTATGGTATCTGAAGGTCAACAGCCTAGGTAAGGAAGAACTTCTGTTAAATTTAAGAGCCACTTATTCCTAGGGTACAATTGCCTTCTAAAGAAACATTAACATATACAAAAGATTATTCTACACATGCCTTAATCTGGGCAAAAAACAGCTGCTATGAATTCATTCTGGGTGGACTGTTCATCTAATCTAGTCTTCATTTAGTACTTAAGATGGTGAGCCCCAAATCAGACATGATTCTTTGTTGTAGAGTTCCTGTGATGAGAATCGCTAAGGTGCGATAAAGTGAGATAAATCTCTAGTGAGATAATTCTCCAGTTCCTATGTTATTGTGTGGAACCTATGCATTAAGATATATACATATTTCTTAACCAGTTTGCTCTGGGATTTTGGGGAGCTGCAGGTGACAGCGTTTGGTGCCACTTATTTTCCTACCAAGTCTTTTAAAAAAATGTGAATGTTGAGTTTCACAGTATATGTGTAGAAATTGTTATTCACAGTTTGTTGGGATTTGTTATTCTGATTATAAGACCTAAGAAGGACTATATTTTCACTTATCTCTACATTAAATTACACTCCTGACAGATTTCCTCAGAAATGTCACTGGTGCCCTGAAAATTCCACACTGTTAATTAGGGTTGCACTAAGCAGAAAAAAGATATTGAGAATGACTACACCAAGATCTCTCCATCTTGAAAAATAGGCTCGATAGCATGGTAGAGGGTTTTGAATATATATCTCACTGAAGACTTTATCTCACTTTTACAACACCTTTTCTCTCTTTTGTGCTTAACACTCCTTGACCACAAAATTCTGTCACTGACAGCTGAATTCCTCACCCCACCCTCCCCACACTGCGCCAATCAGGAGAAAAATGTAGGTTTGCATTTAGCCTTTTGAGTGCTGGTGGGGTACGCAATGAGGTACCTCTCTGGCACTCATTGGGTTAAAACATTTACAATTATTTAAATTATAACATTTTTACATGTAATTCATCCTGTGGTATGGTTGGTGTTATTGAACGCAGTTAGATTTTAAGAGAAAACAAGTGGTAATTGGCTTTATAATCCCCTTCATGCTGATTGCTGAACACACGCCCAAAGCAATGTACTGGAGGCATCTTTAGCATCCAGGAGTAAGTGTATTTCTCATACTTCCCTGCAGTCAAAATGAATTAAAGGGAAACTGTCATCACAACGTGGGTTGGTCATTAAACACTCCCTCCTACATCTGTATAGACAATGGAATGCAGGAGGGAATGAACACACAAACACACACACACACACACACACACACTCACACACACATACTTGTTGTCAGCAGTCCCTGATCCATGTAGGTGATATTTCTTTTTGTTTTACTTTTTTTTTTCTTTGGAATATCTTTTTTTCTTGGCTTGCTCTACATGTTCAGACAGGCCATGCGCAAAGCCAACACATACCCCTGCTACAACATGCAAATCAAGAAAAATAGAAGATACTGCTTTATGCATGGAAGATGTAGGTGAAACAGATAGGAATTCTAATGGCAGGTAAATGGTAGTGGTTTCTTCTAATATTGCCATAGTAAACAGGTTTGCCTACCAACAGAGTGTGCTGTTGGTGAAAACAAAGGTCTTTCTTTTGGCTCGGCACCAGGCAATGAACCACAGGCACCAATGTTCACAGGAGTGGGCAGGGGGCTTCACCCAGTGAACACTCCTGTGAAAATCTCTGCAGTGAGATGTACAGTTACAGTGGTCCAGTGGGTCCCAGAACTGCGGACAAGTTAGTGCACCATTCACTAGTTGTATATAAAAACAGTAGGAAGAAAGGAGTCTTTTTAAAAATGTAAAGATTACTATGATATTTACAGCACCATCAACATTACTAATCTTTAGTTTGAAAAAAAAAAGACTTACAAGTGCCTTCTCTCTTCATTAAAATCTATCTATCTATCTATATATATATATGTAAGATTCAAGAAGATTGGCAAACATTGGTATATATATATATATATATATATATATATATATACATAAGCACTCATGCTTACAAGTACAAGGTCACCGGTTGCAGCAAAAGGATTGATTATAGCCGAAATAAGTTGCGCCCTCACATATTCAAATCAACATTAACACTTTACCGATAGAGGACCAAAACGTTGCAAATATTTTTTAACAGAAAAAGGGTGATGTTTATTTAAATCCCTGAGTGTACAATTTATTTCAGCTATATATATATATATATATATATATAAATATGTGTATGTGTATATAGACTGGATGCTATCACCAGAGCATAGTGATGTTAATAATTCTTCCTGGTGGGAGTGAACATGCATTACTTCCTTTATTTGCAAAATCTGGTTGGACTCCACAAATATCTATGATTTAAAAGAGTTTTGTTTTTTCTCGTGATTTTTTTTTTATACTTTTTATGCTAAATTATTAATGTTTTGACATTTCTGTCAAATGTTTATTTTTCTTCTTAGGCCAAACTGGGCAAGAAGCAAATGCTAGTGCAGACTCTTATGACTTTAGTTTGCAAAGAGACTTAAATGAAATAGTGATATAATAAAATACATGTACACGCATAATAATAAAAAAAAAGATCAGAAGAGCATGGGATGAATGTATACATGAAGTAATCAACACTTGCCAGACAGTTAAACAAAATATTTTAGTGTGCAGAATAAATCAGATATGAATGTAAACAGAGTTTAGAACTGTGTGACTGCTATGATCACTAAACATAATGAAGCAAATGAAAAAAAAATAGTTGAATGTAGTTAGGATAAGGAGAACTTTAAAGTAACACTGATTGTAAATTAATTGAATTTTTGTTTTTCTATACAGTCCTGTGAGTGTGGTATTTTGTTTTATATGAGATATTAGCGCTAATAAAATATATTTATCTTTTTGATGTGGATCACTGACTGCATTGTGCTCTCTTTCTCTATTATAACTTGCCATGTTTGTGCGCACTGATATTTTTGTATAAGATTCAATCATGGATTACATAAAAAGCATTAAAAATACTGATTTCCATATCAGGAACATTCAGATGTTCAAAAAACAGTAGGGGGTGTACTAATAAAATTATGTGCTAAACTGGTAGCTGGAACCTATTTTTATTGCTATGCCTACCAAACATCGATTTATTTAGATGCTTACCCTGAAAATGGCCCTCTGTGTGGTGTTTACGTCAAAGGTTGGGGGAGTTAGCAGTGTGGGAGTATATAGGAGTTCCAGTGTGTTTCTTTGCTCTGCAAGTAGAGTTACTTTATTCAGTTTCTCTGCATGCTATAGGGAGGCATTCAGGGCTTGGGGGTGCTAAAGACTTAAAGGGATAGTAATGTTTCATAATAAAAGCATCTCTAATTAATCATCATAGTATTTGGACTTTGGCAAGTGTTATTTCAATTCTGTCAGCGTTGTAGTTCAAGAGTAATTCAATGACAAAGTTTCCTCCTCCCGCCCCTTTTACTGATGTAACACAGCTCAGCCAGAGCAGAAGGGAGGTGCCCAGGTAGACTGCAGAGAGGGACAATCTTTAATTAAGATAAGGGAAAAACCTGAAAAACTTGTCAAGAGGGGCAGGGCTTTCATTGTTCTCATAGGAAGAAGATTGTCCCCTTCTGTTATCTGTCTGGTCTATGGACTGGATTCCACATCTGAGAAGAGATGGCTTACACTAGGTAAAAGGGGCAGGAAGGGAAACTTTGCTTGTGAATTTCTCTCAAACCATAAAGGTTTGAGAGATAAGACTTATATCGTTCTTCGTGTTTTTTTAATGCCTACAAACTAAAATAAAGATAAAACGAAGTATTACTATCCCTTAAACACTTGAGATGTATGCACTTTATGTACTGAATTGATCATACACTCTAGTACATACCCTAAAGTTTAGGTTTATGATGAAAAGGAAGTACCAAAGCAAAAAAATTATTTGTGCTAGCGGATTCGTGCATCTCCCTATTATGTATTAATTCTATAAATTCTTTTATTGCAGGGAAGTGCTAGTAGATGACAAATTAATATTAGTTGATGCAGCAACTAACACGCATGTATACTCTAGAAATGAACTTCTTTTTTTTTTTAAAAGAAACTTTACTGAAAGGTGAAAGGCATTACATAGGTAAATGGGGTAACAGCGTGATGAGACATATAAGAAAATGGTACATTTTTCTTTACATATCAGGAATACATATTGTATTAACCAATTTCTCAACAGAACAGGGTCGCACTGATCAAGTTTTGTGATCAGACATAAGGCTGTAAACTTGCAAATATTTCTTGCTTTACATTCTTATAAATGTAAATCTTTCTATAAAAGAAAGCATGGGAAGTCCTCACGTTCATTTTAAAGAAGCTTATGAAGGTGGCATCAGTTCTGAACATCTACTGATGCTCTTTTTTTACCTCTGCACATACATATACAATACATTTTGGGCAGTATTCAAAAACTTAAATAATAGTTATGTGTTTTAGATCCAATTTTGTCCTCTTGTGAATTCTCACATAAAGGCAGTTTCTCCTTTGAGTAGATATTCCGGTTCAGATAAAATAACTGAGAAACTTTCCTCTTGCAGGTGTTTCTACATTTTCCTGCACTGATATCCGACTTTCCCATGTGAGAGCTGATATTCCTTTGTGGCAGCTCTGACGTTCTTGCAATGAAATTAAGAGCACTCACACATCATCATGCATACATACATAGACACAGGCACACTCATACAATGATTCACTCCAGCCCACAGAGCTGAAAATTTTTTTTCAGAAGGGGCTCCCTGCAGGAACACCCACAGGAGGTGGTGATTCCCATCTTTCCGCAGATTCTTACTATAGAGGTGCAATTCTGAAGCAAAGCAGCTGCACTACAGTGCATGAATGTGAATTCCTATTGTTCTAAATGGAACTTTTAATCCCTTGAATACTAGAAAGGTATCCAATATATTTGAGTGCTAGAGAGGTATCCAACACATTGGCCTACATGCACTAAAGGTCGATGTGGTGTCAGTATGATCGAGTCGATGTGTTCAAATCACTCCGACAATTCGATCTGCACATGCATTGACATATTCACGAAAATTGTCGGATGGAAAGGGAAGGTTGGAGGAGGTCCCTATTAGCATACAGGATTTTCGAAGTGCTGTTGGTGTGGAAGGGATCTCCTACCCTCACACATCAACAACACTACGACAATTCTGAACGGCATTCTCTGTGCTTCCCTACCCAGCCATGGATGAAGTTGTTTAGTGTGCGACTCCATGCAGGGGACAATGTCGATGAGTGAGGAGGGGAGAGACGTATCGAAGGAAGCAGGCGGCAAATACAAGCTTGCCACCCCAATGCCTCTGTCCCCTCCACCCACTTCCTCGAATGCCTCTCTCCTCTAAGGTGACCAGACGACCAGAGGAATTAGTCACATCGTATGGCCATAGAATGCTAAGCTTGCCACCAACGCCAAGGTACCTAATTTTTGGCAAGTACCTAACATAACCTCCTCATCTTTAATATAGTAGTGATATGCAGGGACAATGCCGCAGAGTAAAGAGTTAATGGTAATGAAAATTTGGATGTGCACCAATATTTTGTGTACCTGCTCCTATGTAGCCTGCAGTAGATAGGATACATTTAGCTGTTTTGTGTTCCGTTAACCTTTATGTATATGTGACACTTGAATTTGCGGAGCGTCTGCAGATATAATAGTTGCCGCCATTTAACGGGTTAATACGCATGTTTAGCAGAGCGTGTGCAGTGAATCATGCATTTACTCACAATTTACATCATAGAGGTTTTATGTCTACATACAGCTCACGCTTTCATTATGATATGTTATGAGCGCACTATAGGTCATGTCAACATATAGCGATATCATATATCTCTAGCTACACTTCTCCAAGCTCAAACTGAGAAGTGTATTGCACCAACTCCACTATTAATGTGATCCTGTGTATTATATATTGGTTTAACCCTTTGAGTGCCAGAGGGGTATGCATTTCATACCCCTCTGGCATCCAAAGGGTTAACTGATTAATAGGCAGATATTTATTGCACTGTGTTTTTATAGGGTGTATCATATTCAATTTAACACCCTAAGTCTGATTTATGCTTGTTTTATAAACAGTTAATTTTTAAATTAGCTCCCTCACCTCTTCTTTACTGAACTGGTCTCTTACAGCAGCTAAGGACTCTGTCCAAATTGGGTGAATGGTATTCACACCTTGATGTGAAGGACCCATTAGCTCTGTAGTTTTCTCCTGTTTATTTTCTCTATATAATTACTAGACTTGCGGTAATCTCACAGTCATTAATACTTGACCCCAGTAGATATTATTTAAAAAAAACCAAACAAACAAAAAAGACCTATGCTAAGGTCCTAGCAAAATCACAACTTCCATTTGTCTGTTGATTTCCACTGTTTGTTGGCCCTTTGGGTGCCAGAGGGGTGAGCAATGCACATCCGTATGGCATTCAGTGCTGTCCATGGTGATGAAAGCCCTCTCTGTGTTCCCCTACTGGCTAGGTAGGGAAGCACAGGGAATGCTGTTTAGACTGTAGTCGCTGTTTCTGCTGTTACTCCATAGGAAAGTACAGGGGAGGTCCCAGCTACGACAGCCTGAGGCAGGTGAAGTGGAGTCTGTGAACTCCGACAGCAGAGGCTGCTATCGGAGTTTACTGAATGAGTCGAAGTGTCACATTATAATGTCACCACACCCCCTTGCATACGAATGTATCTGATTATGCTTCATTTCCATATGGAAATGAGCAATTGTTGATTCGAAGAATACGAATTCATAGACATGGTGAAGGCATGTCGGATTGATGTCAATGTGGGTATTTTTTGGTTGGAGGTCTGGTGAAGTGATGTCGTAGACACTTTATGAATAATGAGGATGTACCTACGACACAACTCCGACAGAACATCTACATTCATAGCCCTCTTCGACCTTTAGTGCACCTAGGCCATTGCGTTCTGACACTCAAAGGGTTAAAAGCGCTATTTAAATCAATGAGAATTTGGGAAATTTGTATTCGTCCCCCAAGGTGCAGTTGGTTTGTCCCAGAACTGCATCTCTTTAGTTTATTGTCTACAGCCCTATGTATCAAATCTTTTGTTAGCAATTGCATTAACACAGAAGGTTATCAGTGATCAGTTCCTACAGTGTACTTCAGAACATCACCCAGTCATATTATAGCTTCACATGCAGCGAGGATGGCATACTGAGTCAATGGGATTTGAATGTATTCCCTGTGGTACTGCTGATTTGCCCTTGAATTGTTCTATTTCCTCCTTGTACATCATCATTCACTGAGACTGATGTAATTAAAAATAAGTGGTGCAAACCCACAACTCCCAAGTGTCCCTCTTTAGGAGGGACAGTCCCTCTTTTATACCCAAATCCCTCTGTTCCTCTTTCCCACCCTGGTGTCCCTGTGTTTAGGAGATCACATTGTGTGATGTGTATATAAGTGTATCACCCTGGTGTCCCTGTATTTAGGAGATCAGACTGTGTGATGTGTGTATAAGTGTATCACCCTGGTGTCCCTGTATTTAGGAGATCAGACTGTGTGGTGTGTATATAAGTGTATCACCCTGGTGTCCCTGTGTTTAGGAGATCAGACTGTGTGGTGTGTATATAAGTGTATCACCCTGGTGTCCCTGTGTTTAGGAGATCAGACTGTGTGGTGTATATATAAGTGTATCACCCTGGTGTCCCTGTGTTTAGGAGATCAGATTGTGTGGTGTGTATATAAGTGTATCACCCTGGTGTCCCTGTATTTAGGAGATCAGACTGTGTGGTGTGTATATAAGTGTATCACCCTGGTGTCCCTGTATTTAGGAGATCAGACTGTGTGGTGTGTATATAAGTGTGTAATATTGCTCCACAGCAATACAACTCACTTTACTGTTTGTATAAATGTCAGTATATGTGTTTATAAATTAGTCTGTGCAAATAAAATACTATGGTGTTGTTATAAGTAATTTATTAGGTTACACAACAAGGTGTCAATAGGCCATGAAATAGCCAAACATTCTCGGTAATGCCCCGCCTACCAGCCATACCTCCTAATACACAAGTGTCCCTCTTTGGCAATTTGAAATGTTGGGAGGTATGCAACCATATGAAACGTATATAAATCCCATAGATCTAATCCCTTGAGTGCATAATTGTATTAGTCTTTAACCCTTTGAGTGCCAGAGGGGTACAAAATGCATCGCAGAGCAATGCGTTACATACCCCTCTGGCACTTAAAGGGTAAGTTTTTTTACCCTTTAACATCATATTACTACTTCCCACACTTATTTGCTGTTAAAGGGATAGTAATGTCTTAATGATATAAAAAGTAATATTGTAGTGCAGAAAATAAGAAATCCATTGGTGCTATTGCTGTCTCTCAAACCTTTATGGTTTGAGAGATATTCGGTCCTAAAGTTCTCCCTCCCCTTCTCCTGACGTCAGCTGTAAGCTTACAGCAGGAATCCTGGTTCGGGGACTGACAGACGGCTCTTCAGCAGAGCCGCAATAGCACGAATTAAAAAGAAATACTTAAACAGAAAGGTCTACAAAGTGTGCTTGGTTTGCAAGCACACTTTTTAGACCGCTCCAAAGAAGTATTTCTTATTAAATCGAGCTATTGCGGCTCTGCTGAAGAGCCTCTACGAGTTGGCCGACTTGGCTCTCCGTCTGTCAGCTTTACAGCTCACAACAGGGAGGGGGAATTTTAGAACGCTCTATCTTTCAAACCATAAAGGTCTGAGAGATAGGAATAGCACCGATGGATTTCTTATTTTATGCACTACAATATTACTATTTATTTAATTAAGACATTACTATCCCTTTAATAGTTAAAGCGGAACTGTCACACTATTACATACCCAGTTCCTTGTGTTGTGCACCCCATAACATAATCGAAAAGCCATAGGAATCATATTCAACACATTCATTTAAAATAAAATAAAAAAAATCTCTTTTTTTGTCCAATGGTGTGAAGGAGAGAGATGCTATCTTCATTATGTTTGCAATGATCGGCAGCGCTCTCACTCACACCCAGCTGCCTGTCTTGCTCAAAAAGCTTGCCCCTTCATTTGGAGGCAAGTGAAAATCAGTTCACTTCAAGGAGCAAGGGAATAACTGGGACAGGGGGTGGATGGGAAATTAGACCAGAGGACAATTCCAAACAGTGTACCGAACCGAATGTCATCAGGTCTGTTTTAATTATCCTTTTTTTATTAAAAACTATTGCAGATTTCTACAAATGTTTACAAATATTAGCATTACGTTTGCTAGCTACACGTACTCTGCTTAACCCCTTAATGACCGGGGAATCCGGACGCAGACGCGACTGAATGACCACGGAGCAATTTTTTTTTTATTGTTCCGTTGCGTTACGGACTCCCCGAACGGCGTGCAGCTGCGGGGGGAGCCCGGAACTCGATGACGGTCATAGTACGTCATCGGTCGTTAAGTCAAATCGACCCTTGACGTACTATGACCGTCAAGGGTCGTTAAGGGGTTAAGTTAATTGGAAGTGAAAGTTCCACCTTAATAGTGTCTTCTGCAGGTTTACCCCATTGTTATTTGTCTGGAAATAAATTACTGAAATGAGACAAAAATAGGATGGCTATAAGAAGATTTTTTTAACACCTTAAGGACCATTGTCATGCCAGGACTGTCATGGCGGTCCGGCACTTAAGGACCAGTGACGGTCCTGGTATGTCACGGAGTTCAGGTCTCCTGGCGCGGCTGCACGCCGCTCTGGAAGCCCTGAACTGGAAGCAAAGAAAAAAGACCAGTAGTCCTCAAGTGCCGGACGCGCGTGCTCGCGCCAGTCCTTAAGGGGTTAAATACCTTAAATATGACAGTAAATTAAACCAAGCCCACTTTTAAGAATGTTTTTTCTCTTTGACAGAGATGGCAGGTTTTAATTTAAAAAAAAATGATGGTAAAGTATCTAAGAATGGACAGACCAGGAAATAACTTTTTCAGACTCATTATCTGCAACTTCTGTTGCTAAAACTTTTTAATATCTCGTCCTTTAATGCAACCAATCCCGTAACACCAGCCCTATAGCACGCGAGTGCTCTGTATGCCGCCCTTAACCCTTTGAGCGCCGGGGGGGGACATATTCCATACCCCTCTGGCACTCAAAGGGTTAATAAACTTGAGGTAGGATTTTCTGTTTCAGGGATTGCATTTCATTGTATCAATATACCTGCTTTCACAGTCCCTGTCAGAAAGGTTTCAGGAACATAAAAGTGGAAAAAATATGAGCAAATGTAAAAAAATGACTAAAAGTTTGATTATAAATTTTGTACACTTTCAGAATATGTGAAGTTAAAAATGTTACTTTTTCTTCGAACACCCTAATTTGTGCTTCATTGAGCCTGATTTTTTAAGAAGAACTGGAGCAATTCCAAGTATATAAAATAGGATTTAACCCTTTGAATGTCAGTGGGTGCTTTGCAATACATTGTGCACCCCTCTGGTACTCAAAGGGTAAAACATCTTAAACGCTATAAAGGTATCTAACGCATTGCTTCACAACTGGTTGAAAAGCCAGGTTTCAGTCAGTGGGAATTCTGGGAGTTATTTGACCCTTTAGGTGCAGTTGCTTTTGCTCCAGAATTGTTCCAGTTTTTCTTAACCCTTTAAATTCCAGAGGGTAGGCAATGCATTGCTTTGCAATGTGTTGTGCACCTCTCTGGCACTCAAAGGGTTAATACCTCAGCGTCGCTGTGTGTTTGTTCAATTAACATGTATGATTATTTTCCCATTTTAGGAGATGAAGAGGGCAGCCATGGTACAGGCGAGTCCGATTGTGAAGCACATTCCGAGAAAACTATGCAAGCCAGGACTGAGCCAGGTGGCTGGGATGGACCAGGTAGGAGAGGTGAAACAGGCACTGTATCACATGCACAATGAAAGGAGAGAAATTCTAGGGCTGGTGCACCAGCTGTAGAATCGATTCAAACTGCAATGTTGTGGGTTCTAGTCCCAGCAAAGTCAACTGAGCCTCTTATACCTCTGTGTTAGAGTAAATGAGTTCAGGACATACATGAAAACGAGACAATCTCAATATATTCTTCCTGCTAAAATACCTTCACAAAAAAACCAGCTGCACGATTAGACTCCTCCTTAGGAGACTAATAGCTATTCACAATTATTTAATTGGGTTATTACACTCATTGAATGCTGGAGACTTTGAGACCTTTCTAGCATTCAATGAATTAAAGTAATAGCTGATTTAAACTTAAAGGGATAGTAATACTTAAGTATTACTAATCCCTACAGCAAAGTACTACTTAAAAAAAACGTATTGCCCCCAGTGTCATCTCTCAAACCTTTATGGTTTGAGAGATGAACGCTTCTAAAGTTGCCCTCTCCCTCCCCCTTCCTCGTAGTCAGCATTCTAGCTGACTGAAGGGAAGAAAGTCGTACGACTTTTGGGTGGCTCTCCAGCACAGCCGGATCGCTTTCCTGAAAAAGAAAACTTTCACTGAAATGGTCTTCTACGTGTGCTTGGTTTGCAAGCGCATGTAGAAGACAGTTTTTTTCTGCTGCAGAGCCTCCTGATGATCTATGACCCGATTTCCCTTCAGTCAGCTAGCATGCTGACTACGGGGAAGGGGGAGGAAGAGGGCAACTTTAAGAGCGATCATCTCTCAAACCATAAGGGTCCATTGACAGACAGTGTACATGTGGCTCTGTGACTACCACTGTATGGACAGAATATTGAAATATTTCAAACAATGCTCTTCTCTATACTTTGCTAATGAGAGATGACCAACCCACTGTTAAACAATACCTTGAAGATCTCTCTAGCCTCCAATTACTTAAAAATGATTTGTTACCTTTCTAAACCCTGCCTTTAATGGGAGCCACCATCTTGATTTGCATGATTACTCTTCCTTATCAATTTATTCCAATCATCTGGTGAATTATGATTAAGTGTTAGCAACCTAAGAAGGTAGAGATAGGTGATTTCATGAAAAACAAGTTATATTTAGTGAGACTGTGTCAGTAATAGGTGCGCCTTAAAGGGCTTTGACTATTAGGTTTCCACTAGGATTTTATTTAAAGGGATATTATTGTCTAATTTAAAAAAAATGAATCTTTTGGCCATTAAAAAATTAAACTAATTGACCCCAGTCCCATCTCTCAAACCTTTATGGTTTGAGAGATATTAGTCACTAAAGTTCCCCCCTCCTTCCTCTTTCCCTGACATCAGCGCTTTAGCTGACTGCAGGAGAATCCGGTCCCGGGACCGGCGGAGGCTCTTCAGCAGAACTGAGATCGCGAGATAGAAAAATAATTACTTCATTGGAACGGTCTACAAAGTGTGCTTGGTGCTATAAAGGCTTCGTATTTGCATTGCGGCAATCATTGACAGATAACTTCAGGTACTTTTCAATGATCAGTCATAGTTTCCTGCATTCCATATGCAAGGCAAGAAGA
The DNA here is from genome assembly GCA_037306005.1 of Rhinophrynus dorsalis. Classification (NCBI taxonomy): domain Eukaryota; kingdom Metazoa; phylum Chordata; class Amphibia; order Anura; family Rhinophrynidae; genus Rhinophrynus; species Rhinophrynus dorsalis. The sequence continues at coordinate 64,373,289 of CM074723.1, read as the reverse complement.
TACAATAACAATCTGGCACCAATGCTGTTATTTCAGCAAGACAAATATACACATTTTGTTTATGCAGATGTGTGATCATCTCATAGATTACCATGACTTCCACTCGCCTGAACCTGAGGGATGGGAATGGTGGATCTGTCTCGGGGTGGGCTATTTGAGGCCCTCCAGCAGCTGTCAAACTACAACTCCCATCATCCTCCACCAGCATTTGCCTAGCAGGGGATGATGGGAGTTATAGTCTGGCAGCAGCTGGAGGGTCGCTTTTAACCCTCCCTAATCTATCTGGTACTTGCTCATTGAAGAATATGCAAGTACAGATATGATAACAGGTACTGGTAAATAGGCAAATAGTGTGAATGAGCAAGGAAATTTACTTTTTTTATAATTAGACCCATTAATTGTATACATTTTTGAAACTATAGCCTGCATTCCATGCAGGTGGTAAGTGTTATCAATTCCTTTTATCTGACAGACTCCCATTGAAGTCTATGAAGAAATATGTAACTAAAACCTTTGATGTAGTTATAAACTGCAACGGAATCCAGGCCTGTTTTCTAAGTACTGTACCAATGTTTATGTTACAATATATTATTTCCCTGAATCCTTAAAGGGGAACTTTCACCCCGCAATAACTTAAGGTTAACTTATTGCACACCTGGCGACTAGCTGCTTAGTAGCGCTAGTCGCCAGCAATATTACCCGGTTCTTCAGATATCGGCTTTTTGCCGATGGTGACAGGAGCAGGAAGCACGGACGTCTCTTCGCAGTGACGTCCGTGCGCCTGCACTGTCAGTCCCTTTTGCACCGTGTGGTGCAAAAGGGACTGACAGCGCAGGCGCACGGACGTCACTGCGAAGAGACGTCCGTGCTTCCTGCTCCTGTCACCATCGGCAAAAAGCCGATATCTGAAGAACCGGGTAATATTGCTGGCGACTAGCGCTACTAAGCAGCTAGTCGCCAGGTGTGCAATAAGTTAACCTTAAGTTATTGCGGGGTGAAAGTTCCCCTTTAACCCCTTGGATGTTGAATATGACAACAAAGCATTGCAAAACAATGAGTTGGAGATGACTTTAACAGCCAAGGCATTAACACTCAAGCCCATAAGGAGCGGCACTTAAGGACCATGCATCATTTTATTTTTAATCCGATCTGATTCAGGACTCCCCAAACAGTGTGCAGGGGTTAAAAGGTGCAATTCAGATAAAAAGGTACAATTCACCATCTGCGTCATAGGTGAGAGGTAAAACATACTCAATTAATAAAATTGATTTTTAAACCTTTGAATAATAGTGTTCACTAATTAATTAGACTCCTACCTAGTGCTGAAGGGGTTGCAAAGCAATACCTTGCATACCCTTCTGGCACTCAAAGGGTTAAATGTCCTTTTTCAATGAATGAGAATATGTGAAATTTGCATTATGTCCCCTGTTGTGCAGTTGATTTGTTCCAGAATTGCATTGTACCGTAAATGTCAAAAGGATATTACACATAGCATAGCAACCTGGTGCACAATCTCTCTGGTGTTCAAAGGGTTAACAGTTCTGTGCATGATTGCCTTGAATAGCACATTAATTGTTATTTGAATACTAATTAATTCTGGCTCTCTGACTTTGTGGGCGATAAAAGCTGTGCTATCCATATTGCTCTCTTGCTTACACCAGTGAAGCTAATGATTGTATAATAAATCAGTGGTATGGGTAGAGTGAAACAATCTTGAACCTTCTTCTAATCATTTTTTTAACTACTTAAAGAGATAGTAATGTTTAAATTTAAGTGTATTTAATATTGTAGACATTAAAAAATTAAGTACGACAATGTAAGTCTTATCTCTCAAACCTTTATGGTTTGAGAGATATCATTTGCTAAAGTCCCCCTCTAGGCTGTTTCAGACAAGTCTTCCATCTAGTAGACCGCAGCAGATTCCGGTCATTTGACCAGATGGAGGCTCTTCAGCAGAGCCAAAATCATGCTATTTAGAAATAAATACTTCATTGGAATGGTCTACAAAGAATGCTTGCAAACAAGGCACACTTTGTAGACCGTTCCAATGAAGTATTTATTTCTAAATAGCGCGATTTTGGCTCTGCTGAAGAGCCGCTGTCTGGTCAAATGACCGGAATCTGCTGCTGGCCCATAGAGAGCTAAAACAGCCTTGGGGGGGGGGACTTTAGCCAGTTTGAGAGATAAGACTTATAGCATTATACTTATTTTTTAATGCCTGCAATATTAAATAAACTTAAATGTAAACATTATTATCTCTTAAAAATAATTTCTATTTATTAAAGAAAGAATATTAACACATTAACCATTTGAGTACCAGAGGGGGTGTGCAACACATTGCTATGCACATGTCTCTGGCACTCAAATGGTTAATGGATGGGGTGCAGAGAGTATCGTGTGAATCTGAGTGTGGAATAGCTGCCGAGTGGATGAGTTAGGGGTTAAAACAGGAATACAATCCTTTAAGTACCCACAGGGTGTAGAAAGAATCTGGTCTTTAAAGGGTTAATAAAATGCTAATACTTCCTAATAGTAACTCCCCACTTATCTCAAATAAATAGTTCCCCTTTAATTTGACTTAATTTGTTTATTCTGCTATTGTGACTTTATGTAGTGTGCTAGGGCAGAATAAATGAAGTCAAATTGTCCATACTTTTTTTTTTTAATGTTTAACCCCATTTTTTTGTGCTCCCGCATTAATCTAAGCTACCAAGTTCTGTTCCTAGGGTTTACTTTTAAAAGGTTGCACATGGAAGAGCGTGCAACCACATGACACATTAACCATGTCGCCGTAATAAAAATGTCTTGCTGAGGGCTGCTCTCGCTCTATCTAGTTTTTAAACTAGATTTAGGAAAAATGATATTCTGTCTTTATCGGTGATGTTGGCCTTTCATCTTCAGACTGACATACCTCCCAACATTTCGGATTGCCAAAGAGGGACACTTGTGTTTTAGGGGGTGTTGCTGGGGACGTGTCTGTTGGGCAGGGAATTACCGAGAATTTTTAGGCTATTTCATGACCTAATGACATCTCCTTGGATAACCTATAAAAGACATATAACAAGATCAAAGTATTTTATTTACACAGACTAATTTATAAACACATATACTGTCTAAACAAACAATAATGTGAGTTTTATTGCTGTAGGGGAATGTGATACATTTATATACACATCACAGAATCTGATATCGTAAAAATAGGGACATCAGGGTGGGAAAGAGGGACAGAGGGATTTGGGTCTAAAAGAGGGACATTTGGGAGGTATGAACTGAGGAAGACACAGATTGAGGCAAACACACAGAAAGAGACAGAGAAAACAAAACAGAGGGAGGGAGAGAGAGAGAGAAAGGCAGAACACAGAACAAAAGAGTGCATGAAGAGGAGAGAGAGAATGCAAGAAGGGACACACAAGTGAGATTAACTCTTTGAGTGCCAGAGCGCTTCTCTGTAGATCAAAGGGTTAAAAGGGAAAGGGAGAGAGAGTGCAGAAGAGAGCTACAGTGAAAGCAGTTCCAGAGCCTCAGCAAGACTGGAATGCAATTCATGAGAATCTTGCGCTGTTATGCAGTGCGAGATTCTCATGGTGCCATTTTTATTATGGCAGCATGGTTAATGTGTCATCTGGTCGCGCTCTCTTTTGAGTGAGACCTTTTAAAAGGATACTTGTTCCTGGAGGGAGAACCCAGCCCCTGATCAGAAACCAATGTTAAAATTATAAGGCTGTTTAATATTGCTGTGCATATTGGGCAATTTTGCAATGCATCAAGCAGCATGAACTCAACCTGCTGAAACTTTCCTGTGTTCAACAGGCTGGAGCTATCATGCAAATTCACACGGACAACTGCATCAATGCATTGCTTACCACAGTGATCCAATCATGTGGGTGTCAGACAATAACATTTGGGCTGCCATCAGCTCCACCTCCATAACGCCGTCTACTGAAGGCATCACTATGAAAATGTAGGGACTACACAGATAAGTTTGACATCTGAACATTTGAATCACCACTGTGAATTTAGCCATAAACAGCAACAACATCCTATATAATAATTCGATAATGTATGTTTGCCAAAAGCTGTCACGCGCAGTACAGACGTCTGCACGCTCTGCAGTCATGCACAGTACAGACTGCCCGCACCGCGGCTGCTCTCTATTGTGCGTGACAGCACCGCGGCCGTTGCTGCCTCACACTGTGGCCCGTGTACACGGGCTGTTCAACTAGTAACTCATAAAATGTGATACCAGAACTATTTGTGTGGTTCCACTGCAATTCTGTTGTAATCAGTTGAATACACACATTATTTGTGGGAGCTGTAAGAGGGTACATTGCCTGGAACTACAGTAAGTGCTGTGATTGTCACCCATGTGAACAGCCCATACAACACAATGATAACAAATTCATGTGTTACTATCACTGCAACAAAGTTGCCAGTGTGAACTAAGCCTATTCTGAGGATTAAACAAGTCTGAGCATTTTAAATAGATAAGGAAATGGACAGATTAGATAGGCCAATTGGCTCTTATCTGCTGCCACATTCTTTGTTGCTGTGTCTCAAACTATATGTAAAAATGGCTCCTGCATCTCAGATCAAGAAAAAAACAAACATTTAAATAAATGATTTACTTCTGTTTATTTTTAATGAAAGAATAATAATTATAAAAAAAATCACATAAAATAAGTCAACGTTCAATAGAAGAAACAATTTAGGGCTGCAAACATATAATTTACATTTACAAATGGTCATATACAGTAAGAAGAAAAATAAGAATAATAAGAATTATTATTATTATTGTTATTATTATTATTAATTTACACTGCTTATCCCATCCTTTAAAGGAACATTCACTATCAATTTGACTTTACATATTCTACAATTGCATAATATATACCTAATACTGTGAAATCAGGGATACAATATTGCATGATACCTGCAGGGATAGCACTGCTTTCATAGTCCCTATTTTCATAGTTCCTGACAGAAAGCTCCCTGTAAACACAGATTCAGTGAGTTTCCTGTCAAGGACATGAAAGTGTAAAAAATAGGTGAACATTAACCTTTGAGTGTTAGAGGGGTGTTCAACACATTGATTTGCAGAATATGTAAAATCATAAAGACTTACTATCACATGATGAAGTAAGCACTTTGAATAAAATATCCCCCACTCCCTGTACTTATCAGTTTGTGGAAGCAACAACAAAAAAAAAAGTGCTCGATGTTTACTTTGTAGGGGTGGTGAGGGGGTCATCAAAGCTCCATAGATTACAGGACACTTCACTACTGTCATCAAAATTATAGTCTTGAAAACTACACCTACTAGTGTAGGTAATGCAGAGCCAGTGACCACTAGAGCAATGGACATTTTCATGCACTTACTGGAAATGTGCAGTGGTACTGTACAGAATTTAGAATGACATGTAAATAATACTCACGAGTACACATCCAATTCACTTTTCTGTCTTCCAGTAAGACTTAAACAGATCATCTTCATCTCATAATCTTTGTAGACAAAATAGACTGATTTTAAATCTCAGGTACTCCTAAGCAAAACATCCTATATGCTTACAGACCAGCCCATTGTCACACCATGCTCCTTTAACCTTTTGAGTGCCATAGGGTTACACAACTCATTGAAAAACAATGCTTTGCATATCCCCTTGCACTGAAAGGGTTAATTATTCTGACTCATTTATTCGATTAACAGGGAAAATGCCTTAGCTTACAACAATCAAGCACATAAAGGCTCTTATCCCCTTGGGTCGCCAACCCATTGCTTTGAAATCAGTTGGAGATATCTCTAGAATCCTAGGGAAATAGAAAATGGCAACTAAAGGGGTTAATAAGCTGGTAAATGAGTTAACTACCACAAACCAAGAGTGCTTTCTGCTGCATGGCAATGTGCTGGCACTAGCCACACCCTTAACTCAGAATGTGGGTGTGTCCAGAACAGTTAACAAAGTCCAAAGATGGTGTGAACCTCTGGCTGCATCCCTATAAGCTACACAACTGTTTTCCGCTGTAAAGGGTAAAATAATGATGAGTTGGTTTCCCAGCAGTCAGAGTAGGCAACTGCCTAGAGCTCCACATTTTGAGGCTTGCCTCAACTGTGCTGGACATACACATATTCTGATTTGTGGGTGTGGCCAGAGCAATGACTCTTTGCAGGTGATTATTTAACCCCTTGGATTCTAGAGAAATCTCTAACGCATTGCTAAACAATGTTTTGGAGATCTCTCTCTCTCTAGCAATCAAAGGGTACAAGATTTTTTGTCCTTTCCTGTTATATGCCAGAAGTATTTTCTGTGCCAGGAAAGAGTGGAAGGGATCGGGCGGGGTCATGAGAAGAGTGGGGGTGTGGTAGTAGGTGGAGCTAATGGCACCTAGAGTACCTTGCCTAGTGGTACCTGAGATGAAAGCCCAGCTCTGCGTTTTTGATTCTTCTCATCCTAATGAGAGTTGTTTGCATGTTGGTGTTTCAGCAATGGAGTTCCTCCTTCTTGTAAACACTGAACAGTCCAATCATTTACTTAAGCCCTTGAGGACCAGAGGAGCGTGCAATGTATTGCTTTTCAATGTGTTGCACACCCTTACAGTCTTTAGTCGGTTACAAATGTGCCTGAGGCCAATGAAAGAAGCTGTCTGAGATAACAGAAAAACTGATGTATCTAATTTTGTTTTCCTTAATACTCTAACAATTTGAGGGGCAAAATTAGTCCTTTCGGCTGCTGCCACATAGCAACTTTTGTTGGCGGGGTAGAAATGATGGGAGCTGTAATCAGGCAGCAGCTGGAAGGCCTCTTCATGCAAACCACTGAAACGTATTCTCTCATCATTTTTGTCAGCCTGGAAGCATGAATTCATCTGTATTTAAGTGTTATTATTCTCATGTTTTGTTCATTAAGTCATTGTGACAAATGAATAGTAGGAGATGAACCTTATAGCGGTATCGAGAAAAATACTATCCAGTACTGTAACTCATTTCAGTTAAAGGGGAATTAGCATTATATTTTTTATAATTCTATTTATTCGTAAAACCTTGAATGACAACTTTCCAGGGGTTAACCACAGATTTAAAGTGGAACTGAGCCCTAGAAATAAATGTCTTAATAAACATAAGAAAATGTTTGCTTGGTAGTAGTTATCCTATATTATAATTCGCTAAGGATGTTTGTCAGAAGCCTTCATGAGCAGTAGAGACGGCTGCATGTGCTGTAGTTATTTGCAGTACAGACTGCCTGCACCGCGGCTGATACGGAGTGGGGAGCTCCGAATTCAGACCGTAGTCCTCTCTGCGCACCTTTTTGGGACCGCCACAGCGCGGGCAGTCAGTACTGCACATGGCTGCAGCACCACCAGTGTTGGCCCGTATACACAGGCTTTAAAACTAGTATCTATATAATTGTTTTGATTTCCATTTGACATCTCTTATAGTCCACTGCTAGGTGATTCATTTTTAAATTCTTATAGACTAGTAACCATCACAAGCGATTTCTAATGTACAGGATTCTGAATTGAAATAGGCACTGAGATCAACTTGTTTAGAGCTGTTCCTGTCTATTTCCTATGCACTAATTCAGTGCTTCCCAATACGAATGGGCAAATAATCAGAGACATTTCCCGCAAGACTTTTAGTGAAAAAACTATTTTTCACTTTTTTCGTGAAAGTTTTCACCCATAGAAAATACAAAAAATGTTCTCCTCTCCTCTGACAATACATTTCTCATCAGTACTTTGCATAGTTTGCCTATGTTTTCTATGACTGCAAAATTTTCCACCACAATATTACTTCTTCTGAGGGCTGAAGTGAAGAAATAAATAGCTGAAAGTAAAAGATGTGAGTCTTACAGCAACATTGCTACTGAGTGCCTTTGTCCTTTGCCTACAACACTAACTTCCTGCTTAAGTAACATTGGTACAAGCATTGTTTTCAACAAAAGTAACAGGCAGTATATCGACCACCAACATTTTAGCAGGTTTACTATACTATGCAGGTTTTGACTTCTTTCTAAGAACTTAGTAAGTGTTGGATGGCAGTACATAATAGAAGAATTGTGTAACTTTATTGCTTTAATGACAACTTGTGGAGGTGGTACGGTATTTGTAGGTAAATCCTCTAAAATCCTTGCTCAGTTAACCATACACCTCTTGATGCCCCCCCCCTCATTATCTCATTGGAAGCTGTATCTCATATTCATCTCAAGTTAGTGGGTACAGGGGTGGAATACAGACATCAACTGATATCCTGCAAATAGGAATTCCCAGCTTGTAGAATGTTAGAGAATGAGATAACTGTAAGAAAAATAAATAAACAAATAAATAAAAATGTAGGGACCTTGTTCATCAAACTAAAGGGGTATAATTTTATAGGAAATCTGCTGGAGTCGTCTCTAGCATTCAAGGGGTTTATAGCTCCATTTAAATCAATGGCCTTTTTTTACCTCTTACGCTTGATGAACATGGCCTCAAGAAATGTAAAATAAATAAATGTATTATACATTGCTCAACACTAGCAAAGATTTGAAGGTCCAACTAAAAAAAAATCTGTTTTCATGCCAGTTTCTTTTAACCCTTTAAATAATAGAGAGATCTCTAATGCATTGCTCTGCAATACCCACTGCTGGATTTACAGCCTAGGTGCTCTTGGACAAAGCATTCTAGGTGCCTTTACTTCCACTCATGGCCACACCCCCATTCTACATATGGTCACATCCCTATTCCTCACATGGCCACAGCCCCATTCTACACATGGTCACATCCCTATTCCTCACATGGCCACAGCCCCATTCTACACATGGTCACATCCCTATTCCTCACATGGCCACAGCCCCATTCTGCACATGGTCACATCCCCATTCCTCACATTGCCACATCCCCTTTGCTCACATGGTCACATCCCCATTCCTCACATTGCCATATCCCCTTTGCTCACATGGTCACATCCCTATTCCTCACATGGCCACATCTCCATTCCAAGCATGGTCACATCCCCATTCCTCACCTGGCCACATCCCCATTGCTTACATGACCATATTCTCATTCTTCACATGACAACATCCCCATTGCTCACATCCCCATCCCATCCATGGTCACATCCCCATTCCTCACATGACCACATCCCCATTCCACCCATGGCCACATCCCCATTCCTCACATGGTCACATCCCCGTTTCTCACATGGCCACATCCCCATTCCTCACATGGCCACATCCCCAGCTCCATCCACTGTGTCCTGGCACAGAAAATCCCGTTGGCCTATAACAAGCAAGAATGAAAAAACACTTTAACCCCTTGGTTGTTGGAGAGATCTTCAATGCAGCGCTCTGGGATATATGGCCCTGGTTATATCTTGGAGAGCTCTCTAGCATCCAAAGTGTTAAACTACTTAAGAAGGACGCTGAGATTGCAGTCCTGCTCTTTTTCATTCTCTCCTGATTGAAAGAAATTTGGTAGATAGAGCATCTACGGAAATGGCATTTGATGTAAATTAAAAAAATCAAAAAATAAAAAGTCTAAGAAACATAGTTAACTGTAGATATAGCCTGACAGTAAGAGGAATATTGAGAAGGAGCAGAAGAAATCATAGAATGACTGTGTGTTACACTGACAGTGAATCAGTATTATCTCTACGATCAGATAATGCAGTTATCATTAATTTTCACATTTGCATTTCAATCTTTAGAAGGAAATGACTCTTGCTGGATGAAGATAAGAGCTCTGTACCACTATAATGAACCATCATTTCATCACTGCGCTTTGTATCCATATGAAAATGAGGCTGGGGAGTGTGGTCATAAAAACATTATAACAAAGTGTCAGAAATTACTACAGACTTCCAAGCCCTTTATAAAACAAGAGGCAGTCTAAATAAATCTTCTGTTGTGAAGTGGATATCAGATTAATAGAATAAAGCTTTGGTCTCTGTTGGAAAATGAAAACAGAGGAAGTGCAAATTCTTTGAGCCGTAGTCACATTGCTTACCGTGACCATTTTTTTTTAAGATCAGGAAAACAGCAGGTTAATGGTATAAACCTATTTCAGACCAGAAGCACAGAAGGAAATTAATTTTCTCACATTGAAGAAATGTTATATCCCTCCTTCGTTGCCACAGGGGCCTGGAATACCTCACAATGCAAAGTGAGAAGTCATATTGTAATGTAAGACTCTCCTGCAGAAAAATTACACATGGGACTGTATTCAATAAACTAATGAGGTGCAATTCTGGAGTAACAACAATAAACGACCTCAGGAGCACTCACCAAGACACTTAGGTGGTTGAAGCAAAACATGCTAACCGGGCCGGTATAGATGAATAAAAATCATAGTCTGTGACTAAGTGCAGGATTGTGCCAAACATGTCAGACAAGTTCTGGTCGATAATGGTTTTCTGATACATTTGTGTCCTGCTCCCTCTGTCGTCTGGAATACCTGATTGATGGACTTTTTATCTTTGTATCAATAAAGTTTGTTTTTATTCATCTATACCGGCCCTGTTAACATGTTTTGCTTCAACCACCTAAGTGACTTGGTGAGTGCTCCTGAGATCATTTATTGTTGTTACTGATTCAGGATATGCAGCGTTGGAGCGCTGCTTTGGGATGTACCCCTTCATCGCTGGTGAGTTCCCCATGTGTATCGATCTTTTTTTTTCAGTTACTAAATACCAAATGACTAGCACCACAACTGTGCAATTCTGGAGTAAACTAACTATACTAAAAGGGACAGACAGGGCCATATACAAAAAACGTCAAAGAAGAGAACCACCTAGGGCACCACATTCTTAGGGGCGTCACAGCCTTGATGATCCCACCACTGAGATGAGTTGTGGATGTGACCAGTCACCCCACACTGGGTAGCTGCTTTAATTAGCAGTTTACATATTGCTGTAAAGAAATTCCCCGGAGTGGACCGCAGGTTAGCGGAGGGGAAGCATGTCATGGGGAGGGTTGATTCAGGAAGGAAGTGTGTGGGTGTGTTTGTTAGGGAGGAGCAAGAGGTTAAGGGTTTAAAAGGTGCTAGAGACAGGAAGTGAGCTGTTTTGTAAAGAAGAAAGGACAGAGGAAGCGTGGTTCTGACTCCTGCTTGCTTCCCTCACTCTCATACTCTCTCCTGCTGTCCGGCTTGCTCGCACCCACTCCTTCTCACGTTTTCCCTGCATCTTTTGCCGACACCGGGCGGTCCTGTTCCTGGATGGGATGTTTCTGTGTCCTGCCCTGTTCCTGTGCTGTGGATGGGGGATGGCTTGGCGACCCTGGCTGGTGTCTTGCTGGCGGGCTTCCGTGGCCCTTATGGATTCCCCTTCATTCCTGGTTCCTGGCAAGCCTCGATTGGTTTCTTCATGGTGCAGCCCTTGCGGAGCGGCTTGGGGCCTTCCTCCTCCTTGGATATCTGGTAGGAGCGGTTTGCCTGGGGGTTGGATTTGGGCTCTGGCCACGGTTGCTGCTGCTCTCCCCTCTGTTCTGGCCTGGGAGTGACGCGGACGTGGGGCATTGGGGGAATCCTTGGTGGTGGAATCGGGCTGGCAGTTTGGGCCTTCTGCTGGCCTAGTCTGGGTCGGCTGTGCTGCTGGGCCCCGCCCTGGGGGTTTTCGGTCTGAGTGTCGCCCATGCCGGCTCCGCGTGTCGGGCCCTCTGTTGCTTGGGTTCGTGCACACCCCCTCTCTTTTCTCTCTCTGCTTGGCGTGCCCTCCTCTGTTTCTGCTTCCTCCCACTCTCTTTTCGTGTCCTGGTCTCGTTGCTTGTCTTTTCATTTGCACTCTGTTCTCTTTTCTTGAGGCCTCTAGGGTGGCTCCCCTCCCCCTTCCTCCCCTTTTGGTGCTGGTTCTGGCTCCTTTTGTTTGTTTTTCTGTTCTTCTTCACGTTTCTTTGGTTCATTTTATCTTTTCATGGGTGTCTCTGTCTTTTTGGGACTGTCTGCCCCCCCCTCTACGTTTTATGTATTTTCCTGTTTAGCGGTTGCACTTCCCTGGGGCTTTCTCTCTCCTTCGTTTGTGGGTCCCCTCCCCCTCCCCTTCCGTCCCCATTCTGGGGTTTTTTGTTGTTCTTGCTGTTTTTCTTTGGGCCTGACCGCGGGAGTTTTGGGGCTATCCTACATCGCCTGCGGCTTACTCCTGTTGGTGTTTCCTTAGTTTTTGGGGAGTGCCATCATACCCTACGCCCGACACCGTATCGACACCTGCGGAGCAACACAGACTCCCTTGTTTTGTTGTATGTGACGGCATCGGTTGGCCTGTTTATGTGTGTATATGTGGCTGCTTGTTGTTCTACATGAGTGCTTATATGTATCTTTCTGGGGGGGGGTGTATGTGTGGGTGTATGTCGGTGTGTTAGTGTGCTGTGTGTTAGTGTGCCTGTGTGTTAGTGTGCCTGGGTGTTTTTGTGTGCCTGGGTGTTTTTTGTATGCCTGTGTGTTTTGTGTGCCTGTGTGTTTTGTGGGCCTGTGTGTTTTGTGTGCATGTGTGTTTTGTGTGCATGTGTGTTTGGTGTGCATGTGTGTTTGGTCTGTACTTGTGGGTTTTGCGTGCGTGAGGGTTTTGGGTGTTTGTGTGCGTGTTTAGGTGCCTGCGTGTTTCGGTGCCTGCGTGTTTGAGTGCATGCGTGGTTGAGTGCATGTGTGGTTGAGTGCATGCATGGTGGAGTGCATGCGTGGTTGTGTGCATGCGTGGTTGTGTGCATGCATGGTTGCGTGCCTGCGTGGGTGAGTGCACGCATGTTTGTGTGCATGTGTCTTTGTGTGTCTGTGTGTGTCTTCATGTATGGCGACCGACAGCAACGACGGGTGCAGCGATGGATATTACGAACATCTGTTGGTGAGTCTGTGCCGGTATGTTTGGGTGTGCGTTTGTGTGTATTGGTCTACTTTCTTCGTGTATGTATGTCTCTCTTTCTGTATGTGTTGGTGTATGGTTGTGTGTATGTTGTGTGTGGTGTATACAGCGAATTATATAAAAAAAAAAAAAAAAAAAAAAAAAAAAAAAAAAAAAAAAAACCACAAACAAACAACAATTATGGGTTTTGGTGTTCAAGTGGATACCTGTGTGTATGTCTGTGGTTTCGGGTGATGGTGTATGTGTCTGTGTGCTATAGGAATGTCTCTGTGATTTCCTGGTGTCCGGGTCTCGGCTCCGGGAGTGCGGTGGCCTTGGACGGCCAATTCTGCAGCGTTGATTGGTTCTCACTGGGTATGTGCGGAGTTGCTCTGGTAACGAGCTGGTCTTTTTTGGAGTCCAGGCTTGCTGGGGGGCTTCGGGGGCTCCTGATTTTTCCCACTGTGCAGTGATACGACAGCTGGTGGTGCCTTGGCTTGGTGGTGTTGTCGCCACTGGCGGTTTGCTGGGTGGTTTGTTCCGGTGGTGTCCCCTCCCTATTTTCTTTTCACAGGTGGCTGGTGTTTCGATGATGTACGCAGGAGTCCTTTGGTGAGGTCTCGCTGGTGGCGCGTTACAGTTGTTTCCCATCCCCTTGTCGTCTTCTGCTGCCGTGCAGGGAGGTTTGTGGTGAGGCGGTGCCCCTGACGATGTGACGGAGTGTGGGGTCTTTCGGGCGCCATCCTTCTGGGTCCAGAGGCTCTTGTATGCAGGCTGGTGAGAGGCCTGTCGTGCCTGGGTGCTCTGTGGTGGCTGACATGCTGCAGTGCTGATGGATGGTGACGCTCTAGGGTCCCGCTGCGTAGTGGTGAACATTGCAGGTGGTGCGGCCAGTTGGGAGACTGGGCTTTCCTGGTTGATGCGGTGGTCTATGTTCCGAAGTCCCACTGATGGTGGGGACATCCTCGGCTGAGTGGTTTCTTCTGAGGACGCCGCATGTGGCCCACATGGCGGTTCTGTCTTACTGTGCCTCTGATCTTCGGTTCCTCAGGATGGTGGTGTTTTCTTCGGTGATGGTTGTCTGGTTCATGTAGGTGGGTCTCTGGGATGGTTGTGACTGTATGCGCATTGGTGGTCTGTTTACTGGCTGTCCGCGGCATGGGCTGCGGGGTGTTGCTGCGTGTCCTTGCGAGGTGGGTACTGTGGTGCTGGAGGGGTTTCGGGTTGGTGTGTGGTGTTGCTTTTCCTGTCTCCCGCTGCGGTTGGCCTTGGGTACGGATACTGCATGGGGCCGGCTTGGTGTTTTTTGTTGCATGTGTCTTGGGTTCATCGGGGTTTGCAGGGGTGGAGGCTCGACCGGGCCTAGTGGTTCAGGCGTTGTGGCTGCCACTGTGTGGTGGTGGTGTTTGGTGTTCCGGGTGACCGGTGTTTTGCTGGGTGTGTATGTCAGTTGTGGGTTGGATGGTGGATGTTTGGTTTTGTCTGGTTGCAGTCTGTGCCGGGCTCAGTGGCTGTTGGTGAGTGTGGGGGGTTTTCGTCTCCTTTGGTTGGGTGGGTTGGTACGGGATGTATGAGTTTCTGTTTTTCTGTGCTTGGTTGGTGTGCGGTTTGGACGTGTGGGGTATGTATGGGTGGATGCGGGTGTGTTCCGCCTGGATGGTTTTCGGTCGTTTTTTCCTGAGGGTTAGGGCTGGTTGGGTCTGTCTGCGGGGGTTTGTTAGTCGCTGGCTGCTTCCCTTTTTGGTTCAGCTGTTGCCTCCTGATCCTGGTTGGGGTTGTCTTGGGGGTGCTTGGCCGATGCGTGGGTCTGCGTGAGTGTTGTCCTTCTTGTGTTTTTTCTGTTCCCTTCCAGTGTCTCCTTTGGTTGCTGGCTGATGGGAGGTATGTTCTGCGGGAGTTCAGCGTGCGGTGTTGGATGCTGTGGTGTTCGAGCTTGGGTTACTGGGTATAGTGGTACCTAGGTTTTGTGGGGGTTTGTGTATGCTTCGGTGTGTGTGTGGTGGTTGGAGTTTGCCTTCTGCTGTTCATTTGGTTTGTGGTCTGGGGTTAGTGGTTTTGGGGTGTTGTGGTTGGTGGTTTTCGTGGTGTACTGCGTGTGTGCGGTTGGGGCAGTGGGATTTTCAAGGGGTTTTTGGCTCGAGTGCTATTTGAGTGCTGTTCGGGACTGGCGGCTGGTCAGGGTTCTGTGCATGTTGGTTTGGGGGGTGGTTTCATTCTCTTTGGTTCCTAGTGGTTTGCCTGTTGGCTCCGTTCTTTGGCCTTGGTTTGGGTTGGGGGACCCAGGACCTCCTCCCCCCCCCCTTTTATTGGGTGTACCCATGGTGCTTTTGGTGGTGGGGATACAGACATTGGCGTATGAGATGTGGGGGGCCAGCTGGTCATGGGGTTGCCAGTCTGGCCTGGTGGCGGGGGGCCCAACTGGTCAAGGGATTGACAGTTGGGCCCTGTGGCGGATAGTCCTTGCATGGTTTTCAGAGATTGATAAATGAGGTGGTAAGTTAAGGGATTTTATCCTCGGGTGGAAGCCCTTTGAGAGTTTGCCCCGGACTTAGGTCGCGGGAGGTGACGTTACCTATTGGACCTAAAGTGGATGGCCAATGGGGTAATTTATTGGGAATCAGCTGTAAGTGCTGAAAATGGTGGAATCAGCTGTAAGTGCTGAAATGGTGGAATCAGCTGTAAGTGCTGAAAATGGGGAATCAGCTGTAAGTGCTGAGGAATGTTTGGGATCAACGGTAGTGCTGAAGAAGGTGGGAATTTTAGCATGAGCCCGTACAATTTGGCCATGCTTGGTTTCAAGGGAAATGGATTGGCAAGGACTGTCAGTTTAATTAAAAGAGTATTGGTTATTGTTCATTGTTATTGTGGTGTTTGAGTAAGGAAAATGACATAATGTGAATAAAATGTTAAATAAAGCTCTGGTCTGTTATCCCCACCAATAGATGTGTCTGTTTTTTATTGCTGGATCATACCCTATCCCTATGACAAGAAATTCCCCGGAGTGGACCGCAGGTTAGCGGAGGGGAAGCATGTCATGGGGAGGGTTGATTCAGGAAGGAAGTGTGTGGGTGTGTTTGTTAGGGAGGAGCAAGAGGTTAAGGGTTTAAAAGGTGCTAGAGACAGGAAGTGAGCTGTTTTGTAAAGAAGAAAGGACAGAGGAAGCGTCCCGCCCTCCCGCCCCTTGTTTCAGAGGGTGTGGTTGTGTGTTTTTCTGCTTGGCGGATAGTCCTTGCATGGTTTTCAGAGATTGATAAATGAGGTGGTAAGTTAAGGGATTTTATCCTCGGGTGGAAGCCCTTTGAGAGTTTGCCCCGGACTTAGGTCGCGGGAGGTGACGTTACCTATTGGACCTAAAGTGGATAGCCAATGGGGTAATTTATTGGGAATCAGCTGTAAGTGCTGAAAATGGTGGAATCAGCTGTAAGTGCTGAAATGGTGGAATCAGCTGTAAGTGCTGAAAATGGGGAATCAGCTGTAAGTGCTGAGGAATGTTTGGGATCAACGGTAGTGCTGAAGAAGGTGGGAATTTTAGCATGAGCCCGTACAATTTGGCCATGCTTGGTTTCAAGGGAAATGGATTGGCAAGGACTGTCAGTTTAATTAAAAGAGTATTGGTTATTGTTCATTGTTATTGTGGTGTTTGAGTAAGGAAAATGACATAATGTGAATAAAATGTTAAATAAAGCTCTGGTCTGTTATCCCCACCAATAGATGTGTCTGTTTTTTATTGCTGGATCATACCCTATCCCTATGACATGTCCAATTTTTATACTGATTTGGCTAGTTTATAAATTCTTCAACTAGTTGGTAGAGGATTTTGAAAGAAATTTCAGAAGCATATATTTATGTTAGACTTTTTTCCTTAACACAATAAATTATGAGATATTTATCTTTATTTATTTGTCAGTTAATGCAAATCTGCTGGGCATGTAAATCAGTTAATGCTCTACATTAACAACTGCCACTTCCTGCCAGGAAGTACTAGTTCAGTTGCATAAGCTGACAAATAAATTGATGGTTTTGAACATTCTTTCAAAATCATTTATTTGTTGCAAAGAGACAGCAATTATGACCCTTTATTTTAACTTATATTCTTCAAGGACATAATATGTATACAGTCAAATTATCAATACTTTGTATTATTTTTTTACATCTTCAACTAGTTTTTTTTACATTTTATGTCATTGACAATGAGTTCCTTGGACCTGTTTGCAGAGAGCTTTCTGTCAGTGAGCATAAAAGCATCTGTAGAGATGCAGTGTAAAAAAAGAAACTATTTAAAAAAATAAATCATCCAGAGCACTCAGTGCTGCAAGAAGACTGTAACATTGTATAACATCCTATGTTGGTGGTCTATCTACTAGAAAACTCTCTGTAAACTGAGATAAAGGTAGATCACTGTCAGGGACATAAATATATTAACATACCTTCCAAGTGTCCCTCTTTAGGAGGGACAGCCCCTCTTTTAGACCCAAATCCCTCTGTCCCTCTTTCCGACCCTAATGTCCCTCTTTTTAGGAGATCATACTGTGTGGTGTGTATATAAGTGCATCACATTGCTCCACAGCAATAAAACTCACATTAATGTTTGTTTAAACGTCAGTATTTGTGTTTATAAATTAATCTGTGTAAATAAAATACTTTGATCTTGTTATAAGTTATTTAATAGGTTACTCAAGGAGGTGTCAGTAGGTCATTAAATAGCCTAAAAATTCTCGCTAATGCCCCGCCAACCAGCCACACCCCAGCCACACCCCCTAAAACTCAAGTGTCCCTCTTTGGCAATTTGAAATGTTGGGAGGGATGTATTAAAAACGTATAAGCAGTGTGTCTACATATTATGCTCTTGCACAATATGTTAAGTCAAAATGAGGAGTCACTATTTCTTTAATGATATTTGTGTGTTAGTGTATTGTCTGATAAAAATCTGTGACATGGGTTAATATTGAGGATCACATAAATGGAGGGGGTGTGGCCATGGGTGGAGCTTGAGCACCTTGTGTTTCTTTCTTAAGCGCACCTGTGATGTAAATCTGGTCCTGGGGATTAACACAAAATCAACAAACTGCCTTTGCTTTACATGAGGTCTTTAAAACCCCTTGAAAGGTAGAGAGGTAATGCATGTATTGCAGATCAATGTGTTGGATTCACATTGATTTAAATAGGCTTATTAACCCCTTGAGTACCAAAGGTGTGCAAGACACATTGCAGTGCACGGGGTTGAAAGACCCATTTAAATCAGTGTGAATTTACATTTCTGCCCTTTAGTTCAATTGGTAAGTGCCAGAACTGCTTCTCTTTAGCTTATTGAATAAGGCCTACTGTTATTCAATAGACAACATTGCTGGAGCTGGGTGGATAAGTCTCAGTACTGCATATCTCCCAAGTGTCCCTCTATAGGAGGGACAGTCCCTCTTTTAGACCCAAATCCCTCTGTCCCTCTTTCCCACCCTGATGTCCCTCTTTTTAGGAAACCAGATTGTGTGGTGTGTATATAAGGGTATCACTTTGCTCCACAGCCATAAAACTCACACTATTGTTTGTTTAAATATCAGTATATGTGTTTATACATTGGTCTGTGTACATAAAATACTTTGGTTTTGTTATAAGTCATTTATTAGGTTACACAAGGAGGAGTCAATAGGTCATGAAACAGCCTAAACATTCTCGCTAATACCCTGCCCACCAGTCACACCTCCAGCCACTCCCCCTAAAACACAAGTGTCCCTCTTTGGCAATTTGAAATGTTGGGAGGTATGGTACTGGTATTGGTCTCTGAGCACTAAAGATGTAGGTAACACAGATGTTCATTCCTTTGGCACTCAAATATGTGAAAATCACATTTAAGATAAATAATTCCAAAAATATAATCATATCTATATATTTTTTGCAAGGCTTTATTGAAAGAAAATTATTTGTTATAAAACAGTAATACATGAACAGATTCAAAGTGGTTGCAATTGACGGTCACATGGAAATCGGTATGGGCAAAGGTGTAGCAGAAAAATGAATATAACTATATTTTTTAAATATCTAAATGACCATTTGACTAAATACAATAAGTAAAGACATTTAATCCATGATGCATTTGATTAGTGTGTCCCATAAAGACTGGCTTAACCCTTAACCCTCTGAGTGTCAGAGGGGTACGCAATGCATTGCGTAACCTTCTGGCACTCAAAGGGTTAAAGGATCAGCTGGGAGTGTGGGGAGATCCACACTCCCATGGCCCTTAAAGGGTTAATAGGATAAGTTGGAACAATTCTGAAGCAAACCAACTACATCATTGGGATGAATATAAATTATAATTGATATAAAGGAACACTGATATATCTATGATGTAATATGTTAACCCTTTGAGTGCCAGAGGGGTATGCAACACATTGCTAAGCAATGCGTTGTGTACCCCTCTGGCATGCAAAGGGTTAAGACTCCCTTGTGGGACGACTGAACACCACTGAGTTAGAGCTGGCAGGGCAATATTGCTTAGAATCCATGTTCTCAGGAACTTTAAGGGATAATATTCATACCTGGGAACTTTCAGTTGAGGGCTACCCGGAGGGTAGTCCTCTGTTCAGCAGGGGGTAACAAAATTGACGCTAATCGCGTCAAAAAGGGGCGGGGCTTAACTCAAGTGTTGGGGGGGATTTAACCCTTTGAGTGCCAGAGTGGTACGGAATGCATTGCATTCCGTACCACTCTGGCACTCAGAGGGTTAAATGTGTCACACAGAAGGCTGGGGACGGATGCACAACGGGAGAAAAAACAGATGTGGCAGAGTTTCAATAGAAACTCTCCACATCCGGAGGCATCAGCCTCTGCCCCGGAGACCCGGTAAAGCTCTGTCAGAACCGGAGTCTCCGGGGCAGATCCGGAGAGTTCCCAGGTATGATAATATTTCAACAATGTCAGAGTGTTTTAAAAGTACCTAAGGCATTCAAAGAGTTAAACTTACCTCTCTCCTGCATTCAGATGCAAATTCCAGATGCAGATGAGGTATGACAGCTGGCTCAAGTAAGTTACAGCCCAGGGTCAGATTGTGGTGCAATACCAGCCTGGGGTATTTTTTAAACTGGCCCTCTAGCTGGTATTCCATTCTGTGTGTGTGTGTGTTTGTGTGCGTGTATGTGTATTAACACTTTAATTCACAGAGGGAGACACAATGTATTTCTCAGCAATGTGTTGTGCACCACTCTGGTAATCAGAGGGTTAAATGCGACTCTAGAAACTCCCCACTCTGTCCCCCTACCCCCCAACCCATTACCCCCTCTCTCTACCTACAGCCCACTTGGGAGTACATGAGCAGGCAAAGCTTTTGGGTCCTAAATAACAGTTTAAACATGCATTAACTTTACTGTATTGTAAACTCATATTAACCCATTGTATGTATCCTAGAGAGGCATAAATGGTCATCTATTAACCTTTTAACCCACTGTATTCTATAGATGCATACATTATCAGTTACTAACCTCTTGCATGCCAGAGAGGTATACAGCTATATGTTGTTATTTGATTAACTCATTGAATGCCTCGTAGGTGTGCAACACATTTGACAGGAATGTGTACCTGACTGATTAACCCCTTGTGCGCTAAAGATGCATAATTCATAAGTAATTATTCATCTTTCTGGCATACAAGAGGTCAGTTAATGATTATTTAGGGCTCTCTAGCATGCAAGGGGTTAATCTGTCAGGTACAAATTCCTGTACACCTATGAGGAATTCAGTGGGTTGATCACAGAATAAAACATTGCCGTTAAACCTATCTGGCATGCAAGGGGCTAATAACTGATAATGTATTACTCTGTATAGCAGAGAATGCAAAATTTAGGACCCAGATGATCTCACCTCTGCAGCCTACATTGTTGTACATCATGTGAGACAGAGAACATTCACCAGAGCCAGTGCAGCAGGGAGGACTTCAGCAATCTGAATGAAAGCAGCCATGGAGAGCCCAGCACTTGATTCTAATGAAGCAAGGTAGTAATATGTCCCTGTTCAGTTATAGACTACAGCAGAGTTCAAATGCAAAAAAACAGTAAATAGATATAAGTGGCTACTGTAGGAAGGAAAATCCCTATGCAAGTTATTATTAAACACACTTTTTTATTATGGTACCAATGTACTGGAGACTTCTCTAGAATTCAAGGGGTTTTATTTGTCCCCTATAATCTAGTCGGATTATCCCAGAACCACTCCATTTTAGCTTTGTGAATACTTATTTTGTAGAATGATGCGATTCATTACTTACAGTCAGTACAGTCAACAGCCACATAAATGACCAAGGGGAACCGATCAAGGACACAAGTCACTTTTATCGTGATTTGATTTAATTCTGTTCCACACCTATAGTACATCAAGGTTCAAAACCATTGTCTAATTCTGCAGCTTAAGAGCATCAACAAATAAGCTAAAGGTCAAGTAATACAAATAAATAATAAGTAAATACATAGTAAAGCTTAGTCTTTTAATATACTGGTACTTCCATCTGTTGTAGTAGCATCATCATAAATTTACAGCTCTCAGTGTGCAGGTCCTCATTGTATTGTCCTCCCTAGTGCTGGTACTGTGAGCTCCAGAGCAGAGTTTCTCATCTGAGGTCCCCAAGTACCTCTAGATCCCCAACTGTACAGATTTTAAGGATTTAATTGCCGAAGTACTTGGGAACTAATCTGAATGAACGATTCATTTATTGCATACCTGTACTCTGTTGGGGTAATCCTTCAGCCCTGCACTCTGCGGTCACCTGAGGACCACAGTTGAGCAACTTTGCTCTAAGGAGCCAGAATCTCTGGAAAGACGTGGAAATGTAAATACTCACATATTTTTCACACTAGTTGCACTTTAATTATATGGTTTTCTGTGCATGGCCACACCCCCACTCCTTAAATGATGCCTCCACCCCCCAATTCCAGCTACTATTTCCTGACACAAGAAAATGTTCAAGGTATTGCAGAGATCTCTATAGAATCCAAGCGATTAGATAATATCATCTAAAGAAGTATAAAACTAGTGCAGGGACAATGAGATTGCCCTGACCGCTACTACAATTTAAAAAAATGGGTGTG
Source organism: Rhinophrynus dorsalis (assembly GCA_037306005.1). Taxonomy (NCBI): domain Eukaryota; kingdom Metazoa; phylum Chordata; class Amphibia; order Anura; family Rhinophrynidae; genus Rhinophrynus; species Rhinophrynus dorsalis. Next base: position 64,351,420 of record CM074723.1, on the reverse strand, counting down.
GCCAGCACAGCTGAGGGGTCACTCCAGATTTGGAGCTTGAGGCAGTTACCTTTTCTTCCTACTGGGAATCCTGGCCATGAATATAGGAAAGAGGAAGACATTTATATTATGGCTTTTTGAGCACTCTATACTAAGTATGTGATTTATAAGAATATGAAGTTCTCTACTTACAAAGTAGACTTTTCTTTCTTTTAATGCCCTAGTCCTGACATGCTGGTTCCAATTCCATGAACACTTTTTTTTTAGCAGATCTAATTTTTACCCTTGAGATTCAGAGCCTCGGAGTACACTTTTGCGTTGGTTTATAATGGGCACCTTGGGTTCAGGAAAAAGCCATAGTTCTCCTCTGGGGAATGCTTGCTGTAGAACAGATTTTCCTTCTTGTAGAAAATGTGCAATTTAAGAAATGTTCTTTTGTTCTCATATATAATTTTAACCACTTAGTGCTAGATACTTCTTCAACACATTGATTCAATGTCTGTAGCATTCAATGGGTTAAACACTTATCTGTCTCTCAGGAAATTGTAAGCTGAGTTGACTGATAAGTTGCTCTCTTTAAATTGCCAGTTCATTCCATCAGATCATCAGTGTGTGTGTCACCTAACAGGAGGCCATTTAGGGACTAACTTCATACAATGCAATACAACTGAGTAATAATGATGCAGAGCGAATATGTAATAATGTTACATTTCTTTTATTTACTCATGCATTTAGGTACAAATGTGTATTTTGTTTCTGTGGTCACAAACATGCATTGCTCCTAAAAACTGCCTAAATTAAAGGAGGCATCATTAAGAGCAATCTACTATTTTGGAGTAACGCATTCTTTAGGCCCAGTCTGAGAGCTGTACAGTGTTTCTTCATGGAAGACATCTCTTTCATCTAAAGGTCAGAAAATATGTTGCCTGTATTATTGTATGAGTGAGTGAATGTGTGTGTGTGTTTCAGTGTGTAGGAATCATGGTATACTAGTACTAAACGCTTGCTCATATGAGTTTGTGAAACCTCTTTAGACTTACAAAACTTCAAATTTTGGATGAATACTGAATGTACCAAAACAGTTCTCTCATCTCTCCTAGCATTCATATATGTGCTATGATTTTAAAATACCAATTTAAAATTGCTACTAATGATGAATTCTCTGTGCGGCTATCTAGTAACAAAGCATACTGTAGACACTAGCCTCACTGTGTGAAGCAATATTGTGTACAATAACCACTTGTTGTTAGATAGCCACAGGGGATACTATATGGTCATGTGACCAGTGGCACACTCATATCATTACTTTTGTGATATGAGGTGATTCTGCACTGGAGGAGCTCTATCCCAAAACATTTTTGATTAATAATATGCATTGCTTCTAATAAAATGTTCCGTATATGGTACCATTTATATTGTCCGCTCTGGATAAGAAAAAAGTAAAAAATTTAATCAAAACCAGTTTCTTTCTTTTTTCTCTCCAAAAATTTAAGGCCACATGTATAAAAAACAAAAGATGAGTAATTCTGGGGTTAAAAGCCCCATTTAAATTAATCTGCATTTCTGGATTTTTTACTTGTTCTTTATACAACAACTATAACAGTTGGTCTGCCTCAATCAACATTGCTCATGTTTTTGTCCTATAGAAAATATAAATCGACAATGCTGTGAAATCAATAAAGTAAATATTGGAAGTTAAGATATGCACTGATAATAGCCTCTACCTTACATGTACCACCAGCGTGTGGTTAACTTCTTCTCTACCATCCAATTTTCAGATCCATTCAGGTTTTGGTCTCGCCAAGTACAAGTCAAATTCGAATTCAATGTAAAGTAGATGTTGCAGTTAATAATTGCCAGATATCTTAGGTATTATCTACTTAAAGGCAAGGACCAGAAATATAATCATAAAAATGGCTTACATGATGAGCTTCAGAAGGGTGACCATGAAATTGCTTTGCAATGTGTTGGTTACCCCTCTAGCTCTCAAATAGTTAAAAGGCGAAGAAGTGAAATGGATTGCAGTGACTTATTGAATGGTTATTCCCATAATGACTGTACATCTCAGGTAATGATTTCCACTTACGATGACCTTCAGAATGTTGACAGCGATTCTGCAGTTTACACTTGCTTGATTGATTGAATATTGCCAGCTGACAGATCTGTGGCACAACACAAAAGCGTTTAGGACCATATTAAGAAGCCAAAGAGGTACAATTCTGGAGCAAACCAACTGCATCAAATTAATGAAAATCACCAGTTATTTAAATGTGGCTTTTAACCCCCTTGAATGATAGAGAGGTATCTTGGAGACCTCTCTATCATTCAAGGGGTTAATAGCCACATTTAATGTAAAGCAAAGGGAACTGTGAGAATTTTTATCCAACTGTAAAGTTGGTTTGTTCCAGTTTTGCAATTTTTTCTTTAGCTTAATGAAAAAGGCCCTTAGAGTCAAAGAAAGAGAGCACAAATATGATATCAAATATGTATATGTCAGTTTTTCTTAATTAATAAATTGTGAGAACAGTAATGGGTAGTCTTTGTGGTCAAGCTAAGAGGTACAGTTCTAGAGCAAATAGATGTAACTGTAGGGTGAAATGAAATGGAGTTGAAGACGTCCCTAGCTTTCAAGAGGGTAACCCTTTGAGTGCTTTGCAATGCATTGCGTACTCCTCTGGCACTCAAAAGGGTAAACATCCCAGTTAAATAAATGGGGATTTGCAGACTTTTCATTCCTCCCCTATGGTGCAGTTTATTTGCTCTGGAATTGCACTGTTTTAGTTTGATAAATTGGGTCCCATCTCTGCAATCCAATGATAATCTATGGTGCCTTAGGACTCTTTCACACTGTTTTTATAGCTTAGTAAATGGGACTATGTGCTTTTATACACAGGCAGGCTGATGTACCAACAAGACCTGGGGGAATTGCTCCATAGGGTACAAATAAAAATGGTCATAGATGTAAAAGGGGATTTAACTCCTTGAATGCGAGGACACCAGTGCAATGCAAAACAATATGCTGGAGCTCTCTCTATCCTGGAAGTAATTAAAAGCCCTATTTAGACCTTTAACCCCTCAATGACTAGCAGTCTGGGGAAATTACTTTCTCTTAAGTACCGCATTGATCCTTGTTGGCGCGCCGGCACGCGTGACTGACGACGTGTACCGGTGGTCAGAGAGAGACTGCTCCGGTCTTGGAACAGTTAATGTCAGACCCTTTTAGTGCCTACAGGACTCACACAGGTCCGCTGTAAGCACAAAATATGTGACATGCCAGGACCATCGCCGTTTTTTCAGGGGAGAAAAATGGTGATGGTCCTGACAAGTCACTGGTCATTAAGGGGTTACGTTCCAGAGTGTTGTCTAACGCATCGCTTCACAATGCATTGGACACTCATCTGGCACTCAAAGGGTTAAATCAATAGGCATTTGGGGATTTTTTTTGTTTTGTAGCATATGGTGCAGTTGGTTTGCTCCAGAATTGCTTCAATTCTTCTTACTGCATCATTGGTTAAAGCGCAAAATATTTAGCTTTTTTTACCATTGTGATGTAATAGAAATATGACTATCTGGATTATATCAAACAGGTTTGTCTCCATATTGTTGTTTATGAAGTCACACTGAGGTTGAGGTAAGCAAACGTAGTGTCATTCTGGAGCAAACTTGTGGGAACAATAAAAAATTCCCATTGATATAAATGGGGCTTTTAACCCCTCGAATATAGTACATTGGCCTCACTGACTGGGCTTTTAACGTAACAGTTTCACTAACTAATGTGAAATGCCCTAAAACACTGTGAGAGAATCCTATATTATATTTCTCTAAGGATGTTTGTCAGAAGCCTTCATGTGCAGTAGAGACGGCTGCGTGCGCTGCAGTCATGCACAGCACAGACTGCCCGTGCCGCAGCTGATACAGAGCGGGGAGCTCCGAATTCAGACGGTAGTCCTCTCTGCGCACGGTCCCAGGAAGCTGCGCACAGAGGACTCCGATCTGAATTTGGAGCGCCCCGCTCTGTATCAGCCGCGACACGGGCAGTCAGTACTGAGTATGACTGCATCGCTGCCAGTTTTGGCCTGTGTACATGGTAGGGTTGCCACCTTTTCTTCAAAAAAATACCGGCCAAGGCATTCCCTCCATAGACTTAACATTGGAAAGAAGCCAACTTTTTACCGGCCTGCCGGTAAAATACCGGCTGGGTGGCAACCCTAGTACATGGGCTTTAAAACTAGTTTATCTATAACTGACTGTAAATATCTGTGATAGAAGGATTTGTGTAGAAAACTGGCCTCCATACACCAGTCAGGTATATCTATTTACTGGTTTCCACACCTCCCAACATTTCAAGTCGCCAAAGAGGGATACTTTTGTTTTAGGAGTTGTTACTGGGGGTGTGGCTAGTGGACGGGGAATTACCAAGAAATGTTAGGTTATTTCGTGACCTACTGACACCTCTTTGTGTAACTGAATAAATTATTTAGAGCAACATATTTTATTTACACAGACTAATTCATCAGACTGTACTGTGTGTATGTAAGAGTATCACGTTACTTCACAGTAACAAACTCACATTAAAGGAGCAGTAAACCTTTTTTTTATGAAAACACATATTTTATAGAGCTTTTCCTGCTGAATAAAACAAGGTCACTCCCACTGCTGTTGAATGTTTTATTCAAAAATTATAGCAGTTTAAATAATCAGGAAGTGAATTTATTGTGTTTACTTCCTGATAGTTCTGACAGGAAGTGACTCAGCAGTTTCTATCACATTCTATGGAGAACTGTATGTCTCTGACTTTTCTGACTTTCCTCTAGATTTCTAACAGGAAATCTAATTAGAATTTGACCACTAGAGAGCACTGATAATGTAAAAAACATGGGTTTAAACTGTAATAACTCTGGAAATATAAATCTCTCCGCAGTGGGAGTACCCTTATTTTACTTAATAGGAAAATCCCTACAATATATATTTTTTCATAATAATAGTTTACTGCTCATTTAATGTTTATTTGCTTAAACATCTGTATATGTGTGTATAAATTAGTCTGTGTGAACTAATTACTTCAATCTTACTGTAAATCATTCATTTACACAAAGGGGTGTCAAAGGGTCATGAAATAATCTAAAAAATCTTGGTAATGCAAAAAAACAAACGTCTTTGTCCATTTGAAATGTTGGGAGGTATGTATGCATGCCCAGAGAAGGACTCAAACCTTCTACGTAGCTCTGTATTACTAACTTCTTACAAGGAAGTACTAGCACAGCTCCACAGACTGACACATAAATGTATGGACATATCTCAGAAACTATTGTTTCAAATACAAAATGACTAACATAAATATAGGTGATTATGGATTCTCCTTTCAAAATCACCTATTTGTTACAAAGTGACAATTTCACTTTAACTCATAACAGCAGCAGTTAAGGGTAGCTGTATCTGTATCTGTCTGCTGTATGAAGGAGAACTACTCAGGTAAGCTGTTCTGTTATACATATTAAGGACTATTTCACATGGGAAATCGAAATGTAGCAGCCTTCTGCTGTATTTCCATCTTCTGTGTCCTGAACTCATCTTCTCCTGCCATACCCCACAGCAGGAAGTGGGTCAGCTGATGGCCTGCTCACATGAGCATTAGCCTTGTATTATTGGCTAAAGACTGCATGGGTTGCCTATTCTCTGGAGGTTGCAATGGATTCCAGAGACATCTCCAACATGTAATGCATTGGAGAAGACTCTAGAATCCAAGTGGTTAAACATCCATAACTTTCTCAGTGGAACACTTATACTGTCCTTAGGGCTAGACATCCATCAGCATATGATGTTCCTGCAAGATATACCATATGGCTTGCCAGATTGGCACATTAATTTCACTGCTGATTGCGACCGTCTTTGAGCACATTTTTATATCAATGCCTTCAATTTTCCCAAGCAGAAAATTTAAGGTTAATTACATTTTTTTTGCATTAAAGAAAATTTGAATAAAGCTGATTCCCACGCTTTGCAGTGATTGGCGGAAAATAAATAAATGTGGAAATCGTTCCAGTTTTTTTGTTGTTATTTTCAAACAATACAGGAGCAGGGAACTTAATGACACACATTTAGCAAATTGTAGGTGTTTTTATGTTAAACATCAGTTACTGTGTAAGCACTGAATATAAAATATGCTTGTCTGTTAATGAGGATAACTGTGTGTTTCTGTTGTTTAAAAATTATTTATAAACTCATTAGAAAAGTTGAAGCGCAGCCGTGGCTAATAATTATTTTCAGGGGAAAAAACGCAAATACATTTTTTAATTAGGTGTTAAATTACACATAGCAATTGAGTGGCTGAGGAGCTTAAACTATTTTGTGCATAATTATTTTTGTTTTGTATAGGATAGAATTAATTTTTTAAATTAATATATTTTAAATGATAGTAGCATATTTGCTCACTCCAACCGGAACATTGAAAAACTAATAAGACTATTAATTAGTGTGATTTTTAACCCCTTGAATGATAGAGAGTTCGCCAGTGTTTTGGTATTAGTATTCAAGGGCGTAAAGGAACCAAAACACTTACAATGAGTAGGGTTAATTTCCTATTAAATTTTAGGCATTCCTATCTAGCATTCATAAATATTATTTATTAAGTGCATAACCCCCTAAAATGTGTAATAAGCATACAGTTTCTATGGTTGTGTAGGCTTTTATGGATGACTAGTGTAAAAGCCCGTGTACACGGGCCAAGGTCCGGGTAATGGTAACCCTTTGAGTGCCAGAGGGGTACGCAACGCATTGCTTTACAATTCGTTGCGTACCCCTCTGGCACTCAGGGGCTTAAGCAGACGCTATCTCACTGCTCCACGTAATGCAATCATGCACAGTAGAGACTGGCCGAATGCGCGCAGTCTCTACTGCGGATGACAGCTTCTGACAAGCATCCTAGCAAATTATTATATAAGATTATTGGGTCTCTGCATATTTTTCAAATGACCAAAGAGGGACACTTGTGTTCTAGGTGGTGCTGCTGGGGGCGTGGCTGGTGGGTGGGACATTGCTAAGAATTTTTTGTTTATTTCACTTTGTGTAATGGAATAAAATAATTAGAGGAAGACCAAAGTATTTTATTTATACATCCTAAGTTCTAAACACATATTGTGAAGTTTAACCCTTTACCGACCACCCAATCCGGCGTGCGGGTGGCCGTTAAGGACCAAAGAGCTTTTTTTTGTTCATTGGATTTTAGGATAGCAGAACAGCGTGTATCTGTGCTGACATCCCAGAATTCCAGGAAGTGCCAGGATCATCACTGGCCTTAAGTGCCGGAACCGGCGCGATGGTCCTGGAATGTCAAAGGTCATTAAGGGGTTAATCAAACATGAATGTGAGTTTTACTGCTGTGGAGCAGTGTGATCGACTTACGTACACACCACACAGTCTGATCTCCTAAAAAGAGGGACACCAGTGTGGGAAATAGGGACAGAGGGATTTGGGTCTCAGAACGGGACTGTCCTGACAAAATAGGCACACTTGGGAGTCATGTGTATGCAAGTTCCAAGTAATTAGTGCAATAATTGAGAAATACAAACAGCAGATGTACCTCAATGAAATGAGTAGGAAAGAGTTCCTATCCAAGAGACAGATAAAACCTAAATCAGATTATTGGTCTCACACAAGTTGGTACCATGATGTGATGTACCAAGAAGAGCTGGAGTCATTCTGGGGCAAAAAAAAAATACACCATGGGGAAAATAACAGTTCCCATTTAAAACCCTTTGAGTGCCATAGAAGTAGCTAATGCATTGTGTTGCAATTCACTGGATACCTCTCTGGCACTCAAAGTGTTATGTATCTTTTAATCCACTGAATATTAGAGAGATTGCCAATGCTTTGCAAAGTAATGCTGTGGAGATCCCTCAAGAACTGAAGGGGTTAAAGCCCTATTTAATCCAGTGGGAATACCGAATGTGCTACTGACATACACCAAATCCTTTTAGTACATCAGAGTCCATATGTAATACATGATATTTAACCCTTTGAGTGCCAGAGGGTTAAGCAACACATTGCATCGCAATACGTTGTGTACCCCTCTGGCATTCAAAGGATAAAAGGTAAACTGACCCTTACTGGCAGAACTCCTAGCCTGGTAACCTAGACCTGCTGATGAATCAGGGGCTGCTTTGAAATCCCCAGCTGTCCACTGGGCGAGCAGGTCAGGCGTGTAAAACAATCAGGTCAAAAACAGAGTTCTAGGTCATTGCCTTGAGATTGAGCACGGTTTAAATTGTGTGATAATATGGCGATCAGCTATCGGTGTGTCTGGCCTCAGCAGACCAAACCACAACAATCTTGCCAGGAGCTGTGAGATCAGGTCATTTTGACCTTATATGCACAGTCCCCCACATACACAGATAAACAGGCAATCGGATTGCTTAGAGATCAGATTGCAGGCCCTCTGATCCTTCTGTTCTTCACATTTGATTTGTACTATTTAATATCTATGTATGTCCATTCCCTATTGTACAGCACTGCGGAATTAGTTGGATCTATATAAATAAATAATAATAATAATTGCCTAGATTTTGACTGAGTATTTGGTAGGTGGAATTACCAGCAATCAGTCTGATGTTTCAGTGATGTTTCAGTGATCTTATTGCTGGTCAGTTCCTGTCCAAATCATCCTTTGTATGGGTTCTTTTATTATCACATTCTTAGAACATGAAGCTTAAGGACCAGCTCTCCTATGTACAGGAACAGAAAATAGAAAATTGCTACCTGGACATCAGGTGATGCTATTGCTAACAGTTTATTTTAAATAAAGTATCACTCAGCTCTTGTTTTACTCTATAGTAAAAGCACTATAATTATGCTTTCGTAAGGAAACTTTACTGCTTTTTTAAAACCCTCTGAGTAGCAGACTAGTATCCTATGCATTCAATGTGTTGGCTAACCCTCTGACACTCAAAGGGTTAAGCTTTTGAGTGTCATAAATATGTCTGATATATTGTGAAACAGTGTGCTGGACACCCCTCTGACACTTAATTAGTTAAAATATTCAAGGCATTCTTGAGTATAACAGCTGGGGATAAAGTGGAGATGACGTCTCCAGTGATATCATTTCTCCAGTTCCTATGTTATTCTATTCACTCTATGCTCTAAGATCTCCAACGGTGACGAAAGCTAAGTGCATAGGCTCCATAGAATAACATAGGAACTAGGGTGACCACACGTCGCGGAATGCCCGGGACCGTCCCTTATTGTAGGTCTGTGTCCCGAGTCCCAGGTCACCCCCCACCGGGACAACAAAAAGTCCCGGAATGGAGCAACAAAGACGGCACCCACAGCCTACCTACATAGTGCAGCATGCACCAGTCCAGCCAGCCAATGAAATGTATTTGCTATATGGTCCTCATTGGCTGGCTCAGCCAGCCAATGAGGACCATATAGCAAATACATTTCATTGGCTGGCTGGACTGGTGCATGCGAGACAGTTGGGCTGGCGCTGTGAGTGAGTCTCGCGGCTGAGGCTCCTGCCAGCGCTGACCATCTTTCTGAGGCTGATACAGAGTAAAAGTTCCCACTCTGTGTCAGCCTCAGAACGATGGTCAGCGCCGGATGGAGCCTCAGCCATGGGACTAAGGTGACCACATGTCCTGGAATGTCAGAATGGAAATGTGGTCACCCTATTAGGAACTGAAGAAATGATGAACTGGAGAAGTCATCTCCACTGTATCACCGCTTTATCACAGCTTAGTGAATCTCCTCCCTGTACTGCTAACAGTGATAACTGTCTTTAGGTCCAGCAGAGACAGATTCACATGATAATAATTTCTGGAAATAAAAGTAGTGTCATTATCATATCCTTATCTCTGGTTTCACATCTGGTTACATTGTTTTGATTTTCGATCCTGTTATTTTAATCTGCCCGTTCCTATTTGACTCAATGTGCACTTGCTCTCACACATACTTTTTTATTTGCCCTTCCTGTTGTTTTCCTTCACTTTGCACCTTATCCTGTCTGTTATTTTCCATCCATTCCCTATTGTTAGTAACCACACAGGTGTGCGTTTTCCTTTTAACCTTTACTGCAGTTCTCCTCGTTTTTCTTAGTGACCTGTCACATGTTGACCTTTCCATCTCTGAAACTAGCCAGCACATCATACATTATTTGTAAAAGGAAACACATTTTGTGTTGAATTAAACAACAGAAACTTGTTTTACAATATCATCTGCCAAGTGCTGTAGCATGTTCCACCATATATTATTTATATACACTGTAAAAATGGCATTATTGAACTGGAAAAATACAGAGATTCACAACAAAACTGATAGAGTGGCTGAAAGATATTAGTTATTAATTGATTCATATTTAAATTATATTCAAGGTATATTCCTCTGGATCAACAGAGGTGTTTTGTCATGGGCTGGACGTGTTGGATGCATGTTTTTTTCAGACTCATAACTATGTTACTATGTTAGTTGGACAACTCTTTTCTTAATTAACAGTTGGGCAAAAAGCAGGGTGACATCCTCTAAAAGCATGGGTGGTTTTGAATAAAACAAAGGTATAATAATTCTTTGCCTTGGGAGGCTTTGTGTGCAGATACAGTGGATACATTCAAAAAGTACTGGATACCATTTTAGCTTAGAGCAATATAGAGAATTATGGCAATTGGTTACATTACAGATCTGATGCTGGTCCAGAGAGATATCCAGTTGCCTTTTGGAGTTATGAAGGAATGGTTTTACCCTCCTGAGGCATAATTAGAAGTGGCTTCAATGGGGGTTTTTTTCACCTTGATCTGGATCAGCAAAAACAAGGGTAATATGGCATGGGTTGAGGTTGATGGGCGCATGTTTTCTGTGAACCTTGTCAACTATGTTATTGTATTACTATATATTTATTAGTAAGATACTGTTAATCTAGTGGGTGCTAGAAAAGTCTGCAATTAATTAATTTGCAGTACTTTGGAGACTTCTCTACCATTTATGTTTAACAATTGCAACAAGGTCAGAAAAACATACTTAGTAAGCCCTACTGGTATTTTTGTGTCACTCAGCAACTTAACAGTGACATTTTAATAAGAATGTCTTTATGCTAGGACACAGGGGCAGAGAAAATTACATATATTTTTTTATATTCTTTGTGTGAAGGGACCTTATCACAGGGCAGGACACTCAGGCAAATCTGGGTCAATGAAAGCCCTTCTCCAATTGATTAAAATAGTTTTCCCAGGGGGCTAAATTGCAAGAGCTGCTAAGTTAAAAATTCTCTGCCTCCTCTGAAGATATTCTTATTGAATCTTATGAGAAAGGAAGTGCGTAAGCACTATTACACTCACATTTTTTGTCATGGTATAAGGGGTATATCACCTCTGATTAAGTCAGCCATTGCCTGAAGGAAGCATCATCATCTTTATAAGAAACCTTGTTGAGAAAGGGAGAATATCTCTCGTAAGTATACATATATATACATGGTAGTAGTAAGGCAAGCACTCTCAGGTCTTGAGAAATAATAATCAAATCAATGAGTTTTCTAGTATGTAATAATACCTTTTTTTTATTGGACTAACGTTAAATTTTATGGAGACAAGCTATCGAGATATATTCTCCTGTTTACAAGTCTAAAGTATAAGACCTGGGTGCTTGTCAAAAATAGGATAAATACAGTTCATGGAGGACAGACGGCACATCTAAGGAACATTTGTTGCAAACCAAAAGTGTTGTTTATTTTGAAGTTTCGGAGAGAGATTGTGGCCTTTATCAAGAAAGGCCACAAGTTCTGGCCGAAATGTCAAAATAAACAACACTTTCAGTTTACAACAAATGCATACTGGTAAGGAAGCAGAACTCTCAGGAAACTTTCATCAGGTGCATAAATATTTTATTAGTGCCCCAACGTTTCAATCCCAGCAGGGATCTTTATCAAGATCTTGAAATAAATATATATATATATATATATATATATATATATATATATATATATATATATGTATATATATATATATAGAATCAAAACACTAATAAATTATTTTTTGGGATTCATATTAAGACTTCTGGTTTTCTTCAATGTTGTTGGATTATACTTAAGCTATATAACTACCTCATCAAAAGGTACCAAATGCACCAGATTTTCTTTTCATTTTCAATTTAAAATAAAATTATTTTATTAGAAAAAAAAGGAAAAGAGAGAGAGAATTATCAGTTTGGATGTTGGAGAATGCCAGAGTGTGATGAAACCAGCTGAGGAGACAAACCAAGTGTACAGATGCAGATTAGGCTTCAGAAGATGAGGGTGTAAAAGGGATTTAATGGTAGGATGGATTATAGAAATCCTTGTAACAATGTTAAATAATTATAGTTCCAGCCAAGATCAAAGCAGTTCTGATTGAACCCCTCAAGCTGCTAACATGAAGCATTTTGAAGAAGGAGTAACCCTCTGAGATTGGTCAGTTTATACCGTTAGTGTCCTCTGATGTGCTGAAATTCAACATGATCTGAAAGAGAAGGACAGCAGGAATGAAGCTGCAGACATGTTAGAAATTACCAAAATTAGATTAGAGGAGATATAACATTTCCTAGTAATAACCCAAAATTACTTCACTATGACCATAACATCCTTTGTTCAAGAGATACCATCAGTCCTGGATGTCATATCCATGGAGGCGGTCATGACAGTCGCTAGCAATTTTATTCAAAGTGAAGCAGGCATAGTGCTTAAATCTAATTAAACCTTCAAGGGCCAGAGGGGTGAGCAACACCCCTCTGGTTCTTAAAGGGTTAAGATGTGCAGCAAGCAGTGTTTGAGTTTCTGTGGTCCTGCCAGCAAATGTCCACCTCCACGAACAATAACATCCAAGCCTCATCAAAGATGCTATCTCTTCAACAGAAGCAAAAGAGCAATATTTATAGAACTCAGTAGTATTTTCTGGCCATAGTGGAAACGATGTGAGAAAGCCCTGGTTGCTTTCCGTATAGCATGCACAGGGAAACTGGATAAATGACTCTTGATTTCTTCTATTCCTTATTAGTACATACAGAGACACACGGCGCAGAAGGCTGGAAAGCCCTGAAATTCCCATTCCTCCTAAAGTGACACAACTGGTATTAAAGGGAATATTTTTCAGTGAAAACAGATTAGTATATAGGCTGGCACAGCACACAGACCCACTTACACACACACACACATACACCAATGCACACACATAATACACACACATAATGCACACACACAAATACATACACACACATACATATATGCATACATACACATACATTTACACATACATACACACACACAATCATACATATACACACACATACACATACATACACACACATGCATATACATACACACACACACATACATACACACACATGCATATACATACACACATACATATACACACACATACATATACATACATACACACACACATACATACACACACACACATGCATATACATACACACATACATACATACACACATGCATATACATACACACATACATATACACACTCATACATATACACACACACACACATACATACACACACATGCATATACACACAAACACACACATACATATATATACATACACACACACACATATATATACACACACACATTCACACACACACGCATACATATACATACACACACATACATATACACACACACACATACATATATACACACACACACACACATACATATATTCACACACATACATATACATACACACATACATATACACACACACACACACAGACACATACATATATACACACACATACACACACACACATTAACACACACATATATACATACATACAAACATACACACATACATTCACACACACATATACAAACATACACATAAACATACATTCATACACATATACATGCATACATATATGCATACATACACACATACATACATTCACACACACACACATATACATACATACATACATACACACACATATACATACATTCACACACATATACATACATACATACATACACACACATATACATACATTCACACACACACACATATACATATACATACATACACACATATACACAGATGGGATTAGGATGAGGGGAGGTGGGGTTAACATTTAAAGTGCATGGAGAGTGGGAAGAACAAGGCGTAGAGTGACCAGAACTAGCAGTGAAGTGGGCAGGGTTACAAAAGAGCTCAATGAGCCCTGATAATCAGCCTCTGAGCCCAGAGACGCAGTAATTAAGTATAAAAATTGAAGTCTCCAGTGTGGATTTGGAGAATTATCAGGCATGGTTGGGGATCACAATGGAGCCCAGGCTTTATCTGGAGGATTGCTTCTAGCAGAGTAGATTTGCTGTGTGCACTATCCACGTGGCATGGATGAGGGATAGGGAGTCCCAGACCAGACCACCCTTTGAAACAACATTTTTAATTTACATTCTCAACATTGAATTTGAACAAAATCAGTAAGAGTCTTCTGGACTCAGGATAATAACATTTGTCTCAGCTTAGTGAGGCTGTTGTACTAGAGCAAACTGCATCATAGGAGGGAAATAAAATTCCCCAAGTTCCCATTGATTTAAAGGGATAGTAATGTTTCACAAAAACAGCAGCTCCAATTATTCTTCATAGTATTTGAGCCACAAAGAGAAGGGGACAATCTTCTTACTCTGAGAACAATGAAAGCCCTGCCCCCCTTGACAGGTTTTTCAGCTTTTTCCCTTATCTTAATTGAAGATTGTCCCTCTCTGCAGTCTACCTGGGCACCTCCCTTCTGCTCTGAGGTGAGCAGTGTTACATCAATTACTCTTGAACTAAAACTCTGACAGAATTCACATAACACTCTCCAAGGCTAGGGGTGGGCGAAAACTGTGAAAAATTTCCCATGAAATATTTTGCTTAAATGTGCTGATTTTTTGCTTTTCCCGTAAAAATGTTACCTTTCCGCCTATGCAAAAATGTCTTCCTTTTCGCCTATTTTAACAAATAGTCCGCCTATTTTGGCACATTTTTTGCCTATATTTCCTATAGGTACTACATTTCCCACTGTAATATTACTTTTCTGAGGGCTGAAGTTTAGAAATAAGTGGCTGAAAGTCAAAGTTGTGAGTCCTACAGCAACATATGGCTTGAAAAGTGTGTTAGCGTGCAGAATGCATTTGTCCTTTGCCCACAACACTTTCTTGCTTAAGTGGCACATATTCAGGATGATATCAAGTAATAAAAAAAAAAATAAAGTACAACCTACAATGTGGAAGATATGTATTGCAGTGGTGGTGGTGGAGGACTGACATGGTGTGATTTGTGTATGTATTTTTACCATTGTCATACGCTATCCTCCTTCTCAGATTATTGACACATATTACTTCATAGCAGTGGTCCCAAGTGGGGTAGATGGTGGCAACCCTTCTTCACATCCATCCTCCACCTCCTCATCTGTGCTGCTGTTAATATATTTGTCCTGGCTTTGTCTGTCATATGTGGTTTCTGCTACTACTACAACTACTGGAGCTGGATGTTGATGTAATTCTACTGCTACTACTACTAGGTGTCAAAGGTGCAGTACTTATAGCAGCAGCACCAGAGGTACTCGTCATATCTAGCACAACCTGTGTTGCTGGGTACTCAAAACAGGTGTGTGTGGCTGAGTGTGACTTGGACTTCGAAGAGGCAATGATGCTTAGGATGACTGATAGGGTGACAGGGACAATAACAGCAAGATCAGCAAGCAAATAGGTTGCCTGTGTCTTGCCTGTCAGTCACATGGAATTTTGGAGTATTTGGGGGACAACCTCCTTCCTCCCTTCTTATCCCTTAGAGTGCCCCCAGACTCCCCTAATACAATACAGATGTCCTACCTAATTGACTTCCTAAACTAAGCTTCAATTCCTCTTTATTTGCCTATCTCCTCTAGCTAAAAAACATGCTGCTCTCTCCTCTCACAAATACAGAATGGCTGCTGTGAGAGCCTGACAGCCTTTTATATGACTGTAGAAAACTTTTGTGTGGTGTTGAAATATTTTCTTCCCATTGATTTGAATGGGTGGAAAAGGCAGAAAAAAGCGAAAAAACTGCACTTTTCTTGGGAAATTTTTTGCGAAGCGGAAAGTGCCATTATTCGATGATTTCGGTTTGAGGCGGAAATTTTCGCCCATCCCTATCCAAGGCCCAAATACTATGATGATTCATTAGAGCTGATTTTATTATGAAACCTGACTATCCCTTTAAATGAGGCCTTTAACCCTTCCCTGTCATTCAGCAGGTTGAGAACCCCATTCAAATCAATGGAACTTTTTATATATTCCCCGTGGTGCAGTTGGCGTATTTGGTAATTGATCTAGTTCTTCACAGTATATTCCTCATAGCATACATCAGCTTCACTGAATCTACAGTGTAAATATAACCCTTTGACTGCCAGAGGGGTATGCAATGCGTTGCGTACCTCTCTGCCACTCAAAGAGTTAATCTTCTACTTGCAAACTTAGACCAAATTTCTCGTTATTGCCAAAAATTGTTTCTGTGCAGACCGGAGAATGAAACCCTAAAGGGATTAAAGATAATCACAGGTGCAGAGAAGAAAAGGATTGGATCACACTACTAATTAAACTGATACAGCGTGGATGGAATTAACAGTCTAATTTAGAGTAGTGCTAAATGTTTGTGTAGAAAAGCATCTAATAATTACACAAATATGAAAATACAGCAGTTGTTGCTATTTTGTCTTAAGCAGCCAGGTGAGATATTTTATATGCTGTGTAATCTACACATAAGATTGCTACCATATCCCATGAATGCCAGTAATTTATGATAGATGTAAATTGTAGGCACATTGGGAAATCTCTGACATAATTACTGGGTCGTCAGGGACAGACAGTAATTCCCCAGTTTATTGAGAACCGTGGTAACTCCTCCAACTTTCTTGTCTGTTCTTCCCACTCCCTACCCCGTTCTTGCCATTTTGGGGGAAAACCATACCCACCCCTATAAATCCTCAGTTAGTGATGAGAGTTGTAGTTATGCTGGAGTGTCAAGGTTGCCCACTTCTTTAGTATACTTCTTTTATATGCAGCCAGTAGTAAATGGATGAGGTTCCTCTGAATTAGGAATAGATACAAGTTATCACTTTAAAGCGGAACTTTCAGGTAGTAATAAGTCACCCTTCAATAATTAAACATATAGTGACTAGCATCCTAATACGTGTATTACCTGTGTAAAGTGGCGCATTCTAAAGAAATCTTTCATCTTCGGATACTGGAAGCCAGGCATCAGTGCAGACATCTTGTTTGCGCACCTGTGCTGTCAGTCCCAGTCTCCTCAAAGAATCATTGCAGAATGCCACAAGGTAACCAGAAGGACTGACAGCACAGGGGAGCAGATGGCACTAACCTGGCCGTCTGTCTCCAAAGATGAAAGATTTCTTTGGAATGTGGCACTTAACAGAGGTAATACATGTATTAGGATGCTAATCGCCATATGTTTAATTATTGAAAGGCGACTTATTACTACCTGAAAGTTCCGCTTGAAATAGAAACATGTGCAAGAGAAAACTGCTGTACATTTGATGCTGTCTAAGGGAGAGGTACACAGAATAACGGGAGCTGAAGTTGTTTGCTTTGGAGTATTAGATGTTAGCCAGTTGTTCTTTGGAAGAGTGGAGTGTGGTGAATGTGGGATTGAAGGGTGAGAGGAAAAATACAATTAAAAAACCCAAGTTTTTGACTGATAGTTGACATTGACAGACAGGCAGGTGATCCTTCCTCAGTCCTACCTATGCTGGCTGTGCCTGTGACTGAGTGACAGATACTACACAAACATAGAGACATAACATCATCACCTGCTGATGATCTATGCTTTATCCTTTATTGCAATTTTCAAGTTGATGATTCTGAAGCTCACAGGTCTGGCCTGTATTGTACTGTAAAAATAAACACTGCAAGAAGAGAAAAATAAAGAGAAACCTACTGAATTTTGGACATTAGCTACTAGTATAGAGACAAACAGAGAAAGGGAGGGAGCTCAAATTGCTTGATTTAAGTATTGGTGATAGCCAGTTCTCTGGACTGTTGCAGGGAATGTGGGTGTGTGGTTTGTAGACAATGACACTGACAGTGGAAGTTATAAAAATATCTATCTATCTGTGCTATCTATAATGAATTTATTTTTTAATGTAACTGATCTTCCACTTGAGCTAAGACAGAGAGTGGCAGTAACAGACATACATTGTTATTATTTTCAGACAAGCAGATAACGACAACAGACAAAACATCCCACTACTTGCTAACAGCTCTGTTGTATAATTTACAGTAAAAATCAGCACTACATGCCTAATATCATTATGCCAACCAAACATGTACAGGAGTAATGCTTTGAATCACCCTGTGGCACAGACAGGGTTAATTCTTTTTTTAAATGATTATTATTATTCAGACCTTGTAGACAGAGCATCAGGACATATCTTGATTGGGGAAACCCTTCTCACATGATCAGGGATCAGGGAAAGCCTTCTCACATCACCAGTGATCATGTAACTAGTGATGTGAGAATGCTTTCCCTGATCCCACCCAGTCCTACCTATTGGTTTGAGTAGGAGTAAAGCAGGAGAGCACATTGTTCTTCTTATTGCCAATATTGATCTCTCAGAGCAATTGGCTGGGAAATCAATAGCTGGGGGAGGGGGTATCAGGAGGGGTCCTGATTAGGGGTGGGCAAAAAGTCAGACAGATTTCCTGCATAACTTTTCCTGAAAAACGATTTTTCGCTTTTTTGTTAAAGCTTTTTCCTTTTCTTCATTGCAGAAGTGTTCTATGTTTTTGCCACTGCCAATAAATTTTATCCTATGTTTACTATGACTGCAACATTTCCTACCACAGTATTACTTCTTCTAAGAGCTGAAGTGGATAAATAAATAGCTGAAAGTCAAAGTTGTGAGTCCTACAAAAACATATGCCTTGAAAAGGTTGTTAGCAGGCTGAGTGCCTTTGTCCTTTGCACACACCATTAACTTCCTTCTCATATAAAATTGGCACAATAATCCTTGAAAAATAACTGCGGCTTGGGATATTCCAGCATGGTATAACACATGACATCAGTTCTTTAAAGCCTCTGTTTTCAACAAAAGAAAAGGGCAACATGTCAACCGCCAACATTTTGGCTAAATTGCTATTTCATAGGAGTATTTTTGCATTATGTTTTGCAGGTTTTTACTTCTTTCTAAGAACTTAGTAAGTTTGGGATGGCAGTACATAATAGAAGAGTTGTGTAAATTTATTGATTTAACGCCATCAATTGTGGAGGTGGTGGGGGTGGTGGCCATATGCGTAGCCTCTCTGTGGCTGTTGTCATTTCCTACAGCACATCCAGAGTCATCATATTTCTCTGCAGCAGGAGACATAGGTGTTATTTGGAGTGAATGAACTGTTGGCAACTGCACACTCTCTTGATTCATCAGTAACATCACTATTTCTCTTAACTGCCCAAGAGCCCTGGGAACTTTTTGGAGTGCTTCTGTGACATGTTTGTGGTGTGTCTCCCAGTCAAACATGTTGTTGTGCTTCAGGTGGGATCTCATTGAGGAGGTGCCTAGGTGTGAACCTGCTTTCCCCTTGCTCATATGCTTTTCACACAGACAATAGATAGCAACATGCTAAGCTTTTGGATCCTGAGTGAAGTATCTCCATACTGTGGACTTAAGAGCCGTTTTTATTATGAAACATTGCTATCCCTTTAAATCTCTTTATGAATGTGATTGTCTCTATCATATCCCATCTCTCTTTTCTCTCCTCCAAGCAATACATTTTTAGATCCTTTAGTCTATTCTGATATTTTTTAATCCTGTAAACCATTCACCGTTTTAGTAGGACTTCTTTGAATTCTCTCCACAATATCGATATCCTTCAGGAGATAGGGTCTACACTATTGGACATAATAGTCTAACCAGAGATCAGTAGTGTCATGACCACTTCTATCTTTCTGCTATCTTATACAACTCAGCATCCTGCTTGCATTGCCCACAGTTTTGTTACATTGCCTGCCTACCTCTTAGTCATCAGAAAACAATTACTCCCAAATCCCTTTCCTCTGTTATCTCTAACAGCACAGTGCCCTTAATTTTTTATTCTGCTTTTGGATTCTCATGTTCTAAGTGCATTATTTTAAATTTATCAACATTAATCGGCAGCTGCCACATTCTCGTCCATTCTTCAAATTTACCTAAATCATTTGCCATTTGGCTTATTCCGCCAGGAATGTCTACCCTGTTGCAGATCTTTGTATCATCTACAAAAGGCATACCTTACCTTGAAGACCTTTTGCAATATCACTAAAGAAAATATTAAAAAGAATGGGGCCCGGTACAGATCTCTGTCGTACTCCACTAGTAACATTTAGATTTTATGGTAATAATTAGGAAAATGGGGGTTATCAGTAGATGTTAGTTTTCCTTTAACGATTGCAAGTGGTGTATGTCTTTTTACACTAAATTGATGAAAACAGTATGGTTCTAAAGCTAATTATTAAGCACAGGAAATGATATACACCGCTGAATTTATACTCAGACACTAAAGTCAAACTAGCTGCTCTGGTTGGCTGGAGCTGGAGGTGTCTAAAATACAGTGCTGTGCAAAGTAACATTATATAAGATTACATGTATTATTTTCCCAGATATAGTGACACTATGGAATGTGTGTTGTGTACACAGCAATAACATTTACTATTCAAGCCTGGCTGTAGATGGGATATACTATGCATTTGGGATTGTACAGATATGCAAGATTTTCTTTCATTGATTCAGCAATCTGCATCTGTTCATGCAACAATGGTACAATCTGTTTTTTATAGACCAGTAAAAAATGCAATTTTAAAACAGCTATGATTTATCTAAACCACCAAGCCAACAAAACCTCGTCTCTTTTACTGCCGTGATAAAAAGATTTTTACAGCCAGTAACATGCAACTCACTGGAGTACCAAAAATTTGTATCTAAACAAATATTTAGGCATACGAACATGACATGTCAATAAGTCATTTTAAAAGGGTTATCATTTCATTTCTTTCCTTCAAACTTTATTGCCAGGAAATCTGTCTAGCCCCTCTTTGCAACAGAATATGAACAGGACTGTTTTATGTCTCTGCTGGGCCCTGGGTAACATTTAAAGAAGAGGGTCCCTTAACTTATTGGCTGCTAAAGAGGTTCATTGTCTTTGAATGTATTGGAAACCTCTCCAGCATCCAAGGGGTTAAGGAATATCTACATATTCTACCCTTTTTTATTCAGTTTATGAGCTTCATAGGATATGTGTATGCTCACACCTAGATTCACACAATGTTTAGTCCTGACATGTAGAGCTGCTTGACACAATGTTGGTCCTTATGGACGAAATACAAGAGGACCAATTATGGTGAGCTCAACTGCACCATAGGGGACAAATAAAACTACCAATTGAATCAAATTGAAATTTTAACTGCTCGTATGCTGGGGAATTCTTCAGAGTATTGAGAAGCAAGGCATTGGACATCTCCATAACATTCAAGGGTTTAAAAAACATTTCAATCAATGAGAATTTTGAAACACTTGATTTCTACGCTATTGCGCTGTTAGTTTGCCCCAGAATTTCTCTCCTTTTAGCTGGTGCATAAAGCCCAGTGAGTTTTCACACACATCTTGACAGAATGCTTAGTTTTCACATCCATCTTTATACAGTGTTGAGTTGACACACTGAATATTGTGTGTCTCAGATCTTCAGAGAAAAGGGAAATCAAGATGGTTCCAAACTGTTGTATCATAGTATCTCTGATTGGGGGGAGGCTTACACCAGTAGTCCTGGCACAGCTGCTCATTTACCCTATTGTTAGAATGGCCCTGAATATGAAGGCCTGTTTATAATTCTGAACTAGATGCCAGAGTGCTTTTGTACATGTGTAGTGGGTATAACGAAATATGTCATCTTAAAACACAATTCACCCACTACATTAATTTTTTTGGCAAACTATCACTGCTCTTGTGCTTTGTTCTGACATGTTCTTGGAAGCATTTTCTGGACGATAACGATCACTAACACCAGACATTTTTGAATTCACAGCTTTTAAAGAAAACATCAGATTATTAGAGTAAAAACAGGATGCAATTAGTTTGAAGCTGGCTGAATCATAAGCAAGGAGAGTGTTTAGTACTGGCAGAGGAAAAGCAAATTGTAGCTGTTACTTTAAAGAGATGTTTGTGATCTAGCAGGATAACTCTCGATTGTCACATCTTGGCTCTGTGCCCAAAAGTCATAGGACTGAATCCAAAAGCAGCAAGTTCTGAAATGAGGCTCAAGAGGATACGTTAAAGAATCCTGATGACAAGTTAAGGGTGTGTTTACATACATTTGTTTGGAAAAAGGAAGGCGTTGTCTGGTAATAAAGGACAAAATGTACTTCATTTGTACTGCTTATAATATACTTAGTTTGCCAACATACTACAACAAAATTTTGTTTTGTTAATATTTTAAACTGTGAACAAGGAAAAACCCTTTAATCCCTTGGATGCAAGAGATGTCTCCGACACATAGCGAAGCAAGGTTGGGAATGCTGGGAAAAGCAGCCCCCAATAGCTGGGGGTCCATCAATTTACTTTAAACATACAAGGGAAACTTTTTTTTCCAAATTACCAGAGAAACGCAGTAGAGCTTAGGACGGGAGTGTCCAAATGATGAGTTGCACGTAATGTTCTTAGTGAGGTTTGGTCAGATGGACGTGGTAAGGTGACTGAAAGGAAGAGATTGCAATGGAATAGGTGGAAAAGCGGATAGAATGGGGCAGGAGAGGGCTGAATGGACTGGGTGGGTGGGGTTATAGCTGAACTCACCAAGCTAGAGAATCAGCTGCAGTAACCAGAGACCCTGTAATTTAATTGGAAAACCAAAGTCTCCATGGTATATCCCTAAAGTAGACAATTTGGGCTGAAGTGTATACAATCCTCCCTTAGACGTCAGTGGGAATCTGTTGAAGAAAAACCTGTAACGGCACCTTTCAAATGTAATTGAATCCAGTCCTGTGTCAGGTTGTCTTATATGAACAGATTATTTCTATCTATCTATCTATCTATCTATCTATCTATCTATCTATCTATCTATCTCTAATTAGTAGTATTGGTACAACTTTGCTAGTGCAAAACAAACTGGAAAAAAATCCCATGTTGTATGTACGACTAAGAAAACAAAAAATATTTTATAAAGGAAGTGTGTTATGAAGACAGACACTACAGCAGACATCCTAAACAGGAGTAGTCATTATGTGCGTTATCCACCACATTCAACATAAAAGGGTGTCGCCTTGGGAAAACCAAACTAATGGAATATCCACTTCCAGTATGCATTTTTTATACATTTTTCTAAGCGCTTAGATTTTTTTTTGTATATTATCCACTGCATTGCATCCTATTGTATTGAATATGTAGATTGACGTGTAGGGCTGTTTTCCTCTGACATCCAGACAAATCCAGGAAGGAGGTAATATTTTTGTGCCTGGATTGTTCCATTTTCAGTACTTAGCCCTTCCAGCTCTAAAAAGGTGTACAACACATCGCAGAGCACTGTGTTACACAAATCTCCATCAGTGAGTGTGAACGTGTGTGAGCAAGGGAGTGTGAGTGTGTGCGTGTGAGCGTGCATGAGAACATAAGTGTGTGTGTTGTATAAGTGAACATGCATGAGAGCATATGTGTGTGTGTGTGCGTGAGCATGCATGCGAGCAGGTGTGTACGTGAGTGTTCATGCATGCGTGAATAAGTGTGTATAACATTGTGAGTATAGCGTTTATGTGTTACTGTGTGTGATTGTGAGTATACTGTATATATTGTGTCTGTATGCTTGTGTGTGTGTATTGTGTAAGTGTGTGTACTGGGTATATAGTTTGTCTGTGTGCATTGTGTTTCTTGTGGTTGTTTTTGTATTGAGTTTGTGTGTGTATACTGTGTGCATTGTGAGTGTATGAGTATATTCATTGTAGCCCCTGCATGTCCTTGCAGAGATTTTGACAGGAGTGGCACCATGAGGTTATATAGTAAAACTGGATAACTAAGAAAGAAGTGAGCACAAAACCATAAGGTACCTAGATATAAGAAGAGAGGAAATATATCTAAATCATATAGTTAACATCACCAAATGAAGTCGTCCCTAGTAGAAGTCCAGTTTAGTGCACAACTGCAGATCCAGTCCTCTTATATCAGGGTCACGTTATATTGTACTAACTGTGAAGACAACAAGAAAGGAGAAAATGCAATATGATTATTTAAAAATAATAATTATATAAATAAACCTATGGGATTTAAACTGTAAGTATTCACTCACATGAGCCTGTCTCTGGGATGAACATCCTAAAGTACATAGTGGTCTACTGGAGTCCTAGGTGTTAATGACATCCACACTGCTTGGGTCATTGTTTCTTCCAGGTCAAACACTGGTAGTGATACTGTTCCCTTGTCAATCAGCTGTAAAGGTTCTAGGTAGGTTCAAACTGCAGCAACCTTTCAGGGGATCAAGATTTTCTGATGCACAGAAGCCGTAAATCCTTATCCAGCTCACCAGATACTTATTAGCCACATAAAGCAAATAGCACTAAGCATTTTGTGATGTAATTGTCATTTCCTCAAGCTATACCCCAGCATATCAGCTTTAGTGCGATCACACCTAGAGGCAGTTTCTATACAACATCAGTGATATAACTACAACTCAGTAGGTTCGTTTGCATTATTTTTGTATTACAGATGACACTATATTGCACTTCTCTTTTTCTTATTCATTGTAATCTGTACCTGTAAATTTGGCATCAGCTATGGTAGTATAGTGCAGTTTAGTGCAGTCCTTCGCTCTTAATGTGTTTTATGAGTATAAACCCAGAGATTCTATTGTGAAAATGTAAAATCTAAAAAAGATCAGGGAGTATATACACTTAAATACTTTGTACTTGATGTAAGCTGCTGTAAACTTCCTGTAGTCACACATATACTCTCTGGGAATAACCATTAATGACTTTTGCAGGTCTCCCTGACCCTGATGCTAATAAACATACTCATTATGAGAGGCTTCTAAGAAGTGATTGGTGTACATCAGGCATAGTGCCCTGTGATTGGAGGAAAGCTGATGTAGTTCCATTGTTTAAAAAGGGAGCAAGATCCAAACCAGGAAATTATAGACCTGTGAGCTTGACTTCCATAGTGGGTAAGATACTAGAAGGGTTATTAACTGATAGTATTCAGAACTATGTGAAGACAAACAATATCATTAGTAGGAATCAGCATGGTTTCATGAAGAACAGATCATGTCAGACTAATTTACTTGCATTTTATGAAAGAGTGAGTAGTAATTTGGACAGGGGAATTGCTGTTGATGTAGTATACTTGGATTTTGCAAAAGCCTTTGACACAGTGCCTCACAACAGGTTACTGCATAAATTAAAAGGCTTCGGTTTGGGTGGTGGTATCTGTACATGGATTGAGAACTGGTTAAATGATAGATGGCAGAGAGTTGTTGTAAATGGAACTTTTTCAAATTGGTCTAGGGTTATAAGTGGGGTACCGCAGGGTTCAGTCCTGGGCCCAATGCTTTTTAATTTGTTTATTAATGATCTAGAAGTGGGAATTGAAAGTAGCATCTCAATCTTTGCTGATGACACTAAGCTATGTAAGGAAATACATACAGAGCTCGATGTTTTTTCCCTATAGAAGGATTTAGATAAACTAAGTGAATGGGCAGAAAAGTGGCAGATGTCATTTAATGTAGATAAATGTAAGGTTATGCATTTGGGTTGTAGAAACAAACTTGCTACATATACTCTAAATGGGAAACAACTTGGGAAATCCTCATTAGAGAAAGATTTAGGTGTACTGATAGACAATAGTCTTCACAGCAGTGTGCAGAGTCACTCAGCTGCTGCAAGAGCAAATAGAGTACTAGCCTGCATAAAAAGAGGTGTAGAAGCAAGGGATGCTAACATTATCCTACCTCTGTATAAATCCTTGGTTAGGCCTCATCTAGAATATGGAGTACAATTTTGGGCGCCTGTTCTAAAAAAAGACATTACTGAACTGGAAAAGGTGCAGAGACGTGCAACAAAACTGATAAAGGGATTGGAGGATCTGAGTTACAAAGAGAGACTAGCCAAACTGGGTTTGTTTACATTAGAAAAGAGACGTCTAAGGGGTGATATGATTACCATTTACAAATACATTCAAGGTCAATACAAAGAACTATCCAATGAATTATTTATGCAAAGAGCTGAGCTAAGAACAAGAGGTCATCCATTAAGACTTGAGGAAAGGCGCTTTCGACTAAAACACAGGCAGGGATTCTTTACAGTAAGGGCGGTAAGGCTATGGAATTCTTTGCCTCGGGATGCTGTGCTTGCAGATAATGTAACTGCATTCAAAAGAGCAATGGATGCCTATCTAGCACAGAACAATATTGACAGTTATGACAGATGGCTTCAAAGCAAATAGGATATTGAGCCGGGGAACTATTTGACACACTCACACACACACCTACATTGGAAATTGCTCCAGAGGGCTTTTTTGTTGCCTTCCTCTGGATCAACAGGGGTGTTATTGGCATGGGCTGGACTTGATGGACGCATGTCTTTTTTCAGCCTTATCTACTATGTTACTATGTAAATAGCTCTAGATAAGGTAACATCCTGTCTAACTACAAGAGCCATAGTTACTAATCTTACATAATGAACTACCTTCAGTCTCTTAGTACATAGAACACATACAAAATTAGCCAAATGGTGTCTGAACAGGACATTCTGCACCTTCATTTAACCCTTTGAGTGCCAGAGAGGTACGCAATGCATTGCTCTGAAATGCATTGCATACCTCTCTTTCACTCAAGGGGTTAATTATATTTTAGGGATACAAATTAATTTTCACAGATGTTAAGTGGAATTACTTTATATGTAAAAATATAGCAATCAATTTCATGTTTCGATGTTATTGTTTTTTTAAATCAGGGTGGGCAACCTGAGGCTCTTCAGCTGTTAAGAATTACAATTCCCATCATCCCCATTCTGACTGGCTGGAGATTATGTAAATGGTAGACTTCTACAACTGGATAGCTTCAGATTGCCTAGCCCTAGTTGAACCCTTTGCTTGCCAGTGAAGTATCCAATGCACTGGGTTGCAATGCGTTAGATACCCATACCTGGGAGCTCTCTGGATTTGGTTTTGAGAGTGCATTATCCTTTCTCCGGGGCAGAGGCTGATTCTCTGAATGTGGAATTTTCTTTAAAACTCTGCCCACTTCTGCTGCTTCCCACCCAGTTCCTCCCACTTTTCCTTCTTCCCCACCCAGTTCCTCCCACTTTTCCCTCTTCCCCACCCAGTTTCTACCACTTCCCGCCCACTTGTGTGATGCCCTAGAAAGCCCCACCCCCACTTGTGGGTAAACCCAGCCCCCTTTGCTGTGATTTGCAGCAATTATACTCCCCAGCGTCAACAGTGAAAGTTCCCAGGTATGTAGATACCTCTTTGGCACTCAAAGGGTTAAATCTTTGTAATACTATATTTATTTAGAATAATGGAAGGGAGATGTATGCTGATATCAAATCATCCAAAAATGCTATTATGTGCAGTTACAACAAAAAATGATGGTGTATACAAATGTAACGCTATGTGAAGTCTTCTCTTTTCCTAGCAATATCTTATAAGGCTACTAGATGGTGGCAGTATTGGTAATGGGAACATGACTAAGCCACTGTTGCAAAACATATTAACTGTGCACATCAACTGTAACAATAATATAGAGCGATAATTACATATTTAATTACTGGGAGGATAAAGTGTTTTGTAGTTAAGTAATGTTAGTACAGAGCCTTTTGTTAATTATTAAAAACATGCTCTCTGTCCCTGGTGGTGCTGCTAACTTGTCATCAGATTTACAATAGAACCCTCTTTTAATTCATTCCTATAATTAATATTATTATTATACACTTACAGTTATAAATAACTTCAACTTTGTAACACTTTGTGTGCCAGAGGGTTGTGAGACACCTTGCGTTGCAATATGTTGCACATTCTTCTAGCACTCAAAGTGTTAAAGGGATAGTATTGTTTAACCCTTTGATTGCCAGAGGGGTATGCAACGCATTGCAAAGCAACACGTTGCGTACGCCTCTGCCACTTAAAGGGTTAATATGAAAAATATATATTGCGGTATTTATGTTGGGTAAAACAGATAGTTCCACTGCAGAGAGATGTTTTATTTAAAATGTATTTCAGCTCAAACTTCCAATTTTGTTTGGATTTATTCCCATTGGCTGAAATTTTAAGGTGGCGCAGTTGCTACTGTAGTGAGTGACGATAGCCCACTGTAGGCTGCTGTAACAATAGCACCACTATAGAATTTCTGGCCTTGAGGTTACAGCACCCAAAATATGCACGTTTGAGCTGTGGTAACTTTTTAATAAAAAATCTCTCAGCAGTGGATTTACCCTTGTTTTACTCTTTTCCATATTACTATCCCTTTAAATGAGGGGTAAACTTAGTCTATGAAAAAAATATATGTTATTGGGATTTTTCTCCTGAGTAAAACAAACTATTCCCTATTCCTTGAATGGGAGATTTTTACAGTTCAATTAATTTTTTTATATGAAAATGCAGCTCAAACTATAGTCTAAAAGGGGAACTGTTTTTTTTAGAATGCACTCTATTGGACAAAGACTACAACTCTCCACACATTGTATCATACTCTGATACCTGCACAGCTGATATTTGTATATAATTATCCAGAATTATGATGTTAAAGGGACACTAATGTCCCATAAAAAAATCTTCTATTTTTGTAGATGTTAAAAAAATAAACTATGTGCCACAAATGCTATCTCTCTAACCGCTATGGTTTGAGAGATATAGGCGTTCAAAGTTCCCTCCTCCCTCCCCTTCTCCTGATGTCAACGTTTAGCTGACAGCAGGAGATCCCGGTCCGGGGACCAGCTGGCGGCTCTGCAGCAGAGCTGAAATAGCGTTATTTCAAAAGAATGACTTCATTGGAAAGGTCTACAAAGTGTGCCTGGTTTGCAAGCACACTTTGTAGACCGTTCCAATGAAGTAATTCTTTTTAAATAACGTGATTTCGGCTCTGCTGAAGAGCTTCCTCTAGTTGGCCGACTTGAATCTACTGCTGTCAGCTTTACAGCTGACATCAGGAGAAGGGGAGGGAGGGGGAACTTTTAATGCGAATATCTCTCAAATTATAGTGGTTTGAGATATACGATTTGTAGCATATAGTTTTTTTTTTTTTAACAAACTTTATTGAGGAAATAAAGTTTACAAACAGTAAAGTAAAGAACAATGAGAAAACTGAAGTACCGGTATACAGCATAGAAATACAAAGTCAATTGAAGAATCTTCAAATGTTTTGAAAATGAATCTAGCATGTAGAAATTAAGCTGACCTAAACAAAGAGGATGAGATAACCTGTATACTATCAAGAGGAGTCAGAAGAGTAAGAGAAAGTAGGGAGAATAGGAAGGGGTAAAGAAAAGGAACGTAAGGGAGGAAACACCGGGGAGGACAAGGGTGGGGAGAGGGGTATGTTATGAGGTAAAGGGTGTAGAGAAAAAAAACAAACAAAAAAAAACCCACAGGCACATCCCGGAGCCGCCCAACAGGAACCCACCAAACCCGAACACAACCGCTATGATGATATACCAGTCAGAGCATGCAGTCCACCAGGAGGAGTACGCTCAGGAAGAGTCAGTGGTACTGGAGGAGGTGGGTGCAGATAGCCAGAGAGACCACTTATCCCCGTGTGAATCTAGTGAATCCAAGACTATCGCGTGAAGTTTTTCCATTTGGATAGTTTATTTTTTTAACATCTACAAAAGTAGAAAAAATTTTTATAGGATGTTACTGCCCCTTTAAATTTGGCCAGGATGAAATGTGAGGTGTAATTAAACTATGGAACATTATTTAAAGCTTTGCATATGTTGATTGTATAGCGATATCCCAAGCATAGTTCTGTTTCTGCTAACATTTGGTCAAAAGAAATTCCAGAAAAAAAATTGTAAGACAATAAAAAAAAAAAATAATAATAACAATAACAAATATAATATATTGAGTGACACGAACAGATCCATGGGGGACCATGATAGAAAATGACAGTTCCATGTAAAAATGAAGGCTGTAATAAAGTTTAAATGAAACATCTCCCATTAGTGGTGATATCAATATTTTATTCACTCCTATAACATATGTCTACATGTTCCTTTCAAAGGATAGTAATGTCCTAGATTGCTAAAAAGTAATATTGTTGATAAATTAAAAAGAAATCTATCGGTGCAAGTCTTATCTCTCAGATCTTTATGGTTGAGAGATAGAACATTTTAAAGTTCCCCTCTCCCTGCTGTAAAGCTGACAGCAGGAGATTCGAGTCGGCCGTCTCGAGGCGGCTCTTCAGCAGAGCCCAGATACTGAAATTGAAAAAGAAATACATCATTGGAACGGTCTGCAAAGTGTGCCTGGTTTCTTCTTCAATTTCATTATCTTGGCTCTACTGAAGAGCCACCTGCAGGTCCCAGGACCAGGATCTCCTGATGTCAGCTTACATCATGGAAATGGGAGGGAGAGGAGGAACCATAAAGGTTTGAGAGATAGGACTTGCACCGATAGATTTACTTTTAATTTATCTACAATATTACTTTTTTAGCAATCTAGGACTGTCCCTTTAACCCCTTAACGACATGTGCCGTACTATGACCGTCACGGTCCTTGAAATACTCAAGGACCGATGACGGTCATAGTACGTCACGTACTTTTTACTTACATCGCTCTACCGGGAGCGCTGTAAATAAAAATAGGGCCTGAAATTGACCGCTCCAACATTGGAGCGATCTCTAACAGGCCCCATAGTGACGCGCCGATACATGCAACAGGTCACGTGTACCGGCACGTCCACGTGGTTCAATGCGGTCCTTATGGGACGGAAACGTCCCAGGACTGCCGGTCCTTAAGGGGTTAATAACCCATTTTTGTGCCAGAGAAGAATCCAACTCATTGCAATGCAAAAGGTTAGTCTCTTGAGGACTAGAGGGATGTAACGCATTGCACTGACTTCAGATCCTCAAGGGGTTAATTTAAAATAATTTTGTAAAGCAATGCATATGAATTATCCATAGACTAAAGATACATAGCTACCAATGCCTTCCTTTACTCCCTCAGAAGCTATAGGTCTCTACAGCACATTGAGAGCCAGCTCTACCATCCATGGGGTAAATATAACTAACTGTGCTCTGAACTGCTTTGGCTGGTGGGGGGGAGGTTGGGAATTGCTGACTGCCAGCAGCTGAATGGCCGCACGTTGCTCATCACTGATCTGAGTTCTGTAAACTGCAAGAAGCTACATTTCCATCACACACATTCTGGTTTCTATGATGGAAATTCAAAACTGAGATCTTCAACACTAGTGACCACAAGCAGAAGCAGGTGGTCACAGGATAAGCACAAAGGTTCCAATAGGAAGCTATAATGAAATGCAAATGATACTCAAATCTAGACAAATTCTATTTACTCAAATTTTCTATCTTCCAAACATAATTAAACTGGCTTTTTTCATCACATAGACTAAACGCCTTATGTAAAAAGCAAAAGATTAGCAATTCTGGAGCAAACCAACTGCACCATAGGGAGAAATTTACATTCCCATCCTTACGTAAGTCCCTCTCTCCAAGAAAGTAAATGAACTACAGTTTCCATTAATTGCCCAGTTGAACTCCAAAAGGATTATACTAGGATTACAAGATGTATCTCTTTTGCCAAGATATTTAAAAGCTGTACTATATAAGCTTCCACAATATATTCTTCTATGGGGTTTGTAAGGTAAACAGGTCTGAATTAAGATTTATAACTGGTGAGATCTCTTAAAGGGATAGTAATACTTTATTATTACTATCCCCATATTGTAGATATTTGTAAAATAATTTAATAGCCCCCAAGTTCATCTCTCAAACCTTTATGGTTTGAGAGATAACTGAAGGCAAAGTTTCCCCCCTCCCCCCCTTCCCTGAAGTCAGCGTTGTGCTGACTGCAGGGGAAGTCTGTCTTACAACAGGCTTGTGCCTCTGCAGCTGAGCCGAGATCCCGTTAGTGACAACAAATTATTTCACTGAAACGGTCTTCTACATGTGCTTGGTTTGCAAGCACATGCAGAAGATCATTTCAGTAAAATAATTCTGTTTCACTAACACGATCGCGACTCTGCTGCAGAGCTGCATGATGAAAGTCAGACCGGATATCCCTGCAGTCAGCACAACGCTGACTTCAGGGAAGGGGGAGGGAGGGGGGAACTTTGCCTTCGGTTATCTGTCAAACCATAAAGGTTTGAGAGATGAACCTGGGGGCTATTAAATTATTTTGCAAATATGTACAATATGGGGTATAGTAATAATAAAATATTACTATCCCTTTAACAAAGATTTTGAGGAAGTGCAATATGCTAAATCACCAGTAGGGGAAGTCTCAATGAACAAGACATTCAATGCATGACACACTGACACACACCACTCCCTTTTTTTGACTGTTCCAATGAGTACACTGCGACTTGCTGCCTTTGTAAGGACTAATATGATTATATTTACACTTAGAAAAAAAATACATACAATAATTTAACCCTGCTAAAATCATCTGACACGTTCTATCATACTCTGATGTCTGCACTGCTGATATTTGTATATAATTATCCAGAATTATGATGTTAAATTTGGTCAGGATGAAATGTGAGGTGTAATTAAACTATGGAACATTATTTGAAGCTTTGTATATGTTGTTTGTATAGAGAAATCCCAAGCGTAGTTCTGTTTCCTCTAACATTTGGTCAAAAGAAATTCCAGAAAAAAAATTGTAAAACAATAACAAAAAAATAATAATAACAATAATAAATATAATAAATGTTATTAAAAAAACATGCATGTGTCTTCCTGATTGTGCCAGTGTTGTGGTATTCAATTATGCAATTTTCATTGGCATATTAATCATCTTTTCAACAAACAAGCTGGTGTTAATTAAAGCAAACCAGGGATAAAGACATGTTGCGGGATCATCATTCCGTTTATCACAGCACACAGGCTGGCCGTTAAGTAAATTCTGGACCGTGAGATGAATTTAAATGCTGGCTTCATCTTTTTTGTTGGAGTTTGAATGCAACTCATCTTAAAACAGCACAACAACAACAAACTTCAAACTTCATAGGATGGAACAGAATGGATTTTATTGTAATTATTGAGAAGGGAACGTTAAAAAAGATAATATAGCTTTATACTCTGCGAGTGGAGTAAATACTGGCTTAGGCACAAAAAAAAAAAAAAAAAAAGAGAGAGAGGAACACATTTGGAAGGAAATTAACTGTGCCATAGGGGAGAAATAATTTCAAAAATCCCCATTGATTTAAATTTTGCAGTGGATATACTTTACATTATACAGTTCTCTGCCAGTCAAGGGGTTAAAAGCGCTGTTTACATCAAAGATCATTTTTCTTTTTCCCCCTATGGTTTGTCCCAGAAGTGCTTGTATTTTCTTTTGTGCCCTTTGTTGTATAGAGCATCCCATTTTGAGTGGTGCCTCAGCTGTGGTGGCCACACCCACCTCTTGAGTTGTTGGTGTGATCAGCACAACCCCAGTGCCTCTGCATCAGATACTCAGTTCAGATTTATGGTTGTTTCTTTACTATAAAACAGGCGTAGCCAATTTTTTTTTAATTCACGAGCCACTTAATCAGAAAGCCATACGTGTGAGGGCCACATTATTTTCTTATTGATAATAGTGGTAAAATATAGTCTGTCAGCTGTTCAAACATGCGGATTTATTTATTGATCAAGTCAATGAAAATACTTATATTTAACACTTTGAGCGCCAGAGAGGTGTCCATATCGGATACCTCTTTGGAACTCGAAGGGTTAACAGACAACAATTCTTGAACTGTACAGCACTGGCAGGCGGGGGTTAGGTCTTAGTAGCCTACTAGTCCATGGGGGGTTATGCACTAAGGCAGTGTTTCTCAGTTGCAAACCAATCACACTTTGTAGACCGTTCCAATGAAGTATTTATTTTTAAATCACGCTATTTTGGCTCTGCTGAAGAGCCACCTGTTGGTCCCCTGACCAGGGGGGAAGGGGAGGGGAACTTTAGGACTGAATATCTCTCAAACCATAAAGGTTTGAGAGATAGGAACTGCATCAATGGATTTCTTATTTTATGGTCTACAATATTACTTTTTATGTAATTAAGACATTACTATCCCTTTAATTAACCTGCCTTCAGAAGTGTTCACCTGCAGTAAGTGGGCAAGGATCTGAAAAACTGGGATATTTTCACAGTCCATTTTTAGAGAGGTTTGGCCATTTTGAAGCCGGAATAATACAGCTTGTGAATATGATTTGTGATAGTATTAGCTAGGACGTTTCAAAAGATGTAGTGTTTGAAGTGCAAAGAATAAATGCTCTGTGATAGGGTCACAAGGGTAACTGTGTCTGGGATATCAGCCAATCAAATCTGGCTTTTCTCCTATGTGCACCTTCCCTGCCAGAAATCACAGCTCCTCCTATGAGATATTAGTTGTCAGGGCTAACATATTGGTGACAAGGTTACCTCTGTTTTCATACCTTTAAAGAACAAGAAGGAATTAATGGGAGTAGAGATGAGAAAAGGCATATAGAAAAGTTAGTCTGAAGGGGCTGAATAAGTTGTTAAAAAGAAGAGAGGGGTAGAGAATCAATAAAATGGCGTGAGGGACCACTCCCACTCAAATAGAATGTTGACACTGTGGGAGGGTAGGAAACTTCTGTCTTTTTGTATCACAACAGAAGACTGGCCTTTTGATTTTTTGATCATGGGTTGGCAACCTGTGGCCCACCAGTTATACCTGGGAACTCTCTGGTTCTTACCTGAAGAAACCAGTTTTTATACTTTATTACAAGGTTTCTGGGGACAGAGGCTGATTCTTAGGACTCGGTGCGTTCCCTTGTGACTCCTCCCACTCCTCTGCTGGTTCCGGTCTCTCTTTGCCTTGTTCTTACTCTCTACCCATTTTACCGCCAAAACCTGCCTCACCTCCTTCCAATTCCACCCACCCAATCAAGCCCAACCTACTTTATGATGCAAACCATGTCATTTGGATACTCACACCTCCAGACCTTAGTGGACCACTGGAGGTTTGGAACAAGAAGGTTCTTAGACCTCAAAATCTAAATTGCAAAAAACTAACATACTGTGCATAACAATTGGCATTGATATACATTTGAAACAGAGTATTCAAAAAGTCTTATCAGAAAATCTGTGGCAGTCTAAATTGTGTCTTGGCACTCTGGTTAAGAACCATTGCATTAAAAAGTTAATGATGGCAGAGTCTGTGTGCATGCATGCTCTAAATTAAAATACCCAGGAACTTTATGCAAATTACATCATAGAGTGGGTGGGGCTCAAATGAGTAGGCAGGATTGAGAGGAGAAAACATGGGATTTACCTTTAGAATGGGTGGGAAGGGAAGGGAAAATGGATGAGAAGTAGGCAGAATGATGAGATGAACTCTCTAAAGCCAGAGAATCAGCCTCTGTCTATGAAAACCCAATAATAAACTTTAAAAACACTAAGGGGGAGATGCACTAAGGCGTGATAAAGAGGGGATAAAGTGGAGATAACTTCTCCAGTGATATCACTTCTCCAGTACCTGTGTTATTCTATGGCACTAATTCACTAACCTCTCCACTGTCTTCCAAAATGTGCCTTAGGAAGGAAGCTAAATAAATTGTGGTCACGTTCTGCTAGTAACAATTTGAAAAAACAGAAAAAAACCTCAAAATAAATAAACAATTTTACATTATTTGATTCCCACCTTCCCTCAGTGGGTATTTTTCAAAGAATGAAAGAGGAGCAATTCCGTAGCAATCCAACTGCACCAGAGGGGAACATTAAAATATAGATACAATTAACCCATTGAATGCCAAAGGAATAGCCATCACATTGCAAACAACCTCTCTGGCACTCAAAAGGTTAAATTAAACATGATTTAAATGATGATAGACAAGAACAGCATCACCTAGTGACCAGAATAGAAATTAAATAGAATTTAAAAATGTTTTTAGCGGTAATAACTTTTGGCTCTCCCAGCAGTAACATTGTAGTAAAAAATAAAAAAAGCCCTATAACATGCATCTTTCATTTAGAAAAAGTCTGCTGTTTTAAGATAATGTGAGGAAAATTGTTATGTTTTTTCAGCAAACCACATTTAATTCTTTAATTAGATTTTAATGAATGGCCAGATTGACCATGTTTTAGGGTCACAAATGGCGTCCAGGCCTTTGTTTATACTAAAAGCATGGCTGGTGATAAGAGAGATAAGACATATCTCCACAATGGTGCCATAGAGGTCTGTGTCTCCTCTTGCACAGACATCAAAATATCCAGCTTACACACAATGAATAAAGGAGAGCGCTGTGATATGATGTCATATTCTGGTGCTTTATGTTATTGGGCAGATTGAGCATTACGTAGGAGGTGAATGTAGTGGTCTGTGCCATAGGATGCAAAGACCACCTGGTTAAAAGTATCACTGGACCATCAGGGTTCATCAGGAATCCCCAACAACAGCCGGCAAGCAAGCAAGAGGGTTTCTGGGAGGCAAACTGAGGGAGTGAAAAAGAAGTAAGAAACAGGAAAAGACTGGAGGAAGGAGAGAAACAGGGGGTGAAAGACTTTTGGAGATTGACGGGGGTGAAAGTAGAGTAAAAAGCAGAGGAATAGACTAGCGGAAGGAGAGAGAGGGTTACAAGACTGAAGGGGAGGCTTGAATGGTGAGAGAAGAGAAAAAATGGTGATTACCAGTGGGACAGTAGAACAATGCTGGGTTTTCAGGGTATATGTCAGCCTGTGACTACCAGTGGACAGTAGAGCAAGGCTGGATTTTCAGTGTATATGTGGGTCTGTGACTACCAGTAGACAGTAGAACAAGGCTGGGTTTTCAGTGTCTATGTGGGTCTGTGACTACCAGTGGAAAAAAGCTGGCATGTCATACAGCATTCACCCAGGAGATATTGGTGTAAGGAGAAGGAGAGGGACTTAGGGGGAGACAGAGGAGATCTAGTGGAGGTTAGAGCTGAGGAAGACAGAAAGAGGAAAAGAAAGGGGGACTGATGGAGAGAGGAAGAAACAACTGGGTGAACTGTAGAGGAAAACCTAGAAGAGGGAGAGAGAGAGGAAAATGACTGTGGGGTACAAAGAGGGGATAAAAGACTAGGGGATTTATATACTAAAGCATGATAAAGAGGTGATAAAGTGAAGATGACTTCTCCAGTGATATCACTTCTCCAGTTTCTATGTTATTCTGTGGAGCCAATGCACTAACATCTCTAAAGTTGGAGAAATCTTAGTGCATAGGCTTTATAGAATAACATAGGAACTGGAGAAATGATATCACTGGAGAACTCATCTCCACATTATCACCTCTTTATCACTGCTTAGTGAATAACCCCCTAGGGGAGGGAAAGAGTGGATAAAAGACTGGGGGAGAGTAGAAAAAGACTGGGGATTGAGGTGCTACTGGTGTCATGTAATGCTGGATGCTATGCTAGTGTCTCATAATGGTGGATTCCAATAATATTGCATAACTCTGATGGCTTCCTATAATGGTAATTGCCCTGCTCTGACTCCTGTAATTGTTTGGGGGGGGGGGTGTATATGGGTTTGTGCATTTGTGTTTGCGTGTGGGTGTTTGCATATATGAGTGTGTGTATATGGGTTTCTGCAAGTGTATATATATATATATATATGTGTGTGTGGGTGTTTTTTGCATCTGGCCCCAAAAACCCTAGAACCAGCCCTGATAATTAGATATAAGGGAATCTTTGAGCAGTGGGACTGCATTTACCAGAATTCACCTCCTGGGGGAATTCCCATGGGAATTCCCAGTGGAATCTCTCATTTTATAATTTTGTGTCCATTTTATTACTTGCTGAAATGCTCACTTTAAAAGTGATAAAGAAGTGATAAAGTGGAGATGACTTCACGTCTCTAATTCCTATGTTATTCTATGGAGCCAATGCACTAAGATTTATTCAACTTTAGAGATCTTAATGCATAGGCTCCATAGAATAACATAGGAACTGGAGAAGTGATATCACTGGAGATGTCACCTCCACTTTATCACGTCTTTATCACCACTTAGTGAATCTCCCCTTTGAGTGCCAGGGGGGCATCTATCTCATTGTAAAGCAATGCATTGGTACTGCTCTGCCACTCAAGGAGTTAATCTTAAATCAAAAATACTTCAACGTTTGAATAAATTCCTGCAGGGAGAAAACAATAAAATACAATGTACATAGTACATAGATGTACTATATACAATGTGGAAATGTACTGTTATGTTGGTTCAGTTTGCAGTGATTTAAGAATAATGTGTATCAAGATTTGTAACTGAATCAATATCATTTGGAGGGAAGGTTTGCTTTCACTTCAGTAGAAGTCTTATGTACTATGTTTTAGGTTCATGCCTACTTACGGGATTACAATTCATTTTAAATTCAGTCATTTTCACTGGATCAGTAGAAACATTTTTATATCAGTAATGATCCTAGCACTAACTAGACCCCCAGGCCTCATTGTTTCACTTTAACAAATGAAGAGTAATCAGTCATAGTAATTAGACCATATGAATGGAATCATTTGGTGAAAGTGCTCAGAGATATACTTTCTTAACCCTTAGAGTGCCAGAGGGCTACACAAAGGGTTAACCCCTTGGATACTAGGTGTCACAATATGTTGGAGACATCACTAGGATCTGAGGGGGGTTAAATGAATATGGAAGCATAAATTCAAGATGATCTTATAATAACAATCTTGTTTTAGTATTTAAATATATATAAGTAAGCAATGTCCTTTCCTATACAAATTATGTTTAGTACTAAGATTCTTTGGTCCCAAATGACCATCACTTGCAGAGGATAGTTAGTATTAACCTTTTGGGTGCCAGAGAGGTATCCAGTGCATTGCAACATGTATGAAATTGCTTAAATGGAAACTAAAGGAGGATTTTTTCAAGGGGAACATTAACTATAGGAGTAAATTGATCAAAGCACTTCCCTCTTTCAACAGCATGCAGGTATATATATATATATATATATATATATATATATATATTCTAGTGTAAAAGGGCCAAGGTCTGGGTAATGTTAACCCTTTGAGTGCCAGAGGGGTACGCAATGCATGTTGCGTACCCCTCTGGCACTCAAAGGGTTAAGAAGCCACTACCTCACTGCTACACACGATGCAGTCTTGCGTCGCCTAACTCACATGATGCAATCATGCGCAGTAGAGATTGCACGAACGTGGGCAGTCTCTACTGCGCATGACTGCGCAATCCACTTCTCCCCAAAAGAAGAAGAAAACAAGCCAGCAAACAAAAAAAAGAACAATGGGGGCGCTTTCTAACATATGTCTCTCTTCAATATATTACATATGAAACAGAGTATTCAAAGAAATTGTACTCACATCTAAATAACATAAAGAGCTAGAATGCGTCACTCCCTGTGTACGTAACCGCACATGCGCAGTAGAGACTGCCTGAACAATACAGTCATGCGCAGTAGTGACTGCACGAATGCACCGGCTTCTAGTCAGAGGCACTGCTGATCCGGAGCAGGGAGCTCAGAACGGCCCACCGCCCCCGGCTCCAGAGCAGCAGCTGAGGCCACTGGCTGGTACTTTGGCCCATGTACACAGGCCTTCAATACTAGTTTAATAATAAAGTGTCTGTAAGGAATCCAACCTGTTTGTGGTCACAGGGGATTAACTTGCCCATATACAAGTGCTCCAGTATATACAGGATCATCCAGAAGGATACAATCAGCTCAACAACCTGGAAATGTGTAATTCAAATCACATTTATTTAAAAGGTTAGTAATGTTTTGTATTAATAAAAAGTAATATTGTAGATATTCAGAAAATAAATCAATTGATACCATTCTGTCTCTCAAACCTTTATAGTTTGAGAGATATACAATGAAAAACTACCACCTTCCGTCCCATTGCACTGACGTTAGCTGACAGAAGAAGATCCTGGTCCCAGGACAGGCCTGCGGCTCTTCAGCAAAGCCGAAATAGCGATATCTAAAAAGAAATACTTAATTGGAATGGTCTACAAGTGTGCCTGCAAACCAGGCTCACTTTGTAGACTGTTCTAGTGAAGTATTTCTTTTTAGATAACGGTATTTCGGCTCTGCTGAAGAGCCGCCTCGAGTCGCACGACTCAGATCTCCTTCTGTCAGCTTTACAGCTGATATCAGTGAAAGGGGAGATGGGGGTAACTTTATCATTGTATATCTCTCAAACTATAAAGGTTTGAGAGACGGACTGGTATCAATTGAATTATTTTTTCAATATCTACAATTTTACTTTTTATTAATACAAGACATTACTAACCCTTTAAGAAATAATAAAAAACAATTATAATAGAGGCCAACGCATTTTTGGATACACACAAGCCTTTCATCAGGGTCTTATATCCCTGATACAAAAATCTATTTTATTATGACTAAGAGATCCTAATGAAAGTATTGTGTGTGTCCAGAGACGTTTTGGTCTATATTTTGATTGGGTTTTATTTATGGCCATATATCGGTTGGATTCCTTACAAATGGTTTATTTCTAAAGGTGAGTGCAATTTCTTTGATTACTGTGTTTCATATATAGAATATATTAAAGACTGATATATGTTAGAAAGCGTCTGCATCTTTCTTTTTTCGTTTATTCATTTCATTGTAAGTCGTCCTATTAAATAAACGAAGATACACTTATTTCAGGAATATAAATCTCCTTTCAGACTGTGCATATTGTTTGCTGTGAGGAAGCGTAATGTAAATGCCGCTGTGAAATAGAGATCATTAAACATTTGGTGATTGTGGAAACAATGGAAAAAAGATTGTTTCAGACTGCGTTGCATGGTAGACCACCAAGGTCGTGGGCAGCGTGGCAGTATGCAAGCATTTCCTGTTGTACTAGTCCTCTGTTCCCAGGTATATATTATGCACAAATGAGCACAGCGGAATAAGAATAAAATTCCTCCATTTTCTTACTCAAGCTACAGGGTTGGTCTTAACCCTTTTAGTGCCAGAGGTAAATGCAACACATTGTTTTGCACTGCATTGCGTAGCCCTCTGGCACTCAAAGGGTTAAGGGGTTGTCCACTGAGATGGTGTTTGCTGAAGGGTTTTTGCACTGAAAGGAATAGTAATGTTTCATAATAAAAGCAGCTCTAATTAATCTGCATATTATTTGGGCCTTGGAGAGTGTTATTTCAATACTGTCAGAGTTGTAGTTCAAGAGTAATTCAATGATAAAATATCCACCTCCCGCCCCTTCTACTGATGTAACACTGCTCAGCTTAGAGCAGCAGGGAGTGTCCAGGTAGATTGCAGAGAGGGACAATCTTCAATTAAGATAAGGGAAAAATCTGAAAAACCTGTCAAGGGGGGCAGGGTTTTCATTGTTCTCACAGTAAGAATATTGATCCTTGATGTGAGCTGTCTGGTCTATGGACTGGATTCCACATCTAAAGAGTGGGGTCTTACACTAGGTAAATGGGGCAGGATGGGGAAACTTTATCATTCAATTACTCTTGAACTACAACTCTCACAGTATTGATATAACACTCTCTGTGGCTCAAATACTATGAAAATTAATTGGAGCTGCTGTCTTTGTGAAACATTACTATCACTTGAAATATACTTTCCCTTTAAACAGTTAGGTTGAAAGGTTTTCTGCTATGATCGATGATTAAAGTTCATTTTTGGGTGATATGTACTTAAATAACCTGTAATGTTAGTATCTGTAATACGTCTCTATTTGCTTTCTGAGGCCTAAAATCTACTCTAACATATGGGGACTCTGAGGGAACAGCTATTCCTGCCTTTTCAAGGCCTCTAAGTACAATAGAAATCTTGAGGTGACTGTTATCCTTTCTCATTACAAGGGCAGTGAGCACTAATCACAATACATTAACTAACACTGACTCTTATCTCTCAGTATAAACTGCACAAACAAAATGAAATAAATGTTCTCTGAATAGAAAAGTTAACACTTACATTAACCGTTTGAGTACCAGAGGAGTACCCAACATAACATGAAAAAGGGTTAAAGAGCATGTTTAGGATTATAATTTGGGCCTGTATCATATAAATATTTAGACCTGTAAATAATCAGACCTTGAAGTTCCAATGTTTGCATCTAAAAGGATCTACTATGTGAATAACTCAATTTTATATATCTGGTGGTTTATGTCTTCTACCTGAGAGTTTTCTAATTCATCTGTACACATGTGAAGGTTTAGAGAGGTGATATAGAGGGAACCATGTTTCATATATTCCCATCTGTAACTCTACTTGAAACAGTATAAACTAAGGACAATGCCATAGTCCATTTCCAATCTACAATATATTTTAGAACCTTTAGAAAACTCCCATCACTGTTTATTTTGGCTTTTAGTAACCCCTCTGATGCTAGAGATGTCTCAAACGCATTTGAGAAACAATAAGTTGGAGATGTCTCTGGAATCCAAGGTGTCATATAGTTGCAGCATGTTCAAACAAATAGCACGTCAACTAAGACAGATTCCGTGGCACTAACATGAATACCTGTCCATATTTCCAACATTGATTCAGCTATGCCAGATCTACTGTGAACAACAAACAGAGCCTAACCCACCAGCAAATTTGCTTGTTCCATATAAAGCCCTCCAATTTGTAGCAGCCGAATTTTAACTGATAAGATGTGAAGCTTGTCTGCTTCTTTTAGTGGAGAATCAGTCCGGCCTCTATCCATGACTGGGATGCCAATTTCAATTAAAAATTGGCTGTCACTTTACATCCTCAACATCCCATCAGATAAGACGACAGCATCCTTTAACTTGTGTTAAAGTACCAGTCCAACCAGTACTGCGCATAGTGTCCGACTGCGTCACTAATTCCAGTTGGAAAGTTATCTACAGATTTGAGTACCGCAAAGCTTTGCTTGATAACAACAGACTCGACTGCTGCTTCTGCTAGCCCGGCCATTGCTTCTTTATCAGCACTTAACCAGTTCATAAATCAAACTGGTGTCTGTTTATTTTTTATTTTATCAAAATTTATACCAGTCATTGTAACAGTTAATACTTTA
The DNA here is from genome assembly GCA_037306005.1 of Rhinophrynus dorsalis. NCBI lineage: Eukaryota > Metazoa > Chordata > Amphibia > Anura > Rhinophrynidae > Rhinophrynus > Rhinophrynus dorsalis. The sequence goes on along the minus strand of CM074723.1, from coordinate 64,308,281 downwards.
ATAAGAGGCCATAGATGGGAACATTAAGAAGTTAGTTAGAGACATTTTGCAGGCGCCTTTTCCCTTGTCATTGACAAGGAAGGTAATCCTATACACAGGATGCTATTGTGAGATGAGAAACTGGCCTGTTCCACTGCCAGAGACCAGATGCACCTCTCTCTATCCTAATCTGTAAACGACTTAAAGGAGCCTTATCTCAGGGCTCTTCTGCTTCATTTCATGCTTGATTTACTTTAATTTGTCTGATAGGGCACACGGATTTGGAGACAGCCCATCTTTCTGCAGAAACTGTTCAGATTTTTTTTTACTTGGCATTGTTGTGTTAGGATTTTTGACTTTTTTTTTCTCATGGAAGAAATCTTGCTCCAGTGCAGCATGCTGCCTGAGTGTGTTTAGATTTAAGCTATCCCAGCAGAAAAGAGTTTCTGAAGTGGCGTGATTGTGTGATGAACAACATTTACATCGAAATCATATTATGCAATAAATCAGAGGGAACAGAGCGCTGGAGTGCATGTGCCCACAAGATACATTGAAAGAACTATATATAGTGGCAACAACAGAAACGAGATTTTATAGGAGGCTTTATAAATATGTAAATATATTTTATCTGATTGGGTTCTTAAGCTACACATCTGTAGCAAGAATAAAGTGGAGAGAGAATCCACAAGGGGAATGCTCGTTAGCATTCTAAGTGGGTCTATGAAATAAAAATGTCTTGTAGGCTGACAGCAGGTCAAGCTGGTTACTTTGCATACTTTGGTGGTAAGTCTCTTTGATGCAAAAGCCATCTTCTCGTGTGACGGAAAGGGTATCTTAATTTGTTATTAACTTTGCAAAGTTTATAATCAAATAACCTTTAGCATCTTTAAATTATTTAAATAGTTTAAATGATCTCTATAAAGAACAGTCTTAATTCTTTTTTGTCTGAATAGTTTGCCGCTACAGACTAGAATAACATATTTTGGTAATCTGTTTACGGATTCATTCACAATCCACAGGACCAGTTGAACAAAAAGGACAAAGTCAGCAGCTGCACAGAGTGCATTGTTGGAAGGGGTTCCCCATAGTGGAGAAGGAACTCTAACTGCCGTACAGTACAGAGTGTACAATTGGAACGTCTGGCCCTCCCTAGTCATTTGCTGCTTACTCTTCACTATGCTCATGTACTAAGAACAACTGGGGCAAACCAACTGCACTGCAGGGAAGAAAGAAAACATTTCACAGAATTAAATGGGGCTTTTATCCCCTTAAATGCTATAGAGGTCTCCCAACGCATTCATTTTCAAGGCATGGGAGACCTGTCTAGTATTTAAGGTGTTAAAAACCCCACTTAAATCAATGTGTATTTGGGCATTGCTTATCTGTACCCTGTATTGTAGTTGGTTTGGTCCAGCAATGCCACTTTGTCTTAGTATATCAGTTCCAGTGTGTTTAGCCAGGTGTGAAAACACAGCATTGTGTCAAGATAGCTGTTAAAACTCTGTATTTTTGCCAGCTTCTGAATGTGTACTTAGCATTGTGTGTCTAGATGTGGGCACACAACATTCTGTGAAGTTAATCCTGTGGGGTGTGTTTGCAATGCATTGCACACTGCACTGCTCCTTAAAGGGGTAGTAATGTTAGAAATTAAGTATACCACTGAGTCTTCTTTATTATAAATATAACAGTTTGCGCTATATTTAGTAACTTACTTTTACGTAGTTCTCAAGTTATTAACTGTAGAAGGATCCCCCTCCCACCCCTTCTGGCTGCCTCCCACTGAATCTGCAGTCTGGTCCTGGGAGCGAACGGATGCAGGGAGGGACAAACTTCAGTGAGTAAAAGGAAAACCCTGCCTTCCTTGACGAAGGAGGGCAGGATTTTCTTTTGCTTACTGAAATTTGTCCCTCGCTGCATCCATCCGGACCAGACAGAGCTGCAGCAGTGACATGTCCAGAAGGGGTGGGTGGGGGATCCTTCTACAGTTAATATCTTGAAAACTACGTAAAAGTAAGTTATGTATAGAGCAAACTGCTATATTCACAATAAAGAAGACTCTGCAATATACCATAAAATCTCAGGTATAATACGCACCTGTGTATAATACACAGGTGCAAGATTTTAGGGGAAAACAAGAGTGCCTATGTATAATACGCACCCTTGTTTTCCCCGTTACTGAAATGTTTTTTAACCCTTTGAGTGCCTCAAAGGGTTAAGTCTGGCAGGCTGGTAGATGGCTTCCCTCCCTCCCCTGGCAATATCCGCTCTGAAAATAAGACTTACTAGTTCAAATGCATGTCCCAGCTGAAGTCCTCATCTTTTGAAGAGCAGGCATACCGGTATGTAAAGCTTCAGTGCGGGCGGCATGCTTCCATTTGTCTCCCACTTCCTTCAATGGGCTTTCAGGTCCTTCCGCCTGCAGCCAATGCCCTGTGAGGATCTCACGGTCCTCACAGGGCAATTCCATAGAAGGAAGGTCCTGAAAGTCCATTGAAGGAAGAGGGCGGCAAATAGAAGCATGCCGCCCGCACTGAAGCTTTACATACCGGTATGCCTGCTCTTCTCAGTGGGGACTTACATTTAAAGTGTTAGTAATGTCTGAAAAAAACTTTTTTGCATTTAGAAGAGCTTAAAAAGTTGATCTGAATGCAAAAAAACGTATCTCTCAAACCGCTATGGTTTAAGAGATACGGGCGTTTAAAGTTTGATTTCTCCTACTGACAACTGTAAAGCTGTCAGCAGGAGATCCGTGTCGGTCGACACACTGGCGCTTCAGAAGTGCCGAGATCTCGTTACTTACACGGAATCCCGTCATTGGAATGGTCTAAAACGTGTGCCTAGTGTTCAGGCACACGTTTTAGACCATTCCAATGACGGGATTCCGTGTAAGTAAAGAGAACTCGGCACTTCTCAAGCGCCAGCGTGTCGACTGACACAGATCTCCTGCTGACAGCTTTACAGCTGTCAGTAGGAGAAATCAAGCTTTAAACGCCCGTATCTCTTAAACCATAGCGGTTTGAGAGATACGTTTTTTTGCATTTAGATCAGCTTTTTAAGCTCTTCTAAATGCAAAAAAAGTTTTTTTCAGACATTACTAACACTTTAAACTAGTAAGTCTTATTTTCAGAGTGAATATCGCCGGGGGAGGGAGGGAAGCTATCTATCTGCCTCAATTTTTTACTTTATTTAAAAACTCTCGTGTATAATACGCACCTACACTTCACATAAGGTGAAGTGGGGTAAAATTGTGCATATTATACCTGAGATTTTACGGTACTTAATTTAAAATATTACTATCCCTGCAAAGGTTTACATTTAATGTAAGCTCAAAATTGTGTGAAACGGCTATAAGCTTGAGCACGCATGTTTCCTATGGAAACAATTATATTATTAACACCTTGAATGTTAAGGGGTTAAGGGGACACACTATATTTTGCTTTGCCCAGAGCCCAGCAGCTGCTTAACTTGCCCCTGCCCCATTATCTTTATAGGTATGCAATTGAGCAAAATATGTCAAATCAATAGATCCCTTAGCAACTGTGTGGTTATGTCCTATTGCTAAAGTTATCTTCAAATCTTCTGAAAGTCCTGCTGTATGACTAAGAGTTGCAGAAGTGCTTCTCAGGGGACCAGGAATATATCAGGAGCTGTTAACTTTGCATTTTTATAACTTTGGCAACTGTAATTGCTCCCTTGTGATTCATTAAAGTTCCTAATGATACAACTTTTGATGGCTGACTATATCTTCCTAATTTGCACCAAGGGAAATTCTATGCAAGGAGATGGCATTCATTTGATATGGATTTTTAAACATTTTATGATATCATCAGGTTCATTCACATACCCTGGTGAAGTATACCCATATATGAAAATCACAGACATGAAGAAATTATTACGTGTGTCTTAGTGTTTGGCACACATAAAGGAACAATACATAAATATCTGTTAAAAAAACATAGATCAATATATAAAATGTATCCATTTATAACTATAAAAAAACATAAAAGGAAACTACATTATTCTTGAGTCTTTGAAGTAAAATTACCATGGGAAACTACATCTGCTCCTGTAAGAATGGAGTCGGTAAAACATCAGTGACTACTACACAAAATCCAGATTTATCTCTCAGATGTCTATAGGCGAGGCACCTTCTAGCATCTGTCATGGCTGCATGGCTCACAAAATACCCTTATACCATACAATCATAAAAAGTCTCTTAAAGGGATAGTAATCATCATAGTATTTGGACTTTGGAGAGTGTTATTTCAATTCTGTCAGACTTGTAGTTCAAGAGTAATTCAATGACAAAGATTCCCCCTCCCACCCATTTTACTGATGTAACACTGTTCAGCCAGATCAGAAGGGAGGTGCCCAGGTAGACTGCAGAGAGGGACAATCTTCAATTAAGATAAGGAAAAAACCTGAAAAACTTGTCAAAGGGGACAGGGTTTTCATTGTTTTCATTGAAAGAAGATTGTCCCCTTCTGTTATCTGTCTGGTCTATGGACTGCATTCCACATCTGAGAAGAGATGGCTTACACTAGGTAAAAGGGGCGGAAGGGGAAACTTTGCTTGTGAATATATCTCAAACCATAAATGTTTGAGAGATAAGACTTATATTGTTCTTCATGTTTTTTTAATGCCTACAAAATAAAATAAAGATAAAACAAAGTGTTACTATCCCTTTAACCTCTTTGATGCTAGACAGATTTCAATGCATTCAAGAACTTTGTAGCATCAAAGCTTCTAAATAATGGCTTAGAGGGGTATGTTATGTGATAAATTACCTGACCGAATAAGTAGATATGCAGGTAAATAAACCAGACATCATAAACCAGGAGTGGGTGTCTGCTCAAGGGACAATGCAACAACTGCAGGTAGTTTGTTGACTAATCTTCCTAATATGAAATCTGGCCCTGGACTGCACTGTCCTGCTACATATCAGCCATTTTAGAGCCTGAATAGTGTACCCTGTGGTAGGACATCACAACAACAGTTGCTAACTGTGGGGATGTGCTCATATCCTCTCAACTGGAACTTGAAGCAATTCAATCAATAATATTTTTTTTTCCATAGCAAATATACCTGAAGTATCTAAAAATGCTCACTTATTGATTACCAACCTCTATAGATTAACATAGGGACTGGAAATATTTTCTTGAATGGAGATTATTCCCACCAATGAAACATAGAACAAAGATTTGATAATTCCTTGCTGAGACAAAAACTGTGCCTATACATTTTCATTGATATGGTATTATATTAGAATAACAAGTGTATATTATTTGTATAGCAGTAGTTCCATTTCAATATATTAATACTAGTTACAAAGCCCGTATACATGGGCTGATCCGGAGCGGGGAGCACTGAGAGGCTGTCAGCCTTCTGGAGCTCTCCGCTCTGGATCAGCCTTTTCTCCGAGTCCCTACTGCTCATGTGCGGTTACGCACACAGTGAGTGACGCTTTCTAGGACTTTACGTTATAGGATACCCATTCAGCTGACAACCCTCACTGTCTTGGGCTCACTGGTAGAATTCCTTCACTACAAATACCTCCTTTCCTGCTTTGAAATGTGAGTTGTACACCTCTGACACTTAGATTGTTAACTCTGCTCTGTCCTTGGCTAAAAAACAATATTGTTAATTAACGCTCATAAGTCCAACCCCACCATCTCTTCTCTACCTTTGACTGTCTCCTCCAACCTCCATTTACCTCCCTCCCAAATTCTATACAACAACAAGACTTTTGCTAACTTCTTCAAGGCCAAGGTAAATTCCATTTGGGAAAATATTCTCCCTTGTAAATACCCTTCTGTCCTCCCTCATTCCCCTCCTGTCATGCTGGACTCTTTCTCACCAATCACTGAAGAAGAATTGGCTAACCTGCTATCCTCCTCTCCCTCCTCTAAATGCAGACTTGTTCCAGTTTCCTCTCATTTTATCCAGTCCCTCTCTCCAGTACTAATTTCTGTATTACTACAGATTTTTAACTCCTCCTTTGTCTCTGCTACTTTTCCTGATGACTTCAAACATGCCATAGTGACACCTATTCTCAAGAATAATATCCTTGACAGTACTACACCCTCTAGCTATCGATGTGTTTTTCTCCTGCCTTTTGTCTCTAAGCTCCTGGAATGACTAGTCTACTCCCACCTGCTTGACTTCCTGAACACACACACAACCTTCTCAACCCATTACAAGCTGGCTTTCACACTGCTCACTCCACAGAAACTACACTTACAAAAGTGATCTACACATTGCCAAATTGTAAAGTCACTGTTTAGCATTTATCCTGCTTGATCTCTCAGCTGCATTTGACACTGTCCATAATGCTCTCCTCCTTCAAAATCGTCAACCCTTAGGCATCAGTAACTTAACCCTGAACTGGCTATCTTCTTATCTAACTAACCTATCCTACAGAGTTTGTATTACCACCTCTTTGTCCTCCCCCATTCACCTCTCAATTGGTGTTCCTCAAGGTTCTGTTCTAGGACCACTTCTCTATACACAACAGCATGTGGTGACCATATGAAGTATTTTGAATTCAAAGATAATCTATTCATATGACCCCCAGCTTTATATATCTGCACCTCAACTGACTCCTGCTATTTAATCTAAATTCAGAGATTGCCTCTCAGGTATCTCAGACTTCATGGCTCATAGGCACCTTAAACTCAGCACTCCAAAAACTGAGCTACTCTTCATCCTACCTTCCAGGTTACAGTTAATGGCACTACCATAAATACAGTATCAGAAGCACAGTGCCTATGGGTGATAGTGGATGCTTCTCTCTCACTATCTACTCATATTAATGATATCACCAAATCCCAATACTTTTTCTTGCATAACATAGTAAAAGTCCATTTCTTTGTTCCTCCACAGCAAAAATTCTTCCTGTAGCTCTCATCCTATCCTGCATGGTCTTCTGTAACCTCCTTCTTTTTGGTCTTCCTGACTCACAACTCCATACACTTCAATCCATACAGAATGCTGCAGCACAAATCACCTTATTGTCACTTAAGTTTGTCCCTCCCCTCCTCCTCCCTTCACTCCAGTGGCTGACTATCAAACTCCAGATATCTTATAAAAGACTGCTTCTCTCATTTAATACCCTACTCTCCTCTACCCTTTGCTACATTTTCACTTTGATCTCTGATTTCAGTTATCACGCCACTTACGATCAGCCAATAACATTCTTCACTCATCGCCTGTTGTGTCGATAGCTCTCTTTCTCATATTAAACCCTTTTCCCTTGTTGCTCCTTTTCTGTTAAATGCTCCATATCCCAGCCTGTGCCACTGTACTTCTCCTGCTGTCTTCAAGTCTCACTTAAAATTACCCCATCTAAAAAAGGCTTCAGCAAGCTAGAAGGAACTCATATTGTATATCCAAAACTCATATAATGTGCATTCTTATTTATGTTCCCCTATCCCGACCAGAACTTGAGCATTGTATTCCACACTTAAAGCGGAACTACCACCATAGGTAAAGTCGCCCTGCAATAATTAGGCAGGTGGCAGCTAGCTTAATAATAGTTATTTTACCTCTCAGAATGACTCAATTCTACAGAAATCCTTAATCTTCTGAGATTGATTGGCAGATTAGTACAGTCTGCGCGCCTGCGCCATCAGTCCCTTCCGGTGTCTTTCGGGATAGTGCAATGCTTCTGAAGGGAGACTGGGACTGAGAGCGCTGGCGTGCAGACAAGATGTCTGTGCTGATGCCTGGCTTCTGGCCTCAGAAGATTAAGGATGTCTATAGAATCTTGTCGTTCTGAGAGGTAATATATCTATTATTAAGCTAGTCGCCATCTGCCTAATTATTGCTGGGAGACTTTACCTATGGTGGTAGTTCCACTTTAAACTTTATGTATTTTGTATGTCTTCCTTTACCAGTTTAGATTGTAAGCTTTCAAGCAGCGATCCCACTTCTAGTGTTTCTCTTTGTTTCTCTCTAGTACTTGTCACCCTGTATTGTCCAAACCCTTATATTGTGAAGCACCGAATACACTTGTGAACTATACAAATAAACATAATCATTTAGTCATAATATAGATCTTTCTTAATGTATGTATCGGGGTAGACAACCTTTGGCTGACCAGTGGTTAGCTATTTGGAAATCAAATAGCTGTCAAATGTTGCCCACTCATGGTATATATAATACTAGTGTAAAAGCCCATGTACATGGGCCAAGGTCCGGGTAACATTAACCCTTTGAGTGTCAGAGGGGTACGCAACACATTGGCACTCAAAGTGTTAAGAGCCTGCTACCTCACTGCTCCACGCAATTCAGTCTTGCATTGCCTCACTCACGCAATGCAGTCATGCGCAGTAGAGAGTTCCCAAACACGGGCAGTCTCTACTGTGCATGACTGCATCGTGACAAACATCCTAGCGATTTATTATATAGGATGCTTGTGCTAATCTTAGCCAGTTCAGCATAATAAAGATCATAATCCTGTTGGCACGAAACATACCTTTAAAACTCAATGTGTGATGTGCTGAAGCTGTATCATAAAGTGCCATAGTCTCTGTTTTAATAAAAAAATGATGTGGTAAATCTGTTGCTTTGATTCTTTAGTTTCAAATGTTCTATTTATTGTACAACAGAACAATTCCAGAGGAGACAAACTGTACCATAGGGGAGAAATGAACATTTCCAAACCCCATTGATTTAAATGCGGCTTTTAACCTACAGAATCCTGGAGAAGTCTCCAATGTATTGCTTAACCTTATAAAGACCAGAGGTTAGTGCAACACATTGTGAAGCAATGCTTTGCATACCCTCTGTTCCTTAAAGGGTTAACCCAAGGACAATTTTCATGTGTCTCCTATAAAGTAGTTGGTTTGCCACTTGAAGGAGCAGTAAACTTTTCATTATGAAAAATATACATTAGAGGACATATCCTGTTGAGTAAAATAAGGGTATTCCCACTGTTGAGATATGCATATTTCCAGAGTTATTACAGTTTAAACCCATGATTTTTTACAATAGCAGTGCCCTCTAGTGGTCAAATTCCAATTAGATATTCTGTTACATTCTAATGGAGAGGAAAGTCAGTGACATACAGTTCTCCATGGAATGTAATAGAAACTGACAAGTCACTTCCTGTCAGTTAGAACAATCAGGAAGTAAATGCACAGTAAATTAACTTCCTGATTATTTGAACTGTTATATCATTTGAATAAAACAACTGACAGTGGTGGGAGTGACTTTGTTTTACTCAGCAAGAAAAGCTCTATAACATATAAGTTTTCATAAAAAAAGTTTACTGCTCCTTTAATTACTCTTCCTGACTTGTTAATGTAGCCTAACATACATGGAACACTTCCCATTTGTACCTCCAGCTTTCGATGCATCAAAGCAAAATGAGAAGCAATTATTTCTTTCGGTAAAGTAAAATGCAATGTTTTTTTTTTACATTTACTAAATCCATTAACCCTTTGAGTGCCAGAAGGGTGTGCAATGCTTTGCTTTGCAATGCGTTACGCACCCCTTTGGCACTCAAAGGGTTAAGTACAATTACAATTTTTTTTGCCATTTTTCCCCAAGAGCTGTTTTATTAAACTCAGAATGAATGTCATCTAAATGCTATAGGGTAAAGATGAAAATGTTGGAGGAATGGTTCGGAGATCTCTCTGACTCAGATAGGGTTAATGAAATAAACACCTGCATGGTAAGAAGAACGACTGTTCTTTGGTGCCTTTGTTTCAGCTGGAGATAGTTTCTCCACCCTCGATTCAAAGTGGACTTCTGCTTCATCTCATACTTTGCTGTTACCGTAACTTAATACTGACGGATATTTCCCAAGTCAGGTTCATTCTCTTGAACTGAAACTTTTGGACATTTCATGAGTGAGTATCTGGTCATAGGCAGATGTTTTAGGTAGTTTGTTAGGCTGATGTACTAGAAAGAACTGGAGTAATCCTTGAGCAAATCAAATGTCTCATAGGTGACACATAAAAACATTCACATGGGTTTAAATGGGGCATTTAACCCTTTCATGTAGTGGTGGACGACCCTAGGCACTTCAGCTGTTCACAACTACAATTCCCAATACCATCATCATAACTGGGAACTACTGCCGCTTGACCCCCTTGGTGAGGGCTCACATGCTGCAACTGGAGGTAAGTAAATGATGCAATTTGCATCATAAAGGGGGTGGGGCTTAATCAGGTAGGCGAGGCTTATGGACATGGCATTTGAGAAGTGGGTGGGAAGTGGGTAGAATAGGGTGGAAAGTAGGCAAAGCGGGTAGGAAGTGGGCATATAGGGTGGGAAGTAGGAGAAGTGGGTGTGAAGTGGGAGAGAAGTGAGCATACAGGGTGGGAAGTAGGAGAAGTGGGTGTGAAGTGGGAGGGAAGCCACTTGGGATGATTTTTTTTTTAACTGATGTAGGAGAATAAACCTATTTAACCCCTAAGGATCAGGGGAGTGTTTAACACATTGCAAAGCATCCCTATTGTTCATAATGGGTTAAGATTATCATGTGCAGCCAGTGGCGTTTGTGTCATATGGTCCTGCCAGGAACTGTCATGCCCACCTCCATGGATATGACATGCTAGACTGGTTGAAGATGTTATCTTTTGAAGAAAGACACAAGGACAGAAATTCATAGGGGCCATTAGGATTTTCTGGACATGGCAAGGCAATTAGGATTTAATATTAGGAGGTGTTACTTCTCCTGTTGGATACACTTATTCCCCTTTAATTGTCCACATGGATCAATGTAATGCTTTTAATTTGAATGCTTCTGAGCAGTGAGAAACATAGTGTGTTGACTTCGATTAGTGGTAGGATTAGTAACGGTGATATGGAAAGTCTGGTGTAAAAAAGATGGACTGAAATGTAGGGACTAAAGAGAAACTGCTGAAGTTAGTTTAGGGATTAGCGTCAAGTGACTGATTTAATTATGGCGATAAGAGATTTGGGGCCTGATGAAGAATTACCCATTAGAAGACAAGAATACACCATCAGTGTAAGATGAGAGGGCAGTTGTGTGAAATGAGGCAGACATTGGACAGAGATAATGAGAAGATCTTTCTTCCTGTGCAGAGATTAAATGGAGCCTTATATGAGAAACCAATCCATTGGTGGGAGGATCATTTATATAAAGGAGGCTTAGAAAGTACCCCTGCTATGTTTGGTTAACTCCTTGAATGTGGAACAATTAATTGGTGATTTCCTAGTATTAAAGGAACATGTACACCTAAAAATTAAATTATATAATCTAAAATGTCAAGTATTTTCAGCTAGCATTTGTAAAATGTGTTTTTATGTTAAATACCTAAAATCTAATGATAATTTCGCATTTTTAAAGGGATAGTAATACTTAATATGTAAATATATATATATATATATATATATATATATATATATATAGTAGGTTGTATTTTCCTGAGTAAAAGCAAGGAAATTTCCACTGCTGAAAGCTGTTTTATGCAAAAGTTATTACAGCTTAAGCTTGAATTTTTTAGGTGTAGTTATCACAGTGGCCTGAAATTGTACTGTGGAGCTGTTGCTACACCATCCTATGGAGATTTATGGTCAACTGACCAGAGCTGTCTATAAGATGGTGTAGCAACAGTGCCACTGTACTATTTCTGTACTATCCCTACTATTTCTGTACTATCCCTTTAATTCATATGTAGACTGCAAAACATAGACACCTTTTAGTTAATTTTGTTTATGCAGTTTCTAATGAGAAACAAGAGCTACGGTGGGTGATTTAACCCTTTGAGTGCCAGAGAGGTAATGTGTTTGATACCTCTCTGGCACTCAAAGGGTTAATGAGATTAGTACCCTCAGATCTCATATTCTGAAAGGCTGTGACCTTATTTTAGACAGTTGTCAGACAGTCCGGCACTATCACTTCTATCAAGATTGCAGTACTCAGGTTAGTCAGGGCCCTGTGAAAGGCAGGAATATCTGTCCCCACAGAACATCCGTAAGTCTGTGTAACATTATATTATCCACAATACTTAAAGGGTTAGTAATGCCCTTATATAAGTTGATGCAGTATTGTAAATGTTAGAAAATATAAAGTATCTGCAGAAAGTCCCATCTCTCAAAACTTTACAGTTTCAGAGATATTCACCGCTAAAGTTCCCCCTTCCCTTCACCTAACGTCAGCGCTCTACTGACCGCAGGAGATCCCGGTCCTGGGACCAGCAGGCGGCTCTTCAGCAGAGCAGAAATAGCGATATTTGGAAAGAATTACTTCATTGGAACGGTCTACAAAGTGTGCATGGTTTGTAGACAGTTCCAATGAAGTAGTTCTTTTTAAATATCGTTATTTCGGCTCTGCTAAAGAGCCTTCTCGAGTCAGCGGATACAGATCTCCCGAAATTTAGAGGTGAATATCTCTCAAACTGTAAAGATTTTCTCCAGATACTTTATTTTTTTAACATCTACAATAGTATATAAACTTATAAAAGGGCATTACTAACCCTTTAACATGTCCAGTGCATTACTTTTGCACTGTACTGGACACCTCTGAGAGACATTACACTCACATGGCTTGTGGATAGTTTACTGCTAGATATGAGTGATTCTGTTTCCTGGTTCAGGTTTTCAGTTAGCCAGTCAATTTATTTAACCCTTTGAGTGCTTGAGGGGTGCACAATGCATCGCTTTTCAGTGCATTGCGCACCCTTCTGGCATTCAAACAGTTAATGAAAGTCATTCTTATTAATGTTATAAGAAGAATATGAGCAATTCTGGGGCCAAATCATCTGCAGTATAGGAACTAAACAATTCCCAAAATTCTAATTGAATTAAATTTTTAAGCCCCTGAATCAGTGGTTCTCAATCTTTTTTTAGCTTGAGGCACCCATAACACGCAATCTAGAACTTTTGGGCTACCCCTGACATATTCAATGTAATTTATCAAGGGTACAGTACATAAATATACAGCTATTATTAGGTCTCACAATCATAATAACAAAAATGAACATATTGTGCATAACAGTTTCCATAAATCTACATTTAAAAGTCAATATTCCAATTTTTGGCAAAGAATTTATAGAAAACATGGGGTACCCTAAGTTGGCACACTAAAGTGCCATGGCACCCTGGTTGAGAATCACTGCTCTGAATGCTTGAGAGGTCTCCAACACCTTGTGATGCAATTCATTGGAGACTTCTCTAGCATTCAAAGGGTTAAAAGTCCAATTTAATTAAATCAGAATTGGCATGTGTTGCCCTTTGTGCAGTTGGTTTCATACAGAATGACTTATCTATTGCTTTCTCCATCAAGCCCTTAATCTTTCAGGTTTGTTGCTCAGGATATGTGTGTCAGATTTGCTTGATACCTCATTTGCACTGAAGAGGTTAACAACCCCTTTGATTACAATGCATTGAGTACCTCTTTGGTATTCAGGTAGTTCAAACAGACAAAAAAATATTTTAAATGATGTGAAAACTTTTATTACAAAATAAGGGCCAGATTCTATTGCAGGTGCTAAATGTTAACTCACGTTTTATCGAACATTTTCCTATTGAAGTCTATGGGGAAAACTGAGATAAACGCAGTGATAAAATTAGCACCTGTAATAGAATCTACCCCTAAGTTTTTTTGTTTCTTGCTGAGTACAATATATCATTGCTGGGATATTTTGCAATCAAACGTTCATATATTTAAAAAAATAAATAAATAAAGTTTAACCCTTTGCATGCTAGAGGGCAGTCAAAGGGTTAAACTTTTTTTTTTTTATGAACTCTGCGGTAAAACTGACTACATCATTCCATTTTAAAAACAAAGAAACACACTAGAAAAGGAATGCAGGGGTAGATTTATAAAAAGTATTCTTGCTTGTTTTTGTGACCGTATCCTTAAAATGTCCTTATTCCTTATTAGGAACTAGTTGAACAGCCCGTTACACGGGCCACAGTGCCACTGTCACCCGGTCGCGGGGCAGTCACGCGCGAGACTGCCCGCGCCGAGGCTGATACAGAGCTGGACGCTCCTTCTGAGAGCCCAGCTCTGTATCAGCCGCGGTGCGGGCAGTCTCTACTGCGCATGTCGTGCATTACACACGAATTAGCAAATTATTATATAGGAGGATGTTGATATTTATAAAGGATTCTAGTTACGTTTATAAATGTGGAGACCACAGAAAATAAGAACAGGTCAGACATGGCTTTAAATATTTGCTGAAAATTCTGTCGCTAAATTGTCACAAATAGCAACATTTCTTTATAAATTTGCTGAGCGACTTTTTACAAACTTCCTTATTCCATTTTATAAAAAAATGTACTAGATGGAGTTATGTCCTCCTAAACTGTCGCATCCCTCCCAACACTTCAAATTGCCAAAGAGGGACACTTGTGTTTTGGGGGGTGATGCTGGGGGTGTGGCCAGTGGGCGGGGCATTAACGAGAATTTTTAGGGTGTTTCATGACATATTGACACCTCCTTGTGTTACCTAATAAATGCCTTATAACAAGACCATAGTATTTTATTTACACAGACTAATTTATAAACACATATACTGATGTTTAAAGAAACAATAATGTGAGTTTTATTGCTGTGGAGCAAAGTGATACACTTATATACACACAGTCTGATCTCCTAAAAGGAGGGACAGTAGGGTGGGAAAAAGGGTCAATGGGATGTAGGTAAAAAGAGGGGCTGTCCCTCCTAAAGAGGAACACTTGGGAGGTATGCTGTCATTATTACTTTTACCAGAGACAAACCTACAGCTATTTTAATGCTTCTTTTTGATTAACTCCACTTTTATAAATCTCTCCTGCGTTTCCCAAATTTACCAATATAAATTACTTAAAAGACACAAGATTAAATCTGGTCAGAGCATAGTGAACTGATTGATTAACCCTTTGAGTGCCAGAGGGATACGCAACGCATTGCACTCAAAGGGTTAAAAAAACTTGCACACCTTTGATTTTCAGTCAAGACCTGTGAGTGTGGTTGTTTTCTGGACTATGGGGGGGGGGATCCCCTTGAGACTCCGGTTCTGTCTTCTAATTACCAGGTCTCTGGGGCAGAGTCTTCGGATGTGAGGAGATTCTAATGAGACTCAGCCCACATCCTCTCCTTCCATTGTGTCCCTCCCACTTCCCGGCCCCTTCTGTTCTTTCCCCAGCTTATTCTGTATACTGTTTTTATTTATCAAGCTTTACCCCACTCGCGATTAAGCCCCACCCATATTTGATGCAAATCTCGTGATTTTTCTCCCACTGTGGCACCACAGAACTCCCCTCTCCGGGGAATCCTCAACAAAAAGTTCCCAGGTATGGCTATATGTTCAAAATAAAAGTGGAGGAGTTCTGGGGCAAACCATTTGCACTGTAGGAGAGAATTAAAAATTCCCATTGATGTAAATGGGAATTGCTTTTGAAATGCATTGGAGACCTCTCTAGCTTTCATGGGATTAAAATCCCCATTTAACTCATTGGGAATTTTTGGACTTTTTAATTTACCCCTATGGTGCAACTGGTTTGCTCCAGAACTTCTCCATTTTTTTCACATATGGCCCTATATGTATTTCTCTCTCTCTCTCTCTCTCTCTATTCACTGAGATGGTACTGCTATAAAGAATATACATTTGAGTGAGATCCCATAGCACCACCTCTTGACCAGATTATAAATTGCAGTTTCAATTGAAAATGCAGATTTGAGCTGTGATAACTTTTCAATTAAATTTCTCCCTTGTTTTAATCGTCAGGAAAAGCCATGTAATCTATACTTTTTATGAAAGATGTTTACTGCTCCTTTAAGAGTAGAAGGTTTTTCTGTATTCTTCCACCCACTGTATGATATTATCAGTGATCAAAGAGGTTTACACTGTTCATCTGCTTCCTCTGTACTTTTGAGCTTGTGTTGACCTGGAGGGCGTACAAATGGCCTTTCTGCCACCCATTGCGTGGTTGCTTGGAAACTTTGGCCGCATGTGTGTCAACTTTCTTTCATGATTGAAAAAGGAGTCTGAGCCTCACAGAGAGCTTTAGTCCTAGAGAAAAAAGGTCCTTGTGTGTTTTAAAACAAGTTTCTCACCCAGAGATAATGGTGAAGCTTTGGGTTATAAATGATTCATTTTGTTCACTTCTCCTTGATAATCTCACCGGGGGAAAAAAAAGTTAATCTCTTCCTTATCAAAATGCTGTGACATTTCTCCTTCAACTGTAGACTTTCCTATCACATTCCTTAGCCGCAGCAACATTACAATTTACAGGATTAAAAATAGTATACATTTTTTTTCAGGTTAACTTGTCATTTTCATTCCCTTTAGATTCCCATCTTAAAGTTTTATACCTGGCCTGCCGTATGATTCTATGTAGATCTCTTGGTCTCATAAAAAGTCATTGTTATGTTTACATTTTTAATGTTATGCTCAAACACCATGCACCATTGAACTTATTATGAATCATTTATCCTATATAATAATTTGCTAGGATGTTTGTCAGAACACATCATGCTCAGTAGAGACTGCGTGCGTTCAGGCAGTCTCTACTGCGCATGAAGCAGCCACTTAACCCTTTGAGTGCCAGAGGGGTATGCAACGCATTTCAAAGCAATGCATTGCATACCCCTCTGGCACTCAAAGGGTTAACATTACTCCGACCCTGGCCCGCGTACACGGGCTTTTACACTATTTTCTTATAAAGAAATTCAAACATATTATTTTAAAGCAAAAATCTTGAATGCTAGAGAGGTCTCCAATGCATTGTAAAGCAATCACTAGAATTCAAGAGGTTAAATAAACAAACCTTAAGAATGTTGTTGTTTGCCAAGTTCAGTTTTTTAAATATACGGGGAAAAATGTACAAACTCACCAGAGAAGCTTATTTTTCTGCATTGAAAGTCCACTGCACTTCTGTATATGTACTAGAACACATGGTGGCTTCAGTGCATATGGGCATGCACGTTCAGCTGCCATTAAGGCTTTAACTCTTTAAGGACCCATGACGTGCCAGGACTGTCATGGATATACTTCCCTTAAGGACAGTGACAGTCCTGGTACGTCACGGGAACCCCTGAATTTAAATTGCAAAAAAAAAAGAAAACCTCTGTGGTCCTTCAATAAGGGGTTAAAAAAGCAGTAAATGTTTGAAAGAAAAGAATAATATATATATATATATATATATATATATATATATATATATATATATCTCTAGTGTTAGTTAAAGGGATAATAAAATTTAGTAAAGGGAATATTGTAGCTATTAAAAAAATAAAATAATTGAGGCCATTCCTATCTCTCAAGCCTTAAAGGTTTGAGAGACACTTGATTATAAAGTTCCCCCCTTCCTCCCCTTTCTGATACGTCATGCTCTGTCTTAGAGCAGGAGAATCTGGTCCGCAGTCCAGCCGGCGGCTCTTCAGCAGAGTCGAAATAGAGAGATCTCAAAACAAATACTTCATTGGAACAATCTACAGTGTGCCTGGTTTGAAAGCACACTTTTTAGACCATTCCAATTAAGTATTTGTTTTGAGATCTCACTTTTTTGTCTCTGCTGAAGAGCCGCCAGCCGGACTGTGGACCAGATTCTCCTGCTCTAAGACAGAGCATGACGTATCAGAAAGGGGAGGGAGAGGGGAACTTTATAATCATATGTTGCTCAAACCTTTAAAGTCTGAGAGATTGGAATGGCCTCAAATATTTTATTTTTTATAGCTACAATATTCCTTTTACTTATTATGAGCCATTACTATCCCTTTAAAACAAGGGTTCTCCTACTACCAGGAGATGGGTTTTTCCAGAGTTATAACAAGTTAAAACTTTTTTTTTCATTACCATTGCCCTCTTGTGGTCAAATTTCAGACAGTTATTCTGTTGCATTCTATGAGAGACAGAGGTGAGTAGACTTGTGCACAACAAAAATTTTCGGTAAAATTTGATTTCAGACGGATTTTTTTTTTTTTTTTTCATTCGTCGACTCCGCAATTCGGATCATTTCCAGGGTCTAAATGAAGATGGTGGAACATGGTAAGGTGGGCTTTTAGCCTTATGGTACTATGGATGAAGTAGATGAAGTTTGGATGTAGCTAAATTTGGAGAAAGAAGGAAGACTGAGGATGACTGGTGCAGACTCCAGATGACTGGAACACTGGAGATGTAGCCAGTAGCAAACTGCAGAACACTGGATCAGGCACGACTCAGTAGAGATACCGCAGACTTTTTTACAAGAGACTACAAAACTGAGGATGACTGGTGCAAGACAGACTCAGGATGACAGCAACACTGGAGATGTAGCCAGCAGCAAACTGCAGAACACTGGAGAAGCCAGGACTCAGTAGAGATACAGCAACTGAGGATGACTGGTGCGAGGCAGACACAGGATGACAGCAACACTAGAGGTGTAGACAGCAGCAAACTGCAGAACACTGGAGCAGCCAGGACTCAGTAGATAGATACCACATACTTTTTTTTACAAGAGATGAAAAACAATAGAGCCAGGCTGAACAACCTGTATAGTGGGATAAAATTGTAGACTTTAAATTTCCTCCAAGTCGGGGGGGGTGTCCTCTGCCCAACCTACTCCGGTTATAGAGCTGGGTAAGCTGGAGCTCTCAGCATATTTTGGTACTATGGTACTTTTTTCTTATAATCTGCATGTGTCCGGTTACGGAAAATTCCCGCTCACTCTGGACAGTGGTTGGGGGGCAAGAAAGCAACTCCTGGGCTACCAGGGATAAAGTAGGCGACAGAGCCCTCTTGTAATCCTAGAAAGTCAAGGGATCTGTACTTGAGGGCAAAGGAGGTTCCGCAAGTTAAGCCTTAACCTCAAACTCAGGACTTTTTCTATTAATGGGGAGCTGTTTGTTTTGTCCGAAGCATAATCTGTCCATTGCCTCAGCATAAAAAGCAGCAGCTGCTCCACTGAAAGAAGATGATGTGCGCTGCAACTGATAGGTCCTGGAAGACCACCACACTACTCCAGCTCATTTGCGGAATCCTCTCCCACTACCTGTGACTGCATCCTGTTTTTCTTTTGCCTCTCGCACACCCTCGATATCAATTGTTCCCTCCAGGCAGTGAGTGAATTGGAACTAAGTGCCATCTTGCCTTTGATTTGAGGATCACAAATTGTGGCAGCATTAACTTGGGACAATCATACATGCGCTCTTCCATGCGCCAAGACAGTTCCTTCTTCAGCCTCGTTAGAAGGGCAGCAACATTGGGAAGTATATTACCCTCAGCACCAGGCAAGCGTTCCCTATGGGCAACAAAATCGTCAATTTTTAAGGAGAGGTGTGTGAAGAGGAAAATGACTTCTGCCAGGCTAGTGTTCTCTTTGCTTAAAATTTCCTTCAAAGCACGGAAAGGCGTGAGGACTGTCATTACCTGTTCCATCAGGGCCCAGTCAGCCCTGTCCAGTATCCAATAAAATGGTGACATAACGTTGCGTGAATTGCAGTTCTCTGCTCCAGGATACGCACTAGCATATCTAAGGTGGAGTTCCACCTGGTCCCAACATCTTGTTTCAGGCGGTGCTCTGGAAGGTCTGTCTTTTTCTGTTCCTCCCTGAGGAGCTGGCTGTCTTTGACGCTCTGATGGAAGTGGCCAGCAATTTGTCGGCACAACTCCAGAAATGCTGACAACCTTCCAGTGTTACTGCCATCCTCAAGAGCAGCCTTCACTACTAGATGCAGAACATGCGCTGAGCAGCGCACACCCACAAATCTGCCATCCCGGAGAGCCTTGATCATGTTAGCTGCACCATCAGTAACCACAAACCCCATTTGCGCCTGTGTGCCTGCCTTCTCCCCTAGCCGCTGCGCCACCATTTTCTGCAGTGCTTTGCGAATGTTATCTGAGGTGTGCTGCTGATCCATTCCCTCAGCATGGAGGAGGAAAGAGCTGTGCCCTGCCTCCTTAGCTACTGCACCTGAACTTGTCGGTAATGATGTGTCTTCCAAGACACTGGGCTGCCACCAATGTGCCGTCAAGGACAGGAAGCCATGCTGGCCACTCAGAGCACTCCATAAGTCAGTGGTAAAGTGCACTGACTGGCCACCAGCCTTTCCTAGCAGGTCCTTCAAAAGCCCAACACATGACCGGTACAGTGAGGGTACTATAGTTCTACTAAATGTGATGCGGGATGGAATTTTATATCAGGGTGCAACAGCCTCCATAAGTTGCTGGAAGGGCTCCCCGTCCACCAAATTAAAAGTAACACCCCCAATGGCTATGAGCTGTTCAATGAGGCGTGTGATTTTTCGTGACTTCTGTCTGTACATCCCCTTTGAATGAAAGCCACCAAAATCTTCCAGTGTGGCCTGTATTGATTTTGGGATGGGCTGTGACTGTCTGCTCTTAGGGCTATTTGTGGCATGATCCCCCTGCCCTTTCTCCTGCCTACTGGGGGTGAGTGTGACACTGGTATATGCAGTAGTGCCACTTTCTGCACTAATCAACACTGACTTGTGGTAGTTGTTTAGGAGTTGGTTCATCCCAGAGGTTGTTAGATGACCCAACCCTCCTGGCTGACTTCCCTGCCACACAATTTGCATTCCGCTAGCTGGCCATCGCCAAGTGCCACAAAATCATCCCATGCTTTGGAGCAACAGATGACTCTGGAAGGTGGTGGAGAAGAAGAAACTGAGGTAACACTTTCTTGATCTTCACATGCTGGAGCAACCTCACTTTGCTTTTTCTTTCTACGTACCATTACAGGGGAACCAGTAGACCTAAAGATGGCAGCAGGGATGTTGGGACTGGGATTGGAGGAGGATAATGGAGTAACAGTGGTACTGGTGGCGGAGACACTAGCAGCTACTACCTGGCTGGGACACTCGAGTGGAATTGGAGAGGCAGGTGTTGAGTCATCAATAGAAAACACAAGTGTAACTGGAGAATCAGGAGTAGTATTATGGGAAGCAGGGGAAAAATTAAGCTCAGGGGAATAATCAAGGTCACTGGAAAAATCAAGCTCAGTTGACAAATCAAGCTTAGGAGGCCTTGATTCAGATTCTTCTTCTACCTCTTGTAGGTTTGAAGAGAAATCAGCAGCAGATTTTGAGGAGCCCTGCTCAATTCCCTTTTCTGCCTGGTGGCTGCCGGTAAATGGTAAACTATCTCCCTCAATAACCTTTTCTGGAGAAGATATGCTTTCAGTGGCAGTGACAGTGGTGGCAGGAGAAATTTTCTTCAAATAGTGCAATAATTTCCGTTTGGACTGCTTACACGGACATTCATTATAAAAATCCCGTGTTGATGCTGCTCGCAGTGTCCGACCAGTTGTGTTACACAGGTGTCCCCGGGTTTACAGAACTGGCTGTAGCGGAGGTGGTGAGTAAACTGGCAGTGGCACTAGTCATTGTGCAGGTGGTCCTGGGCGGATCATCAAATATCTGACGAGACACAGGTGACGACTGCTTTGTGGTCTCAGAGGAGTACCTGGACCTCTCTACCCTGCTAGTAGAGGTAAAAGACTTGCAGTTCCTTCTTCTTTCTAGTTTTTGGTTTGAAGTGCTGCTGCTGAGTCTGACTAGTACTACTCAAAGTACTCTTCTTTGCCCACCTGCTGCTGCTAGCTCTGCTTGAAAGCAACATCACTGTGGTGATGGTTGCTGGGTCACTGCAGCTGTTACCAGGAAGAGGAACATCAGGTTGTTCACTAGGACTCAAATCCATGACAGATAGGTAGGTAGTGAACTATAATAGTTTTAAAATTTAAAAACCTGGCCACACGACAACTGTGAGACTGGCTGTGTCACTCTGAAAATTATTCAAACAAAGCCCTAATATTAATTTTAATATTTAACACAGAAACAAAGGTGACTTTCCCTTGCGGTGGTAATAAGGTACTAAGCCTGCCTGCAGAACTGTGAGACTGGCTGAAGTGTCACTCTGAAAATTATTCAAACAAATCCCTAATATTACTTTTAATATTTTACACACGAACAAAGGTGACTTTCCCTTGCGGATGCAATAAGGTACTAGGCCTGCCTATAGAACTGTGAGACTGACTGAAGTGTCACTCTGAAAATTATTCAAACAAATTCCTACTATTATTTTTAATGCTAAACACAGGAACACAGGTGACTCCCTTGCGGTGGTAATAAGGTACTAGGCCTGCCTGCAGAACTGTGAGACTGGCTGATGTGTCACTCTGAAAATGATTCAAGTAAAGCTCTAATATTACTTTTAATATTTTACATACAAACAAGGGTGACTTTCCCTTGCGGATGCAATAAGGTACTAGGCCTGCCTATAGAACTGTGAGACTGGCTGAAGTATCACTCTGAAAATTATTCAAACAAATTCCTACTATTATTTTTAATGTTAAACACAGAATCAAAGGTGACCTTACCTTGCGGTGATAATAAGGTACCAGGCCTGCTTATAGAACTGTGAGACTGGCTGATGTGTCACTCTGAAAATTATTCAAACAAGTTCCTAATAGTTTAGTATTTTTAATATTTAAAGGGATAGTAATACTTAAAATGTAAAAAAAAATATGTTGTAGGGTTTATCCCCCTGAGTAAAACAAGGGTACTCCCACTGCTGAAAGGTGTTTCATTCAAAAATTATTAATTTTCAAAGTTGAATTTTTTAGGTGCAGTATCACAGTGGCCTGAAATTGTACAGTGGCGCTGTTGCTACACGATCCTATGGACAGCTCTGGTCAATTGACCATGAATCTCCAGAGGATGGTGTAGCAACAGCGCCACTGTACAATTTCAGGCCACTGTGATATTGCACCTAAAAAATTCAACTTTAAAAATTAATAACTTTTGAATGAAACACCTCTCAGCAGTGGGAGTACTCTTGTTTTACTCAGGGGGATAAACTCTACAACATATTTTTTTTTACATTTTAAGTATTACTATCCCTTTAACACAGGAACACAGGTGACTCTCTTGCAGTGGTAATAAGGTACTAGGCCTGCCTGCAGAACTGTGAGACTGGCTGAAGTGTCACTCTGAAAATTATTCAAACAAATTCCTACTATTATTTTTAATGTTAAACATAGAAACAAAGGTGACTTCCCCTTGCGGTGGTAATAAGGTACTAAGCCTGCCTGCAGAACTGTGAGACTGGCTGATGTGTCACTCTGAAAATTATTCAAACAAATCCCTAATATTTTAAATTTTTTGCACAGGAACAAAGATGACTCTCCCTTGCAGTGGCAATAAGGCACTAATGCTGGCTGCCTGCCTATGCCTAATGCTAACTGCCTGCCTAAACAACAACAGGACACTCTCTGTCTCCTTCTCTCTCTCTCTGAGCTCCAACAACACAATGAGGAAATGCAGGCTGTCTGTGTAATTAGTCCAACCCTCATCATGAAAAGAAGAAGCCAACTGGAATAGAGACAAAGCAGGAAAGTAGCGCATGAAATGGAGAAGGTAATTGGACTAGAGACATGGAGGGAAAGTATGAAGGGAAAGTAATCGAGTGCGGGTAGTAGTCACCGAATTTCTGAAAGTTTCGTCGACATTCGGACCAGGGCTAGTTGGATATGTGTTTTTTTTTGGAGAACGACCCTTGCCTGTCGGAAGGTCCAAATGTCGCCGAATTACCCCACTTTCGGCGAATTATAAATGTTGCCGACCCGAATCGCACAAGTCTAGAGGTGAGTTACTGACATAATTTCTCTATAAAATGTAAAAGTAACTGTCAGTTCTGGAAATAGGCTCCATGAATCTTGTTTCCAGCAAGTATAACCATTTTGAACTATTATAACTTTTGAATAAAACAACTACCAATGGTAGTACCCTTGTTTTACTCAGCAGGAAAAGCCTATTAACATAGGGTTTTTCATAAAATAGTTTACTGCTTCTATAATTTGAGCAATCTCTGAATATCCATGTGTATGTAAATGTCCTGTTACCTTGTTTAGTGCATGGCGTTTAACAAGGCAACCTGAAACACCCATACAATTCCCACTCTAACCTCACCTTCGCATTAGCCGCATTATGTACGCAGTTTCTGATTAAAAATGTTAGTAAATAGACTATAGGCAGGCACAGCACTAGTAAATTGATTTGAGAACCTGTTTTAGAGCAGAAACATATTAGTTTACCTCCCTCCTTTTTACTCTGTATAGTTTATGCAAATATAAATGTTTACAGAGATTAGTTAGGACACAGCCTTTTTGTTGAACAAATGGACCAAGTATGACACCCCACCAGTATTTCATTCTAGGGTATTTTGAGATGTCTCATTATCCAGATGAGGTCATCGATGGACCTGAAGACCAGGATTATAGACTGGTAGACTATAATAAATGATGAGTCAACTGGTTCACCAGTGTTTGGAATTGTTAACTAAATTCAGCTTTCCTTCAGATGAGTGAACCAGTTCATCAAAGTTTTGCAAACCACAGAGCATCTGATTCAGTATTCCCAATTATACAGTTCATACTAACTTGAAATGGTGAACAATTTATTTTGGCAGTTTTTAAATAAACGTTGACATTGCTTTTAATAGATTTAAGCTCAAAATGAGATAACCTAAACCTGGGCTGAATTATTGTACCAACTATCTCATGAGTTTTGAACTGCAAAGTCACAAGTTCTCTTATCTCTTCTTCAAATGTTGTTTATTTTTATTTATGATATGTCATGTCATTATGTACCAGAAAAGCTGTAAAAACGTATTTATATAAATCCTATTATCAATTATTTCTGGCAAAATCACAACTTTAATGGAATGTATGTGTAACACACATACACACATACAAACAAATATACATGTTTTAGATATGAATTTAATAAATTGAAACACTTATTGGTAATACACTTTAATATTTAAAATATGCCATTAGTACTATTACCTTGCTTGTCCCCCTTCTGGGAGTAAGCCTGACAATTTAGAGAAGACTACATTGTTTAGGCAGGCTAATCAGCTGGACAGCTGATTTGAGATCTTCAGACTGATCTCCTTGGATATTTAGATGATTGCACTATGGATCTCAGTTAAGGTTCCAGAAACTAGACTTGTGAGCGGCAAACATTTTTGGTAAAATTCGATTTCGGACAATTTTTTTTTTTTTTTTTTTTTCATTCGGAGGATCCAAATTTCAGACTGGACCTGTTCAACTCGGACAAAATTTGGCAATAGTCTGAATTATTCGGCCGAATTAAAAAAAAAAAAAATAAAATATTCAATAAAAATTCAAATTAAACAAATAAAAAATACATTAAACTAAATTAATAATAATATTAAATCTCTAATGAGACAGGAAGGGGTATTTTATAAACCCCTACACACTTATTAACCTTTAATAGGGAAAATATTGGGTGAGTGGCAGAAATGTAACATGGCAATGTGATACAAATGAATATACTACAAACACACAAAATAAAGACCTGTGCTCAAACTCCCAGTACTCCTGGGCAGCAACAATGGCTATAGTATACATCAGCCCAAAATACATAGTACAAAAAGAGTTACCTGCGCTCTGTCCCAAATCCCTATGCACATTTAAATAATTGGAGGCTTTTAGTTTCACTCCGATGGCCATTTGAATGTAAGCTCACCTGCCGCGCCAGGGCAAGCCTCATAGGTGAGTCCATCAGGACAAATAAATTATTTCGAATGACTTTTCTTAAGCTGCACCAATTATGTAACACATTATTACTGCCAAAACTGTAAAAAAAAAAGTGTTTTTTTTTTTCATTTTGTAAATTTTTTTTTAATAATAAATGAGAAATTATATATATATATTTCACATCAAATTAAAGCCCTTTATGTCTTTTAAAAATGTATATATAATATGTGTTTGTGCAATAAATGAGAAAGAAAGGAATTATGGTTGAACACACACATAGCAAAAATTACCAAATTACTTGTGTCCTTATGTGGTTAATATCTGCACTTTCCATGAACTGTAAAGCACCTGTTTTACCAGATCTATTTTTAGCAACATGTAGCAACATTGTAATAGCTTCTGGCGAGAAAGCGCTGTCCGAATTTTCAAAATTTACACTGAAATTTCGGACTAGCACCATTTCAGATTCTGATTTTTTTTTTTGTCCGAATGATGCCGAATACGCCTTATTCGTCCAAATTCTGAAATTAGCTGAACCGAATTGCACAAGTCTACCAGAAACTGGATGGGCAGCCATCACAGACAGTGAGTGACAGACACCCATACCCAACACCTGTGGGTTTTGGGAACAACAATACAACACGTAAATTGTGATTAAAAGCATGGATTTTACTTGTTTAGTCCAAGCCCTTGTCAGCCAGGAGGGGGGAGGGGCTTGACTTGCCAAAGAGCTCCAGTCAGTTTTAGCCCCATTCATGTTGCTAAGTATGATGGCTTCTCTTTTAATGATATTTAGTTGCAATGGAATGTTTCCTGAAGATTTAGTTAAAGCTCTTTTTATGTAATTTGTCTCTGTAACTGCTACTTAATAGCAAAAAACTACACAGAGTAGCTTATTTTAACAGCATAAAAAACACAGACTAATTTACATTTAATTGTATATTAGACTATTGTATCATCCAGTGAAAAATAAATAAGTTTGGGCCTAGTAGTATTTTTTTTTCTACATTAACAAGAAAGATGGAGTTTGTTAAATATACTGTTGGATAAATAAATGTCCAAAAGTAAATATATACCATTGGGAAATAAATACAAGAGGAGCAAATTAAGACCAATGTGGACATTATTTGTCAGAAAAGTCAGATGCATGATTTAAGAATACAGATAATGCAACAGAATCTTCAAACACTCAATTAGGCTAGCTAAAACTGAAAATTAGAAAATATGCATGGTTTATATAGGGAACAAAGTCCCGAAGAGCCTGGAAAAGGTTATGGTGAATAAAGTACCTGTACTTGATAGCATATATCCAATGTAACACAAGAAGATTAGTTCAGTTTTACCAAGACATATATACACTTAATATTTATTGTTTCACTCTTATCAGACAGAGCGCCCAGTGACTGGAGGAAAGCAAATATAGTAGCATTGTTCAAAAAAGGGGGAAGATGTAAACTAGAAAATTATAGACATGCTATTTTGACTTCCATAGTAGATAAGGTATTAGAAGGATTACTCACAAATAGTATTCAGGACTTTGTGATGACCATAAACATTATTAGCAGGAGTAAGCATTGTTTTATGAAGAACATATCATGTCAAAGTAATTTACTTGCATTGTATATGGTAATTAATAACTTAGACAGTGGTGTTGCTTTTGATGTAGAATACCTGGATTTTGCAAAACAAATGTGGAACTCTTTCCCTGGGGATACTGTTTTTGAAGATAATGTAGATGTTTTAAAAAAGTATCTAACTCAGAACAATATTGAGAATTATGACAGGTTGATTCAAAGTAGATCTGATGTGGATCCAGGAAAATTTGTGATTTTTCTGGGGTCAGGAAGGAATTTTTTTTAACCCACTTGAAGCTTATTTGAAAATGGCTTCAGTACATTTTTTGCCGTCCTCTGGAAGGGTGATATGGGGCAGAGGGAACTATATTACAGTGTTGCAAGGGGTTAAGTTAAATTGCAGAGAAAAAAATGAAAATGTCTCCACAATAATTAGAAGGATGTATAATACATATAGATATATGTAAGGTTAACAGCAGAGTTTCTTGAGTTTCACTTCACTGAAGGCAATGGACTATGTGATATTTATCCTGAGCACACAACAAAACAAACAGATGGGAGGACAAAATGCCTTTGCATGTATCAGAAGAGATCTTCACACAAAGGGACATTTATCAGGGGTGGCTGCACCTCTTCTGAGGAAAGAAGCAAGCCCTTGAGTCCAGCAACAGATGATGATCTTATCAACAAAACCCTCCTCAGTCAAATCATCAGCCTGCGCTTGCCAAGTCCCTGGCATTTGTGTATCATGTGCATTTGTGCGAGGAAAACCAGGCAGGGAGAATGACAGAAGAATAAAGATATAAAATGGGACATAGGGAGCTAGAAAGATGCAAGGTAAAATACAATACATTAGTTTGCAAAAGATCATTGTGTAGATAGCTATCTCCTAAAAACAACTTTTATGATTTTGAAAGAGCTTTCAAAATCACCTGTATATTGTATTAGCCATTTTATATTTCTAAAACTAGTTTCTAAGGTATTTCAACTTACAGATTATGCTAATTAACCCCTTAAGGACTACGTGACGTGGTATGACCGTCACGGTCCTTATACCCTTAAGGACCAGTGACGGTCATAGCATGTCACGTACTTTTTACCTACATCGATATACCGGGAGCGCTGTAAGTAAAAACGGGGCCTAAAATTGATCGCTCCAAGACCGGAGCAATCTCTCTAGGCCTCCAAGCGGAGCGCCGGTACGCGTAACAGGTCACCTGAACCGGCGCGTCGGCAAAGATCAAAGCGGTCCTTAAGGGAAGGTAACTTCCCTGGACCGCTGGTACTTAAGGGGTTAAGGCATTCAGTGCAGATACTTCCAGTTTTAGTCCTACAGTACCTCCTCACTCACTGACACTTAACCCTTTCACTGCCAGGGAAAGTGGGCATTGCATTGCTAAGTAGTAGACAGAAGACAAACAATGGGGGCCCTTTGTAAATATGTATAAAATGATGTCAAATATACAATAAGTGAAATAATCACACTTGCTTATCTATCTGCTGATATCATCACAAATGGCATACAGGGGTTTAAAGGGATAGTAATGTTTCACAAAAACAGCAGCTCCAATTAATCTTCATAGTATTTGGGCCATGGAGAGTGTTATTTCAGTACTGTCATAGTTGTAGTTCAAGAGTAATTGAATGATAAAGTATCCCCCTCCCGCCCCTTTTACCTAGTGTGAGCCACCTCCCCTCAGATGTGGAATCTGGTCTCTTGTCTGGACAGGTCGCAGCAAGGGACAATCTTCTTAATGTGAGCATAAGGAAAACCCTGCCCCCTTGACAAGTTTTTTAGGTTTTTCCTTATGATCACTGAAGATTGTCCCTCTCTGCGATCCATCTGGACAATCTTGCTGCTCTGAGGTGAGCAGTGTTAAATCAGTAAAAGGAGCGGGAGGGGGATACTTTATCATTCAATTACTCTTGAACTAAACACTGACAGTATTGAAATAACACTCTCCATGGCCCAAATACTATGAAGATTAATAGTGTTATTGTGAAACATTACTATCCCTTTAACCTACCCCTGTATAGGTACTCCAGGTTTAACAGCAACAATATTCTAGGATGATGTAAAAATGAGTAGATGCAAAATAAACCATTATTATTGTTGTTATAATTATTATTGCTCTAACCACCATGATGAAAGGGTCATATGATTCTGAAATGCTTTGGTGATTCTTATATATGTTTTTATATGGGTTTTGAATAAAATGCAATGTTTTTTGCATCTACTATTGATCGCTCTTTTTATATCATCCTAGAAGATTGTTGCTGTTAAACCCAGAGTACCTGTACAGGGGCAGGTTAAACCCCTGTTACGATATACCGGTTTTGAAGATATCAGCCAGTAAATAAGCAAGTGTGAATATTTCACTTATTGGTATCATTTTATACATATTTCCAGAGCACCCTCTTTGTTTGTCTTCTGGTTTTGTTTCCTTCTTTTGAAGGTCACTGGGGAGCAGCTGTCCTGAGTTTTATCTGTGTGATGGGCAGTAGAATATCCCCCACATGCTTTTATAGTCACTGTGACTATGGAAGTAGCCATCATTAAATGTGAGTGCAATATCAATTATTATATACATCTAATAACTGTCTGAACTTATTAACCCTATGAGAACCTTCTTTTCATGCTTCATTTTCGTATTGCTGACTGAGAAGTGTCACGGAATGTGGGAGGTATTGTTGGGATGAGAAAGAAAGTACCTGCATGGCATATCTTAATTAGCAAAACCTTTATATAATTAAAAATGTATATCGCTTTTAAAGGGACCGTATATCCTAAAATCTACTTTGTTAATTTTGAAAGTGCTTTCAAAGTCACCAATATGTTGCATTGGACATTTTTAATACAATACAGTTTTTTTGCTATATTTAGTTTACTTGTTTATGTAAATGAAGGCATGTCATATAGGTACTTCCTTTCCTCTTTTCAGCGTGCACTAATCACACCCAAAGCCAAACAACTCTAACATAACATATATTGTGGTACCCTGATGTGGTGGGCAAGCTTAAACATACTTTGGCCAAATTATGGAACAAAACCCTCATATTTATTAACACAGTTGCATTATATTTGCTTTATACAGGCCACACATTTCCACAAATTGTATGGAGGCGCGCAGGTTTGTTTTTGTTTTGTGCTATCATAACATAATGTTATATTAAGTTTATGTTGCAGCATCCTGAGATAATTATGTGTAAAAATAGCCATATCACTTGGGCTCAATTGCAAATGGCTTCAATACAGTTTTTTTTTTTTTTTGCCTTGAACAAGGGTAATACGGTATAGGCTGAACTTGATGGACACTTTTTTCAGCCTCATCAATTATGTTACATTGTCACTATGTAATTTTAGGTAATACTGTTTTTCAGAAGGCATTGGGAAGACATTTTCCTTTGCAATCCACATGTTCTATTGCCATATATGGGCACAACACCCTAACCACAGGGCCGGACTGGCCTACCGGGATACCGGGAAAAATCCCGGTAGGCCGCCAGCACTGGGCTTCCCAGGGGCCGGCCGGGGCTTCTTCAATAAAAGTTTGAACGATCTTTCCAATCATCCGCGGCCGCCTGTTACCTTGCGGCCGCGGATGATTGGAAAGATCGTGAGATGTGAGCAACCGCCGGCCAGTCTACTGAGTGGAGGCTGGCCGGGCTTAGACCCAGTGACGTCAGGCGCAGAGCGGAAAGCACTGCGTCTGCACACCGGGTAGACTGGCAGCTTCTACCTTAAACAGTGGTTTGCGGAGACAGAGGTAAGAGGGGGAGAAAGGCAAAAGATGGATCAATAGCGGGTAAAAGAGGCAGACAGGGAAAAGGGAGGCAAAAGGGAGAAAAAAAGGCAAAAGGAGGGGGGATCAGAAGGGGGAGAAAGCGGCAAAAGGTTGGAATCAAGAAGGGGAGAGAGAGATGCAAAAGGGGGATCAAGAGTTAATGAGGGGGAGAAAGAGGCAAAGGGGAGATCAAAAGAGAGGAAAGTGGGGGGAGGAGAGAAAAAGGCAAAAGGAGGGGGAGAAAGAGGGGGAGAAAGAGGCAAAAGGGGGGGGATCAGGAAAGGGGGAGAGAGGCAAAAGGGGGGGATCAGGAAAGGGGGAGAGAAAAAGGCAAAAGGGGGATGAAGAAAAGAGTCAAGGCTGGATTAAGGCAAAAAGGGGGATCAAGAGGAGGAGAATGGTGAAAGAAAAATCAAGAGGGGTAAAGAGAGGCAACTTGACAAGAGGGGGAATCAAGACCAGGTGAAAGAGGCAGAGGGGGGTCAAGAGTGGGAAAAAAGAGGCAAATGTAGGGGGGGGGTCATGAGGCGAAAGGAGGAGCAATCAAGAGGCAAAAGGAGGGAGGGACCAAGAGGCAAAAGAAGTGGGGGGGTCAGGAGGGGGAGAAAGAGGCAAGAAGGGGAGCGAGGCAAAAGGTGGGATCAAGAGTCAAGGAAGGGGTGAAAGGGGGATCAAAAGAGAGAGAAAAAGGCAAAAGGAGGGGGCTCAAGAGTCAAGAGGGGGATAACGAAGCAAAAGGTGGGAATGAAGAGTGGGAGAAAGAGGCAAAAGAGGGGAATCGATAGTCAAGAGGTGGCGTGTGTGTATATATATATATATATATATATATATATAAATAATTCTCTATTGTTCTGGTGGCATTCAGATGTCTTTTAAAATGCATGTTTTCCCCTTTTATAAAAAAGAAAAAAAATGCCATTATGCTATGGGGCTGGTATAATGACGCAATGCTATGGGGCTGGTCAGCAATTTTTTCCAGGGCTGGTTTTTATTCCCAGTCCGGCCCTGCCTAACCAGGAGGTATGGTGTGTGAAAGAAAATTGTTTCCTCCTGTGGGGTCATTATGAACACGCTCCCTGGGCAGCTGGGAGGGAGGTGGGAGGATGTGCAGAAGAGCAGTGCCAGTCAGCATAATGGGGACACGCTGATTCTTTGGCATTGCTCCTCTGCAATAGAAGAGGCATTATTTTTAAAAATAATAAGTTTAAAAAAACAAACAGCGTTCCTAAAATAACTTTTAATAACAAAGGGGATGGTAACATCTTTTTATAAGGTGATACATCCCCTTTAATGAATAACTGAGGACATAGAAAGTGCAAGCTTTCAGGACACTAAGGCCCTAACCCATGCCTGAAGAAGGGGCCTTACTGTCCTGAACGCTTGCACTTTCTATGTCCTCAGTTATTCATTTAAAGGAATCATCTTTATACCACTCTTGTTAGTCTTTTGCTACACTGAATCCTATCTACTTCACTGGCTAGCACGGTACCATCTTTTTTCTCTATTTACTGTGCTCAAATAGTGACCCTAATTCCTGAAATAGTTTGCTTTAAAGGGATAGTAATACTTCGTTTTAACTTTATTTTATTTTGTAGGCATTAAAAAAACATGAAGAATGATATAAGTCTTATCTCTCAAACCTTTATGGTTTAAGAGATATTCACAAGCAAAGTTCCCCTCCCCGCCCCTTTTACCTAGTGTAAGCCATCTCTTCTCAGATGTGAGTCTGGTTGTATGACAGTACAGATAACAGAAGGGGACAATTTTCTTTGTATGAAAACAATGAAAGCCCTCCCCCCCTTAACAAGTTTTTCAGCTTTTTCCCTTATCTTAATTGAAGATTGTCCCTCTCTGCAGTCTACCTGGGCATCTCCCTTCTGATCTGGTTGAACAGGGGGGGGATACTTTGTTTGTGATTATCTCTTAAACCATAAAGGTTTCAGAGATAAGACTTATATCATTCTTCATGTTTTTTTAATGCCTACAAAATAAAATAAAGTTAAAATGAAGTATTACTATCCCTTTAAATTTACTTTTTTTGTATATGCACAGTATATTTTTAAGGTGTATATTATGGGCATGCACAAGATCACTGACTCTTTCAACTCCTCCTACCCTAGGAAAATGTACCTTATACAAGAAATTGTTAAAAACAATGTACAGACATAATTCTCAGGCGGATTTTTGTATACACTAGTGGAAATCAAAATGCTGTTTTAATAAAACATATTCTTATACAATCCTTGGTGTGCTGAATGTACCATGTTTAATTTGAGAGTAACAGCCTCTTTCCTCTTAACTGTGTTGGTTGATGTGATGTTAACGCAACCAAATGGAGCCAACTGCTGCAGATCCTCAGCCATAGGATTAATAAATACTTTAAATTATATATATAATCTATTTAATTCTTAGTTGCCCTTTAAACACAAATAGATCTCTCACAATGACTAAGCCACTGTTCACCCACCTGTGATAATGCAGTAATTATCCCCGCCCCATCAGACTCTCCTCCAGCCTTCAAATCTTCAGACGCTCCCTGAAAACTCACCTGTTCAGGTAACTGTCTCCATAAACATTATCACCAAGAACCAACCCTTCCCTGGACCACTGCACTCAATAGCACTTCTCACTCCCACCCACTGACCTGCAGTTCAGGTGACAGGAGGCACTTACACCCAACAGCACTTACTCCTTCTGTGTCCAACCTCCCTTCCTCTAGACTGTAAGCTCTCACAAGCAGGGCCCTCTGATCCTTCTGTTCTCCACATTTGATTTGTACTATTTAATATTTCTGTATGTCTATTCCCAGTTGTACAGCACTGTGGAATTAGTTGGCACTATATAAATAAAGAATAATAATAATCCTTCTCATCTGGTCTTGGTGTGTGTGTGAGATTAACATTGAAAACCACTGGCACAAACTTTTTTGGTGCCATTGGTAATGGATAGGAGAATTCACTTTCTCGTTTCTCACTTTCTGCACTTATTAAATACAAGTAGTGGAAAAGCCCATGTACACGGGCCAAAGTGCGCAGTCATGCGCAGTAGAGACTGCCCAAATGCACAGAATGCTGGGAGGTATAGTTCTGTGGTATTACACCTGCCGTGCAGCATTCTGTGCATTCGTGCAGTCCCTACTGTGCATGACTGCATCGGACAAACATACACACCTTTTATATTATAGGATGTGATGTGATGATTGTGATGCTTTTCTAAAATGTGATGTCATGCACTGTGATGGGCAACTTGAGCTTTGGTTACATTATAGGTCCCATCATACTCAGCAAATTCTTGTTCCTGGTTTACATGGACACATCACTATATTGCAGGTAGAGTCTAAGTTTTGAATGGATGCTGTGAAATAGGAAGTGTTTCTATTATGTTATCTACTGCAATTACAAGCTGGCTCAGTGCTCTTTGTGTTAGGCTAACAGCGGTTTGACTCATTGTTGTCTCTAAATTTGCTTAACCCTTTTAGGACCAGAGGAGTATATGAAGTATGCAATGCATTGCAGAGCACAATCCTTTAACCCTCTGAAGTCCAGAGGGTACCTAATGAATTAATTTGCAATGCATTGGGTATCCCTCTGGCAAGCAATGGGTTACGGGTCAATATGATCCCTCAATTACCAGTAGTGAACACTGGGCTCTATATAAAAAGTGAGGCTCTTCTCAGGCAAACCAGCTGCATCATAGTTGACAAATAAAAAGCCCCATTGATTGAAATGGGGCTTTAACCATTTGAGTGCCAGAGGGGTACGCAACACATTGCTTTTCACTGCGTTGAGTACCCCTCTGGCACTCAAAGGGTTAACCCCATTGACTTCTGAAGAGTCCTTAAATTCATTGCTTCACAATATGTTCGATAACTCTTTAGCATTTAACCCTTTGAGTGCCAGAGGGGTCTCCAACGCAAGGGTTTAGTGTATAAAAGCCCTAATTATCTAATTAAAAATTTGGTACATTTTTAAGTGTGCCCTACGTTGTAGTTACTATGCTCCAGAATAGCCCCACTTTGCCTTTATATGCAAGGCAGATTTTTCAGTGGGTGGTTAACCAGCATCAGGACATCATTAATGGGAAATCACAAAGATCTGGTCTGTTAGAGTTGCATATGTCTGATATCACAATTATCCAAAGTATTTTTTCCTTTCTCTAATCTTCACAATAAATGTGGTTGTCTGCAGGATAAGTTCACACATCGGATAAGGTCACAATTTCATTTAGTGACAACTTCCAACAACATGAACTTACAAGGCAGGATTTATTTAAGAGTCAGGAGGGATAAGATCACTGCTTGGCCAGGCTGATTTATCAGGGTTTGACCGGAGTACTTGAGTAGAAAATGTCATATTTCAAGTTTATGTTCCAAACCATACTTTAGTGTGTTTTGTGTCTGAGACTTCAGCACTGAGGTAGTAAAATTGAAAAAAGGCTTTCCAATAAGTCAGCCTAACTCTGCCAAATGAGAGTAATAATATATTTTCTTGAACTACTGTACATTGTTTCAAGAGCAATAGAATCAACATGAACAGAATCCTTTATCTAATGTGCAGATGCAACATTTACTTTAGATAAAATGCTATGTATTTTGCGATATTTTTTTATAGAGGCTGTGAGGAATCAAATTACATTAATCTGTCGTGCTGCCTTTGGGCATTCACCAAATTTCCAATTTACTTGCATATATTCTTAGCACAAGGGATTTAGAGTATTGTAACAGAGAGGCTCAATTTGTAGTTGCTGACGATGAGATTTCATATGTGCTAGTTCTGTTGCTAAGGATTGTGTTTCTTATAGAGATGCCATGTTACTGCAGTTAGATCTCAGGTTACAAATGTACTATAACACATCTCCTTGCAATTAGTGAAACTAAAGCTATACACACAAAGATTGTGGAGAAATTCTAGAGCATGTGAACATCAGCATTATGCTTTACACCAGCGTATAGGCCTTTCTTCTCCTGCCATTGACTTATAATTGACACAAAGCTAATATTTTACTGGACTGCCATTATTTTACCAGTTAGGTGGAAACATTATGCACCAAGATGATTAATTAAAAATGCTCATTGACTTAAATCAATGGTGCTCTGGCTTGTTGGTGTTCCATAGACATCCATTAAGGGTAAAAACTTTGACAATGAAAATTTCATTGGTATAAATATGCATATGGTACCACATTCAGAGAGCTCACCATACAGAAATAAAAGTATGCATGTCTCAAACTATACATCTGCTGGTCTTGTGGATAACATGACACAAATATGCACATTTGAATACAAGGCACCAGGTCCACTTTAAAGAGCAATGAAACAAAACTGCCTATACTTTGTGCTACTCATTGGTTTATAGCCATAGAACTACACATACTTGCCCTCCAGCCTTGCCTCACAGCGCTGGCAACTATAGAACTACATATTGACACTACCCAGCCTTGTCCCACTGCACTTGTAGCCTTAGAACCACACATACTCTCCCCCACGCCTTGTCCCACTGTTCTGGTAGCCATAGAACCAAACACAAAGACCTCCCTAGTCTTGTCACACTGCAGTGGGTAGCCATAGATCTATTAATACTCCAGCACTCACCAAAATATTAATATCACAAAGGTATTAGTTCTATGGTAATGATATATTATAAGTACACACTACAACAAAGGATATGGATAATCACATATAAATATATCAGTGAGTGCCAAAGGCATGTGTATTGTGGAAAGTCCACTGGCATGATCTAGCGCTTGGATTTGAAAATGCAGCTAGTTCTTCAAGAAGCCAGAAGAACTCTTGTAAAATGATTGCAAAATAAAGAAAAACAGAATAGAGTTGTATCTTCTAAATGTAATATACTAATACACTTCATCCAACCCAAAACACCTTTGAAACAGTACTTACATTTGAAAGATGAAGTAGCGATAGCTTTAAGAAACATGTAGGGCGTATTGCATTGCATTATAGTTTATCAGACATTGTTCTTTTAGTCAATAATTCTTATTTATTTGTATTCCATAAGTCCCTCACCAGTTTCACATAGTACCCTACATAGGTTACCCTTCCTTAGAAGTATGACAGCTTTTTGAAGAAGCAACTGATTAATATTGGAGGTGAAGAAGCCTCTTCTTTGGGGAGATTAGGTTTCTTTAAAGTGGAAGAGTAGAGTGGAGAGTGTCTGAGGGAGTCCAGGACTGAGGGTCATACCCAGTCAAGGTGATCTATCAAAGAGGCAGGATTAGCCTCTTTCAAATGTAAGTACCCTTTCAAGGGGGTTTTGGGTTCAACATAGTGTATTAGTATATTACACTTAGAGGAGATGGCACTGTTCTATTTTTCTTTGGTAGCCATAGAATAACACATACTGATATCGTCAGCCTTGTCCAACACATATTGACCTTCCAGTCATGTCCCACTGGTTGCCAAAGAATCACACTTACTGACCCCCTGTCTTTTACCACTGACTTGGTAGAAATAGAACCACACATACTGAGTCTCCCATTTTGGTGGGAATTCTCAGGCCATAGAAAGCATAAGCAGAAAATGGCAATGTTCAAGCAGAAAATGTACTGGTGTTAGAAAGGTTGAATTTTATGGGTTTTCTAAGCGTGAGAATGTCCATGGTAAAGCTACAAAGTGTCAGTTTTCAGGTCCAGGGTCAGAGCTTCCAATAGGCTGAGTAGGCAGCTGCCTAGAGCCCTAAATTCTGATTGGTGCCTCAGCTGTGCTGGACACTTCAACATTCTGAATTGAACTCATTGTCCCTGCACCAGTTTATGTACCCCTTTACAGTCACCTATGTAAAGCTTTTTATAGTCCTTGCTTTTTGTAGGACAAGGGTATTTTCTGTGCCAGGAAATTGTGGACGGCACTGATGGTGTGGCCATGGGAGTTATGGGGGTATGGCCATAAGTGAAGCTAAGGGTTCCTAGAATGCCTTTCAGCCTGTATATATATATATATATATATATATATGAATATCTTTACAAAGAGAGATACTCATTTAATCTCTGTAGTCTACTTCTTCACACAATCATTATATACAGGAAACTACAGTTAAAATGTAAAACACATACATATATAAATGAATGCACCATTGCAAGAGAACTAGCTTGGTAATTGTTTCTGTTTAAACAAATTAATATCCACTTTTTTCATAGGGTAACTTTTCCCTATAATGTGATTGAAAAATATTTAATATGAAATTAGATATTCTGCACATTTTTTCCTATAAACATCATTAATCATTGGCCATGATAACTTGGTAGGGGCATATTTTAAATACCATAAGTGGCTTTAACCTAGAAAGCCATAGGGGCGTTCAAAGCGATGTGTTACAGAAGTCTGTGGAGCTACTCTCGTTAGTTTGTCTTCAAATTTCGTATTTGCACCAGATTATAATCCTAAAAGTGTTTTGAATCTTTGATAGTTAATAGAAGTGTGTATTTGTTATTATAATTATATACATTTATATACACCGTGTGACCCCCATCACTGACATAATCAATGCACTTCATTTTTTAAAACATGATAAGACTTTTGCTACAAACATGAATTATGAGTGTATTTAAATAGTTTTTGTGATCTTTAATGGGATGCCTACAATGTATAAGGTTACTACATCCATTAGGGTGAAATGGTATCTTAACAGACATGATTCTTTGTAGTGTAATGAGTCATGGCTTTTTTTTGCTTTAAAGCTATCATAAGTCTTTGATTAATCACTGACTCAAAAGTATGCAACATCAACACAATAAGATAAGCAGCCTGCAATACTAACAGTGCTATCTTTCACCGCTAATTAGTTCAGTGAATACTTCTCATATGTTTTGTATATACATTTTTCAATCTTAAAATGTAAGATTTTTTTTCTTTTTCATTTTAGAAGTGGTATTGGTATTGTAAGTGTACCATACACTTTAGTAATATAGCATTACATACTGAATATGTGTTATTATCCATACATTCATAACACTCTAATGCATATATTCAAAACACTCTAATCCTATATAATAATTCGCTAAAACGTGTGTAAAGAGAAAGTCATGTGCAGTATAGACTGCTGAGCTTGCTGCACTCATTCGCAGTAGAGACTGCCTGCTCCGCGGCTGATACAGAGCTGGAGCATCCAGCTCTGTCTCAGCCGCGGAGCGGGCAGTCTCTACTGTGCATGACTGCCCCGCGACCGGCTGACAGTGGCACTGTGGCCCGTGTAACGGGCTCTTCAACTAGTGCATGAATATTTACAATCAACATAACTTGTACTGGCATAATCAATATTTTTTATGAAAGCTCTAAATTGCCCCAATAGATATGCAGTATTCTTGAAGCACACATTTATCTAAAATCTAAGTTCCATTCTCCCACTGTTGTATTAAATTGCACTTATAAGAAAAAGTCCAGTTTATTGAAAGATGAAATGAAAAGCTGTATTTGTATGCTAAATGGAAATGTTATACTTTATATACTTGATAAAAATAAAATAAACTAGTTAGATGGTAAATAACCCTCTTACACATAACTCATAACGTGATGACAACTAATTAATTAGTCCAGTGGATACTTCTCATATGTTTTGTATAGACATTTTTGAATCTTAAATGTAAGATCTTTTTAAATTATTTTATTTTAGAAGTGTCACTGATGGTGAAAGAATCTACCATACACTTTAGTCAGTGGCTTAACTATAGGGGTTGTAGGAGTCTCATCCACGACCGGGCCTGTCACTCCAGGGGCCCGGCTGCCCCCTGTGACCCCTCTGCCTGGCTCCCGCAATCTCCCTCCGGCTCTCTAGTAATGCAGAGCGCTGGGAGATGACATCATCTCCCAGCGCTCTGCATTACATAAGAGGACAGAGCGGGAGCACAACGCACCAGCCCATCTCTCCTGCCACTCCACTGGACCACCAGGGATTGGGAGGTAGGAGATGGGGGCATTGTGGAGGGCACTTCTTGCACCAGGGCCCAGAGGGGTCTAGTTACGCCTCTGACTTTAGTAATATTGTATTATATATTATTATTTTTGAAAGCATTAAAATATGTGGTTAATCAGTAGGATGATCGTTTGATTTGTGAAAAAAACGCTATATGACTTAGGATCATATATAAGAACATATTTTCAAATCATAACCTTAGCAAACAAAGATGAAAGACTGAAATCTCACTTACTGACGCTAACATGGATAATGTCACTTACAATATAAATACCGCAAGAGAAGGCCAACAGAGCTCACTGGAGGAGTTTGAGCTTTAGTTGTCGATTAGTTGAGAAAAAATTAAAATCAATGTTTAAACTGGAGTGTATTAATTGCAGTCATGTATATGGAACACTAATCACAAAATTTTCTTGTATTACATGGACTTTTTTCTTTTTATTTAATCCCTTGAGTGCTAGAGGTTTGGGGAATTTTGTTCATCGATGCATCCAAGCACTTTTTCAACATTGTGCTATACATCTGTTTAGGTATGAATCCTAGAGGTAACGTTCTAGAAAACTATATACTGTTTTTTTCAGAAAAAAAAAAAAATCAGCTTTTTCATGGTGCCTCATATGAACTAAATTTTACATTGCACCACAAGCTATGATGTCATAAGTACAAAAAAAGTAAACAATAATTTACTTTGCTAATAACATGTAGTACCAGGGCTCAAAATTTCCACTCACCACTAGCCAATGGCGAGTGAAAATTTAACCCTGGCGAGTAGAAATTCAGCCCTGGTGGGTATGTTATGGCTTGCAGTGGTGAGTAACTTTTCAGGTCTGGCTAGTAGCAAAGGACTTCCAGTTTTAAGCCCTGAATATACTATATATCGAAAACATGAAAACTGGTTGTGAAAGTTTCAATTATTTTAAAAGCCCGGAATGCCTAAGTGAAAAAACAAATATGTATAGTTTTACCTATATGCATGACCTGCACATACCCCTATTTAATAGGAGTACAAAAGGATATTTATGAACTAAAAAAAAAACATTTAATTAGTCACATGGATAAACCACCCTAAAACAACTCAATAGCTATATAAAGACATAGGGATCACACAATGGTTGAAATTTCTTTCTTTATTTAAAATATGGTTTTTCGAAAAGCTTTCAGAAATTTACACTAAAGTCACACATTACTGTAAAACATGTTAAACAAACTTAGTATGACATATAAATGCCACATTTCTGCTGAGTACATTGATACATTGATAATCAATAGGTATATGTGTACAAATGTATGTGCTTCCCCTGGGCCCGAAATTGGTAACAGCACATAACAGAATTTCTACTGACATTTTCATGCCACTAACCAAAATGCACTATATAGGTATCCTTTTAAAATGTCACACAACTCAAAGAGCGCATTAACCATTTTGTTGTGATGAGAAGGGCAACATGAGAATCTCGCCTGCATCAAAAGGCCGAGATTCTCAAGTCGCCAGCTTAAGTGTTGTTCATTGGCAGGCCCGCATACAATACATTCTCAGTTGCTAAATGGTGCAGTTTCTTCTCTTGATGAAATTACTGAGAATGGATGGTACCAGATAGCTTGTTCTGTCTCAACGAGGTGCAGCTCTTGTATCCTGCAGTAAATATTTCACTAATTTATAACCCCTTAGCTGCTGGAGGGACCAGCACTGTGTAGAAATAAATTAGACGATAAATATTTACTGCAGGATATAAGAGCTGCACCCTGATAAGACAGGAGAGGGTACCCTCCAGCGTATAAAGCGGCAAACTACAGGAGGAGACATGGGGAAGATTCTCAACAATATCATTAAGAAAAGAAATTGCATCTCCAGGACAGCCCCGCACCTGCTCTGCACCCTGGAGCATGAAGTGCTGCTCATAAGGGAAAGGTGCTTTACCACTGGTGGGTCCTTCTCATAGTTAAGGAGTTAATCATTATTAAACAATGCACCATTTAGCAACTGAGAATTGTATTGTATGCAGGCCTTCAAATGAGCGACACTTTAGCCCCTTGACATGAGAATCTCACCATTTTGATGCAGAAGAAATTTGCATGTTTCTGTTTTCATCATGGTGACATGGTTAATGTAGTGTGCGACATTATGATAGTGAACCCAATATATATATATATATATATATATATATATACATATATATAGTCTGAAGGCATAATCATCCCATGACGTCTAAGTAACCCCTCAAAAAAGCATACATTTCTTGAAAATAGATTTCCAATTGCATCAAGGATGGGGTTACTTGCCTTTCTACCCCTAGTCTATATTCTTTGTTGGCTCAAACAGGGGCTAGTACTCATTTCCCTGCTGTGCATGAGATAGTGTATGGAAGAACCCTCACCGGCCAATCATCTCTGTGACTACCAGTTATATTATCTGATATTCAGACATGTTTTATCAATTGAAGTACCCTCCTTCTGTTTCTCTGTATGCTTGTTTTTTTGGCTGTGTTTCTTTCTCGTTTAAGGAGCACTGGTAACTTTATAGGAATGGGGGCTGATTCCTTCATTGATAAGATCTGTATGGAGGCAGTGCTAATCCTCCATGTGCCCTTTTGCTACTATTGTATGTAGCAAGTGTTTTTTTTTCAGTATACTAGCTGAAGATTGTTTTAGATATTTTCTGGTGTATAGACAATATTACCCTTTGGGGTGCCCTTTTTTCTCTTTTATTGATAAATCTGGCCTTGTCCCATACCATGTGTCATCTTTACTTGAATTATTGAATTCATTGAAGGACTGGAGGTTCTAGGCAGCTGGCTTACAGTGTTATAATTTACATACTGTGGAATGTTGCTATGCAGTAAGTGATGATTCTCAGATACTTGACCTGTTACCTAGTGTAATTCTGTCACTGGCCTTGTCTAAGAGTCTATATACATTTTTGAATGGCAAGAAGGTCCATATATTTGTCATTAAAGAAACGGTAAACTTTTATTATGAGGATAAAGCACATATTGTAGAACTTTTACTGTTGAGCAAAACAAGAATATTTTACTGATTTTTTTATATTTTATTCAAATATTATTATAGTTCAAAATGTTATTTTGTATATGTTAAACTATTAGTCACAGTGCACCAGGAATTATACGAGAGAGGATGTAATAGCGTCACCAGTTAGAGACAGCTTGAACAGCAATAACTAATCAATAAAGCAACTTCCAACAGTAGCAGAACCCTCATTGTACTCAGCAGGAACATTCTTAAAATATATATTTTTTTCAAAGATGTTTAAGTGTCCTTTTCTATAGTATTATGAGAGAGGGATATTGTAGCTCTTGTTGCATTAATGGTTGCAGGAAGGCTGCCTACAATGAATAGCATGACTATGGAAAAATTAAATCAGACTACTTCTTTAGAGGTGAATACAAGTTTTTGAGCATATGAGTGTCAGAGGGGTTAATAGAGTTAAGCGTCGTGCAACCACTAATTCAGTGACTGATCAATGATAGACAAATAATTTAGTATATACTGTTATTTGTTAAGCAACGCAAAATCTGCAGAATAATTTATAATAAAGTGTGTATAACCACTTTAATATTGTATCCAGAATTACATTCTCAATTAATTACCAAATCACTATGATATCTGGAATTAAAATGTAATAAAAGATTTTTTTTAATTTAAAAAAGCACATTATCTTATGCACATTATTTGCATTTTATTATTAACAAAGCAATGGAAAATCATAATTGTAGAAAACATAAGAGTGACATAAAGTATCAGTTATTGTTCCATATAACAATATTTATGTAAGAAATTAGTTGAAGGTTGTGTTTATCTAAACTGCTTGTGCTATGCACCGAACGCTTTAAATTCACTTTGGTATTTGTGTATATCTGTGGACTATCTGCTCTAAAGTTTGTAGTTCTTAATCCATTTAAAGAGAGGCCGCTTGTAAATCCACAGGTAGAGATAAGGAGTCACCCTTTTCAAATGAAAAATGTCACTGGCAGAAAGGAAAACTGAATTATATTTTATAAAGGTTTTCAAAGATTTTTGTGATTCCAGTAATATCAGATAAATGTGTCATGTCCACAGACCTTGTTGCTTTTTTATACGTATACACATCATTTTTGGTTTTATAGTTGCATAGGATGAAATGTGCATTTTTTTACGTAGCAAGAATAAAAATTGAGATTACCATACAGAGTTTCCTCTATTTATTATTTACAGATTCCATTCACTTCTCTTGCAAGAGCCAACAATTTAAAAAAATAAATTCACCTGCCTATAGATCTGTAAGGTAACAGTAACATTGGGATTGTAAGACAGGGTTTTGACCAAATCCCTGTAACACAATATATATCTATGAGCCTTATGTTCAGAAGAAATGTGGAGGTACCCTGGGGTAAGCCAATTGCACCACATGGGGCAAATGGAACTTGTCAATACATTAAAAGGGGTTTTTAACGACTTAACCCTTTGAGTGAGTCAATTGGTTAAATGCTGGAGAAGTTTCCAGTGCATTGCAAAGATCTCTGTAACATGGGAGGGGGGGGGGGTTAAAAGACCTGTTTATATCTATTCAAAATTACCCCACTTTTCTTCTAAAATCTTCCTTATCCTGTTTTGCTATCTCTGTCACCTATACTCCAATAAATGTTCTTTTCTATGCACCTATGCCTATCCTGTGGCCAAACGTCCAGATGGCCTGTCTTTTTATTAACTACTAGTTTAAAAGTCCATGTACACGGGCCACCCAGCTGGTGCCCGGAGCCTCTCTACTCACTGCCCGCACTGTAGTCATGAACAGTACAGAGTGCCCGAACGTGCCGATGGTGATATGGAGAGGGGTGCTCCAAATTCGGACTGTAGTCCTCTCTGTGGATATTCGTTTCTCTTGCCCCTGTGCATCCCCTAGATAGTAAAATCTCATGAGCAGGTCTCTCTCCACTTGTTTTGTTTTTAACATGTATGTCACTTTGTCTGTTTGCATATCCCCCTCTTTTGCATAAGTCTAGAAATTCATTGACACTTTATAACTAAAATATATTAATATTAATGTACACAGAGAGAATGAGAGAGACAGCAAAAGAAACAGGGCTTCCGTCAAAAATTATCACACTTTAAGCCAGACCAATAATACATGTTTCTGTTTCTGCCCATGAAAAGTTTTTTGTCATCAACTTAAATTCTCCACAGTCAGCAGTAGGATCAGCTTCACC
The DNA here is from genome assembly GCA_037306005.1 of Rhinophrynus dorsalis. NCBI lineage: Eukaryota > Metazoa > Chordata > Amphibia > Anura > Rhinophrynidae > Rhinophrynus > Rhinophrynus dorsalis. Next base: position 64,263,354 of record CM074723.1, on the reverse strand, counting down.
ACTTTGGTCTTTTTAATGCTTAAACTTTTGAGTGGCAGAATGGTATTCAATGCATTGTATTAATATTTTATTTTAAATATATTACAGTTAAAATATTGTTTGGTATATATTAACCCTCTGGCACTCAAAGGGATAAACTGTTAGTCACAGTGCCACCTTGTGTCTAAACTGTTTACTTGATATTCAGACAGTTATTCTATTGCATTCTATGGGTGAGGTGAGCTGCTGGCTACACTTTTCCATATAATGTGATTGTAATAGTTCTACCAGTCAGTGACAGTTTGAAGGAATAAAGCTCTGCAATGCATTGGTTACTATTCTGGCACTCAAAGGTTTAAAGTGTTGCATGTAAATTTTTACCACATTTGTTGCATACATTTTTACTTAGAATAATTCATGTTGAAATGATAATGATATTTTTCTGATTTAAACATAGATTTTATAAGAATAAAAAAACCATTTGGTCCAGCCAATCTGCCTATTTTCCTATCAAATTAGAATGCCAATTCTTCCTTAGTTTTTAGACTAGACTTGTGTCTCTTGGAATTTCCTTTCTGTATTGGCTCCTATGGCAGTACTGCTAACGTTAGGCTGTTCCATGAATCTACCATCCTTTCTGTGAATTAGATCTTACACACATTATGAATCAGTCTACTAATTGTAGATCATATCCTCTTTTATGCCAGTTTTTCTGAAAAATGCATCTCTCCTGAAATCTATTAAAATATTAATCTCCCTTATCTTCCAAGCAGTAGATATTAAAGTCTTTGAGTCTATCATGTTAAGCTTTGACATGGAGCTACTGCACCATTTTAGTGGCTCTTCTTTGAACTGTTACCAATTTAATGAATGTTCTTTTTGGACTTGGCTTCCATAAGAACAACACTGCAATCCGTCTTTGTAGCGCAAACAACTGATCAGTGATGATAGTAAATTCTGAATTCGCTCTATATCCCTTGAAATAATATTATAAATTATCCCCTTCACGCCTCTTTTCAGACTGCCAGGCCACTTCCCAATAGATATGAAGTTTGGTCGCTTGACCTGACAGAGAGCTATGAGGCACAATCTGGCATCACTCAGTATAAATACCCTGCCCCATCTTGATGAAGGAGGGTAGTTTTTTCTGTATACTAAAAGAAAATTGTCCCAACCGCTTCCATCTCCGAGGCTTGTAGGATGACATAAGTATAAGGGGCGTTAGGGGGATAATTTATAATATTATTTAAACGGATGTAGAACAGATTTATTGATCAGTTTTACGCATGACAAGGACAGATTGCAGTGTTGTTCTTATGGAAACTTTATTATCCCTTTAAGCCAAGTTAAGCTAATAGTCCTACAAAGCTTGGACCAAGATGGTTTTGAACCTAGGGGATTCTAGTTCACTTACGTATATCATTTGTATTTCATTTAATTTATAATGGGGTAAAGTTTGCATTGAATGTAAACTTTACCCCATAATAAATTAAATTAAATTAAATACAAATGATGTACATAAGTATCAGAAAGTTCTCCAGTGCATTGGTTTGCAGTATATTGGAGACATCTTGAGAATGTAAGGGTCTAATTGAATTTGTCTTGTGTTTACTGAATTCAGTCTTACCACATGGTCCTGGGTTTGTAACTCATTTACCTTCTGCTCTCACATCTTCCAATCTCTCTTTTGATATATATCTAAAAAATGTAATTTCTTAATAAGAATGTATCTCTTATCTGTCAGTTATAACACTGTATTTTTGAGTGAGTTAGACATTTAGTTCAGCAGCCTGTTCCTTTAACGTCAACTGAAATGACACATTAACCTTGTATGATCACTCTTTGACCTTGAAAGATCAAGATCAGAGAGCTTTCTGTATTAGTTGTGTGTATTTGACTTAAGAATGCTGAGACAGTGCAGAGATTTGAATCTCAGCTCGACAGGATTTGGAAGTTGCACTTAAAAATAAGCTGTCTGCCTTTTGTACAGACAACAGCAGCTATTCATGCTGGGCAAAACTGAATCCAACCCGAGTACATGTGCCAAAGCTAATTCATGGCCCCTTTAATTTTGAAAATGAATCACATGCACAATAGCTTTTATGCAAAAAATATTTTGGACCACCAGTTCACAATATATGTGATTATCCTTAATATTTTGTATTTTTAGGACTCAGTCATGTCTTAAAGTTAATTTGGACTAGCAAATACATTGCAGTTCAAATGTAGCAAAGCAGTGGGGAATGCAAGCAGGGTACTGGGTTGTATAGCTAGGGGCATTAGTATTAGTAAAAGGGAAGTGGTCATGCCACTCTATAGGTCTCTAGTTTGACCTCACCTTGAGTATTGTGTACAGAACTTGAGACCCCATCTCCAGAAGGATATACATACTCTAGAGAAAATTCAGAGAAGGGCTACTAAAATGGTGACTGGTTTACAGGGAAAAATATCAGGATAGACTACAGGATCTGAGCATTTATAGCTTGTAGGGGAGAAGAGAGAGATATGATAGAAACATTCAGATGCATGAAGGGATTCAACAAAGTGCAGGATGGAAGTATATTTCAAAGGAGTAAAAATGTTAGGACAAGAAGCCATAGTCTAAAACTATAGGGAAACAGGTTTAGATGTAATGTAAGAAAGATTTACTTCACTGAGAGGGTAGTAGATAAGTGGAATAGCCTACCAGCAGAAGTGGTAAAAGTTAATACAGTGACAGAATTTAAACATGCATGGGATAGACATAAGGCTAAGGACCAAACATGGTTTGAGGTTTTTACAGTAGGAAGGTGGGCAGAGTAGATGGGCCGAAGGGTTCTTATCTGCTGTCAAATTCTATGTTTCTATGTAAATCTTGAGTTCATATTTGTCCTCAGTCCTATGTGAGTGTGTGTGTGTGTGTTTGTGCCTTTTGTTGTGTACATGAGTGCATATATTATAGCATAAGAGATACTTTTAGGCATAGGATATTCTGAAGTAGAATTCAACTGAATATTAGAAAGATCTCCAACACATCGAGAATGAATGTATCGGAGATGTCTACAGCATTCAAGGAGCAGAACAATTTCATTGCTTATTGAGTGACTTCAGTTATTGTCTCTTCCTAAAGAAATGGCAGTGTCTGCTCACATGCAGTAGAGTAAACACAAACCTTTGCTAAAGAGACAGACACTTGTAAAATGTCCTTCATTTAATTCTGTCACTACAAAGGAATGCACAGCTACATGATGATTGTTTCCTGAGTTGACATGAACAGATAATCACCAGGATAATTAGACAAGCAATGTCATGAAGTATAAACTGACCCCAGCCGTATTATAAACTGCAGAGAATCACACATGTAAGTTTGGACGTTTCGGTGATCAAATCACATTTGCTTACTTGTACCCAAAGTACAACCAGACAAGAAGGGAGATAAAACTGAGCTTTGAATGATGTCAGCAGTTAGTTTCCTGGATCAAAATCCTATCTGCTTTGTAGCCAGCTGTCATAATTATCAATATTGTTCTGTGCTAGATAGGTATCCATTACTTTTATGAAAAAAAATACAGTATCTGCAAGCACAGCATCCAGAGGCAAAGAGTTCCATAACTTTACTGACCTTACTGGACAAAATTCCTGCCTTTGTTTTAGTTGAAAGCACCTTTCCTTTGTCTTAATGAATGATCTCTTATTCTTTGAGTAAATAGTTCCTTGGAGAGGATTGACCTCAACTATATCTGTAAATGGTAATCATATCACCCCTTGGACGTCTGTTCTCTAATGTAAACAGATCCAATTTGTCTTATCTCTCTTTATAACTCACGTGTCTGCACTTTTTCCAGTTCAACAATGTATTTATTTAAGAACTGGTGCCAACTGTACTCCATATTCTAGGTGAGGCCTTAACAAGGATTTATATAGAGGCAGAATTATTTTTGCATTGAGTGCATCTATTCTATACCACTTTTTCCTCTGTCATCCAATACAGGTTACTGGTAACTCTGGGTAGGCGTTCCACCCCTTTAAGTAGGCAGGAACAATTCTAGAATTGTATGCAGGGGGTGGAGTCTAACTTCCCTCCTTGGCAGCAGCTAGCCAACCAGCTCCAGAAAGATTTGTTCCTTTGTGAAGATAACACCTGCAAGAGAACTGTTCTGTTATAGCTTTAGAAGTTTTTTATTTTTCTGTTAGAAATGGAATACCACCATTAGGCAGATTACCATAACTGACAATGCCCTTAGATGTGGCTAGCTCAGTGACCAGGTGCTTTTTGTGGACCTTAAGCCCTGAGGGGAAAATCTTGGCTACAAGTTTTTCCCCAGGAGTTGCCCACCGAGGCTTCCTCTTTAAACATGGTAATCTGAAGACAGAAAGGAAAGGTGAGCAACCCTTTGAGTTCTGCAGGTCCACATGTCCCACAGTGCCCCTCCGCACAGGGTTTTTTCATTTGGGGTTCCTATTGCACACTACTGCACTCATTGGGTCTATCTGTATGTCTGTTGGGTGTTTGGAGCAGGTTTATGTGGTATTTAACCCTTTAGCTGCTGGTTTGGCATTCATTTGGGGGGGTTTCTGACACTTTTCCTACTGGTTCAGTGTTTTTTGGGTATCCTAACATGTTTTAATGATGTTTCATGTCTTTTAATATTACACCTTCATTTTTGTAAAATTTGAGTTCTGCTTCTTTAAGGCGCGCTTTACCGCATAGGCGCCATTGCTCCATTCACTCCTATGGAACTGTACAGTTTGGGACATATCTCTCCAACCATTTAACCTAGCGACTTCAGAGATGGCTCATTTTATTTGTCTGCCCTTGCTCTTTCATTCGGTTCATGTTTCTAGTGTGTTGGGGGCTCAGGGGACTTCGGGCACTGTTTGGGGTACTTTTCTGGGAAAACTACATTTCCCATGAGAGCTTGCTTCATGAGCTTGTTCCTGATTGCCTCCCACCACGGCAGCCATTTTGGGCTCTTTCCAGAATGAGTATACTACGCAGGGCTTGGACTCTTCTTCTCTCCTATGCTGATTAACCCTTCGCCTGCCAGATAAGTCTATTTTTAGCGATTTCTGGGGTGAAACTTTAATTATACACACTGTAATTGGGTGATTTCTTATACAGTAAGGTTATTGACACTGTGAGAGTGTCTATACCGTTGGAGCTTGGGGCCAGACCTAAGACTAAGGATGCTGGGGTCTCTGATTCCCCTATTGCGCATTGCTCTTCCTGTCATTCAGGGTTACCTAGAGAATTCTCAGGTCATTTATGCCCAGCATGTTCTGATGTCCCTGAGAGTCTCCCAGGGACCTCCAGGTATGCATTAGAGCCAGTCTGGGTGCAAGAGTTCAAGGCTGCTTCTAGGGACCTTAGGTCCACATTACAACTCTTTCCATCCCAGTTACAGGGGGCTTTCATTCTTGGCAGACCCCCTCCTTCATCAAGTCTTCCTTGCCAAAGCCTCAGGGTGTACCTGACATGTCAGATTCCTCTGAGGAGGAACTGTTGGTGGATTCAGATGTTGAGGAATGTTCTGCGGTGGGTTACTCTCAGTTTTTTGGGGACCCTTTTTAGGCTGATCCTGAGCCCTCGGCTGAAGGCCTGATCAGGGCTGTTTTAAAAACCCTAAACATTCCCTTAATGCAGGAGGTTCATTCTGACCCTTCTGATGTCTTTCAGATGCCTAAAAATCCCCTTACTTGCTTTCCACCTAACCCCACTCTTGACCGCTTGTGTCCGAAGAATGGAAGTCTCCGGACAGGAAGCCTTCTGTCTCCAAGAAATTTTCTAAGCTTTATCCCTTTTCTGAGGCTGTGCTTGCTCAGTGGGTTCATCCTTCTAAAGTGGATGCTCCTATCTCCAGGCTATACAAGTCTACTGCTTTGCCAGTGTCTGATGCGTCTGCTCTAAAGGACTGGACTGACAAGAAACTTGAGGTCTCCCTCAAGTCCATCTTTGCCACAAGCATCCAGCATTCGCAGCATCGTGGGTGAACCAGGCCATTGCGGTCTGGACTGAACAGCTCATTCTTGCTGTCCATCAGGATGCTCCTACTTCAGATAAGTTGTGCCTCCTTTGGGAGGAAGATTCTGGAGGCAGTCTTGCCTATCTAGGATCTTCTTCAGTTCTTGGTGCTTCCTTCACTTTTGAGCCCTGTTGGCTCTAGTTTAGTGTGCTGTGTAACAGTTTGGGGTGTTGTTACCCCAGTTTCATGTCCGTTGACACTTTATTGTTGTTGGGCTATCTCTGATCTGATGGTTCATATCTGCTCTGGTGACTTTGGGGGCCTTGCCCCTGGTCCTTGCCTTATTTCTCGCCTCTGGGAAACTCAATGGTTGGACATCCCAGAGTTACCAGTAACCTGATTTGGACGACAAAGAAAAGAGGATTTTAGTCTTACCTGTTAAATCCTTTTCTCTTAGTCCATACAGGTTACTGGTCTCCCACCCTGTCAAGGAACCATGCTTGGCTCTTCTGTGGCAGACTGTGGGAGTCCTTCGCGGTCATGCTCACAGGAGTCTTCTTTCCCTTCCACTATCTAGTCAATAGTGTCTCAAATCTTTCTGGAGCTGGTTGGCTAGCTGCAGCCAAGGAGGGAAGGTAGCCTCCACCCCATGCATACAATTCTAGAATTATTCCTGCCTACTTAAAGGGGCGGATCGCCTACTCAGAGTTACCAGTAACCTGTATGGACTAAGAGAAAAGGATTTAACAGGTAAGACTAAAATCCTCTTTTATGCAGGATAGTACCACATTTGCTCTTACAACAGCTCAGTGACACTGCTTATTGCTATGAAGTTTACCATCTATCAGTACTACTAAATCTTTCTCTCATGAGAAATTTCCCATTTAGCATTTATGTAGCATGTTTGTTTCTACAGGCCAAATATATAATATTGCATTTATCTACATTAAAGCTCATCTGACACTTTTCTGCCCATTCACGCAGTTTATCTAAATCTATCGACAGAGAAAAAACATCCTGCTCCTTATGTATTTTATTTCCATAGCTTAGTGTCATCAGCAAAGATCGAGGCATCACTTTCAATTCCCACATCTAGATAATTAATAAGCAAATTAAAAATCTTTGGGCCCAGGACTGAACCCTGTGACACCCCACTTACAACATAAGATCGACTTGAAAATGTCCCATTTAAAACAACTCTCTGCCATCTATCATGTAACCAATTCTCTATTTATGCACAGATATCACCTCCCAAACAAAAGTATTTTAATTTGTGATGTGACATGTTGTGAGGCACTATGTCTGATGAAACAGAATCAATAAATATTAAAGGGGAACTACCACCCCGCAATAACTTAAGCTTGATTGATTGTTCATCTGGCGACTAGCTGCTTAGTAGCGCTAGTCACCAGAAATATTACCCGGTTCTGCAGATATCAGCGTTTTACAGATGGTGACAGGAGCAGGAAGCACGGACGTCTCGTCACAGTGACGTTCATGCGCCTGCGCTGTCAGTCCCTTTTGAGCCGGCCGGCTCAAAAGGGACTGAAAGCGCAGGCGCACGGACATCACTGTGAAGAGACGTCCATGTTTCCTGCTCGTCACCATCGGTAAAACGCCGATATCTGCAGAACCGGGTAATATTTCTGGCGACTAGCGCTACTAAGCAGCTAGTCGCCAGATGAACAATCAATCAAGCTTAAGTTATTGCGGGGTGGTAGTTCCCCTTTAAGTATAATGGTCTATACTGAACTAACTTCCTTAAATACCAGTGGGTGTATACCATCAGGCTCAGGTGATTTATTCACCATGAAGATTGAGAACTACTGGTTTACACTGTATAGTCCATAATATGTCTATTATATTTCTTGCATAGGTATGTATGGGGGGGTCACATTTAGTGAAGAGTAGTATTATTTATTTCATACCCCTCCATATATCCTTATCTCTTCTGGTTATCCATCAAAGCTGGCAGACTAAGCAACAAGCAATTCGCCTACCTTTTATAGCAGAGATATCCAGACTAAGACAAGTAGGCCATTGGCATTCCGTGTGCTTAGCAAATGTGAACCCTCATACAAATTCTATTAAGTAGTAAAAGTGTGTTGCAAAACAAAATCATGTTAGCAGTAATTTAATGTTCTGTGTGTAAGGTAATGTAGGAAAATATAAGGTAGACTATTAGCTGTGAATTGCATATAACACTTGGGATAAACACTCATTTTTTTGCATGCATGTCTTTATAGACATTACATTATATAGCAGTATCTGGCCCTTGACTCTGTTTTTCATTCTGCCCTTTGATGAAATAAGTTTGGATACTGCTGTCTTACAGAGAGACCTACAGGAAGGCTCTAACATAAAAATGTACACTGCACAGGTGACACAGCCAATTCTAGAAGTAAGAAACCAGTGTCAGTAATTTTAAATATTGTGGGTGTATGCAGAGGTAAATGAGCAGTTTCCTTTTGCTCCCTGCCATTATAGGTAGCATGGAGGTAAGATCAATGAAGAGAGAGTCAGAAAAAAGCAAAGGTATTTAGAGGGATGAGAAGCAACATTTGATTATATATAGGACAGTCCGGTCCAACTGCTAGCTCATATGTTGCATTTGGAACCCAGACTGCATAGGGAGCTTGGAGCTGGTACACAGCTGATTTCTATAAATGAGGGTCCAGTGCCCCATTATCTTAAAAAAGCACAAGTAGGGTTTGGAGGTGAATTATTTGATTACTTTTATTATCATGTTTCACCAGTGCCTATTTCATGACAGGTACTTACAGGTTTCTTGAGTTCACAGAGAGCATACATTTGGACTGAGTGCCTTCAGTAGAGTGACATATCTTGTAATAAGTACAATACATAAATAAAGTTTTGTCTATCTTAAGGTCAACAACAGAAAAGGTAGGGTATTGTGTTCCTGTATACCCTAAATATATTGAAGAGGATGCTTCTATGATGAAATCAAGGAACTGGATAACAGGAAAGCATTCTGCATTCAACAACTCAACAGAACCATGATTGTTATTTAACTCATGATTATGTTTGATAATTGTGCACGTCTACTGTTCCTGTAGTGGATAACAACTGTCATTTGTGATTATCTATTTGTGATTGTTGAAGGAAGTCATAATCTAAATTTAAAGTGGTCTAATTTTTTGCTTACACAATTATTTGAATGCTTGTTAGCAATATTTAGATTACTATATTACATCATGTCACTAATGTCAATGTTGTCTTAAATCTTGAATTAGAACATTTATTTTGTAAGGATATAGAGAGAATTTTGTGGAAGATCATCCTCGGCTCCATGGCACATTGTTGCTTTATTATTCATCTTTTTTTGTGGTGTGGCTGTAGGTGTGTCTGCAAATGCAAATGCTGTTGCATTTAATTGTTGGGCATCATAAAAATATATTTTTTACATTTGCATAGTAAACCTTTTTGAGCACAAATGTATGTATGTATGTATCTTTATTTATATAGTGCCATACATGTACACAGTGCTTAACAGAATTTGAAATAATACAATACTAAAATTCAGAACAGGGTTAAGAGCATTAAGCTAAAGTGCGATCATTGCATTCGTTTTTGGGGAAAGTGCAGAAAGGGAAACATACACTGGGAAAGGCACCCTGCCCCAAAGAGCTTACAATCTAATTAGAGTTCATGATGACATACAGAGACAGTAGGGGGATGATTATAAGTACAAGTACAAGGTGTGGTGAAGGAAGTGCAGAAAGATTCTGATGTCACTATTGTTGTGCAGGGATGAGGATATTGCTATTGAGATGCCTCCTTGAGCAGGTGGGATTTGAGGAGATGTAAAGGGGTGCACAAATCTGTACACCCCTTTATACACATCCTATAGAAGTATTGAACAAAAAACATGAGCAAGGTTTCTGGTGCATTCACATATGGACATCAACATCTGGAGACAACCTAAACATCCATGTTTTTAAACTTCACCAATTTGTGACTCAGCAAGCATGGCTCTTTGGAGAGATGAGGGCAATTTATTCATTTTTCAAGATATTAAAATATGAATGAGCACAGAATAAAGTCCACTGATAATGAACCCATGCATAATGTCTCATACTGTGAATAAATTACCTGCATTACTTAACAATCTATCTTCTTTCCATATCTATCTGTCCATCTATCTATCTATCTATCTATCTATCTATCTATCTATCTATCTATCTATCTATCTATCATTCTGCTGTACTTGGCAATATTTTACTTCCTATCATAACTCCTCCAAAATCTCCAGACTGCTACTACTGTACATGGAACATGTGTTTACATAGCCAAAAGCAGGGCTGGACACATGTAACCCTGTTGTTACTGGAGTTCATCTCCTATCACGTTCAGCTGGCCAATTGCTAGTGAAAATGAGAGGAAATTGTGTTCACCAACAGATGGAGAGACATATTATTCAACCCCCCAACCACCACCCAAAGTAAAATACCTTCACTAGTTGTCTACTAAGTTTGCAGTGTCCTGGAAATCTGAGAGTTGGAAAGACAGAGAGTGAGATGATAAGAGCATACCTCCCAAGTGTCCCTCTTTTAAAGCCAAATCCCTCTGTCCCTCTTTCCTACCCTGATGTCCCTCTTTTTAGGAGATCAGACTGTGTAGTGTGCATATAAGCGTATCCCATTGCTCTACAGCAATAAAACTCATATTTTTTGTTTAAACATCAGTATATGTGTTTATAAATTAGTATGTGTAATTAAAATACTTTGGTCTTGTTATAAGTCATTTATTAGGTTACACAAGGTGGTGTCATTAGGTCATGAAACAGCCAAAAAATTCTTGATAATGCCCCGCCCACCAGCCACACCCCCAACCCCCCCCCCCCCCCAAAAAAAAAAAAAAAAAAAAAAACATAAGTGTCCCTCTTTGGGAATTTGAAATGTTGGGAGGTATGTAAGAGACAGTAGAATGGAGACAGGGAGAGAGGAAGTGGAATGGAAATAGGGAATTAAAGGGAGAAAGGCAGAGGAATGGAGAAAGGGAGTAAGAAAGAGAGAGAGAGAGGCAATGGAATGAAAACAGTAAAAGGAAGGGAGGCAGTGGAATGGACATAGAAAGTGTGAGGAAGAGAGGCAATGGAATGGAGAAAGAGAGTGAAAGGGTCAGTGTGGGGAAACCCTGAGACTGATATACTAAGAGAACTGGAGTAATTCTGGGGCAAACCAGCAACCCCATAGGGGACAAATACAAATTATCATTGGCTGCTTTTATCCCATTAAGTGTGAGAGTCTCAAGTTGTACCACTGCTGTAGAGTATCTATGTATAAGGGTTTGTATGTTGCACATCCTGGACTATATACTATGCACATATACTTTATGTGAAAGAGCTGCTTCCCTAGTTGTGACAATTTAATTCACATTCATTGTAGAACTTAATGTAAAAGAAAACAGTCAGGGATGTGGCTGTTGTCAAGTCGCAAGTGAAACTGTTCAGCACATGTCTCGTTCTCTGTGTCTGCAGGAGAGTTGGAATTGTTCCAAAAGGAAGGAGAACGCAAGATTCAGAGCCGGCAGCAGCTTCCAGTTGGAACGACATGGGGTCCTTTTGCTGGCAAGATGGATCTAAATAATGAGAGCAACACATTGGTATGTGACTGTTCAGATACATTTTTGTCAATCACACATCTTTTGTAAGTCCAAAATATTCAGTTAGCCATATTTTCACAATAAATTTGTAACAATATGAAAGTAGTATGTAACACACATATCTAATGTAGTATAAAATAAATATTGTCAGGGTTTTTAGACTGAAATAATTTGCATTACAAATGTCCTACTCTGCCTTTTACTTTAATGTCACAGAGTGTAAACAAGTTAGTTTGTAGTATATATCCCTTGCACAGACTTTATGTTATCTTATAGTTCAGGACTCAGTACACACTGGCACTCCATCTATTGGGAACTACACCTCCAATCATCTGCAGAGTCATTGGCTGGTCAGGGATTATGGGATTGTAGGTTTCAACAGCTGGATTGCAGGATTTTGCCTATTGCTGTATCTAGCTGGTCACAATTTTGGAATGCCTTAAAGGGATAGTATTACTTCAAAATTACTATCCCTCATATTGTAGCCCTTAATAAACTGAGTTAAATGACACCAGCGGCATCTCTCAGACCTTTATGGTTTAAGAGATAGCCACTTTCAAAGTTTCCTCTCCCCTGCTGTCAGCGTTCTGCTGCCAGCAGGGGAATCCGGTCCCGGGACAGGCAGAGGCTCTTAAACAGAGCCGATATCTCATTATGGAAGGAAAAAATGATTAATTGGTTTCCAAACACACATAGAAGACTGTTTCAGCTAATCATTTTTCCTTCCATAATGAGATATCGGCTCTGCTGAAGAGCCTCCTCTTGATTCAGAGACCGGATTCTCCTGCTGGCAGCAGAATGCTGACAGCAGGGGAGAGGAAACTTTGAAAGCGGCTATCTCTTAAACCATAAAGGTTTGAGAGATGCCGCTGGTGTCATTTAACTCAGTTTATTAAAGGCTACAATATAAGGGATAGTAATTTTGAAGTAATACTGTCCCTTTAACAATGCTGACATCGCATCCAGATAGAGCAACAGATAGCTGAGTGATATTAACCTTTCAAGTGTCACAGGGATGTGCAAAGCATTGCTCTGCAATGAGTTTCACACCACCTCTAGCATTCAAAAGATTATATGGCCATGAAGCTAAAGGAAACCCATTAAAGCCAACTTTTAATCATAGTTGTTATCACACTAGACAGTCTGATCTCCTAAACACAGGGACACTAGAGTGGGAAAGAGGGACAGAAGGATTTGGGTCTCAAAGAGGGACACTTAGGAGGTATGATATAATAATATTCAAAATATAAATATATTTATTTTTTATTGCCAGACTTTAAAATGTATTGTGGCATATTATAAATGAAAAAGAGAGCAGCTTTACTTTTATCAAAAGAAAAATAAATATGAACTTTGTGTTAGCTGTATTATATAATTAACCCTTTGAGTGCCAGAGGGTTATGCAGCACTCAAAGGGTTCATCTAATTCAACAAACATTTCTCAGTGGGGAACTATCACCCCTATACAAACTTACAATTTTTAATCCTCATATATTGATAAGCTTTAATCGTTGGTTATTTTTGTTAAAAAAAATCCTGTGGCAAAATTTATGTAATCCTCCTATAGCGATAAGCTTTAATCGCTGTTTTTTTTTTTTAATAAAACGCATGCTGTGGCTAAATTACATTATTAAAGATACAACTCTGTACAGCAGCCTGTCAATCTTCTTCTATTCCCTCCTAATGTATTGTCACGTTCCATCCTCCTCCAGTGACAGAGGTTTGCTCCATATCTCCCAAGTGTCCCTCTTTGGACCCAAATCCATCTGTCCCTCTTTACTACCCTGGTGTCCCTCTTTTTAGGAGATCAGACTGTGTGGTGTATATATAAGTGTATTACATTACTCCACAGCAATAAAATTCACATTAATGTTTGTTTAAACATCAATATATGTGTTTATAAATTTGCTTGTATAAATAAAATACTTTGGAGTTTCTCTAGATCATTCATTAAGTTACACAAACAGGTGTCAGTAGGTCATGAAATCACCTATAAATTCTTAGTAATTCCCCGCCCACTAGTCTTTCCCCAAGTAACATCCCTTAAAACAAAATTGTCCCTCTTTGGCCATATGAAATGCTGGGAGGTATGTTTCTCCTTGTAAACTGGTTGGAACGCGACAATACTTTAGGAGGGAACAGAAGAAGATTGACAGGCTGTGGTACAAAGCTGTAACTGCATTCTGTACGGAAGTAAGTCCGCTGCTCATTTTTAATAATGTCAGTTTCGCCACAACATGCATTTTAAAAGGATAGTAATACTTAGTTTTATCTTTATTTTATTTTGTAAGCATTAAAGAAACATGAAGAACGATATAAGTCTTATCTCTCATACCTTTATGGTTTGAGAGATATTCACAAGCAAAGTTTCCCCTCCCACCCCTTTTACCTAGTGTAAGCCATCTCTTCTCAGATGTGGAATGCAGTCCATAGACCAGACAGATAACAGAAGGGGACAATCTTCTTCCTATGAGAACAATGAAAGCCCTGCCCCCCTTGACAAGTTTTTCAGGTTTTTCCCTTATCTTAATTGAAGATTGTCCCTCTCTGCAGTCTACCTGGGCACCTCACTTCTGATCTGGATGAGCAGTGGTACATCAGTAAAAAGGGACGGGAGGGGGGTACTTTATCATTGAATTACTCTTGAACTACAACTCTGACAGAATTGAAATAACACTCTCCAAAGTCCAAATACTTTGATGATTAATTAGAGCTGCTTTTATTAGGAAACATTACTATCCTTTTAATAAAAAAACCAACAACAATTAAAGCTTATTGCTATATGAGGATTACAAGAAGGTAAACTTGTATAGAGGTGATAGTTCCACATTAATCCATTAGTTGCTACAGAGTTATCCAACACAGTACGAAGCAATGAGTTGGTGATCTCTCTAGCATCCAATGGGGCAATTTAGTATGAAATGATAATATAACAATTCAGATTATAACTTTTCATCTTGCTTTTAACCTTTTGTGTGCCCGAGAGATATCCAGCACATTGTAAAACAATGCATTATATGCCTCTCTGACACTCAAAGATTTAACCACATAAAAATCCTGTTGGTTTAACCCTTTGAGTGCCAGAGGGGTACGCAACGCATTGCAAAGCAATGCGTTGCGTACCTCTCTGGCACTCAAAGGTTTAAAAAAATGTTGTCTACGTGTTTTATATAAAATACGTATATTTTGCAAAATAACAAAATTAGTTTGTTTCGCAGAAAATTAAAATCTGCCTTCATGGTGTACAAGCCATTTTTCAGAAATTAACCTTTATGTTCCTGTGGCACAGTGTGACACTTTATGCTAATTCCATATACAGTATGCTAATTAGTTCTGTTCAAAGCCAAACTTACCCCTTGCTTTACTAATAGGAATGCCCAGGGTGTGGGATTTTCCTACATTCATAACACAGTATGTTGTAATAGTGGCACATCACATAAACTAGTTAGCATACATTGCCACACTGTGCTACCAACAATTAAAAATTAATTTCTCAAGAACTATTTGTTGCAAACAGTTTTTAACTTTGTTTAAAATTAACTACTTTCCTTAGGATGATACACATTTGCACTTTTTCAAAAACATCTAAGTAAATACAAAATTGTCATGCATCTTTCCAAAGTTTTGGTCCAAATACTGGAGCTTTATCTGGATGCCAAAATATGATGTATACAGACATGTAATGATCACCCAGTGGATAAACTTTGACATTTTATGCATAACGGAATCAAGTAAAGTCTGCTGTTATGGTAACTGATGAGCAGTGTAGGTTTATGTTACTACATCGTTTAACATCCCCCACTGACCTCACACATACTAGATTTGTAAATTATGTAGAAATCATGTGAAACATCTTACAAACTAAACTAAAAAAAAAACAAAAAACAAAAACATATTCCAGGGCTTTATTAAAGGGATAGTAATGTTTCGTAATAAAAGCAGCTCCAATTTATCTTTATAGTATTTGGGCCATGGAAAGTGTTATTTCAATACCGTCAAAGTTGTAGTTCAAGAGTGATTGAATGATAAAGTATCCCCCTCCTTCCCCTTTTACTGATGTAACACTGCTCACCTCAGAACAGCAAGGTGGTGTCCAGGTGGATCATAGGATACTCTTCAATTAACATAAGGGAAAAACCTGAAAAACCTGTCAAGGGGGGCAGGGTTTTCATTGTTCTCACAGTAAGAAGATTGTTCCTTGCTGTGAGCTGTCTGGTTCCAGGACCAGATTCCAAATCTGAGGGGAGATGGCTTACACTAGATAAAAGGGGAGGGAGGGGGATACTTTATCATTCAAGTACTCTTGAACTACAACTCTGACAGTATTGAAATAACACTCTCCATGGCCCAAATACTATGAAGATTAATTGGAGCTGCTGTTTTTATGAAACATTACTATCCCTTTAACCAGCGCACCCTACAGTTGTATTTTTCATATGTCTCCTTTAAAATGCCAATTTTGGGAGCCCTGCACTAAACACATGGGATGAAATGAATCTATTGGTGAAAGGCATAATGTAAAGGATTTCCTTGTTCATTAGCCATACACCTATTTTCCAATGGCCAGTCTGTATCTGGCCCTTGCACATTCATCAATAAGAAGGGGCCAGAAAGATATGCCTATCCATCTGCCAGCTTCAATACATTTTGAATAAATGGTTCTCAATAAATATAAATCATACATCAAAATCTACTTTATGTAAAAACTGCAAAATTACTATGAGAACATCACCAAACAAGAAGAGTATGCTGGTTTCAATTAGGATAGTGTAAATACATTTTAATCGTAAATAACTGGTAACTCCTTGTGGACCAGAGGGATGTACAATGTATTATGAACTCTAGTCCTCATGATGGTAAGAATATCCCTCATAATGAGAAAAGGAGCTGTATAAATGCAAAAAAAGAACAATTTTGTAACAAACCAACTGCAGAATTGAGACAAATACAAATTCCCCATATCCAAATTGATTAAAATGGGGCATTTAACCATCTGATGGTAAGAGAGTTTCCCCAAAGCATTAGGAAGTAAGGATAGGAAAACGTCCTATATTTGGTAGTGGGAAGGTTCAAGGAAAAACACAGTTTGTTACTTTTTCTGTAGGAAATTCCATGAGAAATTGTCTCACATAGAAAATACATAAACTCTCCACCTTTTTCTCTGACACCAATTAATTTCTCTTGAAAACATTGCTGTTTTCTACCTATACTTTGTATGCCCATGAGAATTCCCACCAAAGTGCTACAAAAAACCCAGAACATTCTACCAACCTGTAAGATTTAGTTGATAGAGATGGTGGTTAATGCAAAGAGAGAGAGAGAAAAAGAGAGAGAGATAGAATGAAAAAGTTATAAAAAATTAGTATGTTTTTTGTTGTTGTTTTTTTTTGGGGGGGGTTAAACTCTCCATTCTCCCATCACACCCTTACCCATACAACAAGTGGTCATCACCAACACTCCCATCAAGAAACTCCAGCTCTCTTCACTAGCTAGCATTAAAAACTAATTTGCTTTCTGTCTCTCTCTCTGTCTTTTTCTCTCTCTTTTTTCTCGGTCTCCTAAGGCGACGCCCCTTTTTGTACATTAGCATGCTGGTAAACTCTCCACATGGGGAGAATATATTACACTTGATTTCAAGGTAATGAAAAAAGCAAAAGTACAAACAAACAGCACCTTGCAGGAATTCCCTCAGAAGGTGGAAAGTGCTGTTTTTTTGCATGTTTCAATTTTGAGGGGAAATGTTTTGCATTTTTCTTCTGACATCAAGTGACCATTTTTTCCCTGCAGTCCTATTGGTAACTGAATAGGATGCTTGAGAAACTGATTTTATGTGGAACAATCTAAACTAAGTTGAATGAAATGCAAACTTCACTGAAACCATTCTCTCTGCTGTGTTAGAGATTGCACCTGAATTTACCCTTGGTTATCCCCTTTCTCTCAGCATCAATATGGGCAATGTGAGGCCCTCTAGTTATTGCTGTACTACAATTCCTATCATTCTAAATCACCTTACTCAATGATGAGAGTGAAGTACACCTTCTAACAATAGGGTTTGTGAATGCTAGGGTAGTGGGAGAGGGATGGATGAAAATGGGGAGATAAAAATATATAATATATTTTACTCTTATCATTAACCAGTGGTCCAGTGAAGTTATCTTCCCTTTAGGACTGCTTTTGATCCTTGCCTAGGCACCAGTACACGTGACCTGTTATGCGTACCGGTGTGCCGAGTTGGGGTCTGAGACAGAACGCTGCCGTCTTGGAGGGGGCAACTTCAGACCCCGTTTTTACTTACAGTGCTCCCGGAGGAGCCATGTAAGTAAAATGTATCTGACGTGCTATGACCATCACCGGTCCTTAAGGGTATAAAACGTATGAAGGTTATAGCACATCACATGGTTCTTAAGGGGTTAAGGATCAATTACTCCTCAATCACTCTCTTGCTTTCATAGCATTCACTAGGTCCCAGTTAGGAGATCAGTTTTATCAAAGGCATATTTGAAGTTTTACCTTCAACACCAAACAGTAGTGATGCAAAATGTTAATATGCTCCTCAGTATTTTATTTCCCCCTTATCCCTCAACCACCATACTGGGTTCTTAAACGTAGTTGGGTTCACAGGAGGTGGAGCTAGTGGGTTCTGTATAGTGGGAAGCTAAAAGACATAGTGAGGTCAGAGAAATAGAGAGCTAGTGGCAAGTAATTGGGAGCTAATCTGGTCCGAGGGACCTCACAATACATATATTTTAACGTCCACACCCCAAATCCCAGGTGGAGGTGAGAAGAAGTGGCCCTTCCTAGGGTCCACAGCCACGAATGGCTACATTTTTATTAACATTTAAATGAGAATATTATTTTACTCATGGATATTGCACAGACAACCCCCTCTCATGTGTGGGACCTCCACTTCATTTTTATTGGCGTAGCTGCTTTCAGATCTTCTATGGAGGCAAAATTAACATCATCTCCATAAAACCTGCCACTTTACATCACCCCCAATTATAGCTGTTCAATAGAGCCCTTTATGTGTTAGTTTCCCTTTAATTACTTATAAAATCAGTACACTATTCAGATACTGAGATTATAGCGTGTGATCCTGATTTTGTTTTTTCCACAAAGGTGCTTTAAATAGCACATGCAATCATGTGGTTGGTATCTCCCTATTTGAATAGCTGAGCTCTGCCAAGAAGTAAGATTTCCTCTAACTTTATCTGCCTCAATGGAAAGAGTAAATGTGTATCTCTGATCTAACATGCCCTTCACAACATCATCATCACAGGAGCTCATCATGATACAGAGCTTGCTTCTAATTTGAGTCTCTCATGTCACAGCAATGAGAGGCAAATGGCGAAAGGCAGCTTAATATTTTCTCTCCAATTAAAGCATCTGCATTTTTCCAAAGAAAGCCAAAGAAAGGTTCACAGGGTAAAAATGTATAGCTAAAAAGTTTTAACCCTTGAAGGACCATAGGGATATGTAACACATTAGGGTAGATTCACAAAGTGGTGATAAAGAAGTGATAAAGTGAATAGGACTTCTCCAGTTTATCACTTCTCCAATTCCTATGTTATTCGATGGAGTCTATGCTTCAACTTCAGCTTTGGAAATCTTAGTGCATAGACTCCATAGAATAGGAACTGGAGAAGTGATAAACTGGAGAAGTTATCTCCACTTTATCACCTCTTTATCAATGCTTAGTGAATCTCCCCCATTGTGAAGCAATATGTTACACAATTCTCTACTCCAGTTTTTCTCAACTCCTGTCCTCAGGACCCACTAACAGGCCAGGACTTAGGGATTTCTCTGCTAGAGCACAGGTGTGGTGATCAGAGGCTCATTCACATTGATTAACTCACCTGTGCTCTAACAAGGAGATCATGTGATCAGAGGCTCATTCACATTGATTAACTCACCTGTGCTCTAACAAGGTGATCATGTGATCAGAGGCTCATTCACATTGATTAACTCACCTGTGCTCTAACAAGGAGATCATGTGATCAGAGGCTCATTCACATTGATTAACTCACCTGTGCTCTAACAAGAAGATCATGTGATCAGAGGCTCATTCACATTGATTAACTCACCTGTGCTCTAACAAGGAGATCATGCGATCAGAGGCTCATTCACATTGATTAACTCACCTGTGCTCTTACAAGGAAATCATCAAATCCTGGCCTGTTAGTGGGTCCTGAGGACAGGAGTTGAGAACCACTGCTCTACTCCTTAAAGTGTCAAGAACACATCCTATATAATAATTCGCCAAGTTGTGTGTAACGCCCGACATGCGCAGTAGATACTGCTGCGCGTGCGGCAGTCACACACAGTGGAGACTGCTCGCGCCGCGGCTGATACAGAGCTGGGTGCTCCGAAGGAGCGTCCAGCTCTGTATCAGCCGAGGCGCGGGCAGTCTCCACCGCGTGTGACTGCCCCGCGACCGGCTGCCAGAGGCTCTGTATCAGCCGAGGCGCGGGCAGTCTCCACTGGGTGACTGCCCCGCGACCGGCTGCCTGAGGCACTGTGGCCCGTGTAACGGGCTGTTCAACTAGTTACTAATAAATCTTTCTAGAAAAAGAAGTGGCTTAAAAGATATTTGACCCTATGCACTAAACAATGGAGATGTTTTTTGGACAAACCAACTGCACTACAGGGAGGGAGGAAGAAAGAATTCCCCAAATCCCCATGGCTTGCAATGTTTGAATGACAGAAAGGTCTCTAATGCATTTAAACTAATGAAAATATATGTCGCTATGTATAAGTTGGTTTGTCCATCAACTGATCACCTTTCCCTTAGTGCATCAGCTTCTGTAACTTGAATGGCTGATCTCTGTGTCCCAGATCCTGCAAAATTAAGGGTGCGACGTTCATAATTTAAGGACAGTAAAGTAAATTCATCATGTATGAAAATATCATAAACAATTAGAATGGCGGTAAAATTAGCTTGATGAATATTGCCTTATTGCTCTGACATTAAATTATCAAAGACAAATACTTTTTTTTTCTTTACTTGTTAACAGCATACACCTGCTTACCACTCCTACCTAATACTTATTTAATTTGTCTTCTCTAAGTTTAGACCATTTTCATTTCCTTGGAAAAAATTTTGGAAATCAGATAAAGTGATTTTTAAAAGAATATTTTTTTCTGAAAATACCTTACAATATTATGACTGTAGATTAAACCACATCCACTTTTAAGACTGCTTTTCCCTTTGGCAGAGATGATGGAACCAGATGCAAAAAAATGATGATAATATGTCTGAGAATTGACAAACCATGGAGTTAGAATTTTTTCAGCCCAACTACAGGCAATTTCAACTTTTTGAACATTTTGCCTTAAACTTTAGCATAGTAACATATTAGATGAAGCTGAAAAAAGACATGTGTCCATCAAGTTCAGCCCATGCCAAAAACACCCCCGTCGATCCAGAGGAAGGCAAAAAAGCCCCCTGGAGCCATTTCCAATCTAGCCCCAAGTGTGTGGGGGGTTGTATTCCTTCCTGCTTTGGTAGTCCCCCAGAGCAATATCCTATCTGCTTTGAAGCCATCTGTCATAATTTTCAATATTGTTCTGTGCTAGATAGGCATCCATTGCTTTTTTTTAATGCAGCTGCATTATCTGCAAGCACAACATCCCGAAGCAAAGATTTCCATAGCCTTACCACCCTTACTGTAAAGAATCCCTGCCTTTGTTTTAGTCAAAAGCACCTTTTCTCTAGTCTTAATGGGTGATCTCTTGTTCTTAGCTCAGCTCTTTGCATAAATAAATAATTAATTGGATAGTTCTTTGTATTGACCTTGAATGTATTTGTAAATAGTAATCATATCACCCCTCAGACGTCTCTTCTCTAATGTAAACAAACCCAGTTTGACTAGTCTCTCTTTATAACTCAATTCCTTCAATCCCTTTACCAGTTTTGTTGCATGTCTCTGCAGCTTTTCCAGTTCAGTAATGTCTTTTTTAAGAACAGGCACCCAAAATTGTACTCCATATTCTAGATGAGGCCTAACCAAGGATTTATACAGAGGTAGGATATTAGCATCCCTTGCTCCTCCACCTCTTTTTATGCAGGCTAGTACCATATTTGCTCTTGCAGCAGCTGACTGGCTCTGCACATTGCTGTGAAGTCTATCATCTATCAGTATTCCTAAATATTTCTCTAATGAGGATTCCCCAAGTTGTTTCCCATTTATAGTATATGTTGCAAGTTTGTTTCTACAGCCCAAATGCATAACCTTACATTTATCTACATTTAATGACATCTGCCACTTTTCTGCCCATTCAACTAGTTTATCTAAATCCTTCTGCAGAGAAAAAACATCCAGCCCTCTATGTATTTCCTTACATAGTTTAGTGTCATCAGCAAAGATTGAGATGCTACTTTCAATTCCCACTTCTAGATCATTAATAAACATATTAAAAAGCATTGGTCCCAGGACTGAACTCTGCGGCACCCCACTTATGACCTTAGACCAATTTGAAAAAGTTCCATTTACAACAACTCTCTGCCATCTATAATTTAACCAGTTCTCAATCCATGTACAGATAACACCGCCCAAATTGAAGCCTTTTAATTTATGCAGTAACCTGTTATGAGGCACTGCATCAAAGGCATTTGCAAAATCCAAGTATACTACATCAACAGCAATTCCCCTTGTCCAAATTACCACTTACTTTTTCATAAAATACAAGTTAATTAGTCTGACATGATCTATTCTTCATGAAACCATGATGATTCCTACTAATGATATTGTTCGTCTTCACATGGTTCTGAATACTGTCAGTTAGTAACCTTTCTAGTTTCTTACCCACTATGGAAGTCAAGCTCACTGGTCTATAATTTCCTGGTTTGGATCTTGCTCCCTTTTTAAACAATGGAACTACATCAGCTTTCCTCCAGTCACAGGGCACTATGCCTGATGAAAGTGAATCAATAAATATTAAGTATAATGGTTTTGCTATTACTGAACTAAGTACCTTAAGTGCCCTTGGGTACGTGCCAGAGGGTATGTAAGGCTTTGTGCAGCAATGCTTTGCTCACCCTTCTGACACTCAAAGAGTTAAAATGAGAGTGAGGGGCTTGTAAATAATACAACTTCTCTGGCAGTTTTGTAGTTTTTATATTTTTTGTTGGGGAAATGATAGACGAGGTACACAAATAATGTGCTAATTGCTGATTTTTTATGCTAAGTGAGGTTGCTATTGCTTTACACCTATGTACAAGCTATGGGGAGAGATTACTTACAAAAAATGTATCAACTACAGCTACGTCTGTGTTCCTGACACATTTTAAAAGTGTTTTTGTCAATCTGAATACAGTATTTTACAGTTTGATTTTTTGTGCAGTCAAAAATTAGACATGTAACTAAATCCCCGGCACCATCTCCCTTCTTCAGAAGCCAGTTAAATAAAGCAAGTTTTGTCACACTCCAATTTGTTTAGAGACAGCTTCAATTACCAATAGCTATTGATGATAATTACTTCTTTTACTATACTGGCTGTATGATAATATCGCATGGAGGAGATTGTGATCTTATCCAGAACTATTCTGTTTAACAGTGACACTCCTCCTGTTATACTCAGGCCTTGATAAGATCATGCCTGTTAGGATCAGACATTAGTTGGAATCAATAGCTGAAAATGTGCCTGTTTGTGCTTAATCGCAAAGTTAGTGTGAGGGTCAAAGTGAGATCATTTGTTGGAAGAGATTGCACAGCTTCTTCATCTTGTCATGTGGATGTGTTCTTTCCAGGGCGTTTGTTGTAAAGGAAAGTCATGGCGTTATTTTTCCACATTTTAAGTATTAACGGCACAGCAAAATGTTGTAACCATTCATTTAACCCTTTAAGGACCAAAGTGGTGAACAACTCATTGGTTGTCACCAACCTCTCTGGCGTTCAAAGCATTAAAGGTTTCCATTTAATAATAAATACATTTTAAAGTGGAAATGTCACTGAGGCTTTCAAAATCACCTTATATTAGTTTGTCTTTTTAAGTTATACAACAGTTTATGATATATTTAACTTTTTTATGTGTCAGTTTTTTGAAAATTAGCTAGTACTGTGCATCAGCAAGTGGCTGAGTCTCCCCACTAGCTTTTGTAATGGGCAGAAGATTTTCAAGGTCCATTTTATTACTACCAATTAATAATGTTGATTTTATGAATGGACTTCATTAGATTTCTTTGGTGGAGATGCATGAGTTCCAATGACTTTAAACAGTAAATTAGGAGGATAAAGGAAGGCTTCTCTAATGCACCCACCTACGTTCCTGTCTGGTGTTGACATTTATTTATGAGGTTTGGCTAAGTCGTTTACATGTTAAAGGGTTAGTAATGCCTGTATTTAAGTTGATGCAGTATTGTAGATGTTAAAAAATAATGTATCTGGAGAAAGTCCCATCTCTCAAACCTATATGGTTTGAGAGATATTCGCCACTAAAGTTCCCCCCTCCCTCATGTCAGCTGTAAAGCTGATAGAAGGAGATCCGTGTAGGCAGACTCTAGGAAGCTCTCCAGCAGAGCTGAAATAGCAATATTTAAAAAGAGCTACTTCATTGGAACGGTCTACAAAGTGTGCTTGCAAACCAGGCACACTTTGTAGACCGTGCAATGAAGTAATTCTTTTTAAATATCGCTATTTCGCTATTGCTGAAGAGTCACCGGCTGGTCCCAGGACCGGGGTCTCCTGCTGTCAATAGAGCGCTGATGTCAGGAGAAGGGGAGGGATGGGGGAACTTTAACGGCAAATATCTCTCAAACCGTAAAGGTTTGAGAGATGGAACTTTCTCCAGACACTTTATTTTTTTTAACATCTACAATATTGGATCTACTTAAATATGGGCATTACTAACCCTTTAAAGTCTGTGTCTTCCATAGAAGTATGAGCTGTGTATTTATAGGTGGGAGGGAAATCAGTATAAAATGTTACTATCTGGAAGGCACCACTACTGTCTAATTTGCATAAACTGACAAATAAATAAAGATAAACATCTCATAATTTATTGTTTAAAATACAAAATGGCCAACATAAATATTGATGTTTTTAAAGCTCTCTGAAAAGCAACTATTTGTTACAAAATGTGAGTTCCACTTTAAATGTGATGCAAAACATTTAAATTATATATGTTGTAGAAGTTAGAGGAACACTATCTCTTCCTAATACTAAACACTCACATCTAAATGTGAGCAGACAATTCTGAAAGCCAGGATGAGTTACTTTGGACTTGCTCTCAAATATGGATCTTTAATTATTATTGCATATTTGTCCATGAAAGCAAAGATGGGGTAATGGCAGATACAATGGATACAAGAAAAGATTAGATGCATTTCTTTCAAGAGGGAGCATACAGGGTTATACTGTGTATTAGTAGGCAAAACAGGAAGTTCAGAGACTAACTTATTTGGCAGCAGGAAAGCTTATTTAATTCTCATTTTCTCTGGATTATGAGGCAAACATGAACTTGATGGACTTGTGTCTTTTTTCAGCCTAATTTACTATGTTGCTCTGTAGGATGCAAATAAAAATTCTCATTGACTGACTGACATATTAGTACATACCAGCACAAACGTTTGTCAATGCACAACTTCTAAGTTTTATGTGACCAAATGGAAAGATTCTGGAGCAACTGCACTATAGGACACAAATATTCTCATTGGTTAATTGATACATTATTCTGCACAGGTTGTTAAGCAAAATAAGTAAACAGTGCAGAGTTTTCCTGTAACTCCTTGATGCAAGATTCCCTTGAATGCTCTCCTGCGGGGATCTCTTGTTTCCGGACTATAGCCAAAATTCAAATACACTGCTGTTTGCCAGCACTTTGCTAGTGGTTGGGGTAGGGGAGTCAGGTAACATGTGTAGCAGGAACACTAGGTGAGAGAAATGTGCAGCCATACTGGTAAGAGCTGGAAAAGAAACTGACACTGCCTCCCAGAAGGGGGTGGTGTTGGGACATGACCACCAGATGTGTCAAACAGAGCCCTCCCCCATTCCCCAAAGCTAGCATTTGCTGGAGTACATGGGATGCATTTGGAGAGAGATAACAGT
This sequence comes from Rhinophrynus dorsalis, assembly GCA_037306005.1. NCBI lineage: Eukaryota > Metazoa > Chordata > Amphibia > Anura > Rhinophrynidae > Rhinophrynus > Rhinophrynus dorsalis. The sequence continues at coordinate 64,237,763 of CM074723.1, read as the reverse complement.
GTTTGGTACCAACTAGTCAACAGCTTGTAATTTACTTTGTGTAGGGTGATGATGGGGATGTCTTTTTGGTTTATATAAAAGTCCTGTGAACAGACATTTTCAGGGAAAGCTGTGTTGAGGTCTGATGCCCAAAACAGTTTAAAACTCGCAGTAGGGGGGTGGAGATGGAGTTAATGTGATTGTATATTTTTAGAGATGCCTTGTTTGAATTTTTCTTCATTAACAGCGCCCTCTAGTGGTCAGATATCAATTATTTATTCTGTTACATTCTATGGGAAAGGTGAGTCACTGGCAAAAATTTCTCATTGACTGTAATAGAAACTGCTAAGACGTTCCTGAATGTCTGAACTCTCAGGAATGACTCATGTAGTTGGAATGCCTTTAATTTACTCAGCAGGAAAAGCTCTATAACAAACAGGTTTTCATAAAAATGTTTACTGCTCCTTTAACTGTTTATATGACATTCACTTGATACAGTTTCACATTAAAGCGACAGTAATGTCCCATAAAAACGTGTTATAGTTTTGTAGCAGAGGAAAAATTTAACTTAATGGTGCAAACCCTATCTCTCAAACCGCTATGGTTTGAGAGATATATGCATTGAAAGCTCGCCCCTCCTTCTCCCGATGTCAGCTGTAAAGCTGACAACAGCAGTTTCTTAGTCATCTGACTAGCGGAGGCTCTGCAGCAGAGCCAAAATCACGTTATTTAAAAAGAATTACTTAATTGGAAAGGTCTAAAATGTGTGCTTGCAAACCAGGCACACTTTGTAGAAGACCACAGTATGGGAGCGCTCACAGGACCACCTCAAGCATAGTGTTCACTCCGTTGATATTTGCTAAAACTCCAAATTTATTAAGTATACATGTATAAAAACATCAAACATAAGTATGCTCCAATACAGAGCGAGTGAACACACATACACGTCCGGCAGAGTTTTAGCAAATATCAACGGAGTGAACATTATGCTTGAGGCAGTCCTGTGAGCGCTCCCATACAGTGGTCTTCTTGTATGTGGAAATCGTTGCAGCGATTGATGGGAGTAGCGCCGGGCCCACCGAGCCCTAAAGTTAAAGGGTGAGTTCAATCCATGATGATTCTTTGATGCGTTGTAGCGATCACAATGCCTGTGAGACTTCCAGGCTCACATTGTAGACCTTTCCAATGAAGTAATTCTTTTGCAATAACGCGATTTCGGCTCTGCTGCAGAGCTGCAGGCTGGTCCCCAGACCGGGATCTCCTGCTGTCATCTAGACGCTGACATCAGGAGAAGGGGAGGGAGTGGGGAACTTTCAATGCTTATATCTCTCAAACCATAGCTGTTTGAGAGATAGGGTTTGCTCATTAAGTTTATTTTTTCCTCCTCTACAAAACTATAACAAGCTTTTATGGGACTTTACTGTCGCTTTAAAGTTCAACCAATACCAAATGCATACATGTTGGTTACCGGCAGAAATTAATAAAGCTTCCACAAAACCCTCCAAGATTATGACCTTGCGCTGATAATAAGTGAATTCACTCCAGCAGATCTCCTACTGTAGAAGAGTAGTGTCTCATAGAGGAAGCTATTCATAATGTCACACTTTACGGGACTTCACCAGATGTATCCAGTTTCTGCCTGGCCACAATGTGCAGTTATAAGTGCCCTCTTGTCTTGGTCATCAGTTTTTCTCTTAGGTTCCAGTCACCTACTATGACACCAATAACTGGCCAGATATTATGGGTCAGCATCAGTCTGAGCCTTCTGGCAAGTTTTTTTCTGTTCAAGGGAAGTTCTAGTTTCCTGATTTTACACCAAATATTCTTGTAAACTTGCTTACATCTGTAAGTTTATTAGCTGGAGCTGGTGTTTAGCAATTGTATTTTCATAACAAAAATGTCTCAATATTATCATGTATTTTATTATAATAAATCTAAACTTCTGCATGATGGATTTCCATATGTATTGCCATCCTGCCCACCCAGACAATTCTAAAAATATATTTCCTGCCATATTTAGTTCCTGGCAATGCTATTTCAGATAATATGCACATTTTTAATGCAAATGAAGCAAGCTAGCATAATTAGATATTTATGGGTTTGTTAAGATGTGAAAAATGGAAAACACAGAAGCATGTCTTGCTATTCCGAGAGTCGCAAATAGAGTTGTTTTTTATTTTTTGTTATTAACCGTTTGAAAACCAGAGGGTTAAGGATAAGAGTGGTTTGCAGGTCTGGTCCATAAAGGGTTAGCAATTAGATATTATGAGGGAGACCAATAAAATAGGAGTTGCACATATACAGACACAATAGTACATACTAGCGTACAACTTCTGTGCAACCACAACCTTAAAGTAACTGCGTAGCTGGGGAAAGGAAATGGAAGAATTATGCACTGATCTCTGGGACAGGTTTGTACATAACTTGCACCATGGAGCAAAGGAAAGGTACAACCCTAAACACCCTCACATTGCAGCACTAACCGCCCATTGGTGCATACGGTACAAAGCGTCCATTTTGTAACATGAAACAGCTGTACATAGGTGTTAGCAAAGAACAGTTCACAAAAGCTGATCTCTGTGCATACATATGGGTGGCATTCTATTTGGATGTTCTCATGTATGACTCTATATGGGAAACTGATTACAGGGAACATGATGCCCGGGAAAGAGCGCAGTACTCATTTTCCTTTACCACCTTTTTACACCAATCCTGTTATGACAGTGTCTTCTACTGGTTCTGTGGCACATAGTGACTTCACATAGACAGGTGCCAGTGTTGTTTTAAGATCTCCTGATGACCCCTTGAAGTAATGAAAACAGTCCCCAAATATTGATTTAACCCTTTAAGGACCAGAAGGATTTGTGGATCATTGCTTTGCATGCCTTTCTGGTCAGTGGCATAACCAGTCATTGGAGGGCCCCAGAGGTGTAACTAGAACCACCAGGACCTGCTGCAAAATTGCCATGGGGTCCCCCAACCCCAACATGCGTCTCTACCCCAGAAATGCCACTTATACATTGTCCTCCTCCACAATGCCCCCATTGTCCACCTCCACAATGTATGCCCCATTGTCCACTTCCACATTGTACTCCCCATTGTCCACATCCACATTGCCCCATTGTCCACCTCCACATTCTATGCCCCATTGTCCACTTCCACAATGCTCCCATTGTCCACCTCCACAATGCCCTCATTGTCCAATTAAGATTACCCCCATTGTCCACATCCACATTACCCCATTGTCCACTTCCACATTGTACTCCCCATTGTCCACATCCACATTGCCCCATTGTCCACCTCCACATTGTATGCCCCATTGTCCACTTCCACATTACTCCCATTGTCCACCTGCACAATGCCCCCATTGTCCAATTAAAATTACCCCCATTGTCCACCTCCACGTTGCCCCCACTGTCCACTTTCACATTGCTCCTTGTCCACATTGCCCCATTGTCCACTTCCACATTGCCCTACTGTCCATTTCTACACTGCCCTAACTGTCCCCTTTCACATTGCCCCCACTGTACACCTCCACAATGCCCCACTGTCCATTTCCTCATTTCCCCCACTGTCCACTTCCATATTGCCCCCCCTGTCCACATTGCCCCCACTGTCCACTTCTACATTGCCCCCATTGTCCACTTTTCCCACATTGTCCACATAACCCCCATTGTCCATTTCTACATTTCCCTCACTGTCCAACTCCATATTGCCCCATTGTCCAGGTGACCCCTGTGACCACGGTAGTTATGCCATTAGAGGGCCCTATTCCAATATTGTTTGGGGCTCCATAACTAAAAAACATTTTCAAGACACAACTAGAACGTGTTGGACCCTGGGGAAGATGGGGCCCCCTTGGGTGCTTCACCCCGATGCAACTGCATCACCTGTAGTTAGGTCTCTGCCTATTCATCAGCATAAGAGTCTCAATGATAATGAATTGTTTAGCAGGACAACCTTACTGTTACTCAGCCATATGACCACATACTTAATTTGGTTTCTTGCTGAAAAACTGGTGCAAATGGAAAACCAATTTGAGGCCCTCACTGAAATCTGGATATGCCCATGTACTTACAGCAGAAGTCATATTACCTAAATGCTGACAATGGGTGGTCATGTGATCTGTAACTGAAAGATTTTTCTGTAATACTTTTCAGCATATCCATTAAGATAGCACAGAAATATACCTTAACTATGTGGTACACTTACTGTTCAGATTAATTTGATGTGATTCGCACCAACTAATATGAGAACAAAATAGGGTGGAATAAAGCTGCACAGTTTTTGAACATATTTTTTAAAAGTAAATATGTTTTTGTCGTATGTTCCAAGAAATCATAAACTATTTGTAAATATGGTCTAGATTACATTGTAGTTGGTATGCATTATCAGTTGGCTTTCTATTGAAGACTATGGAGACATCCTATATTATAATTCGCTAAGGATGTTTGTCAGAAGCCGTCATGAGCAGTAGAGTCGGCTGTGCTCTGCAGTCATGCACAGCTTGGTCCCAGGAAGGTGCGCAGAGAGGACTCCGGTTAGAATTCGGAGCTCCCCGCTTTGTATCAGCCGTGGCGCGGGCAGTCAATACTGCGCATGACTGCAGCGCCACCTGTGTTGGCCCATGTACACAGGCTTTAAAACTAGTACATAGATTAAACCCTTGATAAAGTTACAACTGCAGTGGAATCCAGGCCAATCTTTTTTTTATCTCTTTAAACTAAGCAAAAGTACTTACATCATTTTTTCACCATAAACAGCTCGATTTTCTCAATAACTGCTAAATGTATCAGTATCCCCACATTACGTTTTAGTAGTACCAGGGAACGCTCAGGGTTTCGACCCAAATCTCGGGGCGAAGGTCCAAATTCTCAGGGTGAGAGGGTCCAGTGTTTTCTCTTCTACATTATGATGTGCAAATACAGTATGTACTGCTCATTTAGGCCCATATGTATAAAAATTATTGTGGCGTAAACCAACTGCACCATAGGGAGAAATACAAATTCCTAAATTCCCATTCACTTGAATAGATCATTTTAACCCCTTTGAATGCTAGCGAGGTCTCCAATGCATTGATTCACAATTCATTGCAGATCTCTCTAGCATGCAAGAGTTTAAAAGCCCAATTTAATTAATATTTATTTGTCACCTATTCCGCAGTTGGTTTATTCCACAATAACTCCAGTATGTTGTTATAAATATAGAGGGAGATTTATAAACGAGTTAAGCAAAAAGAAGCTCTACAATGGCTGTAACAGTGTTTTCTATAGATATAAAACTAAGAACGTCAGTTTAGGAGGGCTGTACGCCATGCAGTATGTTTAAAAAAAAAAAATGGAGTAACAACATTTGTAAAAAAAAATGCACAGTGAATTTATAAAGAAATGTAGCTAGTTGCGATAATGTTGAGACAGAATTTTTGCCAGAATCGTAACGCCAGGTATATGCTGTCATTAAAGGGGAACTACCACTCCGCAAAAACGTAATCTTATTTAAGTCTTCATCTGGCGACTAGCTGCTTAGTAGCGCTAGTTGCCAGAAATATTACCCAGTTTACAAGATTTTCTACTTACTCTGAGGCGAATAGTAGCAGGAAGCACGGACATCTTGCCATAGTGATGTCCGTGCACCTGCACTGTCAGTCCCTTTTGGAGCCGGCCAGCTCCAAAAGGGACTGACAGCGCAGGCGCACGGACGTCACTATGGCAAGATGTCTGTGCTTCCTGCTACTGTCCGCCTCAGAGTAAGTGAAAATCTTGTAAACCGGGTAATATTTCTGGTGACTAGCGCTACTAAGCAGCTAGTCGCCAGATGAAGACTTAGATAAGATTACGTTTTTGCGGGGTGGTAGTTCCCCTTTAAGCATTCCAGGTGTCAATATCAGAGTAATAACACCATATTTATAAAAATGCCTTAAATAATTTATAAATCAGCCCTCACATTATCTCCAGCTGCAATGACTTAAGGACATTCATTAAAAAGTACAAGGAATGTATTTTATAAATCTCCCTCTTAGTGTCTAAACTCACCTGTGCTTAATCAGGGAAATCCATAACTCCTGGCCTGTTTGTGGCCCTTGAGGATTGAACTTGGACAGCTCTGTACTAAACTGTGATATCATGTGACAGGATCTTGATATATGCCATCGACTTAAAGGAGCAGCAAACTTTTTTATGAAGGAAAAAAACTGTTACAGGGATTTTCATGCTGAGTGCAACATCAGTACTGCTTGGAGGTGCTTCATCCAAAAGTCATTACATATGAAATACATTTTGTTCAAGCAACTGGCTTTCTTTAAACCCTTTGAGTTCTGCGTTGCACACCCCTCTGGCACTCAAAGGGTTAATAAGTGATAGGAACAGTATAAACTGAATGTCACAATGAAAGTTCCAAGCTTAACGTAAAAAACAAACAAAAAACCCCCCCTCAAAAATAGTAAATCACGCATTTAAGCTCCCATGGTTGTTTTACTCAACAGGAAAAAGAGATATAACATATATATAGCGTGTTTACTGCTTCTATATCCCCTTGTATTCTGCAGACATCTCCAGTGCACTGTTTTTTCAGTGTGTTGGATACGTTTTCTAAAGTCCAAGGGGTTAAATGGAAGAGGTAATATCCATCATAGAAGATAAAAATGAAATCTTAACAAGTATAAACTATTTTATTGCACGCTATTGCTGAAATTACAACTCGTAAATGTCTGAGAGCATATAGTGACATTGCAAAAGTCTGCCAGGATAGAAATATCTTTCACTGCTCACTGTAGGTATTTAAATCCTTTTCTGAACAATCTATAAAGAAGATATAAGTATACAGGTGTAAGATAGCCTTCTTTGGAAAGAAAGGATGCAAATCATGCCAAGTTTTTGGACAGACCTGCAGAGGCTGCACATAGCCATGTTTTGGGTATTAAGACCTTGGACTGAAAGGGGAATGCATGTGTATGCCAAGACTAGTACAGTAGTTTGGTTCGTATCCAACAAAATATAAATAGAGGATGGATTAGTAGGATAAAGCAGAGTTATTACAAGAATTTATCAGTGTTCAGTAGATAAGTTAAAGAGAGTATATCAAGCTTAGTATTCCTAAAATGGTCTCACTTTAGAGATGCAAACACATAATAATTCCTAACTATGTTTTCACTGTATATACAATGCTATAATGTGCCTTTTGAGCAGATTTGAACATTGCTCTGAAAATATAAACATTGGCAGTGGACTGTGTATTCCAAACTCATGACAGCACAATGTCTTTGCTTGTGGCTTTCACATCTCAGTAAAATGCCAATCCAGCTGTTGACTGTCTTTGTAACACAATAGAATTAGGTTTTATGTAATAGGAAGACAACATTACTGTACTCCTCAGACTCCTCAGAGTGAACATTGACCTTGACCTTGGGGAAACGATAATAATGTGATTAAGAATAATTATGTTAAATACAGTTATTGATTGGTATTGGTTATTAAATTACTATTAAGCAATTATTTTACACACACACACACACACACACACACACACACACACACACACACATATATATATATATATATATTAAATATAAATAGAGCAGCTGCACTCACAAAAGCTTGTAACCAACAGAATTTTGGTGCACGTCCCCTAGAAAATGAAATAGTCAAAAAGTGTACTCAGCCCAGGAAACTCCAAGCGTCGTAGCGGAACAGCACTCAAGGCAAAGAAAGTAAATTTATCAATTTATTGCATCCATTTAGCCAAACGTTTTCGGTCCACACAGGACCTTCCTCAGGGCAAATGTTTGAAACCACAACACACCCCACATATATATAGAAAAAATACAATCAACCAAAAAAATAAGAAAAGCCCCTTACCCCATGATCCTCGTGGTCTCAAATGCGCCAGATGGAACGCGGTCGCAAGTGGGAACCGAGGTGCAGTGACGCAAGCAGGACGAGACAGGTTGCCAAGCAACCAAAGAAAAAAAATGTATACACAAATCAATGCAGATCACGTTATCCCACCACTAGCTTCGCTTGCCGGCTGAATGCAAGAGAAGCTATACACCGTCCCGATGCCCAATCGGAGATCGAAAGGGACACAAAATGAGTGTCGCTAGCGTGCTATGTACATCTAGCGGAGTGCCATAAAGAAAATAGAATGATAGAAGCCAATCAATAAAATAAAAAAAGTAATATGTGTAGGATATAGAGAATAGTGTTTTAGTTCATACGTGGCCAATCTCCAGACTTGTCCATCCAAAGCACATAGATGTCCAATCAATTCCATTAGTGCTGTCATTGGAACTTTTAAACGGACCATTTGAATAAAATCTTTCTCATGCGGCTCTATTCTTTTCTTCCATAGACCTGTTAACTCCCGTCATTGTGGTAATGGAAAATATAGCACCAACCATATGAAAATATAAAGAACTATTAAGTATCCGTTCCCAATTCTTTCTGGAGTGATGTATAAAGGGTTATAGGTTCAACTCATCGTGGGGCTTCCCACAGGTGAGGGCCACATATTAATAACCCAACTCAGTGAATCGTCATATATTTGCAGTGTGCATAATCCTCCATCACAGTTAAGGAGCCATTCCACAATGTATTGTTAATATTATCCGGGGTGATGGGCACCTTTCACAGTGGAGCTTACCATCTGTGAGGTCCATTTGTTTATACCCCAATTTTGAAACAAAGTTTCTTCAATATGAATCCATGGGATAGAGCGTATTGAATGCCAACATCGGTCCAATCTTCTAGGGACATTCTTTTTAAACAAATAGATCAGCTTTGGAGATTTATACCACCGTTTTTTTAAAAACACCGTTTTTTTTAAAACAAAGTTGTATTGGCCATAATAGCCCAAGATAAAGTATCGGGTGAGGAACCTACAACCTTAGGTAGATGGATGCCATAAAAAGACAACATGGCAGTCCACAGCAATATCATAGCACAATGATCTCCGAGTAGGTAAAATAAAAAATATATGAATCATAGGAAAGTAAACCTTACTGTTACAGAAAGCAAGATAGTTGGAATTCGTGGTTCAATCCATGGGGCGCAAGGCTGCCATATTCATAAATCAGCCTTGCTTCCCATTGTAGTAAAAGTTTATGTCTATCTCCACCTCTGGAGGGTTTTTTCACTTGTTTGATAGGCATGAACCGAAAATCATTAAGTGAATGTCCTGCAAGTTCAAAATGTCTAGCCACTGGCTGATTGAATTTCTCTCTAATGTCCAACGTACCGTCCAAGGTCTTTTTGATCACAGATCTATGATTGTTAATGCGTTCCTTGAGCATTGTGATAGTTTTACCAATGTAATGTAGTCCACATGGGCATACAATCATATAAATCACAAATTTACTCTCACAATTCATGTAGTCTTCAATATAGATCAATTTACCAGTTTTTGGATGTTTACAGTGCTTTCCTGTTAAGATATATTGACAATTGGAACATCCTTTACACTTAAAGACTCCAGTGGGACGCTTAAGCCAGTGAGTACAACTCTCATATTTTGAAATTGGATCATTTCTCGTAAGCCAGTCTGCTAGATTTCTTCCCCTACGGTAACAAAAAAGGGGTGGATTTTTGAACAAATGACCGATCTTGCTATCACCCTGTAAAATATGCCAATTGTTGTGAAAAACCCTCTTCAGGGCTGGTGAAGCGGTGGTGTATTGTGTCTGAATACAAAATCTTTCAAGTTTCTGTGAATTACTAGAAGCAGAGGACAGTAGATCATTTCTATTGAGTTGAGAAACCCTATTAACAGCTTCTTGTACTTCCATATAAGGATATCCTCTCTCAAGGAATTTCTCTTTCATTGTCTCTAAAGATGTTTTTTGAATCTCCACATCAGATGTTGTCCTTATCACCCTAAGCATCTGTGAGAAAGGCAACCCTCTCTTCAGAGGTGCTGGGTGGTGGCTATCTGCGTGGAGTAAAGTATTTCGATCACTAGGTTTCTGATAGATACAGGTCTGAAGTCTGTGTCCACTTTTATAGATAGTCATATCCAAAAAGTTAATTTGCAAATAGCTGTATTCCATAGTAAATTTGATAGTCGAGGGTATATTGTTTAGGCAATCAACAAACTCATGTAGCAAATCCACACCACCATCCCAAAGTAGGAAAATATCATCAATATACCGCTTAAAAAATATGATATGGTCAGCGTATTTCAAGTCAGAAAATATATGTATCTGTTCATACATTTCCATAAAGAGGGATGCATATGCTGGAGCCATATTGGATCCCATAGCGGTACCTTGTAATTGTAAATAAAAATTATTTTCAAATTTGAAATAATTTTTCTTAAGGATGACATCAATCATTAACATAAGGAACTCAATTGGCGGTCCAGCATATGCACTATCCTGTTGTAAAACCCCACGTATTGCATCCATTCCTAAATCATGTGGGATACTGGTGTACAGACTTGACACATCCAAGGTTACCAAGAGTATATTATCAATTATCGTATCCGGTAATTGCTTTATGAAATCAGTAGAGTCCTTTATATAGCTAGACAGATTGCACATGTATTTCTGTAGAAAGAAGTCTACATATTGTGATAAGGGTTGGCAAAGTGAGTTTCGTGCAGAAATAATAGGTCTTCCTGGTGGACATTCCAGGGATTTATGAATTTTTGGAATAGTGTAAAGTACGGGAGTAACTGGATGTTCTTGCATAAGGAATTTTTTAGTTTCATCAGATATCCATCTGTTGTGGAAACCTAAATTAATGATTCCATCTATTTCTTTTTTGTAAGCATTAGTAGGATCACGTTGTAACAGTTTATAACAAGTAATATCTGAAAGTTGTCTAACTACCTCCTGTCTATAATCATCATAATTCAATACAACAATTGCACCACCCTTATCTGCTTTTTTAATGATGATAGAATTGTCATCTGCTAGATTTCTCAAAGCTACATATTCATCCCTAGAGAAATTATTATAGCTAGTTGGTCTGTTGGAAACAACCTCTCTGCTTTCTTTCTTAACCAAATTCATAAATGCAGTGATGTGAGGATTAGTGGATGTAGGATCAAATGTACTCTTTTTTCTCAAAGGGGCAGTGCTGTTATCACCAACAGAGTCAATATTATCAGCGAAAAAGTCTTTAAGCTTGAGTTGTCTATGCATTTTGTATAAATCTATTTCCCATTGGAAAAGGGACTGCTTATTGGTGGGAACAAAACTAAGCCCTTTACTGAGTACAGCCATTTCCGTATTAGATAATGTACGTGAGGACAGATTTAGTACCGTTATTTTATTCTTGCCCTCAATGTCCTTTGTTCTATTTGAGTGTTTCCTACCTCCACGTCTGATTTTTCTTTTTCTTTGTCTTTTCCCTTGGGGCCTTTGTTTTTTTTGGGTCTGTGTCTGCCCAAAAAATCTCCCTCAGTGTTAGTATCAGCACTATCTGACTGGGTACAGGAATCAGATTCAGTAGAAAAGTCAGTGTTGCCCCTATCAAAACGAGATCTTAACCGTCTATTGTATCCAAACCGTCTATCACTGAGGCCCAAGAGCCAGGGATAAACCCTAAGTTCCTTATAATCAAGTTGAACTTGTTTTAATTTATCTTTTTTGACTGAGGCAACACAAACAAAGTCAGTGTTGCCTCAGTCAAAAAAGATAAATTAAAACAAGTTCAACTTGATTATAAGGAACTTAGGGTTTATCCCTGGCTCTTGGGCCTCAGTGATAGACGGTTTGGATACAATAGACGGTTAAGATCTCGTTTTGATAGGGGCAACACTGACTTTTCTACTGAATCTGATTCCTGTACCCAGTCAGATAGTGCTGATACTAACACTGAGGGAGATTTTTTGGGCAGACACAGACCCAAAAAAAACAAAGGCCCCAAGGGAAAAGACAAAGAAAAAGAAAAATCAGACGTGGAGGTAGGAAACACTCAAATAGAACAAAGGACATTGAGGGCAAGAATAAAATAACGGTACTAAATCTGTCCTCACGTACATTATCTAATACGGAAATGGCTGTACTCAGTAAAGGGCTTAGTTTTGTTCCCACCAATAAGCAGTCCCTTTTCCAATGGGAAATAGATTTATACAAAATGCATAGACAACTCAAGCTTAAAGACTTTTTCGCTGATAATATTGACTCTGTTGGTGATAACAGCACTGCCCCTTTGAGAAAAAAGAGTACATTTGATCCTACATCCACTAATCCTCACATCACTGCATTTATGAATTTGGTTAAGAAAGAAAGCAGAGAGGTTGTTTCCAACAGACCAACTAGCTATAATAATTTCTCTAGGGATGAATATGTAGCTTTGAGAAATCTAGCAGATGACAATTCTATCATCATTAAAAAAGCAGATAAGGGTGGTGCAATTGTTGTATTGAATTATGATGATTATAGACAGGAGGTAGTTAGACAACTTTCAGATATTACTTGTTATAAACTGTTACAACGTGATCCTACTAATGCTTACAAAAAAGAAATAGATGGAATCATTAATTTAGGTTTCCACAACAGATGGATATCTGATGAAACTAAAAAATTCCTTATGCAAGAACATCCAGTTACTCCCGTACTTTACACTATTCCAAAAATTCATAAATCCCTGGAATGTCCACCAGGAAGACCTATTATTTCTGCACGAAACTCACTTTGCCAACCCTTATCACAATATGTAGACTTCTTTCTACAGAAATACATGTGCAATCTGTCTAGCTATATAAAGGACTCTACTGATTTCATAAAGCAATTACCGGATACGATAATTGATAATATACTCTTGGTAACCTTGGATGTGTCAAGTCTGTACACCAGTATCCCACATGATTTAGGAATGGATGCAATACGTGGGGTTTTACAACAGGATAGTGCATATGCTGGACCGCCAATTGAGTTCCTTATGTTAATGATTGATGTCATCCTTAAGAAAAATTATTTCAAATTTGAAAATAATTTTTATTTACAATTACAAGGTACCGCTATGGGATCCAATATGGCTCCAGCATATGCATCCCTCTTTATGGAAATGTATGAACAGATACATATATTTTCTGACTTGAAATACGCTGACCATATCATATTTTTTAAGCGGTATATTGATGATATTTTCCTACTTTGGGATGGTGGTGTGGATTTGCTACATGAGTTTGTTGATTGCCTAAACAATATACCCTCGACTATCAAATTTACTATGGAATACAGCTATTTGCAAATTAACTTTTTGGATATGACTATCTATAAAAGTGGACACAGACTTCAGACCTGTATCTATCAGAAACCTAGTGATCGAAATACTTTACTCCACGCAGATAGCCACCACCCAGCACCTCTGAAGAGAGGGTTGCCTTTCTCACAGATGCTTAGGGTGATAAGGACAACATCTGATGTGGAGATTCAAAAAACATCTTTAGAGACAATGAAAGAGAAATTCCTTGAGAGAGGATATCCTTATATGGAAGTACAAGAAGCTGTTAATAGGGTTTCTCAACTCAATAGAAATGATCTACTGTCCTCTGCTTCTAGTAATTCACAGAAACTTGAAAGATTTTGTATTCAGACACAATACACCACCGCTTCACCAGCCCTGAAGAGGGTTTTTCACAACAATTGGCATATTTTACAGGGTGATAGCAAGATCGGTCATTTGTTCAAAAATCCACCCCTTTTTTGTTACCGTAGGGGAAGAAATCTAGCAGACTGGCTTACGAGAAATGATCCAATTTCAAAATATGAGAGTTGTACTCACTGGCTTAAGCGTCCCACTGGAGTCTTTAAGTGTAAAGGATGTTCCAATTGTCAATATATCTTAACAGGAAAGCACTATAAACATCCAAAAACTGGTAAATTGATCTATATTGAAGACTACATGAATTGTGAGAGTAAATTTGTGATTTATATGATTGTATGCCCATGTGGACTACATTACATTGGTAAAACTATCACAATGCTCAAGGAACGCATTAACAATCATAGATCTGTGATCAAAAAGACCTTGGACGGTACGTTGGACATTAGAGAGAAATTCAATCAGCCAGTGGCTAGACATTTTGAACTTGCAGGACATTCACTTAATGATTTTCGGTTCATGCCTATCAAACAAGTGAAAAAACCCTCCAGAGGTGGAGATAGACATAAACTTTTACTACAATGGGAAGCAAGGCTGATTTATGAATATGGCAGCCTTGCGCCCCATGGATTGAACCACGAATTCCAACTATCTTGCTTTCTGTAACAGTAAGGTTTACTTTCCTATGATTCATATATTTTTTATTTTACCTACTCGGAGATCATTGTGCTATGATATTGCTGTGGACTGCCATGTTGTCTTTTTATGGCATCCATCTACCTAAGGTTGTAGGTTCCTCACCCGATACTTTATCTTGGGCTATTATGGCCAATACAACTTTGTTTTAAAAAAAACGGTGTTTTTAAAAAAACGGTGGTATAAATCTCCAAAGCTGATCTATTTGTTTAAAAAGAATGTCCCTAGAAGATTGGACCGATGTTGGCATTCAATACGCTCTATCCCATGGATTCATATTGAAGAAACTTTGTTTCAAAATTGGGGTATAAACAAATGGACCTCACAGATGGTAAGCTCCACTGTGAAAGGTGCCCATCACCCCGGATAATATTAACAATACATTGTGGAATGGCTCCTTAACTGTGATGGAGGATTATGCACACTGCAAATATATGACGATTCACTGAGTTGGGTTATTAATATGTGGCCCTCACCTGTGGGAAGCCCCACGATGAGTTGAACCTATAACCCTTTATACATCACTCCAGAAAGAATTGGGAACGGATACTTAATAGTTCTTTATATTTTCATATGGTTGGTGCTATATTTTCCATTACCACAATGACGGGAGTTAACAGGTCTATGGAAGAAAAGAATAGAGCCGCATGAGAAAGATTTTATTCAAATGGTCCGTTTAAAAGTTCCAATGACAGCACTAATGGAATTGATTGGACATCTATGTGCTTTGGATGGACAAGTCTGGAGATTGGCCACGTATGAACTAAAACACTATTCTCTATATCCTACACATATTACTTTTTTTATTTTATTGATTGGCTTCTATCATTCTATTTTCTTTATGGCACTCCGCTAGATGTACATAGCACGCTAGCGACACTCATTTTGTGTCCCTTTCGATCTCCGATTGGGCATCGGGACGGTGTATAGCTTCTCTTGCATTCAGCCGGCAAGCGAAGCTAGTGGTGGGATAACGTGATCTGCATTGATTTGTGTATACATTTTTTTTCTTTGGTTGCTTGGCAACCTGTCTCGTCCTGCTTGCGTCACTGCACCTCGGTTCCCACTTGCGACCGCGTTCCATCTGGCGCATTTGAGACCACGAGGATCATGGGGTAAGGGGCTTTTCTTATTTTTTTGGTTGATTGTATTTTTTCTATATATATGTGGGGTGTGTTGTGGTTTCAAACATTTGCCCTGAGGAAGGTCCTGTGTGGACCGAAAACGTTTGGCTAAATGGATGCAATAAATTGATAAATTTACTTTCTTTGCCTTGAGTGCTGTTCCGCTACGACGCTTGGAGTTTCCTGGGCTGAGTACACTTTTTGACTATATATATATATATATATATATATATAGTGTTGGGATTTTCCTACGGAGTAAAAGAAGGGTATAACCACTGTTAGAAGATGCATTGTTCAGGCAGTTCACCTACATATCATCTGGTATTAAACTAGAATTAATTTTCTTATAATAATGTAAATAGTTAAGAAAATAAGGTTAAATATAAAAAATAAATAATGTTAAGACAATAATAAATTTTAATAAAATAAAAATAATCAACAAACTAAAAACATAAAAAATTAAAGTTAGAATACAATTCATATTAAGGGAGTATTAATAAAGATCTGGAGAGACCGACAAAAGAGGAGTAATTATACAGTAAACTAACTGCACAATAGCGGGGAATGAGAATTTGAAGTATCAATAACGTTTTATTATTAAAAAAAACTATGTTGTAGGTCTTACCTTTGTAAATACAAGAAAGGTACACCCGATTCTGACTGCTGCTTTATTCATAAGTCGTAAACAAACATACACATGGGAAGTCAGATGGTATAAGAAGCCAAAAGAACCACCCATAAAGAGACCCAAATGAATCAAGGCATACCAGAGTAACAAAAATAGAAAAAGACTTTATTGTAAACACAATATCAAACAATAATAAGACATAAAAACAATGAAAAGCAAATCTGGAGAGTCCAGAATAGCCCCTCTAATGTAAGTGCAACTGCATATTATGCAGGCAAGTATACCGAATAATCTGCACTAAATGTGCAAGAAATATAATAAAGCTAGATAACAGAGCAAACAAGCACAAGATGATAAGTAAAAAAGAAAATTTCAGAATACTTATCTGCAGTGATTCAAAAGTGAACACCTGAGGGGACAAAGTATCATCCAGACTCTCTAGACATCACTAGCACCCAATGCGTGTCGCTACCAACTGTGGCTTTGTCAGGGGTAATGTAGATCAGCTGGTAGGCTATTGAAATAGTACCCACTACCCAATCAGAAAACAAGCAGCCCTGTCATATGACTAAAATACTAAAAATATACCAGAGCAGTAAACACAGGAGAGGAGAGCCATTTGGACAGCTGCAGTCATGAACCAAATCAGATAGCCGGAGTACAGCGGTCACATGAACTCACCAATGGTCACATGATCCAGGCATAGAGATCAACCGCAGATAACAGGGTCAGTTGTATGTACACAAACACCAATCTTAAATCAGACTCAGCCATGTAAAGATACAAATACCGATCATAGACAGACACAGTGAGGAAAAGATACACAGCCTCTAAGATGCAACACACCCAAGAAACATAATCTGCGTGGATTAAACAAGAGGCTGATTGTCTCATAAATATAAAGCTCCACAGTAAGCCAAAAGGGTCAGTGGGACAGGGTAAATGTGCCTGAAAGTATAAACACATTAAAGAAAATAACCCAAACATACACAGACATAAGTAACAGTCGATAATTATATAGAATCAGTCAGAATCCTATAGGTAGCAAATCGGCTGATTAACGGCATAAGGAGCAAGAACAGGGAACAGGAACATGATCCAGCTAGTCCAAGTTGAAGAGCTCTACCCCTTCCTACTTAAACCACCAATTTCCAACTAAACTAACAACCCAGCCTATACCAGACCACCCTAGTCAGGAACCCTTATTCCTGCACTGCATGCCACAGGTTCCTAATCAAGTTGGTGAGATGTTAGAGCATAAATTGCATAACATGGGAATTGGAGAGTTTATGACATTTGAGAAGTTACCTCCTGTTTAGCATACCTTAATGCATAAACCCTCTGAAATTGAATAAGAGCAGCAGAGCCCTACTCCATTATTTGCCACCAACCAAAAACATATTTTACAGGAAACTAAGAAGTAGACTTGTCTTGTCCCTTTTTGCCCCACATGTATGAAGTGATACAATGTATTAAGAATTACTGGCACTGTCACTACACTTTAGAAAAAAATCTATGAAGTGAACTTGATAAGGTGATACATATGGAAGGGTGCTGATGAAAATTAGAGTGCATTTAATGACCCCAATATCTCATAAACTTGTATTAAGTACTAATTATAAGGAGTGAGCAGCATTATTTCAATATTTATTAAACAGGCATTATATGTAAATGTGTATATAGATGGCTGTATAATTAGAGAAATGTGGGTAAAATTATCAGCACTTATGAAACACAGTTCGAGACTGATAATATCTTTAAAATCAAAACTTTATTGCCAAACACAGTTCTCAACATTCTGGCCACAACAGATCTGATGCATTTCATGTGATTAAACCATAGTCATATATCATACCAACGTTTAGATTTTTACATCTTTACGTTATGTCATGATTGTGGGTGAATTTTTCCAAATTTTCCTCTTGGGGGATCAGGGAACATCCCTGTGTATTCACCACCTGAAGGAGATGTTCAGGTAAGAAAGTAATATCCCACTTGGAGAAAACAGCTAATCCCAAAGTTTAACCCATGCCCGAACCATTAGCTGCTCAGTCTTACCACTTTTTGTATATTTAGAGAGTTATACATCAAGTATAGTTATTATTTATTAAGGAAAACTATTAGCAAAACCTTGGAACCTTTGGGTGCTAGGGAGGTTTTTAGCTTTGAAGTTGTTAAAAATAAAATGTACATATTTCTCAGTATGAATACAGAATGGATGTTACTTTATTTGCTCAATCTCTGTCTCTCTCTATATGTATAAATAAATAAATATATATATATATATATATATATATATATATATATATATATATAAATTATTGCTGATTAGCACTATGCAGACTACGTTAGACCATCTCATCTGCCTGCAAAGGTTATAAAATAGAAAAAAAAATCTTATTTAATTCCAATCCAAAGAAGTATAGAACTGAATATAATCTACATGCAACTAAAGTTTACAAACAGAATAACTCTACGTTACCAGTAACTGCAAGGAAACATCATGGGGGTTATGCACTAAGGCGTGATAAAGACATGATAACACAGAGATAACATCTCCAGTGATATCACTTCTCCAGTTCCTATGTTATTCTGTAGAGCAGTGATGGTGAATGTTTTTGGGCCCGAGTGCCCAATTTTCTGATGGGAGACAAGGCTGGAGATATCAGAGTGCCAGGACTGAAAAATTACAACAGAAAGGAGGTTATTTGGTGAATACAAATGTTAAAAGACAGTTATATGCAGTTTTATGCTCCCTCATGTTATCAGACAGATGTAATTTGTGTCTTTTTTTAAGAATAAAAACACATGAAGTAACATTCTTAAAACTGTCACTTATGTCTTGAAGTAAGGCAAGAGATATCACTAAGCTTACAACTAAAATGGAGCTGCACCAGTGATAGAACAGAGCTTAGAACTGAAATGGAGCTATACCGGTGATACCACAAAGTTTACAACTGAAATGAAGCTACACCAGTGATACAACAAAACTTACAACTGAAATGAATGCCAATGATAAGTCATACAGTTGCAAGCTCTCTGGTATAACTAGTGTTGAAAGGATTTTTCTTGCTTCTACTTGGGGGATATGATGTGTTGGGGGCTTTTGAATGCAGGGGATGAGTTAGGCATATGGGGACTTTTTATGATGCAGGTGCTTTTACTTTGGGTATTCTATGGAAATGTCACCCTCTGTTTGGCAACCATCAAAAGGATATGATCATATTGTCGCCTGCATTAAAAGGGTGACATCAGAATGTCATCTGCATCAAAAGGGTGATATTCTAATGTCTGAATCTGGAGAACTTTATTTTAAAATAAAGTGATACAATTTGCCATTTACCCCCATTAAATAGTGACATTTCAGAAGTAAAACATACATACCCTCCCATCTGTGGAGAAAGCGGTGCCCGAGCCACTTCTCCATGCTGTGCCTTAAGATGTCCTCTTTCTCTCACAAGCCCTGGTGAATGAATGCTCTGATGACATCATGCTCAGTCATCAGGGCTTGTGAGAAGAAGAGGGCATCTTAATGCACAGCATTAACTCATAACTTAGTTTTCCAAGTAAATAACTATATAATATGTCTCAAGTCATATTTAGACTTGGGAAGTGTATATCAAGAAACATACAGAGATTTTCCATGTTATTTTAAAATATTTGTATTAAGCCAATAGGAAAGGGAACTGGCTTGGTTTTCGAATTAAAAATATCACCTGGACATCTGAATGTGCATTTTGCTTTCCACTCTGTGGATTACCTTCAGAAACAATCTCCAGAGCTCTGCTTCCATTTGCTTGAACAGACATCAAGTACCACTTCAACCCCTAGAGAATGGAGGAGTCACACCTAAACTTCAGGCGACTGAAAACTCCTAAATATTCTATAACCTCACTCACCAGTCAGTAAATAATAGTCTGCAAAACATGGCTTAAACATCTAATATATTAACTTACATGTTTTGTCCCGATGACCTTATTTCTTGTGTGAGTTTGTATAAGACTGAGGACTTTTCAGTGGCTCCTGAAGGTTAAGGTGGGGCGTTCCCATTCACTCCAGGTTGAGATGGTATTTGTAGTCTGTTCAGGCAACTGAAAGCAGTGTTCTAGAGGTTGATGGTAAAGGGAATCCACTCAGAATATGACATCGGCAAAATTTAATGTTCGCAGTGCCAGATTCAGTAGTCATCCTTAGTCGCTTTGTCAAGCTATCTATCTATCTATCTATCTATCTATCTATCTATCTATCTATCTATCTATCTATCTATATGTCTGCCTGTCTATGTTAACTTATTTGCCATTATTTTGTGAGAGATCCAATTTGTCCCTTTTTATCAGTTTTGTTATATATTTTATTACACTATTTTTACGTGTTTTTGAGAACTATCCATTCTAGATATATATTGGACTGGATTCTGTTGCAGGTGATAAATGTTAACACCTGTTTTATCAAACATTTTCCTATTGAAGTCTATGGGGAAACATGGAGATTAAAGCAGTGATAAAATTAGCACCTGCAATAGAATCTAGACCCAAGTGATTTATATTATAATCTATTTTTCTGTTATATATTTGTGAGCCCATTGGAGTGCGTATAATTCTGACTCTGGTTTGCTTATCAAACTGAGTTATGTGCTTCTACTGTGTTTTATATATAGAATTAAACCTCAGCACTATTGTTTATTTCAGACTATAACAAGGATACAAGTTTTGTATCTTTATAGATACAATACAATATTCTGCTTTCTTAAATAAAGTATGTCACCTGAGAAGTTAATTTATGAAACATATTTATTTTATTTTTTTTTTTATTAACATTTGTGCCTTTGTATTACAGAACTGTATACTACATAAGCATACTGGTGATTAATGAAAGCATACATCAGTGAATTAATATAAACTGTACTAAGTAAATTGCTTAACCCTTTGAGTGCCAGAGGGGTACACAACTCATTGCTTAGCAATGTGTTGCGTACCCCTCTGGCACTCAAAGGGTTAAGCAATTTACTTTGCTTTGCAATGCGTTGTGTACCCCTCTGGCACTCAAAGGGTTAATAAAAACAAAAGAGGTGCACTTCCCTTTCGGAATAGTTTTTGAATTGAAGAATATTATACCAATAAAAAAGGAAAATGTACATTATTTAGAAAAAAAATGCAGATAATGTGGTTCAGTGAGTAGAATTCAGATAAGGCAGTGGTGGAAAAAGTGAGGCCCTAAAAATGCTACCAGACTACAAGCCCCATCATTCCTTTCCAGACATTGGCTGGCGATTAATGATGGGAGTTGTAGTTTGGCAGCAGCTGAAGGTCATTATGCTGCCTATCCCTGAGATAAGGCATACTTTATATAATAAAACTAAGTATTATACTTTAATAAGAAGAATGCCAGTGAAGATGCCAAAATGTTGCAATTCGGCATGTGGCCAAATTTCCTAGCATATGAAAATGAAGAAAAAAATGACATTTAACGATTTTGGGCCATATTCAGAAAGAACAACGTCACATTTCTGGAACAAAGCAACTGAGTGATAGGGGACATATAAAAATATCCAAAATGTACACTTGTTCTAAATGTGATTTAAACCCCTTGACTGATAGAGAGGTCTAATGTATTTAAAAGCAATGGGTTGAAGATCTCTCCATCTCGCAAGTGGTTTTAAGACCTGATTAATTCAAGGTGTGTCTTTATTTGTTTCCCTATGTATGATGCAGTTGGCTTGCTCCAGAATGTCCCTCTGAGTATTGCCCTGTTTCCTTAACACTAACATATTAACCCTTTGAGTGCCAGAGGGGTACGGAAACGCATTGCTTTGCAATTCGTTCCATACCCCTCTGGCACTCAAAGGGTTAATGTCTGCATTGACAGAACTGGGTGGAGATTCAGTAAGCGGTGATAAAAAGATGATAAAGTGGAGATAACTTCTCTAGTGATGTCACTTCTCCAATTCCTATGTTATTCTATAGAGTCTATGCACTAAGAACTCCAACGTTGGAGAAATCTTAGTGCAAAGGCTCCATAGAATAACATAGGAACTGAAGAAGTGATAAATTAAAGAAGTCATCTCTGCTTTATCGCCTCTTTATCACAGCTTAGTGAATCCCCCCCCCCCAGGAGTAATTATGGGGTAAACCAACTGCATTATAGGGAACAAATATGCATTCCTATTTAATTTCTTAAATACTAGAGTGGTATCCCATGCATTGTAAATCAGACCTCTGTAGAATTCAGTGGGTTACAAAACAAATTTACATCCATGGGAACTTAGAGAATTTGTCTTTACACCCTATGGTAAAGTTGGTTTGCCCCAGAAATTCTTAGTACATCAGCCTTAATGTATAATGTCTTAGCTGGTAAAGATATCGCCAATGCGTTGCAGAGCAATGCAATGGAAACATCTTTGGCAACCAAAAAGTTAAACCAGTTGTCAAATTTGTAGTATTTCAATTCATTTTGTTTCATGTCGCATAGGACAATAAAATATTCCTTTTGTTTACTAGGTAACATTTTAACTCCTAACAATATGGAAATGTAAGCCGCCACTCTCCATCCCCCTCCCTTAAAAATAAATAAATTAATAAAAATAAACCTTTTAAATAGCTATTTTAAATACGCAAATTCCTGGGTACACTCGCACCCACACATCAACGAATATTGGTAGGATTATAAGTTAAAAGAGAAAAGAAATGTCTTTTAGGATCCATATCTCACACAGCAGATATATAAGCTATTATCACTGAAACGTGGCTTTCAGTCTTGAAACAGTTAAAAGAGTTCTACTGCCACAAAAGAGATTTCTTCAGAATTATCTCGCGCCTCACATTTGCTCTTAGGCAAGCAGTTTAAAAAAGCCCAGTGATTGAGCCAGTGATCCAATTTGAAATGCAGAAATGATTAGAGCTGCTTGCCTCATTTCATATCGAAATTCTCTGATTTATGACAGGGCTGCAGCCAAGATCTATCTCCAAAGGGAATTAGTGTGCAAGTTTGCATATTTTTGCTATTTAGGTTTCTGATAGCAGCTGCTAGCTGGAAATGCAGAATTGGGAGGTGGCAATGTAAGGTTTTTCTGCTAGTGAAGTAAGACTAGATAAGAGCCTTATGTCTAGGACATTCACACCCATTGACCAAATCACTATACTATATATATTTTCAAAAAAAAATCTGTATTAGAGTAACTCACAAAACCAAACAAATGCCTAATTGTAGTGACAGATAAGAGAATTACCCAAATATCTACCGAACTGTTTTAACTCTTTGGATGCTAAAGACAGCTAGCTATGTGTTACAATGCAAAGTAATGTGTTGGAGGCATCTTTAGTATCCAGTGGGTAAATGCTAATAATGAAGATAAAACCTGACCACGAGGCCGGCAGTTAAGGACCATGGGGCATTATTTTTCCCCAATGGATTCAGGGGTCCCTGAACGGTGTGCAGCAGCATGTGGACCCCTGAATACCATCACATGCTAGGACCGTTACGGGTTAATGGAAGTTTTCCCATGACGGTCCTGGCACATCATGGGTCCTTAATGGGTTAATGGGGAAGAAACACCTCCTAATGACCTCCGACTTACCTTACTGTGGTCAGAAAATCACAATCCTTTGAGCGCCAGAGGGGTGTGCAACGCATTTCAAACAATACTTTTCGCAAGCCTCTGACAGTCAAAGGGTTAAGTTGGATACCTCACTGGCACTCAAAGGGTTAAGGGGCCCCTTGGAATTTACCACTGTGCCTTTGTTCAAGAGATAACGTCTTCAATAAGCCCTGGATGTCATGTGCAAGGAGGTAGACATGACAGTTGCTAGCAGGACCACTGGACTCAAACTCCTCCCACTGCACATAGTAGCTGTAACTGGTTAAAGACCAAAGAGTTAAGTAGGCTATTTTGCTTTGCTTTTCAAACAAATTATATATATAATAAAAACAAACACCTTTTTTAATACATATACAGGTTGCCTATTAACCCTATGAGTACCAGAGGGGTACCAAACACATTACAATACCTCTCTGGTACTCATAGGGTTAAACCCTTAAGGAGTGGTGCTCGAACGCGCGGCTGGCACTTGAGGACCACGGGGCTTTTTTTTTTTTTTTTTAAATTCCGGTTCAGGGCTTTTGGAGCGGCGTGTAGCCACGCCAGGAGCCCTGAACGCCATGTCAGGACCATCACTGGTCTTAAGTGCCGGACTGCCTTGACGGTCCTGGCAAGTCAGTGGTCCTTAAGGGGTTAATCTTGCAATACAAAATATTAGGGCATGTCGAATATAATAGGAGAAGAAAAATGTTGGATAAATATGGTGATAGAAAGTCATGGGAGCACTGTAGTCGACTTTTCAAGGGGGAGGGGGGTTAAAATGCCAGATGTACAATATTCGTCAAATTAATATGGTGAAAAAAAACCACTAAGTCGACTTTGGAAGGGGAAGGGTTAATTGTCGACTATGAACAATATTTGTCGGATTAATGTGGTGAAAGAAAGCACTGGAAGTCGACTTTTAGAAGGGGGGGTTAATATGTCGAGGGGGGCACTCTGTAGGATTTTGTTATGTGGAGAACACATCTAACACTGAACTTGATCTTTCTGTCGTCAGATGTACGCCTGTTTACTAGGACATTTTGCGTGTTTTTTGTAGTCGGAAAAAAGCAGACAGCGCTAGTTTTGTTACTACTCTGAAAAGTGCTGTCTACGCCAGTTTTATTTTACCGTGGTTCTGCAATAGAATACCGACGTAACACGTTTGCAAAATTCCCGCTACTTGTTTTTCTTGTAACTCCGGTTTTAGCGCGTGTAATAGAATCAAGCCCACAGAGTCTGATTTAAACACAGGGACACCAGGGTTTGGGTCTCAAAGAGGGACACTTTGGAGGTATGTGTTGATTTAAATGGGGTATTTAAATGCTTGAATGCTAGAGAGGTCTCCATTGCACTGCTTTGCTTATAAGTTAACACTTTCCATTTAACTTCTTGGGATGCTAGGAAGCTTGTTTGTTTGTTTTTTTGTAATACATCAACTTTTGCTACCAAACATTAACCATACATATCACATTTTGAGCTGTTTTATGTGACTGATGCAACAGTATTTTGCTTTGTAGGTGAACATGTGCTATTAGTTTACATGATATATCTACACACATGATTTCATTTAACCCTTTTCATGTCAGAACTGCTAGTAAAGTGGGTGGAGTTAAAAGGATACTCACTGAACCCTGATAATTAGCCCCCAGAGACCCATTAATAAAGTATGAAAACAGAGTCTCTGGGTCAGTTCTGGAGAATTTCCAGAAATTAGTAAAGCTTATTATATGGCCAGATTCACTATGCTTAGTTACATACTTTACAGCCTTTAAAAACAGGAATACTTTTGTTTAAGTTGGTATTGCTGGGGCATAGCTGGTAGGTAGGGCATTACCGAGAATTTTCAGTTTATTTCATGACCTATTGACATCTTTTGGAATAAATGTTTTAGAGCAAGACTAAAGTATTCTATCTACAGAGAATAAGTTATAATCATATATACTGACGTTTAACCAAACATTAACATGAGTTTTATTGCTGAGCAATGCATACCTCCCAAGTGTTCCTCTTTAGGAGGGACTGTCCCTCTCTGAGACCCAAATCCCTCTGTCCCTTTTTCCCACCCTGGTGTCCCTCTTTTTAGGATATCAGGCTGTGTGGTGTATATATAAGTGTATCACATTGCTCCATAGCAATAAAACTCACGTTAATATTTGTGCAGACTTCAATATCTGTGTTTATAAATTACTCCATGCAAATAAAATACTTTGGTCTTGCTCTAAATCATTTATTCATTTACATAAAGAGATGTTAATAGGGATGACATAACCTAAAATTATCAGTAATGTGGTGCATATCTAGACAGACAAAAGTGCATCATGAGGGGAATGTACAAATTTGCCAATTAAGCTCAATTTCTGTGCTAAGAAGTCCATCTCCAAATCATGTTGCTGCACTACTGGTGAGGTGGTAGAGAATATGATTGTCTTCTTGCATAGCAGTGCACATACTTTCCCTAGTTAAGACTTTAATGAGGGCAGATTCTGAATGCCTCCCCCATAACATGCAGGAAAAATGGACTAAAGTTAAGCCACTTTCCTAAATTTATTTTCTTGCATATAGGATAGGGAGGTGCTCTGAGCCTACTAAGCTGTCCTGGCTAAATCATACATTCCTCCTCGTGGTATAGGTGATTTGCCCAAGAATAGCTACACTTCTGTCTCTTTAGATATGCACCACTGACGTTTCTATATAAGCAAGAATATTTTGTAGCCAAAATCATCAACGCATTGCACACCCCAATGCTGCTTAAATGGTTACTTAGAACAACACCTCAAGACACCCATACATTCTCATATTATTATTATTTGTAGCAATACTGTGTCCAAATTATTACATACCCTTTCATGAAATGCAAGCAAATTAATTTTACATGATCTGGGGCAATAGCTTAGTAAGTTCATGCACCTGCTGTTTAAAAAAAAAAACCTAGGGGTTTCTGGTTCTAGTTCCGGCAATGTCAGTTCAGTCTTTCACCCTTCTGCGGTAAATAAAAATTGGTACCCAGGATGTATGTGAAAGCAAGAAACAGTCTCAATGTATCCTTCCTAGTAAAATGTTTTCATAAAATAAAATATTACTATATAGAACCAGTTTATTCTGCAGCTCTGTGCAATAGCGAATAGACATACTGAGACATTAAACAGTACAAATGGAACCTAGAAAGCAGAAGGATTGGTGGGCCCTGCTTGTGAGAACTTACATTCTACATGATGGTAGGTTCTTCCCACATCTTGGTGCCAGTGATGTTCAGAGAATTAACTCCTAATAATTAATAACCTAGGATTTATTGTATGAAAATCCTAATGGCTGTTTGAATTTTGCACTTGTTACTATGTTCAGTCCAAGATGTCACATTTTCCATGGAGGCAGGCACGACAATTGGTAGCCGGACCAGAGGACACAAATTCTGCCCAGAGCACATATTAATCATAACATTGTGGAGTTGGACAGTGTGGAGGTGGTCAATGGGGGCATTGTGGAGGTGATCACTGGGGGCATTGTGGAGGTGGACAAAGGGGGCATTGTGGAGGTGGTCAATGGGGGCAATGTAGTCAGGGGGCCCCATGGCAATTTTTGCACTAGGGCCTGGTGGTTTCTAGTTACGCCTGTGATTCAGTGGTTTAGAGTCTTCACCTTTGAGTGCTTTGCAATGTGTTGGACATACCTCTGGCACTCAAAAGGTTAAATATTTTTAATCTCTTCACTATGGTTGGTTTGGTCTTTGTGTATATGACCCTAAATAAAAGTCATTTGTAAATGTTTTCTCCGGAATAAATATATTTAGAACTTACTGTACCTTTAATGAGACAAAACATTGTTATTGCTATTAATAAAGTTTTTTTTTCTATATCTATAGTCCCAAGCTGAAGGGCAAGGGGAAGTAAGATACAGAAGCGAAAACTCTAGTGAAATATCTTAGAAAGTTACAAGGCCCTGGTTTCACACAAAATGCTGCACCTGAAAATGAACTGGATAGAAAATTCATGGTTTCCTATATAGCCTGATATGATTTTATTTTCTGTGGGAAATCATATCCATAATCCCAAAGAAACCTTTCATCTTTAAAAGCTTCAGTACACATTCTAGAAGAAACCACTGTATTTATAGAAATAGGAATGACAGAGGATTTCACTGTGTAGTTAAATTACATTTCTTGTTTAATTTGTCCCAAAAGCTCAATGTATGAGGAATTATGAGGCATCTGATATACATTTTCTTGATGCTTGTCATGTCAGTAATATATTTTGTATTTTTTCTTATATTGGCTTGGTATTAAATACATTTAATAAAATATAAATAGGTCTATCTATCTATCTATCTATCTATCTATCTATCTATCTATCTATCTATCTATCTATCTATCTGCCTGTGGTCTCTTGTATAAAGCTAGTGGTGTTAAAGGGATAGTAATACTTAAAATGTAAAAAAATATATGTTGTAGGGTTTATCCCCCTGAGTAAAACAAGAGTACTCCCACCGCTGAAAGGTGTTTCATTCAAAAGTTATTAATTTTCAAAGTTGAATTTTTTAGGTGCAATATCACAGTGGCCTGAAATTGTACAGTGGCGCTGTTGCTACACCATCCTATGGAGATTTATGGTCAACTGACCAGAGTTGTCCATAGGATCGTGTAGCAACAGCGCCACTGTAAAATTTCAGGCCACTGTGATATTGCACCTAAAAAATTCATCTTTGAAAATTAATAACTTTTGAATAAAACACCTCTCAGCAGTGGGAGTACTCTTGTTTTACTCAGGGGGATAAACCCTACAACATATTTTTTTTTACATTTTAAGTATTACTATCCCTTTAATGATAAGAGGTTGTAAGATGTTTGTGCTGGGTCCAGAGATCGGTCCAGTCAGAGTACCCATAACAGTTATTATTGCTGCCTGGGTTTCTGGGCTTGTGGATTTTTAGAATCATGTAGGGTTGGTTGGAATAAGTTGTCTCAGTTCTGGTTCTAACTTTGGGAATGTTTTTATAAAATTTGGAGTTGCATGAGATAGATAGATAGATAGATAGATAGATAGATAGATAGATAGATAGATAGATAGATAGATAGATAGATAGATATTGGTGAGGTCTTTACTGGGTTTCTTGTTGTAGTTG
The DNA here is from genome assembly GCA_037306005.1 of Rhinophrynus dorsalis. NCBI lineage: Eukaryota > Metazoa > Chordata > Amphibia > Anura > Rhinophrynidae > Rhinophrynus > Rhinophrynus dorsalis. The sequence continues at coordinate 64,209,098 of CM074723.1, read as the reverse complement.
ATATCAGATAGCTGCCTGTTTCTCTCTTATATAAGGTCCTGATATTTCATGAGCACCACTACTCCTTTATCTGCTGGATTAATGGGGATGTTGAGTTTGGTGCTTAGATCACCTGTAGCACACCTCTTTAGTGGTGATAGGTTGTATGTGTTGTTTTTCTGTTTGGTTGTTATGTAAGATGGTGGAGACTCTCTATGTAGCAATCCATTCTGGAGTTACATCCTGTTGGTGGAGTGAAATGTTTGTTCTTTTTTGGGGGGTTGTAGGTTGTAATTAAATATTGTTGTGGTTTTGTTCTTGTTGTGGAAATACTAGTTGTAGACACCTGAAAAATTAATCCAGGTCTAAGTAGTTGTATGTGATCACTTTGGTGCTTGGACAGAATGAAAATCCCTTGGATAGAACCAATATTTCTGGTAGCAACAGATCATGATCTGAGAGGTTTACAAATACAGAATTTTTTTATGTTATCTTCCAGGTTTTCTAGTAATATTGAATTTACTATATATATCACACAGTCCAGTAGTGAAGATGTTTATTTATTATATTGTGTGCCCCATCTAGCATTCAAAGGTTTAAGGATATCCCTGACTAAACACAACTGTGTTAATCAATGGCCCTTTTGATTAACCCACCTGCATTCATTAAGTGATAACCTTAAATCCTGGCCTGTATACAATCTTTGAAAACAGGTTTAGACACCCTTGGTTTATAGCTTATTAGGGCTGGCTATAATGTAGCCAATGGGGCAACACTCTTCCCATTGGCTGGAAAGATGATGTATGTGAAAAATGGCTTCTGGCCTTTCATACATAGCCTGGTCCTTTTTTTAGTAAAGAATGACAATCAACATCATCAAAATTAGACAGCAAGAACTTTATTTATCAACTAGTGTAAAAGCCCATGTACACGGGACAAGGTCCGGGTGATGTTAACACTAGGGGGCCAGAGGGGTATGCAATGCATTGCTTTGCAATGCGCTGTGTACCCCTTTGGCACTCAAAGGGTTAAGAGGCCGGTCCTACTCTGGGTCCTGCCGCCGATGCAGTCATGCACTGTAGAGACTCTCCGAAAGCACAGAATGCTCCCAGCACAGAACTCCCTTCATTCCGTGCTCCCTTCATTCTGTGCTCCCAACATTCTGTGCGTTCGGGCAGTCTCTACTGAGCATGACAGCTTCTGACAAACATTCTAGCAAATTATTATATAGGATGTAATCATTGTAAAATAAAATTACCAAATTGCACTAATGCCTTGCTCTTTTGTATTGCACCAATATATAGTTTCTCTGAAGAAGTAAATATATGCTCTTGTTATTAACCCTTTGTGTGCCAGAGGGGTACGCATTGCTTTGCAATGCATTCCATACCCCTCTGACACACAAAGGGTTAAACAATAGAGACTGAACGCAACTCAATGCATTGCACACCTCTTCTTGCCTTTAACCCCTTGAGGACCATATGTGTGTGTGTGTGTGTGTGTGTGTGTGTGTGTGTACAACTCTGCTTTGGTCCTCAAACCGTTAAAGGGGTTAACAAAAGCACTGTTGAAGATTTGAAACTACTTGTTAACCTTTGAATGTATATTTACAGATATGACAAAAGATGCTTAGGGCTATATGCACAAAGCTAGAGAAGAACAACTCTGGAGCAAACCAGCTGCACTATAGGGGATAGCAATTCCCCAAATCTTCATTGATCTAAATGTGCTTTTTTTAAAGAGATAGTAATACTTAATTTTACGTTTATTTAATATTGTAGACATAAAAAAAAATATGAAAAACGAGGTAAGGCTTATCTCTCCAGCCTTTATGGTTGGAGAGATATACCTCACTAAAGTTACCTCTCCTTGTCTGTTTGAATGAAGTCAGCGCTCTAGCTGACAGCTGCAGTATCCTGTCATTTGACCAGATGGAGGTTCTTCAGCAGAGATGAAATTGCTCAATCTAAACATAATACTTAATTGGAATGGTCTACAAAGTGTGCCTGGTTTGCAAGCACACTTTGTAGACCATTCCAATGAAGTATTATGTTTAGATCGCACAATTTCGGCTTTGCTGAGGAGCCCCCATACGGTCAAATGAAAGGATTCTGCAGCAGTCAGCTAGAGCACTGACTTTGTTCAGACAAGGAGAGGTAACTTTAGTGAGGTATATCTCTCCAACCATAAAGGTTTGAGAGATAAGCCTTACATCGTTTTTCACAATTTTTTTTTATGCCTACCAAATTAAATAAATGTAAAATTAAGTATTACTATCCCTTTAAGACCTTGAGAGGTCTCCAGCACACAATGATGCAACGCATTAGAGTCACAGCTACCATTCAAGGTTAAATGATGGGAATTTTTATTTGCCGTCATTGGTACAGCTGATTTGATTCAGAATTTCTGCTTTTAAACCTGGCATGTGGATTCATTTACATTTTCAAGCTAATAATTGTGCTGAATAAAGATTCTTAAACTGCATCTCTTGACTGTTTTAACATCTGTTGTTCTTGGACAACTATGTTACCAAGAGAGCATTTCGTTACCCAGAATCTTGGCCTAGAAGGCTTTGCAGGCAATGAATTGTGTTCTTGCAATCTTCTTACTAATTAATCCCCTTGTGTCTTGCTCCTTAACGCCATGCTGATTCTGTGCAAACCCATCAGTGTGAAGATCAGCCCGAGGGAAGGTCTCGCGTACCTCATAGCATATCACTGCAAACATAGGAATTAAAAGATATAATATACTTGATTAAAATGTAAGAATATTTTTAATTTAAATAAAGATAATCACTGCTATGTAAAATCAGACATTAACATTATTCAAATAACTAACCTTTAAAAGTAATGTTTACAATATACATTCCAAACATTTTTATTATTATTTTTATTGTTATTATCCTAAATCATAATTTGCTAATGTATATTTGTAAGAAGCTGTCATGCAAAGTACACACGGCTGCGCGTGCTACAGTCATTCACAGTAGAGATTCGGTGCTCAGAGAGGTCTATGGCCTGAATTCTGAGCGCTCCACTCCGTTATCAGCAGCACATGACTGCACCGTGGCCATTGCTGCCTGGCACTGTGGCCCGTGTACAAGGGCTGTTCTACATTTCCACAGCACTGTACAATGGGGTGACAAACAATAAAGACTGTAACACTAGTAACAATTATTGTGAGAGATAAAAACAAGAGGTAGCGAGGTCCCTGCCCAGATCAATAATAATTTGTAGCATGTGTCAATCGATAAGTGGAAACATGAACATCTCTAATCTAATATAAATATGTGAAACATTATCAAATATATAAACAGAAGCATAGCATATTGTATAAAACTATATCACACTATGATTTAGAGCCAATATTTATACCAAAAAGCAAGTATGCAGGTGGTTGAACATTCCCATGAACTATACTTTGTATATATATATATATATAAGGTCTCACCAATGTTGTGGCTTAACATTATTCAAACAACACTACTTTGTAAATCTATTTTGTCATTTGTACAATTTTATTTCAGAACAAAGTGTTTATGTGTGTGTATGTGTTTGTGTGTGTGTGTGTGTGTGTATATGTGTGTGTATGTGTGTATATGTGTGTGTGTATATGTGTATGTATGTGTGTATGTATGTGTGTGTGTATATGTGTGTGTATGTGTGTGTGTATGTGTATGTATGTGTGTGTGTGTGTGTGTGTGTGTGTTTAAAAAGGTTAGACTAAAGGAAAAATTCTACCAGTTGCACACACTTATCAATGTCTTTGCATTTACAGTTTACTAGCTATCCACATGTAAGTTGTAAATTCTATGACACCATTAGTTGGCATGGATAGCATGTCAATTTTTTTTTTGGTTAATGTAAAATGTCACATGATGGGCAGTTTTACTTCTCTGAGTGTCAGTGATGGTGGCACTTTATCACTGAAATGGTTAAGATCATTTTAGTGTAATTCAATTGTTCGCCATTAGAGGAACTAAGCATTCACAAAGAATCCCCTCCAAAAACCCTTCCTTATATAACATAGGTATGCCACTCCAAGGAATCCTGTTATTCAGACTTTCCTGGCCACCATCAGATCCTCAACATGATTGTCACTGAACCCACAGTGGCAGCAATGGCGGCAGTACTTCAAGAATCTTTTTGCCCCCTCCAAAGTGGGAAATTACACTGTGTGCATAAGTCAGAGGTAGGCAACATTTTCAACTCCAGCTCTTGGGGACGTCAACTGATATAATCTCCAGTTGGCTGTTTGGGGATGATAGGAGTTGTAGTGTTCAAAAGATGTGCCAATGGTGGCCTTCCCCTAACACATATATAGTACATCTGGTTCAATGAAAAAACTAACTGGATGCATTACAGAAGAAAATATGTGGTAAAGGTCATCAGCTTGAACTGAGGTGATAGGAAGAACCTGGAATTTCAGCCACCATGGAGGATGCGTGAGGTCCTTGAGACTCAAGAAGATTTGCATTATGGTGTACATGGTTGGTTGTCTGCTTTGCTGAATGGAAATAGCACTTGGATTATTTTATTACTTCTAATCCTTTTTTCAGTTAGAGGTGGAATTTACAAAGAGCAAGAAGGACTAGCGTTGGACAGTAGCATCCAGGAAAGAATCACTTAAAGATTTAGATCTTTGATTTTTTTTCAGTGAAATTTGAATTTTTTTGCTCAGTTTTTTTTTTTTTTGCTTATGTCACCATATTGTACTCTTAATTTTCCAAGACATGAAAGTGATATTTGCTAACAATCGGAAGAATAGCTCACCCAGTTGAACTGGCCAGCAAGATATCATTAGCTTGTTTTGTACATGAAATGCAAGGGTTAGAGCACCAAACGTCAAAAAAGCAGTTTCTTTACCTTCTTGAGCTGATCAGAGGATCAGAGTATCAAGGAAGGATTAACACTGACTTGGGATTTGTGAGATTGGTTAATTTATTGCAGCGATGGCAGGCCTTTCATCTATGGCAACATTTAATCAGTGAGGCCATGGAGGCTATTACGGGTTAGCTCTTTTCTCAAGTCAGCCAGGGCTACACCATCAGCCCTATCACAATTCCCCTGAAATTTCCAAATTATCTGGAACCAGCTTTAGCCTCACAGTAATAAAAATTAGAAGAGATGCCTGATAGAGCCGATGGACAGGCTTTCACTTGCACAAGGCAAATTATAAATAGTGTGAATGTGCACTTTAAAAAATTGCCACCTCTTAAGAGATGTGCACGACTTATCGCCCCTGCTCTGATCCAAATCCTCATGGTTGAAAATTTATATTAGATTTTATCAGGGAAGTCTAAGTCTAGAAAAATCAATGAAGGTTATCTTTTATGTTGCAGGAACTTGTGGAAATATTGATTTTCATTTTATAGCGAATTTGGAGCATGAGTTGGTAATCACTGCAAAGCTGACTATAATATTCTGCTACTGTATCCTTTACCGGAGTATTTCTGTTGTATTTGAGATAGCTTATTCGATCTTGATTACTTCAGTTTATATGTTCTCTAGACGCCTGTTCTAGTACTTAAATTATGTTCATATTTGTTTTACAATGAACAATAACATGCTATTAGTTAGGTTTCCGTCTTCATTTCTTACTATTGACCTTTCACATTTTCAGCTAAAATTAGCAGAATTCCTCTCTAGCACTCAACTGTTTAACCCTTTGAGTGCCAGAGGGGTACGCAACATAAAAATAGCATTGGAAATGATAGGTCTTATTTATCAAGTTGGCCTGGAGCAATTCTGGAGCAAACCAACTGCAACGTAAGGAGAGAAATTAAGTTCACATTGATTTTAACCCTTTGAGTGCCAGATGGGTTCACGATGCATTGCTCCACAATGTGTTGCCTGCCCTTCTGGCATTCAAAGAGTTAAATGAATGAGAATTTAGTGGTTTTATTTGTTCCTAATTGAATATCTGGTTTGGTCCAGAATTGCTTTATTTTTTGGCTTGATAAATAAGGATTTATATACATTTTACCATGTAGAAAATAATATTGCAACCGAAAATGAAAATATAAGAAAATCCTCTCTAAATTGCATTGCAATGTGTTGGATACCCCCTGGCATGCAAAGGGTTAAAGAATGGTGCATATTTAACAAAGCATGCAAACAAAATCACACTGCTAGATAAATGATTGATATCATGATTTACTTATAAAACACTAATATACTCTGCAGTACTGTACAGTGAGGAGACAAAGAATAGGAAGGCCCTGATCTCTGGAACGTACATTCTTCTGGGAATAAAAACCTATGAAATATCTGGAAATATTATCAGTTGAATGATTAGTTAACAATTTGGGTGCCAGAGGGTTCAACAACACGTTGCAAAGCAATGCAGTGCATGCCTCTCTGATAGCCAAATGGTTAATCCTGTGAGAGATCTAGGTCTGACTTTTAGGGTGTGGGGAGGGGTGGAAGAAGGTGTTTTCCCCCAAAGTTTTATTTAAGTCAACTGTAGCTGAACTCTCTAGAAACCAGGGGCCACTGTTAATATCAAAGTACAAGGTTAAATGGCTAAAACTTTGGAACAAAAGATCTTCCAGTGCACTGGTATCCAATGCACTGCGAATCAATACCCCTCTGGCAGTCAAATGTATAAGGCTGCAATCGCCTATTTGTGGCTGCTGTTTGGATCTGACAGTTGAAAGGATAGAGATGTCCATTATGGCATACATATCACTGTACCTCTTTACATGCAAATCCCATTATAATTCTTTATCAGCTATTATACAAAGTTACTCCCTTTAAATTCCATTGTGACAGGGCAGTTTTAAGAACCCCTGAGGTCCCCAATAGTGAATGGAGGCCCCCAAACGCAGGCAAACTTTTAGAATTATCTTAAAGGAGAAATAAACCTTTATTATGAAAACACATATATAGTAGGGCTTTTCCTGCTGAATAAAACATGGATGGCACTACTGGAAGATCTTTTGTTCCAAAGTTTTAGCCATTTAACCTATTGTACTTTGATATTAACAGTGCCCCCTGGTGTCTAGAGAGTTCAGCTACAGTTGACCTGGTGTCATGACAGTTATTCTATTGTATTATAAGGTAAAGATGAGCGTCTGGCTAGAGGTCTGCATAGAATGTGACGGTAACAGCTTCATCACTTCCAGACAATTTTAATAGATATAATTTTAGAATAAAACAGCCGCAATATGTGGGAGTACCCTTGTTTTACTCAACAGGGGATCCCTAAAACATCTGTACTGCGTATACTACTATTTAAGTGAACCTTTATATTTAAATAGTACATGCAGTACAGATGTTCAACCAACAGGAGGCATGAGGAAGTCCAACATGTCAGCCTCTTAAAAGAAAAAAACAGAGCATCTTAACCCTTTGAGTACCAGAGGAGTATGCAATGCATTGTAAATCAATTTCATACCTCCCAACATTTCAAATGGCGAAAGAGGGACACTTCTGTTTTAGATGGTGTTATTGAGGGCGTGGCTGGTAGGCGGGGCATTTCCAAGAATTTTTAGGTTGTTTCTTGATCCATCTGCACCTCTTTGTGTAACTGATAAATGATTTAGAGCAAGACCAAATTATTTTAATTGCCCATATTAATGTACAAACACATATACTGACAATTAACAACACATTTATGTGTGTTTTATTGCTGTGGAGCAATGTAATACACACAACTCATTCTGATGTCCTAAAAAGAGGGACAAAAGGGTAGAAAAGAGGGACACTTGGGAGGCATGCAATATGTTGCGTGCCTCTCTGGCACTCAAAGGGTTAAAAATGAGTACAAACACAATTTATAGTTAACATTTTTTAATTAATATGTCAAAGTTATTTTTCAAGTGACAGATCTACTTCAAGACATGTTACAAAACATTATTACGAAATGATGCGCTATCATTTCCTCCTTAATACATTACAACATTTGTGGTGTGAGTATGTGTGTAACTGAATACAATACAGAGGCTGCATCTGTATTCTAGCGTATAAGCTTTGGGAGTCTGGTCCCTTCTTTGATATCTACAGCACACAATACATGAAAATGTGTAACAAAACTAAAGTCATGTCAGTGAGAATTAGATTCTCTTGGATGAGGTCTTTAGGGAAGATGTTTGAGTTTTGTCAGGAAGAAGATGTCACTGTTGAGTTTTTCCAGTTACTTCTGGATGCTTCTAAGCGTCTTGTACTCAGAGTCAGTACACAGATAGAGGATGGTACTTTGGTAATCTTCTGAGAATAGAGCAACTGGGAGTTAGGGAGGCGCAAGATGAAATGATTTGAAAGTAAAACAAATGACATTTATCACGACATAGAATCATGGATAATTATATATAAGATATAATAAATACTGAAAAGAGACTTCAAGAATACACATAAATAATATAATGATCTGTGTCAATGAAAGGAAGATAGGTCTTGAATCCTATATTTTTTTGTCTTCTAGATAAACACTTTAACCCTTTGAGTGCTAAAGGGAGCCTAATGTATTGCTTTGCAATGTGTTGTACTCACGTAGGGTTGCCACCCAGTCGGTATTTTACCGGCAGGCCGGTAAATAATTGGCTTCTTTCCAATGTTAAGTCTATGGAGGGAATGCCATGGCCGGTATTTTTTTTTTGAAGAAAAGTTGGCAACCCTAATGTCACGAAAAGCAAATCCAATAGATTGACACGTCAGCTATATTGCGTATTGTCTTTTCACAGATCATGGATAAAATAAAATTGAAACCCTTGGAGAGTAGAGAAGTAAAATGCATTTGACTGCAACCTAGAATGATCATCGCTGTTGACAGTTGTTGATGTAGATTGTCCCATAGAGGACATTGCTGTCTAGTTCAGTTTTGTCATTGAGTAGCCCGTGTACCTTAGTCCTTAGTATTCAGTAATGCTACATCTAGTATTTCCATGAAGGTTTGCGCTCTACAACAGGGACATATGTCTCCAGTCCTTAACCCTTGGAGTACCAGAGGGGTACGCAACGAATTGCAAAGCAATGCATTGCGTAACACTCTGGCACTCAAAGGGTTAACTCTTTGAGTGTCAAAGAGGTATTCAGTGCATTGCATACCTCTCTGATCTTCCAGGGATTACAAAGTATCAAAAGCTCATGTTTTCGGGATATCTCTGCTTGAGTACAGGTTGGAAAATCAGTGGCTCAGTTACTTATGTTCAATATGCCAAAAACATGCTTTGTTGGTCTCTACTGAAGTCCAGATTTGACCAGATTTGATAGGTGAATGCCATATATACATGTGCAGTACAGTAATTCAACCCTTCTACAGGAACTGGGGTAATTTACAGCATTAGCGTGGTAGCATCCAAATGCATACCTCCCAACATTTCCAGTGGCTCAAGAGGGACACTTGTGTTTTACCTGGTGTAACTGGGGGCGTGGCTGGTGGGGGGGCATTGCTGATCATTTTTAGGTTACTTATTGGCTTATTGACACCTTGTTGTGTAACTGAATAAATTATTTTAAAGCAAAACCAAAGTATTTTATTTGCATATACTAATTAATAAACACATATACTGAAGTTTACACAAACAGTAATGTGAGTGTTATTGATGTGGAGCAATGTGATATTTACATACACACCACACAGTCTGATCTCCTAAACACAGGGACACCAGGGTGATACACTTATATACAGACCACACAGTCTGATCTCCTAAACACAGGGACACCAGAGTGATACACTTATATACACACCGCACAGTCTGATCTCCTAAACACAGGGACACCAGGGTGATACATTTACATACACACCACACAGTCTGATCTCCTAAACACAGGGACACCAGGGTGATACAATTATATACATACCACACAGTCTGATCTCCTAAACACAGGGACACCAGGGTGATACACTTATATACACACCACACAGTCTGATCTCCTAAACAAAGGGACACCAGGGTGATACAGTTATATACACACCACACAGTCTGATCTCCTAAACACAGGGACACCAGGGTGATACACTTATATACACACCACACAGTCTGATCTCCTAAACACAGGGACACCAGGGTGATACACTTATATACACACGTTACACAGTCTGATCTCCTAAACACAGGGACACCAGGGTGATACACTTTTATACACACCACACAGTCTGATCTCCTAAACACAGGGAGATCAGGGTGATACACTTCTATACACACCACACAGTCTGATCTCCTAAACACAGGGACACCAGGGTGATACACTTATATACACACGCTACACAGTCTGATCTCCTAAACACAGGGACACCAGGGTGATACACTTTTATACACACCACACAGTCTGATCTCCTAAACACAGGGACACCAGGGTGATACACTTCTATAAACACCACACAGTCTGATCTCCTAAACACAGGGACACCAGGGTGATACACTTATATACACACCACACAGTCTAATCTCCTAAACACAGGGACACCAGGGTCATACACTTATATACACCACACAGTCTGATCTCCTAAACACAGGTACACCAGGGTGATACACTTATATACACACCACCCAGTCTGATCTCCTAAACACAGGGACACCAGGGTGATACACTTATATACACACCACCCAGTCTGATCTCCTAAACACAGGGACATCAGGGTGATACACTTATATACACACCACACAGTGTGATCTCCTAAACACAGGGACACCAGGGTAGGAAAGAGGGACAGAGGAATTTGGGTCTCAAAGAGGACTGTCCCTCCTAAATCGGGACACTTGGGAGGTATGTAAATGGTAGGATTCAGTGCAGAATGGGTAAACCTCTGGTTTAGTGAGTTGATAATATCATCAAACAAAGGCCTGGATTACACTGCAGTTTATAAGTGTATGGATAATGTATTGCAATCCAGGCCAGTCAGACAGCAAGAGTATCAGAACATTCTAATCAATTTATTGAGATAAGTTATTTATATTTAACCCCTTATGGACCAGAGGGGTGTTCAGCTCATTTTTTCCTAATGTGTTGCACAATCCTCTGTTCCTTTAGGGGTTAACCCTTTGCAATGTGTTGCGTACCCCTCTGGCACTCAAAGGGTTAATGCTGTCTGTTTTCTGGCCACTATGAAAATGACTACAGACTAGTGATGAGCGAGCGTGCTCGGCCGATGCTCGGATCGGCTCGAGCATCGCTCTGCTCGGCACATGGCGGTACTCGTCGAGTACCGCCATGTGCTCGCCCGACATGTTCGGGTAGCGGGGATCTGTGCCGGAAGAGGCACAGATCCGAAGAAGCTCCGCTGGACCACCAGGGACTGGAGGTACGGGGGCATTGCGGAGATGAAGGGGGCATTGCGGAGATGAAGGGGGACATTGTGGAAGAGGGGCATAGACTCTATGCCCCTCTTCCACAATGTCCCCCTTCATCTCCGCTATGCCCGTCTTCCACAATGTGCCCCTTCATCTCCGCTATGCCCCTCTTCCACAATGTGCCCCTTCATCTCCGCTATGCCCCTCTTCCACAATGTCCCCCTTCATCTCCTCTACATAGAGGAGATGAAGGGGGACATTGTGGAAGAGGGGCATAGCGGAGATGAAGGGGCACATTGTGGAAGAGGGGCATAGCGGAGATGAAGGGGCACATTGTGGAAGAGGGGCATAGCGGAGCTGAAGGGGGACATTGCGGAGCTGAAGGGGGCATTCTGAGATGAAGGGGGCATAGCGGAGATGAAGGGGGCATTGACCAGGCACCCTCCCCTCATCAGAGCAGGGGGTGCCTGGTGTTGCCCCATTCATTCCAATGGGGCTCGGGTGCTCGGCCGAGCACTCGAGCCTCAGGGGGTGCTCGGTCAGAGCACCCGAGCACCCGAGCATCGTGGTGCTCGCTCAACACTACTACAGACCAATAAAACATAAATATTGTATCTGATGAGCTAAGAAAACTGGAGAAATTGTGGGACAAACTAAATTCACTATGGATGATACATAAAACTTCCCATTGATTTAAATGTGAGTTTTAACCCTTTGGATAATCAATGCTTTGGAGATCTCTCTGACTCAAATGATTAAAAGCCTCATTTCAGGCAACTGGAATGTTTATTTCTCCCATGTGGTGCAGTTGGTTTGCTCCGGGATTATCCTAGTATGTCTTAGAATATTAACCTCACTAATAATTTGTTATGCCTCACATTTCTTTTAAGAATGTGAGTGTCAATGAGTCGGATACCTCTCTGCTGTCATGGGATTTCTGATCCAACAACACCTAAAGGGCTGCAAACTGAAAAAAGCAGAGGCCTTGCACTTGGATGTCAACAGTTGCATCCAGTGAAGTCCATAGCTTAAAGGGATAGTAATACTTGTAACAAAATGCAGCTACGATTCTTCTTAATAATATGTGTTCCTCGTAGAGCTGTATTTCAATACTATCAGGCTTGTAGTCCAAACGCAACTGAATGAGAAAGGATCCCCCTTCTGTCCCTTTTAGCCACCTCCCTTCAGTTGTGGAATCTGGTCCTGGGACCGGACGGATGCAGCGAGGGACAATCTTTATGCAGTAAGTATAAGGAAAACCCTGTCCTCCTTGATGATGGAAGATTTACATTATGCTTACTGAGGATTAGCCCTCGCTGAGCGCCGTCCGGACTGACTTGGAGAGGCAGAGTGACGCAGGGGTAAGGGGTGGGAGATCGAGCCTTTGTCATTCAATTGCAGTTGAACTACAAGCCTGATAGTTTGAAATACAGCACTACATGGGATAAATAGTATAAAGAAGAATCGGAGCTGCATTTTATTACAAGTATTACTATCCCTTTAAGTCACTGGCTTCACCTATATATATACCTCCCAAGTGTCCCTCTTTAGGAGGGACAGTCCCTCTTTTAGACCCAAATCCCTCTGTCCCTCTTTCCCACCCTGATGTCCCTCTTTTTAGGAGATCAGACTGTGTGATGTATATATAAGTGTATCACATTGTTCTACAGCAATAAAACTCACATTCTTGTTTGTTTAAACATCAGTATATGTGTATTTATACATTAGCCCGTGTAAATAAAATACTTTATTGATCTAAATCATGTATTAGGTTACACATGGAGGTATCAATAGGTCGTGAAATAGCATAAAAATTCTTGGTAATGCTCCGCCCACTGGCAACGCCCCCAGCAACACCCTCTAAAACACAATTGTCCCTCTTTGTCAATTTGAAATGTTGGGAGGTATGTATATATCAGAACCCTTGTGTAAACTGTGGAGGTCTGTTTTATGCCACCCCACCATGGGCAACCTGGGGGGGGAGGCAAGAAGGGGCACTTGCTCCCCCTGCACTTGCCCACCCCGGATAATATAGGGAATGCTCTGTCTGGTCTGGGGGCACATTATGTATGGCTTTGCCCCCTTGAAAATTTTTTGTGAACATCCATGTACCCCACAATGGCTAATAGGAGCAATTTTGGGGCTGCATAACCCCTAAGTCTTCACTAAGTAAACTATGATAGTTCTCCTTTGAATCCCAAAGAACAATGATACATTTTTTTATAAAATTAAGTCACATTTAGCATTTCTCTGAAACGTGAAACCTGCTCTCAAAAGCTCACTGAATTGCATCAAAATCATTATTTTTGTCTCTTCTGCAAGCCGGAATAATTCTAATGATAAAAACATTTTTCCTGGTTTCTTGAACTCTTCAGCATCATTTTTAGTAAACAGTATCCTCTCTCCATATGTTTGCTGATTGCAACCAAGAATTATACAGTGATAGCAGACTATATGGGGATTATTTATTGGCTTTCTGTTGTATTGGCCTGACAGCAAATAATCTAAAAAGATCAGACCTTCTGAATATCATTACGACAATTAGGTATTTCCATATATCACAAAGATATTCCAGTACAATTATTGGGTCCTTGTTTGTGTCACAATTAATTCTTTGTAACAGGAAAGTAATAAGCTAAATTATATAATGATTGAATGGCTTGTCTTCTGCAGTGACATGTTAGATTTTTTTTTAAGCCTCCAATCTCTGCACAGTGATGACACTAGTATAATTCTTCCACATGATGGCTTAACTACCAATTTTATATATAAAGGAACAGTGGTCTTTTTATGAAAAAAATATATGCTTCATTTGCTGAGTTAAACAGCAGCTGGAATAGTTTTCATTTAAACGTTATTCTACCCCATATTTATTGTTTTTTTAAGCAGTGACACCAACTGATGTCCAAACAGCACCTTTGTTGTGTAATAATGCATTCTAAGAATGCTTGAGTCACTGATTCTGCTCTCCATAGTAAATGATAAGTAGGAGTGGGCAGAAAGTATTTCTCCACACAGGAAATTTCACAATGTGCCGCTGTTATAGTGAGCCTAGTGGACAATTTTTTTTACAGTGCGTGAGAAAGCGCGTGAGACACTGAATGAAGATGCACTCCTGTGTATGCAAATACTCGCACTGGCTGGTGAGGAAGGTAGGCCCTGCTGTGAAGGATCTTGGCCAGTCCGAGGTACCTGACATCCATCTGTATTCAAATAGACATGGCTTGAAAAAAGTTCACTTTCTCCTTATCTATATCTATCACTTTCTGCCTCCCTTTGCCTATACCTGAGAAATCACTAGCTTCTCAGCTAGCAAATATAAAGCCTAGTAAAATATAAAAAATTCCATATATTATGCAGTGCTTCAAAAATCGCTAATAACATGGTTTGACACCATAGGCAGAAGTGCTTCTGAATACAGATATAAAACACAAAATATATCAAATATCCTACTAAATTGTGGTCACAGGTAGAGATACTAACACTTTAAAACAATTAAAACAGTGTGGGCTAAATATAATTGGATGTATTGTTTACTGATCTGAATGTGCAGGTACTTTAATGAATGATCGTTCCAAATTCATGGAAATGCCATTTTGAGCCCCCTTACAGCAATAGTGGAGGATTTAGCTATCACATGGTTGGGGGTCATATTAAAGTCACCATCAAATATAATATTAGGACAGTCAAATTAGATAAGTTTATGTATTTACCTCCCAAATGAAAGATAATTTATGTTTGGCAAATATTTTCACTATGAGCAAGGGTCTACTCCTCATGAATCCTTCCATAATAATGTAAATGCTCCAGTCATATAGATAAGAGTACTATATTTGAAATGTGGTACCTTTTTTGCCCATATTATTAGCAATGCACATATAGAAATATTGTCTGTCATGTAAAATACAAGTCTGGATCCCTACCACTCCTGGAGTCCTCACCACTCCTGCAGTCCTCTTTCATGATCTCAGGCCCTTGGCAGAAATCTCCTCTGGGATACCCTGATGTTTGCCTGTGTAAACTATTTTCTAGGTCCTCTTGTAGTAATTTAAATCTAGTTATTTCATCTTGTTTGTCCACTGGAGGGGGATTTATTCTCTAAGGTGTGATAAAGAGATGGTAAAGTGGAGAATACTTCTACAGTTTTGTAAACTCTCCAAGTCCTATGTTATTGTACTTAGCCTATGGAGAAATATCAGTACATTGACTCCATATAACTTTAGAAACTGGTGAACTGACATAACTGGATAAACAAAGAAATTCTCATTATTCGGAGAGGCTTCATTCAAAAGTAATTTCACATAACAAATAAATATACTAATTAACCCTCTTTGAGTGCCAGACACTTCATTTTTAAATCCTAATTTCCTTATACTTTTAACTTGTGAAGGACTAATATAGATAAAGTATGGGCATTGGGAAAAAAGCAGGAATTTGTCTATTACAATTTATTGATGATATGAAACAGGGCTACTACTAAATGAATTTATTTGAAATTTGGCACCAAGATGGATCTAGTAGATAATAAAGCCCTTTTCCTTACTGCTTTTTGATCAGTGGTTCAGTTCCCAAGATACTGATCTCTGAATAAAAAGCTTTCACATGTGCCGTACATTTGCAGGCACGTGCAGTAAAGATTAGTGCAGGTGCTACTGACCGTTATCAGAAGAATAGAATATATATATATATATATATAATATATATATATATATATGTTGTTTTTTTCATTGGAAAGATGTCTCCATTTAAAGTGGTAGATCATATTGAAAGAATAAATGCAATTTATTGTTTAAATGTAGAATAAACTTTGATTTTAAATAAGGGGCATTATGTTTTCACTTGCTGTTTGTATTCAAAGACATAAAGAGGGTTATGCACTAAGGTGTGATAAAGAGGTAATAAAGCGGAGAGCCTATGCACTGTGATTTCCAAAGTTGGAGAAATCTTAGTGCATTGGATCCAGGAACTGGAGAAATGATATCACTGGAGAAGTCATATCCGCTTTATCACCTTATGACGCCTTAGTGCATCTCCCCAAGGGAGTTATGCACTAAGTGTGAGAAAGAGGTGATAATGATGAAATTACTTCCACAATCATACCACTTCGCCAATATCTATGTTATTCTATGGAGCCTATGCAATGAGATCTCTAATACTTGAGAAACCTTAGTGCATAGACTGCATAGAAGAACATAAAAATTGGAGAATATATATCACTGGAGAATTTATCTCCACTTTATCACGTCTTTATCACATCTTGTGCATGTCCCTGATAATCTATAATGGTTTTGAAGAGTACTTCCAGTTACATTCGCTGTGCTATTATGTATGTTAGTCTAAAAATCTGCACCTATTCTTAGGTACAGGTGCTATAGTACACACTGGTGCACACAGCCCACTGTCATTCTATCAGAAATCCATAATGCCTCCTATATCATGCACAGGAATTATCTTGTAAAGGTTAAGCCTCTGATGAAGACTAGGTACCACCCATTCCTTGGCTAAATGTATCTCACCTATCGTGCCTTCATCATTCTGTTTGACTACAGGCCTCTCCCTCAATTAAATTTTGAGGACTAAATGTATCTCACCTCTCCTGCCCTACATCATTCTATTCAGCTGTGGGCCTCTATCGTAATTAAAGAGAATCACTTCTTTGAATATACATTTCTCTTCCCTAAATGCTACAACAGCCACTTCCCATTTTGCTTGCTGTCATTCTATTCATATGATTACTAGTGTAAAAGCCCGTGTACATGGGCCAAAGTGAATGGCACTGAATGGGTTAACCCTTTGAGTGCCAGACGGGTAAGCAACGCATTGCAGAGCAATGCGTTGCATACCCTCTGGCACTCAAAGGGTTAAGATAGCTGTGCACCCTCCAGTCCCTGCACCTGCGGCTTCAGTAACAGCAGCGCGTGAAGTACCAGGACAGGGAGCGCTCCTCTACCTCGTCAGTCTAGGGTGCACGTGCGGGAGCGCTCCTTGACCCAGAGCAGGGTGTTCGTGAACGTGCCTCCGGACACCGCTCGACTGGGGCCAGGGATCCCTCACACACTGAGATGGACACCGGGCACACAGGGCTGGGAGAGCGGCTGTGAAGATGGCACGTTTTGTCAGTTCGGGCAGTCTCTACTGCGCATGACTGCATCTGACAAACACACATCTGGCCTTTTATATAATAGGATTAGAATGCTAGTTGTGTATCAAGAAACAGTACAATGGATGACTGATGTTTATATGGAGAGCCACAGGATGACAACACCTGATATAAAATTTCTGAAAACCTTAGAGGCTTATTTAATTAAATTACCTGCAGCAATAACCAACAGCACCATATAGGACACAAATATTCCATTGATTTAAAGGGATAGTAATGTTTCATAATAAAAGCAGCTCTAATTAATCATCATAGTATTTGGACTTTGGAGAGTGTTATTTCAATTCTGTCAGAGTTGTAGTTCCAGAGTAATTCAATGACAAAGTGTCCCCCTCCCGCCCCTTTTACTGATGTAACACTGCTCAGCCAGAGCAGAAGGGAGGTGCCCAGGTAGACTGCAGAGAGGGACAATCTTCAATTAAGATAAGGGAAAAACCTGAAAAACTTGTCAAGGGGGGCAGGGCTTTCATTGTTCTCATATGAAGAAGATTGTCCCCTGCTGTTATCTGTCAGGTCTATGGACTGCATTCCACATCTGAGAACAGATGGCTTACACTAGGTAAAAGGGGTGGGAGGGGAAACTTTGCTTGTGAATATCTCATAAACCATAAAGGTTTGAGAGATAAGACTTATATCATTCTTCATGTTTTTTAATGCCTACAAAATAAAATAAAGTTAAAACGAAGTATTACTATCCCTTTAAGTGAGGCTGCCTCAAAATATTTTCCATTTATAAGAATAACATAATGACACACTGATTGCAACTGTTTTCTCTTATTCTAAACCCACAGTCAAATCATGAATAAGCATATGACTAACTTGTAACTCTTGTTCAGTTGTGTTATATTTCAGAGGATGAAAAGATAAGTCTAAAGTTAGAGTAACTGTCCCAAATGTCTCTTCATGCCAATTCCAGGGCTGCTAACAACCATGTACATTCAAATAGCCTGAATCCTCGCCTGAAGGGACACGCACCCAGTAGAGTAAATCAATCACTCTATGTGAAATGTAAGAAACTTCTACCAATTAATATCATATTCTGTACAATTCTCCCACAGTTCAGCTGAGATACATAAAGTGAATTTCATACTTTCAGACTGAACATACTTTTGCAAGGAAAAAGTGTTACTGCTAGACACATAATTTATTTAGATTTTTACATCACATCTACATCTGTGGATAACAAAATTATATTGACTAGTTGAATTTAATGGGGCACTACTAAAAAGAATAACTTAACTGTACTAAATGTAATATAGTGTGAAACATACATTTTCATGAAACAATTATCTCGGCGAGTGATGATTAGTAAGCAAAAATGATTTGTATTGAATATGAGTATCTCAGTTTACTGCCTATTATGTCACTGTCTGCCAGCCATCCTATATAATAATTCGCTAGGATGTTTGTCAGAAGCCGTCATGCTCAGTAGAGACTGCTGTGGGTGGTGCAGTCATGCGCAGTAGAGATGGCCCACTCTTGATACAGAGCAGGGCATTCCAAATTCAGACCGGAGTCCTCTCTTCCTGGGACCACTGGGTCACAGGAATGTGTGCAGAGAGGACTACGGTCTGAATTCGGAGCACCCCGCTGCATATCAGCAGCGGCTCGTGTGGGCAGTCAGTACTGCGCATGACTGCAGTGCTACCAGTGAGAAGAGAGGCTCCAGCCACCAGCCGAGGTTGCTGGGTGGCACTGTGGCCCGTGTACACAGGCTTTAAAACTAGTATTGAATAAACAGCTCAACATAACTTTTTACAAGCCTGGAAACTCTTGATTCTTACATCTCCCTTTAGAATCAAAGAGTTAACTTACTTTGTCATATATTGACATCCTTGGATTGAGTTGATACATAAGAAGTTTAATTATTGTTCCCTTTATTTAAATTCTGTAGGCGAGAGGTGATCATATGTTAACTTCATACTGGTGATATAAAGCTCAAACCTGACACTTGAGATGCCAGTGCCAATATTTGGATGGATTTTGACAGCACTTTCCACAGTTTTTTACCTGCTCATTTTAGTACCAATTATAGCTACTCTTCATGTTGAATGCTGTATCTCACATGCAGTTCATATGTATTTACATATACTTGAGGCAACAGGTACAGTCGTGCTATTGTTACTCACCAAAGGTTTCAGAAGTAGACCCTGTGCAATATGGGGCCACTAATGCTAGAATGTATTTGTACATGGAATAATGTCAAATTCAAATATCTGTTTCTGATAATACTGCCAAATTACAAAATTACAAGCTCGAGGAATTAATTTCCTTACACTGCTCACTTCTTGGTGTGGTTTATACACAGCAGAATTGAGATTCCTGACCAGGAGGTATGAAAAAGTTCTTCTCATAGACTCCTGAAGAACAGCATATAGAGTACACTATATCTTATGTTCTATCAATATATGAATAATTTCACATATATTTATACAAGATCATCCTGTATTTTAGTATTACTGGTTTGTGTTACTGTGCATGTAAAGTGAAAAAATAAGGTCCTATCATCTGTAGCAAATATGGATGGGCAAATAGTTAATTTTCTATCCTGCTGGACTTTCCACAGAATGACAGAGATGTTTCTCTTTTACACAGAAGTTTCTGTGTTAAGTAAATCAGGTAAAACCCACTGGTAGGTTAAGGGAGGACAAACACATCCAAATAATAACATCTAAAATCATCCATCATTCCTGGATGTCAAGTCCATAGAGGCGGACATGACAGTTGCTGGCAATTTTGTTAAAATAGAGCAGGTTGAATGCATGAGCCTACGTAAAGAAATACTAACATAAAAAAATTAGGTTGTAAACACTTTAAATATCATGTACTTACATCTATGTGTAAAAAGTAAATATTCATATGTTAATCCCTAAAATATAATATATAATCCTAAAATTGCCTTATAATCCATGTGCAAATTGTCCTGTGCAGAGAGAGAACATTTATTTAATTTTGTTTGTGCTGTTTCTGTAGAGAGACAAGAGTTAACATCAATTCATTGTTTGTGACTAGTCCCCACTGTTCTAGTGTTCAGAAAGGTTATTAGCTAATCTCAGCCCATTTTCAGACAATCCTGGGCAATTAAGGTGAGTCCTGGAAAAGGCAGGAATGTCAGCCCCCACAGAGCATATATAAGACTAGATTTTAGGCCTTTGAAAACAAATAGAGAATTGTTACCAGTCCTAGCTTGAAGTACCAGGTATATAAGTGTGTATACACCTCAATTATTGTTAGGTGTTAGGGTTCTTTAATCCTTTATGGGTCCAAGTAGTGTGAAGCAATGTGTTGCACATCTTTAAAGGGTTAAGATTACAATTTGCAGGGAAAAGACCTTGAGATCATCTGGTCCGACTAGCAACTGTCATGTCCGCCTCCATGGACATAACTTCCAAACATCCATGACTGAGCAAAGGAACAAGGGCAACATTCTCAGAGCCGTTCGGAATTTCTGACAATAGTATGGTAAGCAGGAGTTATTAGGTGGCGTTAGTTCACCTTTTAGCCCATTGACTTCAATGCGTTCAACCTCCCTGCTCTTGTGTTCCCAGCTTTCCCGATCCACACTGTCGCCATTACTACAGATGGGTGAAATGTCCTGCTGTAGTTATAGAACAACACATACTGTCCCCCAGCCTTGCCCTGCTGTAGTTATAGAACAACACATACTGTCCCACAGCCTTGTCCTGCTATAGTTATAGAACAACACCTACTGTCCCACAGCCTTGTCCTGCTGTAGTTACAGAACAACACATACTGTCCCCCAGCCTTGCCCTGCTGTAGTTATAGAACAACACATACTGTCCCCCAGCCTTGTCCTGCTGTAGTTATAGAACAACACATACTGTCCCCCAGCCTTGTCCTGCTGTAGTTATAGAACAACACATACTGCTCCCCAGTAGTGTTGAGCGAGCATGCTCGGCCGATGCTCGGATCGGCTCGAGCATCGCTCTGCTCGGCACATGGCGGTACTCGTACGAGTACCGCCATGTGCTCGCCCGCCATGTTCGGGTGGCAGGGATCTGTGCCGAAGGAGGCACAGATCTTACAGACGCTCCGCTGGACCACCAGGGACTGGAGGTAGGGGGCATTGCGGAGATGAAGGGGGCATTGCGGAGATGAAGGGGGACATTTTGGAGATGAAGGGGGACATTGTGGAAGGGGGACATTGTGGAAGGGGGGCATTGCGGAGATGAAGGGGGCATTGCGGAGATGAAGGGGGCATTGCGGAGATGAAGGGGGACATTGTGGAAGGGGGACATTGCGGAGATGAAGGGGGCATTGCGGAGATGAAGGGGGACATTGTGGAAGGGGGACATTGCGGAGATGAAGGGGGCATTGCGGAGATGAAGGGGGACATTGTGGAAGGGGGACATTGTGGAAGGGGGACATTGCGGAGATGAAGGGGGCATTGCGGAGATGAAGGGGGACATTGTGGAAGGGGGACATTGTGGAAGGGGGACATTGTGGAAGAGGGGCATTGTGGAGATGAAGGGGGGCATTGACCAGGCACCCTCCCCTCATCAGAGCAGGGGGTGCCTGGTGTAATGCTCGTGTCGCCCCATTGAATTCAATGGGGCTCAGGTGCTCGGCCGAGCACTCGAGCCTCCGGCGGTGCTCGGTCAGAGCACCCGAGCACCCGAGCATCGGGGTGCTCGCTCAACACTACTCCCCAGCCTTGTCCTGCTGTAGTTATAGAACAACACATACTGCTCCCCAGCCTTGTCCTGCTGTAGTTACAGAACAACACATACTGTCCCCCAGCCTTGCCCTGCTATAGTTATAGAACAACACATACTGTCCCCCAGCCTTGTCCTGCTATAGTTATAGAACAACACATACTGTCCCCCAGCCTTGTCCTGCTGTAGTTATAGAACAACACATACTGCTCCCCAGCCTTGTCCTGCTGTAGTTACAGAACAACACATACTGTCCCCCAGCCTTGCCCTGCTATAGTTATAGAACAACACATACTGTCCCACAGCCTTGTCCTGCTGTAGTTACAGAACAACACATACTGTCCCCCAGCCTTGCCCTGCTGTAGTTATAGAACAACACATACTGATCCCCAGCCTTGTCCTGCTGTAGTTATAGAACAACACATACTGTCCCCCAGCCTTGTCCTGCTATAGTTATAGAACAACACATACTGTCCCCCAGCCTTGTCCTGCTGTAGTTATAGAACAACACATACTGCTCCCCAGCCTTGCCCTGCTGTAGTTATAGAACAACACATACTGATCCCCAGCCTTGTCCTGCTGTAGTTATAGAACAACACATACTGTCCCCCAGCCTTGTCCTGCTATAGTTATAGAACAACACATACTGTCCCCCAGCCTTGTCCTGCTGTAGTTATAGAACAACACATACTGTCCCCCAGCCTTGTCCTGCTGTAGTTATAGAACAACACATACTGATCCCCAGCCTTGCCCTGCTGTAGTTACAGAACAACACATACTGTCCCCCAGCCTTGCCCTGCTATAGTTTTAGAACAACACATACTGTCCCCCAGCCTTGCCCTGCTGTAGTTACAGAACAACACATACTGTCCCCCAGCCTTGCCCTGCTGTAGTTACAGAACAACACATACTGTCCCCCAGCCTTGCCCTGCTGTAGTTACAGAACAACACATACTGTCCCCCAGCCTTGCCCTGCTGTTGTTATAGAACAACACATACTGTCCCCCAGCCTTGCCCTGCTGTAGTTATAGAACAACACATACTGTCCCACAGCCTTGCCCTGCTGTAGTTATAGAACAACACATACTGCTCCCCAGCCTTGTCCTGCTGTAGTTATAGAACAACACATACTGCTCCCCACCCTTGCCCTGCTGTAGTTACAGAACAACACATACTGTCCCCCAGCCTTGCCCTGCTGTAGTTATAGAACAACACATACTGATCCCCACCCTTGCCCTGCTGTAGTTACAGAACAACACATACTGTCCCCCAGCCTTGCCCTGCTGTAGTTACAGAACAACACATACTGATCCCTAGCCTTGCCCTGCTGTAGTTATAGAACAACACATACTGACCCCCAGCCTTGCCCTTATGTAGTTAAAGAACAACTCATACTGATCCCCCAGAACTGTTACAATATACCAGTGGCCTTGTAACCATAAATATTTATCCCCAGCCTTGTCCCTCTTCACCGGTAGCCATAGAACCACATTTACTGACCCCCATCCCTGTTCCATGGTACAAAGTACTGGAAAGATGGCAGTTCATCCCTTAAGTGCCAGGCAATTCCACTCTGAACAAGAGAAACAGCCAAACCCAGATATAAATTCCTGCCTTACTGGGCCTTATCAATGAGGTGTAGTTGTCCCATGATGGCGTGGACCTTGATGAGCAATGTGAGGCTCTCCACTTGCTGCCAAGCTACAACTCCCCTCATTCCCCCTTCAGCTGTCACCTGGCAGGAAATGATGAGAGTTGTAGTCTGTAAGTAGCTGGAGGGCCTACAATTGCCCAGCTCCCCAGTCGTATCCCATGGATGCTACTGAATCACAAATACTGAGCCACTCAGCTTTGTCCCACTGTAATGATAGCCAAAGGACCACGCATGCTGAAGCCCCAAGCCTTGTCCCATGGTAGCCATAGACACACATACTGACCTTCCAGCCTTGTCCAGTTCACTTATAGTCAGAAAACCACAAACACTGACCTCCCAGAAGACCCATCCCAACTACTCTGGTAGCTACAACCACACACACTGTCATGCAGTGTCATAGGCATAGGCAGAAATGGCAAAGTTTTTGCTGTAAATTTATTGGGATTAGCAAAAAAGGAGGACATTTTATAGGATTTCAATGTGTGGGAAATTTTGTGAGAAAAGCGAGAAATCAAATTTCTTTAAAGAAATTTCCCATAAGAAAAAAAATTGGACTTTTTGCCCAATTCTAGCCCTTACCACGCACGAATGCACACACATCATTTTGCAAAGAGAATTCCCATGGGAGATGAACATTCCTAGTTTTTGTTAATTTATTCCTCACGGGAAACATTTTACCCAGTCCTAGTAGCAGATGATCAAAAGTACTTTGTATGTATGTATGTATGTATATTTATATGGCGCCACACAGTGTATTCAGCGCCTTACAATAGACATATATTACAATAAATAAGAGGGGATGAAATAAGTTCAACATTCATAGAAACAATAGGAGAAAGGTCCCTGCCCCAAGGAGCTTACAGTCTAAATGGGTAAAAGGAGACAGACAATTGGGTAAGAGGGTGTCAAGTGTTGAGATTACAAGTGCTGAGTTTGGCCAAAGGCAGTGCATGGTCCTAGTGCTCCAGAAGATAAGATATCAGGTTAGACTTAAAGACAGAGGGGGATTTTTCAAGACATAGGAAGAGGGGTATGGAGTTCCATAGGTATGGAGCAGAAAGCGAGAAGGGTTTGAGACGGGAGAGGGCAGAGGGTGTGGATGGTGCAACAAGAAGTGCGTTGTGTGCTGAGCGAAGGAGGCGGCCAGGAACATAAGAAGAGATGAGGGAAGAGATGTAAGGAGGGGTAGCAGTGTGGAGAGCTTTAAAGGTAAGAAGAAGGACTTTGTAATTGATGCGCTGCTGAGTCGGGAGCCATGACAGATGTCTGAGAATTATGTGGGCAGGTTCAGTTTTTGGGGAGAGTGTGGTGATTCGTGCAGCTGAGTTTAAAACAGATTGCATAGGTGAAAGATGAGTAGCAGGGAGGCCAGTTAGTAGGATATTGCAATAGTCTAGGCAGGACAGAATGAGGGCATGTATAAGAGTTTTAGTAGTTTGTTGGGAGAGGAACGGGCGGATTTTAGCAATGTTAGGGTTCCAACCTCTTGATTGTCAAATGGGTATCAAACACATTGCTTTGCAATGTGTTGGACAACTCTCTGATGCTCAAAAGTTTCAAATAGATAGAAAATTGTCAGTGGAAGATGAAGAGATTACAGAAATGTTTTATTGGTCAATTTGCCTCTTATCTTCAAACAACCATTGAAACTATACTGAGTTTTAAATTAACCAGTACAATAAAGTCATCTATTCATCAAGGTAAGGCTATCTCTTTCTTTCCCTACTGTAATTCCAACAGTGTTATTTTTGTATGTTTTAAATTTGAATAGAATTTTATTTTTTAAAGAAATTTGAGATGCTTTGATATTCATGATTATTTAAAATAAATATCCTATCACTTTGTATTCATTTCAGAAATAAAAACATTTTTTTGTTAGAATGTGAATGTTTTCTTTCACATGATTTATGCTTAGCGTCTTTAAGGCTTCCTTTGATGACAACACTACTGTGATAATCTTTTTACAATCCAAATATTCAAATTTCTCTATGACCTACAGTGATGGAAAAAACGATGAGATCATAGTCTCTGCTTTGGCGCTATAGGATGCAAACGAGGTGTCATGACAATTATTTTACTGTAAAAAATAGCAGAGCATGCAGACTGGTCTTACTGTTTAGTCTTACTTTAGTCATACTGTAAAGGGATAGTAATGTTTCAAAATAAAAGCAGCTCCAGTTAATCTTCATAGTATTTGGACCATGAAGAGTGTTATTTCAATACAGTCAGAGTTGTAGTTCAAGAGTAATTGAATGATAAATTATCCCCATCCCTCCCCTTTTACCTAGTGTAAGCCACCTCCCCTCAGATGTGGAATCTGGTCTTAAGACCAGACAGCTCACAGCAAGGGACAATCTTCTTACTGCTAATTGAAGATTGCCCCTCTCTACAAGCCATCTGGATGCCACTTTTAAGTTCTGAGGTGAGCAGTGTTACATCAGTAAAAGGGGAGGGAGGGGGAAACTTTATCATTCAATTACTCTTGAACTACAACTCTGATAGTATTGAAATAACACTCTCCATGGCCCAAATACTATGAGGATTAATTGCAGCTGCTTTTATTTTGAAACATTACTATCCCTTTAAGTAAGACGAAACCCTTTAAATTGAAAGCATGGAGGAATTACATATTGCATGGTTTAGCCTGTTGAGTAAAACAAGGTTGCCCACACTGCTGAGAGATGTTTTATTCAAATGTTATTGCAGCTTAAACTTGCATTTTTAAGTGCAGTGCCTTCATAACCTGAAATGTTTTGGTGGTGCTGTCAGCGTTCTATGGACAGCTCTGGTCAGCTGACCATAAGCCTCTGTAGGAAGCTGTAGCCACAACCCCATTGTAATTTCAGGCTATAGAGGTACTTCAACCAAAAATTTTAAATCTGAGCTGCTATACTGTTTGAATGATATATAACCTTGTGTTACTCAGCAGAAAAAGCCATATAACATATATTGTTTTGTCATAAAATAGTTTATATGTGCTTTAAAGGGAAATTAGCACTTAATAATGACTTGAGTGATTTTGAAAGAGCTTTTAAACCAACTGTATTTAAGTTAGTTATTCTTTATTTAAATCTATAGTTTAGATACTTGGCTGTATTTCTTTGGCATTTTATGCAAATGAGCCAATACCTGTTGGTAGAAAGTGGTAGTTGGTAGGGTGACTGGAATGTTGTATCTGATACACCAGTATGTGCTAGCCAGTACTGCAAACTGTGCAAAAATTGACAGATAAATAATGCTAAATATCTAAGAACCTATAGTTGTAAATAAAGAATATATATAAGTGGTTTAGAAAGCACTTTCAAAATAACCCAAGTCATTATAAGTAGTAATTCCACTTGAAAACACAAGTAACCTTTTAATGATAACTATATATGTTATATTCTTTTTCCTGTGGAAAACATGATTTCTGTCAGTTGCTTTATTCAAAAGTTATATCTGTTCAAACCCTAACAAACGGTCATGAAATGGTGAAGCTGTTACTATCACATCCTATGGACAAATGCAGTCAGTGACCCTCCTTTCCCATAGAATGCAATAGAATAACTGTCTGCACATCAGTTAGCTGTTTGAACACCAGATGGCACTGTTAATGTAAAAAAACAACAACTGTTTAAACTAATAACTTTGTAATAGTACATCTCCCAAGAGTGGGAGTACCTTTTACTTAGCAGAAATAAATCCTATGTCATCAATTTTCATAAAATGTATTCACTCTTTAAGAATATTTCATTGTGTCGGATTCTACAAGAACCAGAGCCATCCTTCAATGTATGGATTTCATAAGTGTCCTGCATTAAAGGGGATGGGGGTCTGGTAACATATGAGAACTAGTATTAAGAAGGGACTGTAACTGTCACTGGTATCTCTGCT
This sequence comes from Rhinophrynus dorsalis, assembly GCA_037306005.1. Taxonomy (NCBI): domain Eukaryota; kingdom Metazoa; phylum Chordata; class Amphibia; order Anura; family Rhinophrynidae; genus Rhinophrynus; species Rhinophrynus dorsalis. The sequence goes on along the minus strand of CM074723.1, from coordinate 64,181,523 downwards.
GGGTGAATGTGGTGTATTAAGAGCAAAATCCAGAGGTTTGCATTGACCAGTGGTTCTCAGACTTTTTCTATTGGTTGAACCCTTTTTATTTGAAATTAAATCCCAGTGGAACCCTAACAAACACTTAAGCCTCTTGGATACAAGAAAGGTCTCCAACACACGGCACAGCCATGCTTGGAGACCTCTCTAACATGGGGTTAGCAGTATATCACTATTACATATCTTAGGCTGTAATATGATACCAGTAACTTAAGACAACCCTATTAGGCCAAAGTGTATTGGGTAATTCTGTTCTGTTACCTTGAACATACTAGATTATAGTTCTAACAGAACCCAGAATTGTATTGTATGAAATGAATTAGCAGGGGAGGGCTGGCCTGGGGGGAAGGGAGGCAATTGCCCCCTGGGCCAGTCATATGTCTGGGTTGGTGGGCCACTGCCTCACTCAATTTCTCACCTTCTGCTTCTAGCTAAATGGTGCTACAGTAGCGATACCACAGAGCTTACAATTGAAATGGAGCTACACCAATGATACCATAGAGCTACAATCCAAGTGGATCTACACTAGTAGAATAACCCATTTCCCTTGTGAGCTCTATGGTATCACTAGTGTAGCTTTTACTTAAATTGCAATCTCTGTAGCTCCATTTCAACTGTAAGCTCTGTGGTATCTTTTGCCTTACTTCACAATATTAATGCCAATTATAACATTAACAAAAGAGGTGGGCGGAGACAGTGGGCTTGAACAATCGTAGAAATGGGCCACTTGATTGGATGTGCCCCCCAGGCCACATGTTACCAGCCCTCCCCTGTGAATTAGTCTTCCACATATCCAATGACAATCAGAAAACCACGCTTACTGTCTTTCACTCCAACCTTTTTCTCTTATCCGCCATTACTTCATTTGCTCCAAGGAACCCTTTGCACTTCTTCAGGGATCTCCAAGGTTCTACTGAACTCTTTTTGAGAACAACTGCCATACACACTGAGGTGGGAGTAATTAAGTTAGGTGGATATATGCTGTCATTCAAGCAACCTTGTGACATGGGACAGCATAGGGAAAGTCAGGGTCAAGAGAGGGCTTGTGTAATCTGGGTGAAATGTGTTTTTTCTTTAAACTCTTGAGTGCAGAAGGATGTCCAACACATTACTTTCAATGGACTGGAAACCTAACCATCGCTTATGTACCATCTGGGAGTTAATGTATTAAAGGAGGAAGAGAGCGAGCAAATCTAGAGAGAGAGAGAAGCTATGAAGATGAGTTCATTGTTGCAATAGACCTAATGGAAGGAAAGTAAATGAGTTGTAAAAGGGTCAATAGGTTAAGTCTTGTTGGGTGATTGAGAAGAGGAAGCATCAGTATTATTTGTCACAGTTGTAGAGCAGCTCAGGATCTGGGGTAGGTAGAGAACTTGGATGATTATGATGGGAGGAAATAATGGGTTTTCCTTTTATCAGCCCATTTATTTTTGAATATATCGATTCAATTATCATATTTTTTATACTGCTTTTTATTTTAAGTTGTTGCATGTCTAATCTATACTACAAAAAAGATGTCAACTTGACATTGTGTTAAAAGCAGGATTACATCCTTTTTAATAGAACGTAGTTAAAAAATCTTTTATATATAAAACAGAACTCGTCAGTAAAAAAAAATATGGAATATGTGCTATTTATTCTTTATACTTCAAAGGACAAGATGTGTCATGCTTTACTTCCCCTGCTTTTAAATTTATTCACATTGTGTCTTTTATAGTCTAGGGACTACATATTGAAACATTAACAATATTATTATATCAGTGGCAGTAAAACTGTTCATCATCATGCAGCAATGATAGAGAGGAAAAATTACATTATTCATTCAGAATAATTTCCTACTACAAAATAAATGTTGAAGCGGATAAGGTTTTGAAATGGATACTGATTCTCTAAATTCTTTCCTGTCTGTTTCAGGAAATAGTGAGATCCTGTTGATAATATAGTACAATGTGCCTAAAGTTCACTTGCAAACACGGTGCTTTGCTTTGAAAGTCATCTGCTTTCTCTTTATAATTCCAGGCCACTAGAGATCTTCCTAATCTGCAAGATCTAATCAACTATCATTCAGGAATATCCTCAATAATAATTCAGCTATTCAGATCAGTGAAAACACTAGGGTCCCTATATTCTTAAAAAAAAAAAGAGTAATTTTAGGGGCAAACCAACTGCATCACAGGAGACAAAGAAAAATGCCCTAAATTCCCATCAAATTTAATATGGGAATGTCCACCAGTTCTCAAATTCTGGGAGGAAGTATGGGAAACTATTACTGTAGTCCTGAACAAGACACTACAGTTCTCTATGAAAATTTGTACTTTATCATTATTGCTCGATGAGATCTCATCTGCAGATGACACAACTCTGCTTCTGGAGCTTCTGATAATGGCCAGGCAGGTGTTGGCTATGAACTGGATGGCGAGCGGGTTCCATCTTGTTCTGCCTGGTATAATTAACGCAAAATATTCCTCACCACAGATTTAGTGTACTCTCATAGAGGCACATTACATAAGTTCGATTCAGTCGGGGGCAGGTGGTTGACTAGGACTGAAACTGCCCATTAAAATCTCATACCATTTTAGTATCAGGCAGATGGTATGTGACTTATACCTTAGCGCATATTAGAAAATACTCTGGATTTACTAAATACTTTCTATGACACAACTGGTGAGTGGGTCAGAATAAACTCTGACATCCTATGTACCTCTTTCTGTTACTAGTCTTAGCTGCTGTCTGACTGACTGACTGGTGGCATGATTATCGGGGTGGGGGGCTGGTCAGCAAGGCCGGGTAGGGGAGGGACTTGTGGGGTTGATTATTAGATAGGGGGTAATTGTATTAGAGAAGTTAAAAATTAAAAAACCTCAGACATTTGGAATCTGAGCTCTTTGGAATATTGTTAACATATATTTCATGACTGTAACACTTGTTTTTTCCTTTATTTCAGATTGCTTGTATATTACCATGTCTATTCCTCATGTACTTCCAAATGTCTGTTAATAAAGATATTTAAAAAAAAAAATCCCCATAAAATTAAATGGGATATTTAACACGGTGAAAGCTAGAGGGGAGACCTCTATAGCATTCAAGGTGTTAACCCTTTGAGTGCCAGAGAGGCACTCAAAGGGTTAAAAGCCAAATTTTAATCAATGGACATTTTTATTTCTCCCCTGTGGTGAAGCTGGTTTGCTCCAGAATTGCATCGCTTTTTTGTGCCAAGGTCCTATGATTAACCCTTTCAGTGCCAAGGGGTATTGTTGGATACCCCTGTGGCACTCACAGGATTAAATTATGTATATGTAGAAATTATGTACAATTCAGTTTTAGCATCCTTTTTTCAGACTCGAATATTTGAAAGCATAATGTCACATTTGAAGATTTGACGCTATTATCATTGTTTAGTTTAAAACAAAAGGGAGGAAGGAAACATTTGTTATACAGACATGTTTGCCCTTACGTGCAAAAAAGATTTGAGCAAGTAGCACAAGTAAACTGCATCTCGGTGACAGAAACAAATAACCAGTTATTTCAATGGGACTTTAATCCCTTGAATGATATAGAGCAGGGCTATCCAAGTCCAGTCTTCAAGGGCCACGAACAGTACAGGATTTAATGGTTTCCTTGATTAAGCACAGGTGGGTCAATAAGAATGAATGAGTCTGTGCTTAATCAGGGAAATCCTTACATCCTGGCCTGTTGGTGGTCCTTTAGGACTGAACTTGGACAGCCCTGATATAGAGGTCTCTAATAATATGTCCTTAAATCAAAGGGAGTTTAGGGAATGTTAAGTTCTCCACTTTTGTGGCCAGAAAATTAACTTCTCTTTTGGAGATATTGGGTGAGATGCACTAAAGCATGATAAAGAGGGGATAAAGTGGCGATACAAAATACATAATGTGCCAGGAACGTCAACCTTTCCTTCAGAGAAAAAAAACGATGATGGTCCTGACAGTCATCAGTCATTAAGGGGTCAATAAACATGGTCTTCATCTCTTTGAAAATGCATTGTTTTAAAAACAAAAAAACGTGATGTTAATAATGTCTTTTAAGACAACATTTCCTTTTGAATATAGGGCCTTTAGGCTTTTTGCATCTGTAGTCTGTAAACATCGTTTCTGGAATTTAGGTCATGGCTAACATGTTTGGAGTTTAAATTTGTTGTAAACAAAATGATAATAATAACCAGAACTATTATTAAATTTGTTAATCAACTGCACAAATTGGCATCTGTTATCTTATTTTTCACAGAAGACAAAGGCTCCTGTTCCAGTTGTCCTGAGCGATGGTCCCAAGTGGTTGCTAGATGTGACTTGGCAAGGTGTGGAAGACAACAAAAACAATTGCATTGTGTACAACAAAGGTAAACAATACTGTCTGTTGGTATTTAAATTTCTTTGTAATCAATTATTTAGAACAAAAGAATATGCTTAAGGTTCTTTCACAACACTGACAAAACTGTAGCAGCCCTTTCCTACATTTCTGTCACCCGAGTCCTGAACGCTCCCTACCTCAGCACTCTTTCACCATTCATATAGCAGGGGTGTGGGGGGACTGACATGGCTAATGACCGGCTCAGTTGAGTACCAGCTAAAAAATTTAGCTGAAGCCAAATAAAACAGCCATTTATTACAGTCAGCAATGATCACTCTATTCTACTATATCGCTCATGTGAAACAAGATTCCACTTACTTGACTTCAGGTCACTCATATGAGGCAATAGTCACCCATACAAAAGGTACAATAGACAGCATCTCATCATGAAGCATGAGCAACATAATCAAAGTACTATTGGTGTTACCTGTACAAAAATGACCTAATGGGTAATAAAGTACCATGATATATATTGTGGTATTAAGACTGGATGGGCAAGACTGACACTATAGATGTTGTGGGTCTATAAGATATGGAGGTACATTATTTCCAAGTCTGCTAATATGAAATTTAAATCAAATTTTGTTGAATCTGATTTTTCAACAAACAGTTTTACAGAACTCAGTTTGCATTTAATTTGACAAGGCTGGCCATTTAATATCTAGCATTTTGTGTATGTGTTGCTCTGTATTTTAGATTGTCAGTTATGGATGTGCATTCAGGTGCCATCTAAAGTGGATTTCTAAGGCTACCACCTAACTGTACATTGCTACAGTTTTAAGCCCATGTCACCTATTTAGTAGATTTACACTATGACTATGCTCTGTGCAAACTGTTTAGTGCCTAATGTAATAATCCATTAGTGCCAGTGCTTATGACATCTTCCTTTATGCTCACTTTGATGATATTTCATATGAAGATGCTAGAAGACATTGTCCATCAGACCTGTATAGTTGCTGCTTTCTGCTCTACAACCAAATGTTGTGTTTTTTCACCTGGCCCCAAATGAAGCAATGCAATGTTTGGTTGCAGGAACTGGAATCAGCCATTATAGTGATCTGGTGGTGAGAAGATGCCCAGCGGTATAACTATAGGGGGTGCAGAAGGGGCAGTTGTGTGACGGTCCAGCATTCAAGGTTGCCAATAGCATCCTTCTAGTTATTCCTCTGTGAAAATATTTATGTTTTAAGGAGCACAAAATATGTTTGCACCAGGGCCCTGCAATGACTAGTTATTCTTTGTATCTCTCTGCATCTTTGTACCAAATCTCTACAAAGTGTATGAAGGGAGGGACTTCACTGTCATAGATCAGATCCCCTATGGTCTTTATGTCCAAAAGAACAGTGGGCTAATTCTGGACCAAACCGAATGCATCATAGGGTAGAAAGAAACATTTCAATTGATTTAAAGTCTCTAGGGCATTCTGGCATTCAAGGGGTTACAAATTTCATGTAACTGTTTTGGAATTTTGTGAATTTATATTTGTCTCCAGAATTACTCCTCTTTTCACTTGAACATATGTTTGTGCGGTACCAGAACATATGTGCAACTAATGCACTTTTTGCAGCCTTGCTTGTATTGTTGGCTAACAACATTTTTCTTCTACATTAATTTACTATATATCAGATGAAGCAATGTAATGTTTTTAGCAAAGTGATACAGGTTAGAATATGTTTGTAGACTAAAATTAATTAGTAAATAATAAGTTGTGGGTTATCATAACCCTTTGAGTGCCAGAGGATAGGGTTGCCACCTTTTCTTCAAAAAAAAAATACCGGCCATGGCACTTCCTCCATAGACTTAACATTGGACAGAAGCCAATTTTTTTACCGGCCTGCCGGTAAAATACCGGCTGGGTGGCAACCTTACCAGAGCAGTATGCATCGCTTTCCTCTGCAATACGTTACATACCCCTATGGCAGTCAAAAGATTAAGTGAGAACTTAGATGGGGATGATGGCAGTTGTAGTCTCCAACATTTGGAGAGCCTGAGGTTTATCTGCCTCTGTTCTGATTCAAACAGCAGTCCATTTTAGGCTCTCTTGAAATGGGATTGCTATACAATGTTAGTTGTCAGAAAGTAACTTCAGTCTACTTCCGGTCTCATTTTAACTGCTTGAATCAGTGCAAGATGTGCACAGATTAATTCTTAAATGTGTGCTGTCACATGTCTGTACTCATAGTATTAGGATTTGTTGTACATAGTATTTCAGCAGCATTCATTAAATATCCGAAGCAAAAGCATCAAGATAGGTTTCTGATCTTAAATCCACCAAATGTGTAAATTGGCTTTTCATGTACTTGTTTTCAGTGCCAACATGTTATAATCAATTTTCAACGCACAACTTGTCTAGAAAACATCATGTAGCCTACAAAGTCAGATTATGAACCATTGACTGAAGTAGACAATTGGTTGTGCAGTCTGCTAAAATAGGTGATAGTTTATCTCATGTAAGTAGAAGGCCCACCTTTGCAACACAGTTGCTTACTCTGTCCATTGGGAAATCTGTCCCAGGCCCAGTACGTTTTCCCCTGCAGAGCTGTGAGTGTCACTGCCCATTGTGACTTTCAGTCCAGGCTTGTGTGTTATTCAGATTGAAGTCTGGCTAGTCAGATCACTTGTAGTAACCTCATCTGAGGTAACTAAAAGTGCAAAATGGATGCCCCCACCACTGCAGCTTTCACAAACTCTCGAAATGTTAAAACAAGCAAGATGTTTGATAAAAGTTATTTTCACATGATGGATAATATTGGCAGGTAAAATATTATTTTGTGACTTGTGAATCTTTAATGTACAGTAGATTAATTAACATTACAATAAATACACAATGATATACTAAATAACTATTATTAATAATCAGACCTATTTTCTATTATTATACATACAACACATGATATAAGTTGTCTGTAGTTTCTCTGTTGTGATGTCTTACAAGGAAGACTAAAAATTTCATTTGCAAATAGTGCTGCCTTTGATGTGCAACTGAGTGAAACACAATCATGTCATATTAAGTTATTAAGTCACATAGGTATCAGAAAGCAGTACGTAGCATAAAAATCCCTTTTAGTTATTTTCACTATTATCACACAAGTGTACTGTAGGGACCAAAGAAAAATTCCCCAAATTTCCATTTATTTAAAGAACACTAACATCAAAAGTAGGATGATATAACTTTAACTATCACGGATTTACAGCTAGCATGTTTCAAAATTAATTATGCAAATTTTACATCCCTAAAATATAATGTTAACTTTACTTTTCAATGCACGTGTAAATCGTCTCATTCAGAGAGCATTTATTTCATGTTGTTTGAGCTGTTTGTATTGAGAGATAAGAGCTAAACATGATCAACCAATTGTGACTAGTGCCCATCTTACTTGTATTCAGAAAGGTTGTTATCATATGTCAGCCCAATTACAGACAATCTTGAAATATCAAGGGAGCCCAGGAAAGGAATGTCTGCTCCTTCAGACTAGATTTCAGGCCTAAGAAAACAAATAGAGAATTTTTAAAGGTGTTGTATGAAGTAGTGTGTGTATAACCCTCAGTTTATTTTAGGCTCACACCTCTGTCACTCAAAGGCTTAACTGGGGGTTTCATTTAAAGGAAACACAGCCCATAGATATGAACTTTGATTAGTTATTTGTAAATTATACAGAATACAACATTCATTAATGTTAATAAACTGCATAAACTATTAAAATTTAAGAATTCTGGGGCAAATCAATGTCACTATAGGGGGCAAATAAAATCTCCATTGATTTAAATCAATATTTTAACCCCTTGGGGTTACTAGTGAGATCTCCAAGAAATCTCCAGCATTAGAAGAATCAAATGCCCCATTTCAATGAATGGGAATTTGGGGAATTTTTATTTGTTCCCTATGGTGCAGTCAGTTTGCCCCAGAATTGATTTACGTTTGCCTTACTACATATGTTGATCTTTTTTTTTAGTCAAATCTGCCAAATTCTCATTGTGTTAAATGGGACTTTTAACCCCTTGCCATACGGCAAGGACAATAAAGGTATGGAATTCACTGCCTGAGGAGGCGGTGCTATCGAATACATTAGATGCCTTTAAAAAGGGTCTGGATACTTTTTTAAAAGAGCAGAACATAGAGGGCAATGTATGTTCGTATTGGGATTAATATTTAGTTAGTGCTTCTTGATCCAAGGAGAAATCTGATTGCCATTTGGAATCAAGAAGGAATTTTTTTCCCCCATTCAAGGCAGAATTTGAAATTGCTATATTGAGGGGTTTTTTTTTTTGCTTTCTTTTGGATCAATGATGGTAAACAGGAATAGAAAAAGGGTTGAACTAGATGGATGCAAGTCTTTTTTCAACCTAAATTACTATGTTACTATGTAATGTCTGAGATGCCTCCAGTGCATTACTAAGCAATGTGATGGAGAGTGAGACCTTCTAGCATTCAATTGGTTAAAAGATCCATTTAAATAAATGACAATTATCTCCCCCGTGGCACAGTTGGATTGCCCCAGAATTACTCCACATTTGTCTTAATATATATTCCCCACTTGAGATGAAATACATGTTCTCTGAAGCTTCCTTGTGAATACTGAAAAAATGTGAACTGAGGCAAATAAGCATTCATATCAACATATTTACATCCAAAATATTCATTGTAACATCAAAGAGAGAACGAAACTTTCTAGAAACAATTACAACTTGTTCTTTTAATCATTACATTTATGCACTCAGAAAAAGATTTCTTTAACCTTCACAAGCCTTTGAAAATGGCAAATGGGATATTAAATAAATAAATGGAGAGCATCAATTTGCATTTAAATAGTGCGCATCAGGTCCTTTAAATATAGAATTTTGTTGGGAAGACTGAACACAAGGAAGGATATTTACTAATTCTCTGCTGGTGATATAACAGTCAAAATATAACCTTCTGATGCCCTATTGAAGCCCAGATCATGTACTCGGAGCAGCAGTCTAGCTGGGTTCAAGTAAGAGGCATGCCGCTGTCTTTAAATGTATTTTATTAACCCTTTGTGTGCCAGAGGGGGTGCAGTGCATTTCAAAGCAATGCATTGCTCGCCTATCTGGCACTCAAAGGTTTAACAGTTTTTCCGCTGTCTTTAAATGTATTTCATTAACCCTTTGTGTGCCAGAGGGATGTGCAGTGCATTGCAAAGCAATGCGTTGCTCGCCTCTCTGGCACTCAAAGGTTTAACAGTTTTTCTCTGGTCCTTAAAAGGTTAAACACATATTTGGCTTTAACCCCTTAAGGGCCAGAGGTCCAGGGTAGTTACCTTCCCTTAAGAACTGTTTTGAACCTTTCCAACATGCCGGTACACAACCTGTTACGTGTACCTGAATTCCGCATTGGGGGTCTGAGAGAGACTGCTCCAGTCTTGGAGCAGTCAATTTCTAACCCCATTTTTACTTGTGGTGCTCCCAGAGGGTATAGACCATGAGACGGTCATAGCACATCACGTGGTCCTTAAGGGGTTAATGTGTGCCTGCCTGTGTAAACTTATCTCTCTTCCTAAAAAAAATTATTATTATATCCCCTCTATACTAAATATAAACTGTAAAGTGCCAAGTACACCTGTTGGCACTTTATAAATACAAATATGCATACATACACTGTGGGTAAAAATATCTTCCACATCTTGGGGACTTTTACAATGGTGGTAGCTCTTGTGCAGGAGAACAAAATATGAACATAACCAGCATTGTGTTCCCATACCACGTTCTCATGTTCCATTACCACTTTCTGTTGTCCCCACTTTGTGTTACTGAGGTTCCCCTGCACGTTATCCCCAATGTGTATTTTATCACACATTCACATGTAATCATATATATGCATACCTGAGGACTTGAAAGGCACCGGGGAGGGAAATTACGCAATTCACATCATAAAAGAGGTGAGACTTAGTCGTGAAGGGGCGGGACAAAAAAGGGCAGAATATATGTTGAAGGAGGGTAAGAGGGCGGGGAGTGGGAGGAAGCTGGGTGGGATGGAGAACAAGTTTCTACTGAAACTCTGCCCACCCGGAGATTGAGAGACTGCCCCAGAGACCCGGTAATTCACTGTGAAATCCGGAGACTCCGGGGCAAAACCAGAGAGTTCCCAGGTATATATATATATATATATATATATATATGCTTTTACTCCTTTCTGTTAAACAGAAGTCGGAGGAAAGAACCTTCCAACAGGAAGCAGAAGGCTTTGTTTTTCCACCAAATCTCTTCCTGTGGTAGAAAGCTCCACACATCCTAAACACATTACTCAAAACATAACGACATGGGCCCCTTGTGCAGGGAAGCAATGGTGTGGTCAGGAAAGGTCTTACCGGTATGACATGCAAACAGGGGACTCCCCTGTAGTTCAGGTATGATGTGTAAGGGTACCCCAGTAAGGACAGATTCCATTAATCAGAGCTCTCAGCTCTTATATGGTGTGAGTAGTGAATGATTGGAGGGAGAAAGCCCCTAAGTCCTCCTGGAAGTCTTTTTGGCAGTAGGGATAGTCATTACTGGGAGCTCTTTGGGTCTGCCTTGGATATTCTGATTTTTACAATTAATTACTGGGTCTCCAAGGACAGAGGCTGATTCTCTGGTGGTGGGAAGTTCCTTATGAAACTTGGCCTTTTATCCTCCTTCACTCCCTGTTGCTCCCATTATCCCACCCATTTCTCCTCATTTACACCCCATTCCTTCCACACCTGCTCATTTATGGTATAGATAGTTAAGCCCCACCCCCACTCATTACTAAGCCCCACCCATTTTGTGACATAACTCTCATCATTTATATCCCCCAAATGCACTATATGAGCCCTCCCAGGGAGAAAGAAGAAAAAGCTTCAGGTATGGGGATAGTGATACATTTCACCACTCTCCTTTCTTTTATAGTCGTTGGCCAGGTTCTCCTACTAAATAGTCCTAGTAATGATACAACAGTAACATTAAAACTGCCAGCAGAATAAAGCAAAAAATATAGGTGACTATCATTTTAACTCATTCAGACTGTTGAAACCTATGGCCTGTTTTGAGAAAGTTGCTGTTAAAGGCAGACTATTAAATATAGGCAACTGCAAAGGCAATGTAAATACCATAAGCAGACTGCTGTGTGAAATACATCTACTAGAGATAAGCAGACTCAGTGTTTTCAGTGTTCTGCTGAATTTGAATTTTGCTGTTTCGGAAGAGTCAAATCATGTTCCACAAACTGAGTGAGTATGCAAAAGCTATGTGAATGTTTATCTTTTTATTTATTTTTACAACTGGAATATACATATCCTTTAACAGAATCCCAAAAATCACAAAAAATTCTGACTCATTAATTGTTTCTCTAAAATGTGAATATTTCATTCAGCCCTTTCAATACACTATTCAGGGGCATTTTAATTCACGGCATACATAGAGTTTACTGGGGCCCGTTTTGTCCAGGGTACTTCACCTTGGATTTTCATTTGTCCAGTTTTTGTGCAAAGACCCAATTTAATTGTGTGTTCATATAGTTGGGGGGGGGGCTCAGCTTTCCGTTGTACCTAACTTTCATTGTGACTGCTTGCCTATGACTATTGTAATATAATATGGACAGCTCTGGTCAGTTGACCATAAATCTCCATAGGGTGGTGTAGCAACAGGTGACTGAGATACTGCACCAAAAAAGTCATGTTTGAGCTACAATAACTTGTGAATAAAACACACCTTAGCAATGGAAGTGCCCATGTTTTACTTAGGATGATAAACTCTACAAAATATTTTTTTACATATCATGTGTTGCTATCCCTTTAAAGGGAATTAGGATGTACTCTGATTAATTTAATCCCTAGGATGGTTAAGATGTATCAATTGTGATACAAGGCATTGGAGACATTGCTATCATCTGAAAGATTAAAGTGATCTCAAAAACCATTCTGTGTTCGGGCCTCTTTCTCATTTCCACCATTGGCCACAGACGTTCTTCAAATGGCCCTGAGACTTGCAAAAACAACTATGGCAGTTTCACGATCTGCTACATTAAATAAATGAATAGCCATATTTTGATGTAGGTATAATTTTCCTTTAAAAAGAAACCATACCCTAGGAATAAGTGACTCAATTTTATAGCAGATTAACTTACCTATGTAGGTAGGTGTCCTTCATACAGCAGTCAGGCATATATATGTACTTATTTTTACATTATATCTGCTGTCCTCCCTATAGCAATTGTTATTCAGGCATGCCTCCATGTCACACTTCCTCAAATCAAATGAATAGGCTTCAACAGACCCGAACGATTCATAAGGGTCACTAGCCTTATCAGATTATAAAGTGAAACAATTATCAGTGGACATCAAGAGATAATAAAAACAAGTAAAATAGTATTTAGATATAACTTACTGCTGTTTGAATGAGATAAGTAAGTCCTTCTGTTAAAAAAACTTAGAGACCCTTATTCTTAGGATACAAGTACATGTGATATTTGCAGGACATTCTAATAAATAATTCCACCAATGAAATTTGGATAGACATCTCATATTGATGAAGAATAAATATCCTTTTACAGGACCAAAAGTACAAGAATTGTTATTCAAGAACAAACGTGTTTGTGGAAAGAAATGTAATTATCTCTTTTTTCTCATTACATGTATGGTTACCTGCATTTAGAGGCATTATTAAAACAGGGTGTCGGTACAAATATTTAGCTATGGGAATTATAAATTCATAAGACGATTACGTTAGCTAGTTAAGAAATTCCAATATTGCTTTTTAAATGACTTCAGGATATGGTAGGTACTAAGGTTATTATCTGTTATCTGGAATACAGCAGAATTGTACGACTGGATAATAACTAAACAACTGACACAATGTAAAATTACATTATCAGTGTGTTAAAAAAAATTGTGCCCTAAAGGAGTCTACATGCCAGCTCAGAGCTGCAATGTAATTATGCTTAACTCTGATAATTAAAATACAACGGAGATCAACAGAATCATTTTCATTAAGAAATTTATTAATGATGGTGGTATAACAGTAATTGATTGCAGAACACCACAGGATAACTCAATGCTTTAAAAACCAACATGTTTAATAAAGTCTGAGGCCATTTGATTATGTTGCAAAAGATAGGAGATGTTTAATATTGTGTTGCAATGTTGTCAGTGTGTGTGACATTTGCTTAGAACACTAAAGGCTATTTCAAACTGATGACAGAAATGTAGCAGCCCCCCTGCTATGTTTCAGTCTCCTGTGTCCTAAACTCCTTATTTTCTGTGTTCCTCAGCCAATACCATTGCAGGGGGCGTGGTTAATGTGTAGCCCATTTTTGTGTGAGTTGAATATTGTTGGCTGATGCCACATGGGTTGTCCATTCATAGTAGGTTTCTACCTACATAGCTTGTCTGAAAGGTCTGCAGGCAGGTGGCTTAAACCGCTGTGCAGGTAAGTCCTACTGCAATGTTGCCAATTTTTCCACCTTCTTGCATGAACACAGAGAAGTTGCAGCTTGCTAGATTTTGATGCATTCACACAAGGTGACAGTTTTGCATGTGAAACACACCAATGCCTAACACTATACCATTCAGAACAGATGACATAACCAGTGTATTGGTGTTTGCTGTATGAAAGGAGCCTTACCTAAAGAGGATGATATATTAAAAATAATTTAAATCATTTGGAGTAAACCTAATGCATCACTGGGGGACAAATACAAATTCCCCAAATGTCCACTGGTTTAAATGGAGCTTTTAAAACATTAAATGCAAAAAATGATCTACCACATTTCATTGTAAAGTGTTGGAGAAGCCAACTGGTTAACCCTGTGAGTGCCAGAGGGGTACGGCATGCATTGCAGAGCAGTGCGTGGAGTACCCCTCTGGCACTCAAAGGGTTAAAAGCCCTACTAGAATTGATGGTCAGTTTTATTTGCCCCCTGTGGTGCAGTTGGTGCCCCCGTTCATCTGAGTACACCAGCCCATTGTATTGCAGTACGTGTAGAACGCTAATCCAGGGAGTCCAAAGTACATAACATTTCTGGCACAAACCAGCTGCATCATAGGGGACAAATAATCACCCCAAAAATCCCATTGGTTTAATATTTAACTCATTGATTGCTAACAGCCTCTGTTAAAGTAACGCCACATTTAAATCAATGGGAATTGGGAAATATTTGCAACTGGTTTGCTCCAGAATTCTTCTTAGTACATAAACATAAGCCCCTCATCCAAGGGGTTAATGACACAATCTGGAGTTGAATGCCATTTGTACTGTATTTTATATTTACTCCCCGGAGTATAAGGTTTAAAATGGTAAGAATCAGAAACTTACATCTCCCAAACTTTCTTAATGAAAAAATATATAATGTAGGATGTTTCCTGTAGAGTAAAATAAGGGTACTCCCACTGCTGAGAGATGCATATTTCCAGAGTTATTACTGCCTGAACCTGTGTGTTTTTACATGAACTATGCCCTCTAGTGGTCAAATTCCAATCAGTTATTCTGTAACATTCTAATGGAGAGAAAGTCAGTGACATACAGTTATCCATAGAATGTGATAGAAACTGCTGAGTCATTTCCTGTCAGTTAGAACTATTAGGAAGTAAATGCACAGTAAATTCACTTCCTGGTTATCTGATCTTTTATATCATCCTATTTAATTATTATGCACTAGAAAGTTTGTAATGACGCAGTCATGCACAGTAGATACTGCTGCACGTGCAGCAGTCATGCGCAGTAGATACTGCCCGTGACGAGGGTGATACAGAGCGGGGAGCTCCAAAGGAGCACTGAGACCGGCTGGCACTGTATCAGCCGCAGCGTGGGCAGTCTCTACTGAGCATGACTGCACCGTGACTGGCTGGCACTGTATCAGCCTCAGCGTGGGCAGTCTCTACTGTGCGTGACTGCCCCGCGACCAGCTGGCAGTAGCACTGTGACCCGTGTAACTGGCTCTTCAACTAGTTTTGAATAAAACAACTGACAGCAGTGGGGGTGACCTTGTTTTACTCAGCAGGAAAAGCTCTATAACATATAGGTTTTCATTAAAAATAATACTACTCCTTTAAAGGGGATCTCTCACCTTATTCAACAGTGACTTCTTATTGTAGTGTAATGCTAGTGAAGCTGTAATCCTTTTTTTTTCTTTTTAACCAAGTAGTTGCTGAGATATAAGCTTTTAAAGTTCTTCTATTGATGTCAGTTGCTCTCAGGCCCGCAGCTCTGACCCACAGCCTGTCAATCTTGTTAATTTCCTCTTCCTTCTCCAACTGCACCGATGATGGAGGAGGATTGCATATGATCTGGCGCACCCTCATGCATAAGCACATCCAGGTCAGTGTTTATACATAGACAGAGCGCGTTCATGCTCTCTGTCCTTTATAATGAGTACCAGTCCGCTTGTCTAACTAAAGAGGCAAGCGGACTGGCACTCGTTATAAAGGATGGAGCGCATGAACGCGCTCTGTCTATGCATAAACATTGACCTGGACACACTTATGCATGAGAGCGCGCCAGATCATATGCAATCCTCCTCCGTCATCGGTGCAGTTGGAGTGAAGGCACTATATGGAGAGGAGAAATTAACAAGATTGACAGGCTGTGGGCCTGAGAGCAACTGATGTCAATAGGAGAACTTTAGAAGCTTTTATCTCAGCAACTACTTGGTTAAAAAGAAAAAACATAAAAGGATTTACAGCTTCACCAACATTAAACTACTATAGGAAGTCACTGTTGAATAAGGTGACAGATCCCCCTTTAAACCAGATATAGGGTTTTATGCAAAGAGCAAAAGATGAGCAGTTATGGATCAAACCAATGACACCATAAGCTAAAATAAAAGTCCTGTTGCTTTAAATGGAGTTTTAATCCCTTCAGTGCTCGTTAGGTCACCAACACATTGAAGACCTCTCTAGCATTCAAAGGGTTAAAAGCCACATTTAATTCAATGGAGATTTTTATTTCCTCCCTATGGTGCACTTGGTTTAGTCCAGATTTGTTCACGTTTTTTTCGCATAAGACAAATGATGAAATATCCTGGAGCAAATTAACTACACCAATGGGGGGGGGGGGATGATAACATTTCCACAAATTTCCATTGATATAAATGCAGTTTGTGACCCCTTGATTGCTAGAGAGGTCTCCAACGCATTGTAAAGCAATGTGTTGGAGACCTCTCTAGCATTCAAGGGGTTAAGAGACCATTTTAAAACAATAGGAATGTGTATTTGTCTCCTATTGCACGGTTGGTTTGGTCTAGAATAATTCCAAGTCCTATTAGCACATCAGATTCAAAGTGTTTATTTTTGTCATGTCTGTAGCAAAACAAAAAGCATTAAAATATAAAATAAAGTGGAGAAGTGCAATGTTTGGAAATGCTGGAGTCCCTGCTTGGAGGGAAAATAGAAGAATATATATGTGCACTCTAGTCTGTCAGAAGGCTTTTGCCTTATCTTGAGGAACTGTCAGGGCAGGAACATCATGGAATGGACAGGAGTCTATTAAATTAATAAGCTGCCGGATGGTGTCTGGGGAGTTATGATGCTCCATAAATCCAGTTTGATCATAGTGGACAAGGTTTAAATCTACAGTTTTTTAACACACACACTTCACAGATTGGATTTAAAGTTTTATGCTGGATATAGTCTCATTTCTGTAAAAATGAAGATATATCTTCAATTCATATATATATATATATATATATATATATATATAAAATGAGAAAAAGGGATACAAAGCACTCACAGGTCCTACAGAAACACCAAAATGTTTTTAACCCTTTGACTGCCAGAGGGGTACACAATGCATTGGAGAGCAATGCGTTGCATTCCCCCCTGGCACTCAAAGGGTTAATAAAATATGGTCAATTTTTCAATGTGTATTTTGCATTTTTGTATATAAACAGTATATATATATATATATATATATATATATATATATCCTTTATGCACACACACACACACATATATATATCCTTTATACACACACATAAATATATATCCTTTATATACACACACACACACACACACACACACACACACATATATATATCCTTTATACACACAAACACAACACACACACATATATATATATATATATATATATATATATATATATAAATATATCCTTATACGCACACATCTGTCTATCTACATATGTATATCCTTTATACACACACAAACACACATATATCCTTTATACACACATACACACACATATATATCCTTTATACACACACATATATATATATTTTTTTTTTGTTTAAACTACTCAACAAAATTGAAAGCACTGTTTATATTGCATTACAAGATAGTCCTATTAAGGTGATTTCTAGAACCTTAATTTGTGCTGTCAGATTTCTTGAGAATTAACTCCATTCCAGGAAAACTGGTCTCTATGTCTTTTTGCTGCAAAATGTGAGCCTGTCAGAATTAGTATTATGATTTTGCTTCAACAAGCTTTAACCTTTTGCGAGCCAGATAGGTGTGTAACACACTTTGTTTCTCACCTCCAATGACACTTTGAGGGTTAACCCCTTGAGAAACGGATATGTCTGTAACTGGTAAAATATCTTTACATTAAATAGAGCACAACATCCCATGTTATAAAAGCCAGAGCAATTCTAGAGCAGACCAAGAAAAGCATAGGTGGGGAAGGATATTCAAATTGATTTAATCCTTTAAAGACCACATAGGTGTGAAACACATAACTCCTTGAATGCTAGAAAGGCCATCAACGCATTATGAATGAACATACCTGGGAACCTTCAGTTGAGGGCTACCCGGAGGGTAGTCCTCTGTTCCGCAGGGGGTAACAAAAATGACGCTAATCGCGTCAAAAAGAGGCGGGGCTTAACTCGAGTGTTGGGGGAGATTTAACCATTTGAGTGCCAGAGTGGTACGGAATGCATTGCAAAGCAATGCATTCTGTAGCACTCTGGTACTCAGAGGGTCAAATGTGTCACACAAAAGGCTGGGGACGGAGGCACAACGGGAGAAAAAGTAGATGTGGCAGAGTTTCAACAGAAACTCTCCACATCTGGAGGAATCTGCCTCTGCCCCGGAGACCCGGTAAATCTCTGTCAGAACCGGAGTCTCCGGGGCAAATCCGGAGTGTTCCCAGGTATGTGAATGAATGTATCAGGGACCTCTTTAGTATCGAAGAAGTTAAAAAGCCCATTTACATCATGAGGACTTACATGACCTACAGGAAAGTGTTTGCATTTAACTCTTTGAGTGCCAGAGTGGTACGCACCGCATTGCTTTGCAATGCGTTGCGTACCCCTCTGGCACTCAAAGGGTTAACAGCCTGTGAATACAGGAATTAGTTGGAAACCTCAGTAGTATTCAATGCAGTCAATGAACTAGTCATCGGAGGGCACAGTTGGACCCTCTAAAAATATTGTCACAGAAGCGTAACTCAGACCTAGGGCAGATCTTCCCCCTTGGAAGCTGGATCTGGGAACAGCAGCACCCTCTGTTGCTTCTTTAGTTATACCCCTGATTAAAGAGTTAAAAGTCACATTTAAAGCAATTGGAAATTGGGAGATTTATGTTTCATACCCTATGTACAGAGGTTTGCTACATAATTTCTTTAATTCCTCTAAGGACATATGGACCATTTCCTGATTCAGGGCATTGGGATTGCAGTGGCTATATCCACATCTCATCTTGGGCTAGATTCTATTGCAGGTGCTAATTTTATCACTGCGTTTATCTCCAGTTTTCCCCATAGACTTTAATAGGAAAATATTTGATAAAACAGGAGTTAACATTCATCTCCTGCAATAGAATCTGGCTCTTGGTGGCTGTGGGGTATGTACAGCTTGGCTTCAGAATTTGACATCATGGTGGTTGCTTAATGGGAAATCTGGTGCTGCTCCTAAAATGCATCGATTGGGTCAATACACCCCCCTCCTTAGATCCTTAAGTGATATAAAATCCTCCTTTGCATTCTTCAATGATAAAATGTCTCTGCAAAAACACTAACATTTAAGCAAAACAAACACAAACAGGGAGATATTTTTATCACTGTAAGTAAAGCATGAAAACATTGATAACTTCAGATCCATGATGAATAAGGATGAAATGTAATCTCAGCTTTCTGTTAGAAATCTTGCACGCGGCTATATATAACTGTTGATTGCTAGATTTTTTTTGTCAGCATCAAAACCAGACAGACCTGTTAAATTGCACAGGAAAAAAAAAAAGAGAAAAAAGAAGAATAAAAATAATAATCTTGACAAAAACAAGCATCATTCACTAACAGGAATTGACTGCTATGCCCTAACCTTCAACTCTGAAACTATGATGAACTAATGTGGTTGATCTGTTAGCTGGAGAAAATATCCGAAATGTTGGAACGGATGTATCTGAGACGTAGAGGAGTAACTGAGTCTTTAGCCAGGCTATTTAATGTTCCAGAATGGGTAAAAAATACACTGATGCTGATATATTGTTAACGATTGGAGCACTTCTGGAGCAAACTAACTGCACCATAGGGGCCAAATAAAACTACCCGTTGCTTTAACCCTTTGAGTGCCAGGGGTGTGTGTAAAACATGGCTTTGCAATGTCTTGCGAATCTCTCTGGTACTAAATGGGGTAAATGCAAAGAAATTGGTTGGAAAACCTCTCCAGCATTCAATGTGTTAACCCTTTCAGTCCCAGAGGGGTACGCAAAGCATTGCTCTTGTGTGTACACATGACTTACAGGTAAGTGTTTGCACTGAACCCTTTGAGTGCCAGAGGGGGTACGCAATGCATTACAAAGCAATGCATTGCATACACATCCGGCACTGAAAAGGTTAAAAGCCCAATTTAGATAAATATGGATTGTAATTCCTTCCCTGTCGTGTACATGGTTTATCTGTAAATTATTTCTTGTACATCAGCCCTCATTCAGTATGGGAAATAAAGTGAGGAGTACTCTTAAAGGGAAAGTATGTTTTAAATGGCAGCTGCACTAAAAAAACACTTAATGCGCTTAATCTTTTCTCTCAAACCGTTATGGTTTGAGAGAAATAAGAAAAGAAAGTCCTCCGCTCCCTCCCCTTTCTGCCTGACGAGCTGTAAAGCTGTCAGAGGCAGAATCCAGTCGCCCGACTGTAGGCGGCTCATCAGGAGATATCTAGGTATAATTACTTCATTGGTATGGTCTATAACGTGTGTCTGGCTTGCAAGCACACATTGTAGACCATTCCGATGAAGTAATTGTACTTAGATATCCGGATGACAGCGCTCCTGAAGAGCCACCGTCTGGTCCCGGAAGCAGGATTTCATGATGTCCGCTGTACAGCGGACACATGAGAAGACGGGAGGAAGAGGAGGTCTTTATTTTATCATTAAATGTTTTTTTAGTGCAGCTACGATTTAGAACATACTTTTTTGGTACTTTACTATCCCTTTAAACCCTTTGAGTGCCAGAGGAGTGAGCAATGCTTTGTGTTGCACACCTCTCTTGCAGTCAGAGGGTTAAAAGTAAAAAGCAGAGTGAAGGAATCAAATGATACACACAGATTCAAGTGATTTCAGGTCTGTATTTCCCATTAGGCAGAGAAGGCAATTGTCTAGGACCAGTCTGGTACCAGTAGCTTCAGCGATGCTGGGCATATAAACAGACTAGACAAGGCCTAAAGGTGCAGTTGTGATGGGGTACATATCCAAGGATGCCTGTTGATTCTTAACTATTCGGTAGCTCTGCTTGCCTCTGATATCATCACACATAGCCACGGCCAGCCAGTTAGATAAGAGTAGCACTGATGAGCCCCTTCTCATTTCTTTATACACCCTCTGAGCACCATAGAGGTGACGTAAAATAGTGAACTGTGTCAACATGGGTATCATCAATCATGATAATACAGCAGTTCCCTGGTAATGAATATGAATGTCTTTTCTTCTCTTTCTCCTTCATACAAAAGCCTTATGAGCTCCTTCAATGGTGAACTACATACTGGGTCTGTGTTAGATTTAGGGACTTTCAATAAGGCCTGTATCAGTGTGTGTTATTCATATGGTCTCCAGGCCATGAAAGTGCTGGGGAGCCCAGCTTCAGAGTACACCACCAGGCCCAGTAGCTTCTAGATACTCTCATGTCCATGGTGTTAAGATATGGGAATGGAAATGGAATTTTCAGTGTATCTGATTAATTAGTCTGTGAGTCAAACCTCCAAAGATTCACTTGTCATCTCTCCTAGTGTCCTGTAAAGAGTCGGGGTGTGACTTTGTATAAGAGTAGGGCAATTTAGGGCACCTTGCCAAGGGGCAGTGGAGATATAAATATGGCTCTGATATAAAGTAAATTATGCAACTGCTTTAGTTGCTATAAGTATACAGGAATAGAAATGATTCATGGATAGAGATCCAATATAAGTTATGTTTGATAAACTCCTGATATGGCAGAATGCACAGCTAGTTAATAACTGTACTTCACAATGAATCATCCCCTGGGTGTGCTGGTGCATAAGGATATTGGCACTGTATTAAGGCTCAGGAAAGATATATAGCTCAGCAAAATACTGATGCCTTTCCTCTGCAATAGAAGAAGTAGTACAATTGCCTTGCTTGCCAGGCAATAGAACAGTAATGTACACAGATAACATAACAAACCCTTTGAGTGCCAGAGAGGTATCACAATCATTGTACTAAATAACTCGTGGGCCTCAAATGGAAGGGAACTTTGCCTACTGCAATAAGCAGATCCTTTGAGCGACAGAAGGGTACGCAATGCATTGCATTAAGAATAAGTATCATGGGATATTTCTAAGGTTAGGGCAAGCACTACGCAAACTAGTCAGTCATAGTTATCAATGTAGATTTTTTATTAATATTAAGGCAATATTGCTTTCTGAAAGCTAAGTGCCAGGGGGGTGTCCAGCTCATTCTGGAGGAGTGCATTGGACACCAGTGGGGTGTCCAGCTCATTGTGGAGCAGTGCATTGGACACCAGTGGGGTGTCCAGCTCATTGTGGAGCAGTGCATTGGACACCAGGGGGGTGTCCAGCTCATTGTGGAGCAGTGCATTGGACACCAGTGGGGTGTCCAGCTCATTGTGGAGCAGTGCATTGGACACCAGGGGGGTGTCCAGCTCATTGTGGAGCAGTGCATTGGACACCAGTGGGGTGTCCAGCTCATTCTGGAGGAGTGCATTGGACACCAGGGGGGTGTCCAGCTCATCGTGGAGCAGTGCATTGGACACCAGTGGGGTGTCCAGCTCATTGTGGAGCAGTGCATTGGACACCAGTGGGGTGTCCAGCTCATCGTGGAGCAGTGCATTGGACACCAGTGGGGTGTCCAGCTCATTGTGGAGCAGTGCATTGGACACCAGTGGGGTGTCCAGCTCATTGTGGAGCAGTGCATTGGACACCAGTGGGGTGTCCAGCTCATTCTGGAGGAGTGCATTGGACACCAGGGGGGTGTCCAGCTCATTGTGGAACAGTGCATTGGACACCAGTGGGGTGTCCAGCTCATTCTGGAGGAGTGCATTGGACACCAGGGGGGTGTCCAGCTCATTGTGGAACAGTGCATTGGATACCGGTGGGGTGTCCAGCTCATCGTGGAGCAGTGCATTGGACACCTTTTGGCAAACAGAGTTAGAGAGACAGGAGTGTAGAAGGGGGTTATTACTGGAGGAGGGTCCACCTGAAGGTTTGCTCAGGGTACCAAGTACACCCATGCACTGGCCCTGGAGAATTCCTCCCATAGGAACTAGCTGCATTCTGGGAGTCACCAAATTGTCTCTGCTATCCCTGCTGACTAATTTAATTCTGGGATCTCTGCATTTAACCCTTTAAGGGCCAGTGAGTAGGAAACTCATTGTGAAGCACTCTGGTTTTTAAAGGGTTCATTTCAAGGGCCATGCACTCAAACCCCCCAGAAAAAAACGAAAGTATGATGAATTTTGATAGCTGCAGCATATGGGAGGCACACTGTCTCAAGTGAAGATGTTTTATTGCCTAAAACCCCTTGACAACTGCCATTTTGGTAGTACATAAGCAGCTTTTGCTTGAATTTTTTACAAAGTCTGCTCCCATAGACTCAAGCTTAGTAAATGTGGAATTTACCATTTTTGTTAAAAGCATTTCATTTTAATTATTTAGCAGTTTAAACTAGAGACTTGCTATTTTTTTTACTGAATTATTATGCAGAGCAATATGCATGGGAATAGATGTATGTCCATTATTGTAAGGCAAACCCTGTTTATACTCAAAGGGTTAATCATCCTCCCTCTCTTTGCCAGCATAGAGAAAGCCACAGTGTGGATTTACCCTTTGAGTGACAGAGAGGTATCCAATGCATTGCAACGCAATGCATTGAATATCTCTCGGGTACTCAAGGAGTTAACTATTTGAATGCCAAAATTGCAATGGCATAGATGCACTAAAGGTCAAAGAGGGCTCATAATGGGGATGTCCTTCTGGAACAGTGTCGAAGGCACATAGACAGTATGCACTAAAGTGTTTTCAACATCATATCTAGTCAGTCTGACAATAATCTACCCACATCGACATCAATCCGATATGCCTTTGACTGGTTTTCGAATTTTCACTTATCATATGGAAATGCAGGATAATGAGCCACTCTGTGGATTATATATATATAAATATATATATATATATATATATATATATATATATATATATATATATATACACACACACACACACACACAATCGCTCCAATGCTAATGGAAGAGATTGTGTATATTGTAAAATGTGTGCTAAAATGGGGAACCTAATCATTGTAGGGGGATGCAGCATATTGATCCAAAGCATTGTGGAGGGGGCCATCATGTCGAACATAAGCATTGTGGGTGGGGGCAGCATGTCGAACATAATAATTGTGGGATAGAATGGGGAATATCACTATTGTGGCTCAGAATAGGGAACATCACCATTGTGTGCTAGCCCCGCATACACTGCCTGACAGCCCTCAGCCTTGTGCCCTTGCCCAGGCAGTTTCCATTCGGATATGTGGCTACCAATAAGCCAGGGAACAAGACAGGGGGTCAGACAGTGTAACTGGGGCTACCAGTGTTCAACAGAACAAGTATGGGGGCCAGGCAGTGTACATGGGGTTCTGTGGCTACCAGTGGATAAGGGAGCAAGGCTGTGGGGCAGCTGAGAGCCACAAATCCCCATGGACACTGCCTGACCCCCAGCCTTGCTCCCTTGGGAATGCACAACAAATATGACTACGAAAAATGATACAGAGCTCAGGGGATGATAGTGTACTGGTTGGTGTACTTTTCTAACCATTTGAGAGGTATGCAATGTTAAGGGAGGGATGCTGTTCATGGTGCTGAAAGTATCCTCTCTACTCCCCTACTGACCAAGTAGGGAAGCAGAGAAAATGCTCTAAGATATCTGGGTTGTTTACTGCTAGTGATGTGGGAGGGAGGGCATCTCTTCCACATTGACACCAGTTCAACAATCCTGTATGCTAATGGGGAACTTCTCCTCCCCTCCTCTTGCATCCCTACATTTTACTGCATATGGCGATGTGTATACATCAAAAAGGTGAAGTGCTTTATACACATCTACAAAATCATATTGCCACAGCATTGACCTTTAGTGCATCTCCCCCAATGTGTTGGATACTTTTCTGGTAATCAAAGGGTTAAACAGTTGCACTGTGCTAACTTTTGAAGGCAACACCTCCAAGTGGTTCGTTTCCTTATTTTACATAGCAGGAAAATAATTGCAATATAAATTTTTCCTTTAACGAAAAAACAAACAAAACAACCGGTTAGTGCTCCTTTAACCCTTAGAGCACCAGAGGGGTATGCATGCATACCTCTTTGGCGCTTGAAGGGTTAACGTGTCAGGTGGACATACACAAGGAGTCCAGACTGTCAGGCACAATGATGTCACACCGCAAAGTTTATCTTTATTCCCAATACATCACAAGTCATCCTGTGAAACCAATAAACCAAAGGAAGCTTCAGGAAATAGGTTATTGCAGCCAAAGTAGCCCAGCTCTATCCTTTGTCACTTACAACTCAGTGAAACAGTAGAAATTAGACAGAAATGAAAGGATTTATGAGTACCCCTGAGGATTTCTGAGTTTTCCATTTTAAGTTCTAAAAGTCTGAAAGAATAATTTATAGGAATGAAAGTGATTCACTCTCCTTCTGTAATTTGTCTAGTTATTACAAAAAGCCTAATAATATTGGTTTCCTACTGATAGCAACCACTTTGGGAATGGACCTTATAATGGACTGTGAGAATAGATTTGCAGGAAAATATATTTTCAGACATAAAATACTTCTCATTTGTGGATGGCAATATTTTCTCAAATATATTCACAGATGTTTAGGCTAATAATCTCAACTCTGTACAACAGATTATTCATACTTTCTACCTCATTCATAAAAAAGATGAATAAATTGTTTTAAGGTGGAACTTTCACCTTCATTCAAGTTTGCATATTTGAAAACTACATTAAAAACTGCCTATGTGTCATGTTATTCAAAAGGTCAGCGGTTGTATAGTTCTGGAGAAATTCACACTTTTAGTTCTGAGCAAAGTAAAAGTAAACTTATTCTGGTACTGCACATGGCTTTATTAGCATATGAAATGTCACTGAATCCATCAGTAGTATATGACATGTCACTGAATAGACTTCATTAGAATACAGAAGGCTATCAAAACCTTCATTAGCGTACACAACATCACTGAAAATACTTCATTAGCATATTACAATAAAAACACAAAAGGGCACCCAATAGTGTAATATGGCCAATAACAGTGAGTTAAAAATAAAATAAATCTCACAAATTCCAGTGGTCAGCTTAGAGGATAATCCTAGCTGACAAGTAGGCCTGTGAAGAGATCTCACAGCCTCTACTTGGTGTGTATCAGCTAGTCCTATCTCCATGCTGCACCATATACAAAAAAACTGGATCCAAAAAACTATTCAGTTATATTTAATACTAGTTGAAGAGCCAGTCACGGGGCAATCATGTGCAGTAGAGACTGGCCGCGCCGCTGCTGATACAGAGCTGGACGCTCCTTCGGAGCACCCCGCTCTGTATCAGCCTTGTCACAGGCAGTCTCTACTGTGCATGACAGCATTGTTACAAACTTTGTAGCAAATTATTATATAGGATAAGAAATATTAAATAACAATACATAGATATATAAACAATAGGCAATAGGCTGACCATTGGAATTTGTAAGATTTATTTTAATTCTTAATTCACTGTTATTGGCTATATTACACTATTGGGTGCCCCCTTTCGTGCATTTATTGTTTTATGTGGATGCCGTTCTGAGAGGACAAGAAGAGGGAGGGCACCACTTGGAGTGTCTGTCCTGTAGTTGGGACGGCTGAATATCCCAGCAGAGTGATTCATTGCTGTACAGTCATATAAGTGGTTATCAGCATATTTGTTTGTGATTACCCACGTGTGGGGGTGTCATAGGTGGTGGATCTTGTTTTAATATATTACACGAGGGCACTTCTCCTTTTTTCTCTCCTGTTCGCTCTGTAATTAGCATATTAAACATCACTTGAAAAACGTAATTAGCATATGAAAATGTCACTCCTACCACATGGTACCACACTCAGCATACCTTAGCACATGGTAACAAGTGTGAAAACTGTACATTTGCTGATCTTTTGGCTAACATGACACATAGGCAGTTCTAATACAGTTTTCAAATAGTCAATCTTGAATTAAGGTGACAGGTCCACTTTAAGATTAAGCAGAGTAATATTACCTCCCTACACACACACACACACACTTACCTACTATGACCAAAACATTTAAATGTCTCCTTTGAATTTTGCCCTTGTTCTTCTGGTCAAGAGATCATATCTTCAATCAGTCCAGTATGTCATGTCCATACATGTGGACATGACAGTTACTAGCAGCATCACAGGACCTCAAACTGCACATGGGAATAAAGGACTAGGTGCACACTGCATTGCTCTTCTATGCATTATGTACCACTCTGCTACTAACTGTGCTAAGAAGGCTCATGCACTGTAGCTGCTTCAGTGTGAAAAGCTTCCAGCAGCTGTCATGTCTGCCTCCATAGACATGACATCTTGGACTGATTTAAGATGTTATCTCTAGGACAAAGGCACAAGGACAAAATTCATAGGAGCATTAGGTTTTTCTGGCCCTAATGAGGTAAGAGGGTGGTTATTATTAAGAGGTACTAGGTATTCTTTAAAGATTTGTAAGCGTCTTCTGTTTATCTTCTGTAATACTGTATGACAATGGGCCAGTTTCTTAAGAGTTTGTACATTTTCAGTTTTGTGTAATCCTGAAGAGATGTATGTCTCAGATAGGTATGAATTTACTAAAGGGTGAATTGGAAATAAGCAAGAGTATATTCAATATGTATAGAGACTGATGTACACATCAAAAAAGTAGATAGTTCCTGGGTGGTCTTGCTCAAATAGTTGTTACTGTCTTCATAAAGACCCAGTAGAGGGTCGAAACATCGACTCTAATATTTTTTTTTTCTTACAAGACCCGTGATTGTCTGCTATAGCTATCGATAGATAGATAGATAGATAGATAGATAGATAGATCGATAGATAGAGATATAAAGATTTCTATTTAGGATAGCCATGTTAACCCAGTGGTGTAGATGCCTAATTAATGAGCATTGCAGTATGTAATAATAACATTTTATTTAATAAAAAAGATATTATTACATACTGCAATGCCCATTCATTTGATGCTTTTCTTACTTTTTATTTGCTTATTAATTTCCGTTCACTTTTATCAAAGTTCATGGTAAAGGAATAGGAATCAGGTCTGAATTTAAATACTGGTGATCCTTGGGCAATGTATAATGTAGTGGGTCTCCTTAACCCCCTGGAAGATAGAGAGACCTCTAGTGTCTTTTGGGGTCAAGTAACAACTACACTTGCTTTCTCCTTCTCTTAGAAATTAGTACTCAGAATTAGAAAACAATACAATCATTAACTTCCATTAATCACCTCCATAGAATTATGCGAACACATCTTGGTTTACACAATGCAAAGGGTTTACATTTATTGTAGCATAAAAAATAATGAGTTTTCAAACTTATTTGAATATAGTTTTCATCACACATTGAGCAGTGTGTCCTGGATTTTACATGAGAAGAAGGTGCAAAGGGCTGAAAACAGTAATGTATGAGAATCAGGGTCTCTGATTGTGTGGGCCCCCTCCCATCAGTTGGCCATGGACAGTTACTCAATATGCCCTATTAAAAACGGCTCTGATAGGAATAGCTTCTAAGCCTATACACATCTTTAGGGGTGGGAAAAAAGGTTGCTGTGAGAAGATGTCAGCAGAAACTGACATGATTTCCCTTCACTGGGGATTACTGCAAAATCTTCTGCTAAGCCAGAGAGCAACTCATTTCTTGGCCTGCTCTGCAAGCCTGGGTTGAACATACAGAGCAGGCCAAAAAAAGAAGATATGCTGAAAGAAAAAAAAATGCAAGAATCACCTGATTCCTAACTCAGGCCTGGGGGTGATCCACTAAATGATGCACTGGAGATCTCTCTGCAATCAAGGGGGGTTAAATTATGGTCAGTAAAGGGGTATGTAAACTTGTAAATAAACAGGCCTCTATAGACCAGGAGCCACAGTGACAATGCAGAATGTGGGTGTGGACAACACAGCTAAGACGCTGACCCCCAGAACTTGGCACTCTAGAAAGTTGCCTACTTTGCCTAATGGAAAATTCAGCCCTGTGTGACCACCTACTCGTGTAGACAGTTGTCTACATCGCCTAATGTAAAATCCAGCCTTATGTGAGCACTGATGTGTGTAATTGTGTGAGTGCATTTATCCTAAATAATTAATGGACTTAACTTTCCACTCATAGTGTTCTGTACTCTTCCTCTGAAAGGAAAAATATCCATCACATTCTTTGAGGAAGAAAATTACATTTTTGCCCATTCATACACAACTCACAATAAAATTCATTGGGTGCTTCACAAGAATGGCAGCTGCAGGCACCAAGATTGTGTGCAACACACAAAGTCTCGTGGTACCCTAGTTTCTTTACTAGAAAAAAATGTTGTTTTTTTTGTGTTCAGGCAAGTTACTGTTTCTTCATCTCACTTCATGCTTTCATCAGAACTAAACTATATCCGTATTAACCCTTTGAGTGCCAGAGGGGCACGCAACGCATTGCAATGCGTTGCGTACCCCTCTGTCACTCAAAGGGTTAATGAAAGAGTGAAGTAAGCAGACAAGTTTGAACAATCATAATAAATCTTTGTCTACCTATAAGTGTGTGTGCAACACAGAGCTTTGTGGTGAATATACAAATCTACCAATGCAGCTCAACTGGTGCCCACCTCCAGTGCCAGTTGCTGCACATCGGTGTAATCAGTAGACCGGTGATTCTCAAACAGGGTGCCGTGGCATTTCTGTTTGCCACAAGATCCACTTAGGGTGGCCCTTGTTTCCTATAAAAACTGAAAACAATTTGAATATTGAGTGTCAAATGTATATTTATGGATATTTTTATGCATTACATGTTTGTGTTCTTTATTCTGATTGTGATATGTAAGAATAAGCATTAATTAGTTATTTGTACCCTTCGTAACAATTTAGGGGTGCCCCAAAATATTTAGATTGCATGTTATGGTTGGCCTGAGGAAAGGAAATATTGAGAACCACTGCATTAGAGTGTACAATTATTGACATGCATACCTGGGGACACTCTCGGTCATCATTAAGACTTTTAACCTTTCGAGTTCCAGAGGGTTTGAACAGTGCATTGTAGAGTAATGTGTCACGCACCCCATTGGCACTCAAAGGATTAATACCAGCAAGCTCACTGTGCCATCTCTATAGCATTCACAGGAAAATGGAGTGAAGGTATTTCATTTCCTCGGTAACTTGCTTATTACGGAATGTTAAACATGGATTAGTGTAAATAAACACCCAAAAAAGCCCATAGGCTACCCCACAGCCCTCCTCTTGTTACAAGCAGCATTAAGGGGAGAATATTTGGTGTAAGTAGCTTAGTAAATTGGTGTTAGGCAGACATCGGATGAAAAAAAAAACAATTCTAGTGCATGATTTAGCACAGAGTCATATTTGCACATTCATATTCTTACATTCATGATTCCCGCATAACCAAAAATCATATAAAAGCCAATGGTGTTGTGTTGGAAACAATTTAACTGAAACAATTTACAAGTGAATTCCACCACAACAATTTTTATTAACCCTTTGCATGCCAGACAGGTATCCAACTCATTGCGTTGCAAAGCGTTGGATACCCTTCTGGCATTCAAAAAGTTAAAGAAGCAGTCCCTAAACCAAAATAGACATTGCGTATAAAGGCAAACTAGAGCAATTCTGGGACAACTCAAATTCCCCCAAATTCCCATGCATTTAAATTGTGGAATTTAATGATTGAGAGGTCTCCAATTAGTGTTACAATAATGCTTTCTTTATTGCTTATTACAACATGATACACATACCTAGGAACTTCCAATTGAAGTCTACCCGGAGGGGAGTCCTTTGGTGTAGTAGGGGGTGACAATAATGACGCGAATCGTGTCAAAAAGGGACGGGGCTTGACGCGAGTTGGGGGGCAGGGCCTAAAGGTGTCACACAGAAGGCTGGGGGAGGAGGAACACTGAGAGAAACAGCAGATGTGGGCAGAGTTTCAATTGAAACTCCCCACATCCAGAGGAATCAGCCTCTGACCCGGAGACCCAGTAAAGCTCTGTCAAAACCGGAGTCTCCGGGGCAAATACGGAGAGTTCCCAGGTATGATGATACAGTGTGGCAGAGCATTCCAGAGCTCAATAACTGTCAGTGAAAGGCAGACAGACAGAGAGTAAGACTGAGCCTTAGCACAAAAGAGGAGATATTCAAACCCACTGATTCCCAACATTAGGGCTCGAATCAGAGACTGATTAAGGCTCCACAGGGACCTAGGCAAGGTACCAATTTTGGGCCCCACATCTCTTGATCGGGTGCTTCAGACACAGACGGCTGCTGGCAGGTACTGGCATTGTGTCTTTATGGAAGTATGAGTAACTGGATGATACTGGTCTCTTTCAACAAAAAGGGCATCTGACACAGGATGCGGCAGCAGGGCCTCTGTCTGTGATCTCTCACCTGCATGCAGAGCCCCTAATATTGCCTGGGTACTAAGCAGTAGCCTAAGGTGCCATAATGGATGATCCGGCTCTTTCTCAAATACATTGCAAAGCAACACATTGAAGACCTCTCTAGCATTCAAGTAGTTAAAAGCCATTTTTAACACCTTAAGGACCCATGACATGCCATGACGTCACACCAATCCTGGCACTTAAAGGGATAGTAATGTTTCACAAAAACAGCAGCTCCAATTAATCTTCATAGTAATTGAGCCATAGACAGTGTTATTTCAATGCTGTCAGAGTTGTAGTTCAAGAGTAATTGAATGATAAAGTATCCCCCTCCCACCCCTTTTACCTAGTGTAACACTGCTCACCTCAGATGTGGAATCTGGTTGTAAGACCAGACAGATAACAGCAGGGGACAACCTTCTTACTCTGAGAACAATGAAAACCCTGCCCCCGTTGACAGGTTGAATATTGTCCCTGTCTGCAGTCTACCTGGGCACCTCCCAGCTGTTCTGAGGTGAGGAGTGTTACATCAGTAAAAGGGGTGGGAAGGGGACACTTTGTTATTGAATTACTCTTGAACTACAACTCTGACAGAATTGAAATAACACTCTCCAAGGCCCAAATACTATGATGATTAATTAGAGCTGCTTTTATTATGAAACATTACTATCCCTTTAAGGATTGGTGATGGCTCTGGCACATCATATAATTCTGGGATGGCAGTGCAGCTGCATGCCGCTCTGCCATCCCAGAATTTAAAAAAACAAAAAGCTCTGTGGTGCTTAATGGCCATCATGCACCAGATTGGGAGGTCATTAAGGGGTTAAGTTAACTGGGACTTTTATTCCTCCCCTACAGTGCATTGGTTTGCTACATAATTTTTTCTGACTTAAGGCTCATAGGGCCATACATATAAAAGAAAAGGGGTACAAATCACCTGCACTGTAGGGAACAAGTAAATATTTCCAAAATATTTTAACCCCTAGAATGCTAAAGAGGTCTGCAACTCATTGCAAACCAATCTGCTATGGATCTCTCTAGCATTTAACTATTTGAGTGCCAGAGGGGTACACAACGCATTGCAAAGCAATGCGTTGAGTGCCCCTGTGGCTTTCAAAGGGTTAAGAGGTTAAAAACTCCATTTTAATCAATAGGAGTTTTTATTTTGCTCCAGTTTGTCTATATACGTAAGGTTTATCGTTTCTATATTTGAATGTTTCTTTAATGATATAATTATTATTATCTGTTTATATTTGTATCACGTGCTGATTCCACTTATGCAATGATGTTTCTCTTTACAAGGATTGCTACGGGTTTCCTTTAAAAAAAAACATTTCATGTTATAGTCTCAAAAGAATAATAAGTGTAAACAAGTCCACAGACATTTATATATTATTATAATTCACTGTGTAATTTAGTGCAGATTCTTGTATGCTGGAAACCGTTTCATTAGAGGCAGTTCCAAGACCAGATTTCAGTGTATTTTTTCTTGTTTCTTTTAATACCTGTGGGGCACTGTGATTCTTCATAGCTGGACGAAAGTTGAGTCAACGGGAGACCTAAACCATAAAGACTGAAATGTTAAAGAAAGCTACGAGGAGCAGCTTTGAGGCAAGGTTTCAAGCTTTGTCATCACGCTTGAAGAATTTTCTGTTTAATGTACTGTAATGCAGTATTCAATGGGGACAAGTTTAATTGAGTTTTACACAACCCAGTTGGGAGTAGCGCTGCAAGGTAGGTGATGTCTAGGTTTTTAATCTTCCACTCCGGAGAGGCTTGTTGACGAAGTGGTTCTTTCTCTTTGTAAGAAAAAAAAAGGAAGCATGAGCAATGATACATCCGTGGATAAAACCAATTGGCAACCCCCAAAGGAACAAGGGCGATAAGGCAAATCCAGCACTTGTAACAAATAAAAGAATCCAACTGTTAATTTAAATGAGAAACAACGCATGTGATTGAGAGTAGGGAAAGGAGGCTGGGAACAGAAATGAGGACGGACATGAACGACAAACATGAAAGCTGATTTAGAAAGATATATATTTAGGAAGTGAACTAAGATTTCATCATTTTGACCCTGTGTTTAACTCTTTGAGTGCTAGTGGGGTGTCACATTGAGAAGCAATGCACTGGACGCCCTTCTTGTGTTCAAAGGGTTAACCCTTTGGGTGCCAGAGGGGGTACGCAATGCATTGCTTTGCATACCCCTTCTGGCACTCAAAGGGTTAAAAGAAAACAGGAGTAAATCCAGGGCAAACAGACTGCATCATTGGATAAAAAATTTCTTCATATTTCCACTGATTGAAATGAGGCTTTTAACCCCTGGAAAGCTATATAGGTCTCTAATGCATTGCTAAGCATTGCAATACATGCCCTTTGTTCAGACTCATCAACTATGTTACTATCGTCATCAAGTATCAATAAATGCATTGCGTACCCCTCTGGCACTCAGAGGGTTAAGAGGCCAGTCCTGCTCTGCGTCCTGCCACTGACGCAGTCATGCACTGTAGAGACTGCCCGAAAGCACAGAATGCTCCCAGCAT
Source organism: Rhinophrynus dorsalis (assembly GCA_037306005.1). Taxonomy (NCBI): domain Eukaryota; kingdom Metazoa; phylum Chordata; class Amphibia; order Anura; family Rhinophrynidae; genus Rhinophrynus; species Rhinophrynus dorsalis. Next base: position 64,147,533 of record CM074723.1, on the reverse strand, counting down.
AGAACTCCCAGAATTCTGTGCTCCCAACATTCCGTGCTCCCAGCATTCTGTGTGTTCGGGCAGTCTCTACTGCGCATGACGGAGTCTGACAAACATACTAGCTAATTATTATATAGGATGTATAAAAAAGGAAAGTGTCAGGTTAAGAGTCTCTGTGTCCATGACACATATACCCCAGACTTGCAGTAAACAAGAGTTATGCTCACATCCTCCAATAGAAGTACAGTTGGAGGCCCTGCTCACTGTTTGGCAAAATCACTACAGAGATATTCATCTGGGCAGTGATTAAACAGGAAAGAGGGGTGGCACAAGTACCCTCTGCCCACACTATACAAAATATTTCCATGAGCCCCAGTGGTAATAAATTAATTTGGAATCAATTTGCACACAGTAAACAATTTCAAAAATCTTCTTCTTTCAGCTTCCACTGTCACATGTGCCACCGCTTTACACTCCCACACTGACATTTGCCAAATCCTCTTTGCCCAAGTCCTCCTTTTTCACCTCGCACCCTCACATTCTCCATATCCTCCCCTTTACCCTCCCACACGGACATTCGCTGCATCCTCCTCATAGCCCTCCCACCCTCACATTGGACATCTTGCTTTACACACACTGTTGACACGTTAACATTGCACATACATGTCTGCATGGATCAAAATGGGGAAAAAAAGAAAAATATATACTCACAAGCACTTCAGGAGCAAAAGCTCTCCTCCTCTTTTACCTCCCATTTGCAGCATTCTCCTCTTACTCCTCACACTCACATTTGCAACCTCCTCCCTTTTCACATGCTACCCTCATATTTTCCAAGTCCTCCTCTTTGCCATCTCACTCTCACGTTCTCTGTATCCTCCTCTTTACCCTAGCACAGTCACATTCACAGCATCCTCCTGTTTGCCCTCACACAGTCACATTCACAGCATCCTCCTGTTTGGCCTCGCACAGTCACATTCACAGCATCCTCCTGTTTGGCCTCGCACAGTCACATTCACAGCATCCTCCTGCTTGGCCTTGCACATTCACAGCATCCTCCTGTTTGCCCTCACACAGTCACATTCACAGCATCCTCCTGTTTGGCCTTGCACATTCACAGCATCCTCCTGTTTGCCCTCGTACAGTCATATTCACAGCATCCTCCTGTTTGCCCTCGCACAGTCACATTCACAGCATCCTCCTGTTTGCCCTCCCACAGTCATATTCACAGAATCCTCCACATTTGTAGCTCCCTCCTCTTTCACATCCCACCCTCCCCTCTATGGTACTCACCGTGTCTTACTGTCACTTAAAAATAAAGACAGTCAACCTCACCCGTACTTTGCTAGTTAATAATAAAGTATGTAAATGAAAGCCTTCTTAAAACAGGGTGTATGGATAAGAAAAGTAAGACCAATGAGGCAACACACTTGTACCAAATGTACCAAATATATCAATGAAAAAATATGCCATAAGAGTTTTTTCTCGTATGGTGCAAATGCTTTGTTCCAAAATTCTTCTCTTAGACTGCTTGAGGGGTCTTCAACTCATTGCTCAGCAGATATCTCTCTTTACACTCTCATTAGAGTGCTGGACTCTGCTTGGTGGAGACACTGTAATCTTCAAAATTCATAACTGTAAAAAGAGACCAAAACACACAAGACTTAGATCATCTTAGAAGTGATTTTAATGTATTTTTTTCTGCTAAGCTCAATGCCTTCATCAGGACACAGGCAATGAAGGCATAATCTAACATCAAGATACTGAAAAAAATTCTAAGATTTAAGTCAGGTATGTATTTTTCTTCTGCAGTTTGTGTAATGTTAGCCACCACGTGTGGAAAAGCTTTAGGATTTTTTTTATCATAATTTATTTTGCCTATGTGAAGCACATAGTTACATTTCCTGGAATAAAAACCATTCCACTACAAATAGAACTGTGATGAATTATCCAGGCCTAATCTTAACATCAATATAGATTTCAGATTGAGGGTTTTTTATGATCTGATAAAATACTTTGATATATTGGCTGCTAAAACAAAAAATAATAAGAAAAACAAGAAAAAAATGTTCCCTCCCCATCCAAAAAATTTATATTTTCAAAAGATAACTACGATGAATTGGCCGCCTTGGACTTAAATGGAAGGCAGGTGAGAGATCTCAGATTCACGTGATCAAGAACTACATGAGTTGATAAGCAACCATTCTTAGGCTGATGTAGAAGAAAGAACAATTATTCAACAAACTAACTGCACCATAGGGTACAAATAAACATTCCCATTTAATGATCTTTATAAACATTGGATGCTGGAGAAATATCCAATGCATTGAGAATTTTTAGTGGTTGAAGTTTGAGGCCCAGATGTCTTGCTGGCAAGAGTCATGTTCATCTCTATCTGGCATCCAGAAATGCTTGAAGACATTTTCTCTTGATCCAAGATGCAAGACCAATATTCATTGGGGACCATTAAGATTTTATAACCTTGGTAAGTATGTTAGTTGTTGTTAATACATGGAATAAATAAGGGCCATCTTGCACAAAAATGTGAATCAATTCTGGTGCAAACCAAATGCAGCATTGGTGAAAAATAAAAAATACATTGATCTAAATGGGGCCCTATGATTGCTGGAGAGATCTCCATCCAGGAGCATTGCTAGGTATTGTCTGTGGGGATTAAAGCTCCTGGTCTCATGTCCTAATCCTCTGAATGCCAGAGGAGGTGCCCAACAGAGTGCAGAGCAATGTATTGGGCATCCCTCAAAGGGTTAAAGCCCTGGGTCTTGTTTCCAGCTGGGGGCATATAATGTGTCTAATCTCCTACTCGACTGCATTGGGCATCCCTCAAAGAGTTAAAGCCCTGGGTCTTGTTTCCAGCTGATACTGCATTTCCAGTTCTTGTTACCAGCATGGTGCATATAAAGGTGATTCTCTCCTATTAGCACTGGTGCAGTTTTACTGCAAAGTGCAGTAATATTGCATTAGGTTGGTTCAAGCCCCAGGTCTTGTTGCCAGCTTGTGGCATATAATGATGTAAATGTCCTACTAGTAATGGTGCAACTGGGCTGTACTGCTTACCAATAATACATTAGGTTGGTTCAAACCCCAGGCCTTGTTGCCAGCTTGTGGCACATAATGATGTAAATATCCTACTAGTAATGGTGCAACTGGGCTGTACTGTGCTCTAATAATGCCTTGGGTTGGCGCAAGCCCTGTGTCTTTTGGGAACCTAGCAACACCCCTGTCTCCAATGTACTGCTTTGCAATGCCTTGAAGACCTCTTTAGTATCCAATGGGTTAAACAAAGTCAATCATCCCAGGTATCGTTATGTAGCCCAGTTGATATTAATAGCTGTCATTGAGATGTGCTGTTTTTCCCCTCTATGTAATGTGGAGTAGCTCACTAAGAATTGAGAATCAGAGGTATTGTAATGCAGATTTCCAGGCAAATCTCTCAATGCAGGGCAGCATCATATTTCAATAGCCTCAAATCCTTTCATCATTTCATCATTAGATACGGGACCAAGCACACTGCAAGGGGCTTAATTAACTCCTTTTGTACAGAATATGTCTGACATTGCATTGCAATGCATAACTGAGTTGTACATAAAGCCTAAAATCGACACTTGAAATTGCCTGTGTATTTTGACTTTATTCTTTATTTTAACCTGTTAAGGATGAGATATTTCTTAATTGGTTAGGCAGTTCATCCTTACCTTATATATAATATTTTAGACAGTATTAAAGAAACTGTAGAGGAACAATGAAAATTAAAAAAAAATGCCATTGATTTTGATGGGGCATTTAATCCCATATGAATCAATGAAAAATGTTATTTGTTCGTTATGGTGCAGTTTGTTTGCTCCACAATTGCATTGCTTTAGCTTCCCAAATACAGTCATTATTGTTCTTCAACCGTATAGATTAGGGTTGTCTGACTACATTCTTAAATGGCCAAGACAGCACTGGTTTGGGGGATAGCCCTAATTTTGTAAAGGTGCTGGACACCTATGCAAAATTGGGGATATCCCAAAAATCTGCACTGTCTTGGCCCTTTAGGAATGTATTTTGACACTTCTAGTGTAGATAGACCACTCAAGGTAAAAAAAAAAGATGGTTGTGGCTTTTAAGTGTAAATCACTGATATTTTTTGCATCACCCCATTAGAGGGCGTATTACATTCAATCATAAGCCATACAAACAATTATTGAAAGGAACACTAACATGAGTATGAATCATGTCCACGTGGATGGATTCTCCAAAATGAATCATTAAGGATTAATTTAGCAGAACCTGTCCACTCTGTCATGGTTCACAGTGGGGGTTTAATATAGTGCTGGATATCATGTCCATAGATCCAGTCATGATTCTTTGTGGTAGGACTCCAGGACTGAAAGTTTCCTTAGAAGACTTCAGTAGGAGCAGTTTAGGGTCTTAAAGTCTTATAAAAAGATACTATCTGCCTCCATGGACATGATTTTCATTACTAATTAAATATTAATTTTAGAGAACCAAGCCAGTCAGAATTTCCTGACAGGGGCCATAAGAATTTTCCCAGAATTTACTTGGAGGTTTATTATTATTATTATTATTATTATTATTTTTAGAAAAGTTTACTGCATTTTGACAGTTTACATGTTATGAAGAATTGGCTCACAAACCCAACCAGAATGAAGGATCAAGTGTGATTATCAAGATTGCACAAGAAAAATGTTCTGTGATTAGAACCCTCTCTTTTTTCTAGAGTGGTGCTTATTAACCAGTTATATCATATTTGATTTGGCATCCAGCTGAATTGTTTTACTAGGATTTTGTATATTCACAAATCCAACTAAACTGGATTCATTGTATCCCTAATACTTTTAGTGCTTTCTACAAATACCTTATTTTAGGTAATCATGTGACTTGCACCTGTGCCCTAATAAAAAAAAACAGCACTTGTGATGTTCTAGCATAACTTTTTCCATAGAACCCCATTGTTCCTCACTGTCAATGAAGGAGGACTCAATCAGGAACTAAAGGTCAGAATTCATCCTCAGCATATCCAATACCCTGCTCTTCACCACAGTCATTGACAGATATGTTTGGGCAACTGGTGTAATGCCACCATAAATACAATACACATACTTATGGATACAATGTATCTGCTCAACAGAATTCTATGAGATCCACAAGTCTAAACCTAGCAGATGGGAATGGCAGATTCACCTGGGAGTTTATCATTGATTAATTAATTAATTATTGACAACATCGTTTGTCTTTGCACATTCAGCCAGTAGCAATTGGATGAATTCTGTTATTTATAACTATTTATTTAGAGGAACTGAAGGGACCCATTGGATGCTAGACACTTTTCTAAGATTTTGCATTGCTATGGAAATGTCTTGCATCCATTGGGTTAACCCTTTCAGTGCCAGAGAGAAGTATCTAATGCATTGTGCTGTAATGTTTTGGATACTTCTTTGGCACTCAAAGGATTAAGGACTAAGTTGGCATTCAAGGTGTTAAAATAGTTTTTTTTGGAGTTGTTTGGTTCCCCAATTACTCTGAGCCAATCTAAAATGCACCAATACTACTGTGGAGATTATCACCATTACCTGCTCTAACTGGTAATAAGACCCAGAGCTTTCAGCCCAAGACTTAGCTCCCTCAGAAAGTACAACTTCCTTGTTGGCAAGGTTAGATTTACATCTCAAGTGCCACTAGTCAAGAAACCTATGGTGCCTCCAGCTCCACCAGTGGCAAACCCAATCCTTTCTTAACTCCTTCTCCAATTGACTGTTTATTAGCACCAAAAATAACCTGATAAAACAAAAAAAAGTGCTTAAATTAACTGGCCAGTACATGGGGTATACAAACTGGCCAAATAAGTATATATATTCAACAGCAATAGATAAACTAGCAAATCAAAAATCGCTCATAAATCAGGTGTGGATCACTGGTGCAAGATTATTGGGATTGTATGGACCACACCCACACTAGGAGTGACCAGCATGGCTGCTGCAACTCTTACAATTTGGCACTCTAAGCAGTTGCCTGCCTTGACTAATGGGGAATTCGGCACTGCCTAATAGTTTCCCTCTAAACAGCTTTCTACATTACAACCAGTGATTTTCATACCCAAACCTCAGGGCACACAAAACGGTCAGATTTTCCATTTATCCCTAATTAAGCACAGGTAGCTCAATGACAGTAACTGAGCTACTGATTAGACACCTGTGATTAACCAGGGCTATAAGAAAATGTGATCTGTTTGTGTGCCTTGACAACTAATGTTGTGAAACTTTGATTATAACTGTTTTCAAGCAGCCCAACCCTAAAAAATGTGTACTGTTGAAACCTCTCTTCAATGCTGAAATATTTAGGCATAAATGCTGACATAATGAGATCTTTCTAGACATCGTACTCAGTGACATATGCACTTTCTTTTTATATGCCTCAAAATAGTTATTCGTCTTTAAATAACATATGCCTAATTTTTTACAGTATTGCCTTAATAACGATTGGCTATTGCCATCTTTACATCTTTGCTATAGATTAGGATTTTGCAAAGAGTTGAAATGCATTTATAGACATCCGTTCTGCATAAAAGGCATTCTGATCCTCAACACTTCACCCCAAGAGCAAAGTGAACTCACCAACTCCCCATCTACAGTCTTTATCATAGATCATCTAAAGGTTATTTAACCACAAAATATTTCTAAATGAACAGGGCTAATGGAATCTCTTAACTGAAACATGATGAGCCCATTAACTGTAATATATAACAAAAGTATTAGGTCCTTCTTTCACAAGAGCATCATATTAGATGAGATATTGAAATCAAGATTAAATATGGCTTCCTAAAACTAAGATAAGCAGTCAGTAGAAGTTCATGAGCAGAACTTTTTTTGTATTTTGAATGTTAAAATTACTAAGCAATTCCTTGAAAAATTATTTTGCATACATATATGTTGTGATAATATGGGGTCTAGTTACCACATATTATTTTTCAGTGCAAGAATGTGTGAAAAAAACGATGGGGTCTGAAGCCCCATCCTATAATATAAAAGGCCAGAATGTTTGTCCGATGCAGTAATGTGCATTTGACGCCCCAGCATTCTGTGTGTTCGGGCGATCTCTTCTGCGCATGACTGCATAGTGTGCGCAGACGGCAGTACGCAGAGCAGAACCGGCCTCTTTACCTCACCATACCTTGGCCCGTGGACACAGGCTTTTACACTAGTATTAATATAAAAAAATACCTGGAAGGGATTCCCAAGACCCCTTCCCCACATGGCGCATGTTTGTGGAAAACAAATCCCTGGGCTTGTCTTCCACATTAATAACCTAGTGAAATAAAATAAATACATAAAAACCCTAAGCACCTTCCACCACACTTGATGCTGCTACAAAAATAACAATTTGAAGAGGTGAGTTGAATCCAGGGTACATTCTGTGTACTGCATAACCTCCCTTCCCAGACAATAAGAGCAAGTGAAAACAGGGATTTGGCAGAAAAAAGCCTATCCTCCCTTTTTCCTCATATGACCCAGATAGGTTTTGGGGTGGGGGTTTCATTTTATTTTTTAGCAGTAGCATGTGAGTTGGTGGTTTTTTATTTATTTATTTATTTTAAAAAAGCTTTATTGATAATTAAGTGCAATTACAAGAAAACTAAACATGGATTATATGAGGCTTAACGTCTGTACAAATTTAACCAATATGTTGGAATGTATCAGTCAAAGTCATAAGGCTAAAGGGATTTCCTAATCAATTAATACAATTGTTAGAGGAAATATAGTAACAGTGTTACAATATAAAAAGTAATGTTTGTGACTGGTAGAAAGCAACTGAAAAGGGAGGGAAAAAAAACAACAAAAAACCCCACACCTCTGCATCCCTCATCCCGGACTCGTATGATGAGGGTTTTTTACTTATTTATTTTTTTAATTCGTTTTTAATTGATGTGGAGGACCAGGGCATCACAGACACTACTGGACCTCTGCCATCAAGATGAGTATACATTTTTCACATACACAAACCATTGCAGACTTTGATTTTTAATTAATATGGGGGCTTCAGGCCACATATTAATTTTTATACATCTTCTCCCTTAGGGAAGGCAGAAGAAGGGGTTCAGAACCCCTTTCTGTGAGCATCAATAGATTTGTGTTGATCCATAGATCCACTCTACTGTAATATGTATTACCTTGTTATACATAAGATAAAAGTTATATCCCCCTTGGATGCTAGATGTCTGTAGCTTCTAAGGGGTTAAAACTGAGAAATAAATTTAAAAAAAATGTGCAATGGCAAGTACATTCTTTCTATATTTACTGTGAGAATACATTTTTAATCAATTGTAATTGTGACACTGAGGCAATGAGTTCTGTTATCTCTATTGATATATATTAAAATCTGTGAGTATTTGATGTGATAAAAATATTGAATAGAAATTGTTAGCCTAAAAATAATATATCATGAAAACTGATTTTAGAAGAGCTGCAGTGTAGCATTTTGTTTTTGTGCAATAAAGCCATCAGATCAATAAAAAATTATGTAGCAGATTATTATTACACTGCGCTCACTATAGTTCTAATCGTAAATAATACAGCAGTTATCCTGGTTATATTAATTATAATTAGAATGCAGATAATGCAGACGGTCTTTTATTACTAGAGCCAAATCAATTTTCCAGTGTTATTCAATGCAAGGTCACACAAAGTTGTTGAAGCTGTTAGACTTCTTATAAAATGACCTGCATATGTAAGAGAGGGTTTGGCTCAGATGTGTAAGACACATTGATTGGGAAGTGCATTGAAATAATTACAGCCATGAACTCTTGCCTATAATGGCAAAATTTCATTTTATAAAGTAAGCAAAGCTATAATCCAGTCTTTTTTATGATGGGAAGTCAAATAAATCTTTCAGTGAAATCAAAGTCCTCTCTTTGGTTGTAAGGCCGGAAATCAAGTAGCCTGGCTCACTGTTCTGTATCATAAAAGCATGCTGAATTTCTTGTACTTATAAATCAAATTATTTATAATAGCCATTAATTGGCATGCTTTCTGTCCAGGTTGATGTTGCATTCCAGGCATGATGCTCTTGCTTTAAAATTTTGCTGTTAAAATTGTTACAAATAACTATGCAATTTTTTCATCATACAAAAAACAGTGATTTAGTTTGAGTGTGCAAATTGTATTAAATATTGGTGTTTGAAGGAAACACAATACAACTACATTTGTAATCCCTTGAAATTCTAATACTATTGTTATAAAGTTGATCTTATATGAAGGACACATATCTTATAACTAGTATGAAAGCCCGTATAGACGGGCTAAAGTGCACCCAGCTGCCCTGGAGCCGGGAGCAGAGACAGGACGTGAGCCGTCCGGAGCGGGGCAGCGCGTTCGGCGAGTTTCTACTGGACATGACTACAGTCATGCGCAGTAGAGACTCGCCGAACGCGCTGATCCTTAGCGGGGAGCTCCAGACGGCTCACTGCAAAGCTCCCTGTGTGTGAAACCACACATGCACAGTAGAGACTCTCTACTGCGCATGTGCGGTTACGGCTCACAGTGAGCGACACATTCGACCACTTTATGTAATAGGATACACATTCTACCACTTTATGTAATAGGATACCTGGTATAGGTAAAATGTTCTAAATCATTATAATACTCTTGGTTTCTTAAATTAGTAGTTCTTCAGAATATACAGAGCTTTTATAACTAGTGGTTTCTTCTTCAAGTGTTCAAGAACCCTCTGACGTCACTGATGTAGTTCCATTTCTTTCAATGAATCCCATACACATCCATATACCTGCCCCCCACTGTGTCATAAAAAGTTACCCATTTTCCTGACATCTATAGGCTATTTATACTGAGAGGCATATAACATCTTGTGACAGAACATGTAGAAATGTTGTGCACCAATGGCTGAATTAAATATAAGACTCATAATGCACTGTAACTACGTGATAGCCCCAAAACACTGTGCTCATTTCCTTGCTTTGGTTAAAGTAGATGGGAAAACATAGGCTTTGGAGTGGAGGAAATTATATGTAGTCTGTTCATTTTCTAGATTTTGCAATACTGGAATTCAGATAAAAGCCTTAAATGAACCCTGGATGAAAATAGTGCCATAACTGAGCCACATTCTGTGCTGGCCCTTGAATAATATTGTCTGTGGTTTTGAAAGTTTGGCACATTATGAAGCACTTTTAAATTGGTCCATTAAAATACATCAATAACTATTAGGGTTGGGAGAAAAGTACAATTTTTTAAACTGGAATTTTCACAGAAAACCCACAATTTTCCACATTTTTTGTTTTGGGAAAAAAAAACATAAACATGTTCACCTTTTCATTTATCCCAAAAAAATTCCTACAAGAATATTGACACTTTCTGCCCATTACAAAGACATCCCGTTGGGGTATAAACTCAGTAGAATGTGCAGCTCTATGGCTACCACTGCAGTGGGACAAGCCTGGGATTTGAAGGTCAGTATGTATAGTTCTATGGCTACCACTGCACTAGGACAAAATTGGGAGTCAGAATGTGTTGTTCTATGGCTGCTGTTGGACAAGGCTACTGGGGTCAGTGTCTGTAGGTCTATGGCTAACATTGCAGAGGAACAAGCTGGGGGGTCAGTATGTGTGGTTCTGTGGCTATCAGTAAAGTGAGTCAAGGCTGAAGAGTCAGGGTACGTGGCAGAAAAAAGTTGAAAAACTGCATTTTTTGTAGGAATTCCCACGAACGTGAATGTAGTATTTTTCAGAGTTTTCTCTTCGAGGTGACTGTTTTCATCCATCCCTAGCAACTACAACAAGCTTTCAATCCTTACAGACCAACATAGCTATCTCCAGATTTACTTACAATGTACTGTACTCAGGTTTCCAGCAAACTGACATCTTGTTTCTGTATCTGAAGATTGTATCTGTAGCTGCTGCTGTCTAGTGGGCTTTTAACTGCTCACTATTGAGATTCTTGTTTCCTAAAAGAGCTATTTACTTTACTCCTTCTAGCATGTAGTAGTAGTATTATTAGTAGTAGTAGTAGTAGTAGTAGTAGTATTCAGGAAGTTAAACCTGAGAAATTCTGGAACAAGCCGACTGCACCAAATAGGACAAATAACAATGATTATTGATTCAATTTGGCTTTTAACCCTTGAATTCTAGAGAGGTCTCCAAGACATTGGGAAACACCTAACATTCAAGGAGCTAAAAGTCTCATTTACATTAATTTGTATTTTTATTCCTCCTATCTTGCAGTTGGTTTGCTCCAGTGCAGCACTTAGTCCATATGCGTGAACATAGTAATGACTGAATGCTAAGAAAGGCATTACACTTCCCTCCACTCCTTAAGGAGATAACATCTTTTTGGACATGTATTCTGGGCTACAGATAGGGAGTTTGGCAGCCTTATATAGTATTGATATGATATTCTAGAACAATGTCATTGTGTTATGTATTGTATTGGTAGAATACTATAGTTTTACTGTATATAAAATACTTGTTGTACATATACATTTTTCAGGACATTGACTCACGATGCACTATAAACCGCGTTAGCATTAAAGGTATTATAAAAGCCCCATTTGAATCAATGGTCGTTTTGATTTCTCCCCAACAGTGCAGTTAGTTTGTTACAGAATTGCTACAATGTGGCTTTGTACATCAGAGACATAACTTGTTTAATTAGTTCTGCAAACTTTACAACAAATGTTTTTTTGAGTATATCCGTTACAACGTGGCATTTAGATATCTAGAGACATTACCAATGATTCAACTTATTCGGTTATCTGTATATAAAATATATCACTTTCCAAGTTTATCTTTTGGTTGATAGAGAAATCCTCAAAGCATACAGTGGGAAAAATGTATTTTTAACGACCTCTCTCCATTCATGCTTCTAAAATTTACTTTAATAAGATGATCACAATGTTCTTATCAAATTGTACATTAAACATTATCCAGTCATCCAGTTTATAACGATATCCAAGGACTATCAAATTAAAAATGAATAAAAACATTCAACTTTTGACAAGTTTATTCATGACAGCTAAGAATGACCGGGTTATTGGATGTATTGCAAGGATAATAACAAACATACAGTTTAAGTCAGACAAAAAAAGCACTGACATTTTCTTTACATGTGCGCGGATCTTTAAAATCCCCAAATCTCTGTCTAAAATGTTAATTGGTATGCAGGATTTACTGTAAATGTCATAAATTTTAAGTTTACCCAAGTGAATGTCAGTTTGGAATAAGCTACACCTTTAATTGAATCTGTTATTTGCTGGCGTTACAACTGAAATTTGCCAAGACAAAAGTGGGAGTATTGTGCTTTTAATGAAGTTGAAACAAGACCATCCTAAATGTTCTTTTGAAATGTGTGGTGACACTGGTATTTTAGCCTAAGAAAGCTACAAATGGGATCACAATGAGAATAAATGTGTAGTTCTGAAGAAGATCAGTTACAAGGAATGGAATACAGAATCTGACAACTAGATTTCCCATTAGGCAGAGTAGACAACCACCTAGGACACCAATTTGGGAATGCAGACAATACTGAGGGAAGTCTCTGAGGATCCAGAAAGTATAAAAACATTTGAATGGTCTTGCAAACACCTGAGAAAATAAAAGTGAGATAAACCCTCCAGAGACAAATTACATTGTTACTGTGTTAATTTATATAGCCTATGCAAATCTCAATTTAGAGACATTGTAGTTCATACACTACTTAGCACAACCTAGGATTTGGAGAGTTTATCACACTGGAGAATCTATCTCACCTTTATCACACATTTATTTCAATTTAGTGCATTCCCCCACCTCAAGTGGAAATGGGTATTCAACAAGTTCAGTGGCCAGATATACCTCAAACATGGCAACCATAGTGCTAAAAATATATATATATCTGTGCATCATCATCACTTTCAGCACCATGGACAAGGCTGGCTGCTTAGGTGTGGGGGGGGGGGTGCAGTTTAATCCAGGTTAATTGAAACAGCTGCAGAGTGCAATACAGACAATTATACATGTGTACTTTTACAATGAATTCCTCCTCAGTCCACAGAGGGGTCAATAGACTCCTTACTCCACCAATCACATGGTCTGTGCTGAACAACATTGCAAGACCTCCATGTTTTTTAGACTGTGGTACACTAAAGCACAGATTGTGTATGGAAAGGAAGATAAGGGAGGGTTGTGCACTAACGTGTAATAAAGAAGTAATAAAAAGGAAATGACGTCCCCAGTGATATCACTTCTCCAGTTCCTATGAATAACATAGAACTTGAAGAAGTGATATCACTGGAGAAGTCATCATCTTTATCACCTTTTTATCATTCCTTAGTGCATCTCCCCCAAGGAGTTATGACTCAGTGACTCTTATGCACTAAGACAAATTGGAGACGTTCTGGAGTAAACCAAATGCACCATATAACTATAAGCATTCTCAAAATTCCTTTTGAATTAAATGTGGTTTATAGTCACTTAAATGCTACAGAGGTTCCAACACAATTCAACGGAGATAACTCTAGAATTCAAGGTATTAAAAGCTCCATTTAAGTCAATGGAAATGGGTCTTTTAAAAACTTGATTGTTAGAAAGCTAGAGACCAATTTAAATCAATGGAAATTTTTATTAGCCCTATGTTGCGCTATTGGGACAAATATGTTCATAATAAAAGCTGAGGAATTTTGGGGCAAACAATTTGAACTATAGGGGAAAACTGAAAATGGCAAAAAATTCCATTCATTTAAATAGGGATATTAACCCACTGAATACTAGAGAGTATTCTGCACATTGCTTTGCAATGCATTAGAGACCTTTCTAATATTCAAGGGGTTAAATCAATGGGAATTTTTAGGTCTCCTCTATAGTGCAAATTGTTTGCCCCAAAATTCCTCAGCTTTTTCTTTAAACATATGGCCTTTGGTTTGTTCCAAAATAGCTCAGATTCTTAATCATATTACACCACCCTCAACTATTCCACTGTGGGTATTTGTAAGTTAAAAAAGCCTATAGAATAAAGGATCACATTCGGGATTTTCTATTAAAAGGGGCAGTAAACTTTTTTTTATAAAAAATATATATTAAAGGAGGTTTCCTGTTGAGTAAAATAAGGGTACTCCTGCTGCTGAGAGATGCATATTTCCAGAGTTATTACAGCTTGAACCTGTGTTGTTTTTTACATAACCAGTGCCCTCTAGTGGTCAAATTCCAATTAGTATTCTGTTACATTCTATTGGATAGGAAAGTCATTGACATACAGTTCTCCACAGAATGTGATAGAAACTACCAGGTTACTTCCTGTCAGTTAGAACACACAGTAAATTCACTTCCTAGTTATTTGTACTGTTATATCATTTGAAAAACAACTGACAGCAGTGGGAGTGACCTTGTTTTACTCGGCAGGAAAAGCTGTATAACATATAGGTTTTCATAAAAAAGCATTTATTGCTCCTTTAAGGTTTTTACATGCATAAATGTATTCAACCTGTTACTTGTAGCATGTGTGCTGTATGATATACACAATGCATTACATATTGCATGATAAACTGGATTGGCTGCAATGGAATGGCATTATCAGCAACATGTAGCTTGTTCTATAAGATTAACTATCTCCAATCAAGTTGAGTTAGCAGAGCAGAAACATTAAGTGCAAAGAATACTAAATCATGAAGTATTTGGTTCTGTTCAGTAGGAAAAATCATATTTGCAGAATGCTACACTTTTAATGCAATCCCATCCTATATTATAATTCACTAAGGGTGTTTGTCAGAGGCCGTCATGCGCAGTAAAGATGGCTGCGTGTGCTGCAGTCATGCGCAGTACAGACTGCCCGCGCCGCGGCTGATACGGAGCGGGGCACTCCGAATTCATACCGTAGTCCTCTCTGCGCACCTTCCTGGGACCGCTTGGTATCAGCCCCTATGCATTTGGGCAGTCAGTACTGCGCATGACTGCAGCGCCGCCAGTGTTGGCCCATGTACACGGGCTTTAAAACTAGTTATCATTATATCTTGTTAAAAGACAATTATTATATTTTACCAAGTCAGAGCTTAAAGAAGCAGATAGGCACCCAGAGAAAACCTGCAGAATAAACGGTATCTCTTTCATACATATTCATGCACATGTGTCAGAAAACTCACCTCCCTAGCATTCTGATTGGCTTGATTCTCACCTGTCAATTTCAATGTCTGTACATGTTTTAAAGAGGCATAAGTCTGTATGCTTGGGTTTTTACAAGACATCAACAGAGGAGGCAAAATCTGCACAGAACAAGGTTATAGTAATAAGATGAAAAAATTATTAAAGGGATAGTAATACTTAATTATTACTAATCCCTATATTAAAGTAATATTAAATATAAATGTATTGCCCCCAGTATCATCTCTCAAACCTTTATGGTTTGAGAGATGATTGCTCCTAAAGTTGCCCTCTCCCTCCCCCTTCCCCGAAGTCAGCTTTGTAGCTGACTGAAGTGAAATCCGGTCTTACAATCATCAGGCGGCTCTGCAGCAGAGCCGCGATCTTGTTAATAAAAAAAAAATCTTTCACTAAAACAATCTTCTACGTGTGCTTGCAAACCAAGCACACGTAGAAGACTGTTTTAGTGAAAGATTTATTTTTTATTAACACGATCATGGCTGTGCTGTGGTGCCACCTGAAAGTCGTACGACAGGCTGCCCTGCAGTCAGCTAGAATGCTGACTACGGGGAAGGGGGAGGGAGAGGGCAACTTTTTGAGAGATTATCTCTCAAACCATAAAGGTTTGTGAGATGACACTGGGGGCAATACATTTATTTTTAAAATTACTTTAATATAGGGATTAGTAATAATTAAGTATCACTATCCCTTTAAATGGGAAAATGTGCAAAAAAACAAAATGCATTGGAGTCCATGCAAGATGGACTCAAATATAGAAAAAAAAATTCTGGAGTGTAACTTTATATCAATGGGTATTTTTACTCCTAATGAAACAACACACAGTTGAGCTGCTCCAAAATATCTTTGCAATGGCTCATAAAAATCAGTTTCCGAGGATGCACACAAATATCTGTATTTTTATTCCTCCACCCTTATGAAGTAATTTGTTTGCTCCAGAATTGCAAGGCTTTAGCTCTTTAAATAAGGCCTGTTGAGTGCCAGTAAATAATATTGGCTACTTGGGTCTGTAAAATCGAAACTGTGCCTGATGTACTAAGAAGAACTTGTGAAAACCCACTACACCATAAGGGAACAAATACAAACTCCCAGTTGAAAACCATTAAAGTGCCAGAGTGCCAAATGACACTCAATGTAGGGATTTTATCCCCCTATCTGTTTGGTGGTATCCATCCCATTGCCTCCCAATGCACTGGGTAATTACCTAACATTTGAAAGGGTTAAAAAAACATTTAAATCAATGGTAATATTGGCATTTATATTTGTCTCCATTGGTTCACTCCAGAACTGTCCCAGTTCCTTGTAGCACATCAAACTGTGGATTTTTTATGACATTTTTTTCCACCATGTAGACACTTGCACATTGATAAACACGTGAGTCAAAGCTTTTCAATGTGGGATTTCCTCAATAGTAAAATTGACTTGAGAATAATGTTATGTGGATTGAAATATGCAATTTTACACACGAGTTCCCACTGTTAAATATGTGAATAACTAACACACAGATAAAAACCTGGAAAGACTCACAGTCATTTGCTCTTTGATTAATTTACGCCAAAGCGTGATGTGATGTCCTGATTGAATTTAGGGTGCTATTTTGTGAGTTTGAAAAATTAATCTCAAGCAATGGAATGCAAAGAAAATTTTCCATTTTCTCTAGTTCTTTGCTTTCAGAACAACACCTTGTACCTTGGCTGGTTTGTGATAAGTTTATGTATTCATGCTTATAGTAGCTTCATATAATTTTGAGCTTCAGTTATAAAAACTTCACAGAATGTGGTGCGCTCACTCCTAGGTTCACACAATGATAAGCTCTTACACCTACAGTAGTATGTCAAATCATTCACACCTGGCTTGACATATTGAGCAGATGTGTGTTATGTGTGCCAGGTCTTCAAGTACATGAAGATACAGAAGGTTCTTAAAAATGTTTCCCTTTCCCAGAGGAGCTTCCATCAATTGAACCAGGATGGCTACCCACTTTGCCCTACTGATTAAAAGGCCCTGATATGTCAATGTGTCAAATATTACTGCTCTAAAAGAGAACGATGGATACAATAGATTTCAGCATTGTGTTTCTTCTTTACTGTAGAGAAATAGTTACTAGATGACAAGACCACACCACTAATCTATGTAGCTTCAAAATCTCAAAATGTATAACAACATTCTCAAGGGTAAAGAAATACTAGAGACAAAATGGAGGTTTGACATTGTATCCAAATGCCTCAGAAATAGCAATAGCCCTACCCTCAAACACCCATGTTGGTCCAGTGTAGACTGGCAGATATTTGGTTCTGCCGGGACTAAAACCTGTGACCTTGCGGTTTGACCAGATTCCCCACAGTTGGTGCATTACCCAACAGAGATATCTCACCAGTTTTGTATATATATATATATATCCTATATAATAATTTGCTACAAAGTTTGTAACAAAACAGTTATGCGCAGTAGAGACTGCCCATGACATGACTGATACAGAGTGGGGCGCTCCGAAGGCGCATCCAGCTTTGTATCAGCCACGGCTTGGGCAGTCTCTACTGAGCATGACTGCACCACGACCGGCTGGCACTGTATCAGCTGCGGCGTGGGCAGTCTCTACTGTGCATGACTGCCCCGCGACCAGCTGGCAGTCGCACTGTGGCCCGTGTAACTGGCTCTTCAATTAGTATTTATATATAAAAATAATACTATATTTAATAATAGTAATTTTGGTAAAGCACGATTTATTTTTTTATTAAAGATGTCATTAAATGTGTTAAACAGAACATTGCCTAATGAAACTTAAGGTTTGTTTTTATTTGTTTTTAATCTATTTATATACTTTGAGTTATAAACAAACTGATTAATTTTATTGAGATTGCTAGCTTTTTATTATTTTTATCTCTTTCAAAAAATTGCAAAAAGAGGTGGAACTAGGGATTTGTTTTGTAGATCAAGTTAGCAGGCTGTGAAAAAATTTGGTTCCATCTAATTCCATTCAGAATATGTAGGGAGAGTAGGTGATAGTGGAGAGATAGACAGCAATGGACAGAGGGGTGAATGTATGATCACAACTCTGTGATATACTTGAATCGATTTCAGCCCATGAAAGTGCCTAATGTCAGTTCCTTCCTTTAAATTCATAGGGGAGGGCATTGAGTGAGTTCCTTTCCTCTGCTGTGTGCACAAACAAAGCATAGAGAACATGATTTAGCAATACAATTACACATGCAGGGATAAGGGGTTTGTTGACATTAAAGTGCTAACTATGCCAGAGCATATCCCTGTTATTCAATACGGTGATCATACACTATAGTGCATAGCATATATAGTACATACCATGAAGAGCAGAAGCTGATGATAGAGGCAGACAGCAGTAGAGCTGTGCTGGTATAATCCTACATACACCCCAGGGCAAGAAAAGGGGTGTAGGAGAGAGGGACTACTAGGAACACCATAAATTCAAATTGGGATTTTAAACCTTTGAATGCTAATGAGGTCTCCAACAGATTGCAAAGCAATGCACTGGTGACCTCTCTAGAATTCAGGTGTTTAACCCTTTGAGTGCCAGCGGGGTATGGAACGCATTGCTTTTGCAATGCGTTCCGCACCCCTTTGGCCACTCAAAGGGTTAAAAGTCAAATTTAGATCAAAGGCATTTGGGGATTTTGTTTTTTCTCTATCATGTTCTCCAGAATTCCATCTCTTTTGATTGATGAATAAGGTCCAGAATGCAGTGTTTTAAAGGGATACTATTGGTTACTATTAACATAGTTTAATAGCTATTAAAAATATAAATGCAAAGACCTACCTCCCATCTCTCAAACATGTATAGTTTGAGAGATATAAGATGCTAAAGTTCCGCCCTACCACCCCTTTCACTGACGTCAGTGCTCTTGCTGTCAGAAGGAGATCCAGGTCCCGGGACCAGCCGGCGGCTCTTCAGCAGAGCCCAGATAGCTCTATCTAGAAAGGAATACTTCACTGGAATGGTCTTCAAAGTGGTTTGCATTTATATTTTTAATACCTACACTATTAAACTTTGTTCATAGTAACCAATACTATGCCTTTAAGAGTACAACCTATGGAATATTCAGTCAGTTTCAAAAGAATATTTTATGCTAAACATTGAGCTATACATGTTCCTGTTCATAAAAATGGATGGATGCTTTGCTTTTACAAATTCTTTACAGTTTTGCATCCATCAGCAAAAAAAACCCAGCAAACTAAATTTATACAAAGAGTTTTAGACCTCTTCTTAATAATAATACAAACTTTAGGATTAAAGGCAGTGAATTCTGTTTTCATGGTAATGCTGTATGCTTCAGCGAAGACCTGCATAGTTCAGATCAGGGTCTCTCTCTCTCTACCATAGAAATGAAAGATAAGATGTATATCTTAATCTACCTTTTTTTTTTCTTTGCAAGGTTTTATACCTAATCTTAATGATGAATTATTCAGCATTATAAATGACTTAAGATTACTTCCTATGCACGGTATAATCTTACACTGTGCAAAAGTAGTTCTCTTTGGCGCATGCCATCCTTACTGAACTCTCAATTTCCATAAAACTGTCACATTTTGCATACAGAGCAGATTTACTGATAGGTAATCCGTGTAAGGTATTTTTAAAGACAGCTTCTTAAAGGATTGTGAAGGCTGTCAAATTACAGATTCTTAAAATGACTTCAATGAGCAATCAGTGTTCTATAGTATAACTATGCATTTAGGTTAACTTAATGTTTAAATTTTGGACCTGATGCACAACCCTGCATTTTTAACTGCTTGAGAAACAGAGAGGTGAACAACTCTTTAAACATGACAGTGTTAATTTGAGCGAGGATAACTAGGATGTACTCTGAGCTACTGATGGGGTCATGGTAAGCAAGCAGAGTGGAAAAAAACATATATATATATATATATATATATATATATATATATATATGAGGATTTTAGTCTTACCTGTTAAATCCTTTTCTCTTAGACCATACAGGTTACTGGTAACTTTGGGTAGGCGATCCGCCCCTTTAAGTAGGCAGGAACAATTCTAGAAATGATTGCATGGGGTGGAGCCTACCTTCCCTCCTTGGCTGCAGCTAGCCAACCAGCTCCAGAAAGATTTGAGACACTATTGACTAGATAGTGGAAGGGAAAGAAGACTCCTGTGAGCATGACCCCGAAGGATCCCCAAAATCTGCCATAGGAGAGCCAGGCATGGTCCCTTGACAGGGTGGGAGACTAGTAACCTGTATGGACTAAGAGAAAAGGATTTAACAGGTAAGACTAAAATCCTCTTTTCTCTGTCGTCCAATACAGGTTACTGGTAACTCTGGGATGTCCAAACATTGAGAAGCCATCTCCATTTTGTCACCTCTTTATCACACCTTAGTGCATCTCCTCTTTATCACGCCTTAGTGCATTTCCTCTTTATCACACCTTATTGCATCTCTTTATCACACCTTATTGCATCTCCTCTTTATCACGCCTTAGTGCATTTCCTCTTTGTCACACCTTAGTGCATCTCCTCTTTATCACACTTTAGTGCATCTCCCCTTTTTCACACCTTAGTGCATCTCCTCTTTATCACACTTTAGTGCATCTCCTCTTAATCACACCTTATTGCATCTCTTCTTTATCACACCTTAGTAAATCTCCTCTTAATCACACCTTAGTGCTTCTCCTCTTTATCACACCTTAGTGCATAACTTTTTTATCACACCTTAATACATCTCCTCCCAAGAGTTCTATGAGGCTTATTTAATAAGGAGAACTGGAATTATTCTTGAGTGTACTAAGGGGGACCAAAGAAAAATTCCTGGATTTTCCATTGATTTCTATGGAGCTTTTAACCCTTTGAATCCTAGAGAGAACTCCAATGCATTGCTTTTAAAAATCCATTTTTATCTGTCCCCTATGGTGCACTTACCTTTCCCCAAATTTGCTCCAGTTCCTCTTATTAAAGGGATAGTAATACTTAAAATGTAAAAATATATGTTGTAGTGTTTATCTCCCTGAGTAAAACAAGGGTGCTCCCACTGCTGAAAGGTGTTTTATTCAAAAGTTATTATAGTTCAAAGTTGATTTTTTTAGGTGCAATATCACAGTGGCCTGAAATTGTACAGTGGCGCTGTTGCTACACCATCCTATGGAGATTTATGGTCTACGGACCAGAGCTGTCCATAGGATGGTGTAGCAACAGCGCCACTGTACAATTTCAGGCCACTGTGATATTGCACCTAAAAAATTCAACTTTGAGCGGTATTAACTTTTGAATAAAACACCTTTCAGCAGTGAGAGTACCCTTTTTTTACTCAGGGGGATAAACACTACAATATATATATTTTTTACCTATTAAGTATTACTATCCCTTTAAAAGAGCAGCTCCTAATAATATCCTCATCATCTACCTTCTCATGGCCAGAAAATCCCAATGGCCCCAATCCATTTTTACTTAATTCCTTTCTTCAGTGTATCATTGAGGCAGACAATACGGTTTTCAGACTGAAACAGGAAGAGTGTATGTGCCCACTTAACCACTGAAAGACCGGGGGTGACCATTCGCAGTGTATTTCACGCTCTTCTGGTCCTTAAGGGGTTACAGGAAAATTCACTAAGTGGTGATAAAAAGGTGATAAAGTAGAGATAACTTCTCCAGTTTATCACTTCTCCAGTTACTATGTTATTCTATGGAGCCTATTCACTAAGATCTCCAAAGTTGGAGAAATCTTAGTGCATAGGCTTTATAGAATAACATAGGAATGGGAGGAGTGATAACCTGGAGAAGATATCTCTAGTTTATCACCTCTTTATCACCTCTTAGTGAGATTCACTCTCCCCCAAGGTTACCATGTGCAGTGAGCGGAGGATGAGGTCCTATGGTGCTGCTAGCAATTGTCATGTCCACCTCTGTGGATATGATATTCAAGACTGACTGACAATGTTATGGCTTGAATCAAGGAGCAAGGAAAAAATCATAGAGGCCATTAGGATTTTCTGACTACAATAACGCGAGTGAGGTTAAAATGACAAGGTGTTAATTCAATTTAAGACCTGGATTCCATTGCAAGTATTAAATAGTATTAGACACCAAGGGGGGCTTGAGCACATGCCCTTTTTGTCCAAAGTGCCCTTGTGCCCTTTTAACAAATAAAAAATAATAATTATGAGAAGTTCCCTTTTTTCATTTGAGCTCCTGCCCCCCAAAATGTCTGTTCATGTTCCCTAGTATTACTGATTTTAATATCACAGTTTTTTATTGGAGTCTATAGGAATATCTGAAGATAAAACTAATGAAACCAATATCACGTGCAATGGAATCTGGCCATAAAGTAGCCTCTATGACCACTAAAACAGCTTGAGCCTGCTGAGCAAAACTGCACAATGCTGCCCCCTGCTGTATTCACAAGTCTGCTCCCATGTTTGAAGACTCAGTCAAAAGAAGAAAAATCCCATGATGGTTCTCCTTTAAGAACTATAATTTATTCTGTTTAATGCAGAATCTTGATTCGATATTTTAATCAAAGAGCCTTCAACTAGTAGTAAGTTTGCATTTCAGCACAGTTAACATTAGTCTCACAGACTCTTTTCCATATTAATGTATTAAGTTACCAATTTATTTTGAAATATTTATGGTGTAAGTTACCAAAATGGAATAACTACCTAATTCTAATAAATCTGTTTTTACACCTGTGTTAGAGGTTAATGGATAGACTTTAAATTGCATTACTTTCTTTATATATAATAATGGATGTCTCTGACAAGACCTTCTTTTAAAGGAGATTTCGGTCATTATGAAATCATTCATTGTATGATAAGGGATACTGACCTAGACGTACTATACATATTAATTTTTTTCAAAATGGATCAACATTATTTACAATACTTGTAGCTTTTCCCTTATAGAATGAAGCTATTGTATGTAAAAGACAAATGCATGTAAACTGCTTCTTGATACAGAATAGTGTGTTATTCTGTATTAACTGTTTAGATGCTAGATGAGTATCCAGTGCTTTAAGTCTGTTGAATCCATTGGGTCACACAAACACACATATCACTGATGTACTAAGAAGAAGAAAATGTTGGGGGTTAAAATCGGTAGTTATTTTAATTTGCATTGTGGTGCAATTTGTTTGTCCTGGAATTGCTCCAGTTATTCTTACTACATCAGCCTGACTGCACAACCATCTGTGTGCATTTTATGTTACAAACATCATTAGATGTTAATAACAGCATCTCAAATGATTTACAAAGCAAAGTATTAGGGTTGTACTAGGTATGTATTGAGGATGTATTGGGTATGTATTGGGGGAGTATTGAGGGTATATTGGGGATATATTGAGGTATATTGAGGATGTTCTGGCGAGGTATTAGGGATGTATTGGGGATGTATTGAGGATGTATTAGGGACGCATTGGTGATGCAATGGGGATGAATTGGGGGAGTATTCAGGATGTATTGGCTATGTATTGGGGTATATTGAGGGTATATTGGAGTATATTGAGGATGTAATAGGGATGTATTAGGGATGTATATTGGGGATGTACTGAAGGTGTATCAAGGATGTATTGGGGTATATAGAGGCTATATTAGGGATGTACTGGGGATGTATTAGGGGTGTATTGGGGATGTATTAGGGGTGTATTCATGGTGTATTGCGGTTATATTGGGGTATATTGAGGATGTATTAGGGATGTATTGGGGATGTATTAGGGGTGTATCGGGGGTGTATTGAGGATGCATTAGGGATGTATTGAGGACGTATTGGGTATATATTAGGGCGTATTGGGGGGGTGTATTCACGGTGTATTGAGGTTATATTAGGGTATGTTGAGGATGTATTAGGGATGTATAAGGGATGTATTAGGGGTGCAACGGGCATGTATTGGGGGTGTATTGATGATGTATTAGGGATATATTGAGGATGTATTACTAATGTATTAGGGATGTACTGGAGTGTATTGAGGATGTATTAGGGATGTATTGGGGGTCTATTGAAGATGTATTAGGGATGTATTGGGGTTTATTGAGTACATATTAGGAATGTATTGGGGATGTATTAAGGATGTATTGGGTATGTATTGGGGGTGTATTGAGGGTATATTGGGGATGAATTGAGGGAGTATTGAGGATGTATTGGGTTGTATTGAGGATGTATTAGGGATTGTCAGAGACATTGCCATGGTTAATTTTTATTTTAAACCAAATAATTGTCATTTATCTATTTATGTGAAGATATCCAACCTGATTGGTTCTCTTGTTTTAATCCTTTGGATACCGTCATCATAATTAGTTCGACAGGATGTATCGGGGAGGTATTGAGGCCTTATTAAGGACGCATTGGTGATATAATGGGGATAAATTGGGGGAGTATTGATGATATATTGGGTTGAATTGAGGATGTATTGGGGGTGTACTGGACATCACTAGAAACCTAGGAGGTAAAAAATCTTGCATGAAATTAGCTAGCACATAACTCCTTGTGCACTTACAGTAGATTTCGTAATACCTTGATGGCCAGAGGTATTGCAAAGAGGTTAAGCCTAAATTAATGATTCCAAAGGAGCCTTTCTCTTGAGTAAAATATTAAGTTACACTGGGACATTTTTCATCTAAGTGTTTTTTTTTTACATTGAAGTGCAATTATTTATTGTGGTCACCAGGGACTGCTGTTTGTATTCCTTACTATAGAGAGCCATAGACCTATAAAATGCATTATAAAAAAATGGCTTCTCCATGTTAGTTGTCTCTGTTTCTGTTTGATTAAAAAAATAAGCTTCAGCTGTAATCATTTTAGAATGAAAAATCTCATACCAGTGGGAGTAACATTGTTTTATTCAGCATGAAAGACCCTATAACATATATTTTGCTCCAAAAAAGTGTATTGTTCCAACTGCTAAACACTAAGGAGCGACGCTGCTATAGCTCTGAAGTGTCAGACCTGGAAGCCCTTCACTAGGGTCTACTGAAGATTCATGCACAGCAAAATTAGACTAAACCACAAGACTTCAACCTTGCAGTTCAGCCTCTTATTGCAGGACCAATAAGGGGTCTGTATTAAAACCCCTGTTGACCCTCCATGGCTCCAAATGCACTCCTGATTTCATTGCCAGATCTGCTCCTAGGGAAATAGACCTGCCAATAGTGTGCCATTTACTTGATAGTTGTCCTTTACGGCAATCTATTTACTGGAGTTATGGAGCACCTTGTGCTTACCTCTTACACTGTAGTGCCACAACTGATGATGCTGTGTATCTTGAATACTCATAAAACATATACAGCCTTTTACTGTACTTACTTGGTTGTAATAATTTATGCTACAAACTAGTGTAAAAGACCATTTACATGGGCCAAGGTCCAGGTGATGTTAACCCTTTGAGTGCCAGAGGGGTACGCAAAGCATTTGAAATGCGTTGCGTACCCCTCTGGCACTCAAAGGGTTAAGAGGCTGGTCCTGCTGACGATGCAGTCATGCACTGTAGAGACTGCCTGAAAGCATAGAATGCTCCCAGCACAGAATTCCAAGCATTCCGTGCTCCCAGCATTCCTACACCTCCCAGCATTCTGTGCATTCGGGCAGTCTCTACTGCGCATGATGGCTTCTGACAAACATCCTTAGCAAATTATTATATAGGATGAGTGGCTCAGAATTACATTAAATCCTTCTGGTACTGAGACTTACAATAAATTCTATTCTTAGTGCTAGTGTCTAATGTTTGTGTATATTCATAGCTCAGGGGTGGGCAAGGTAAAGCCCCACTGATTTAAAATTTCATTATATCTAGGCAACGACTAATGGAGGATCATGGGAGTTGTTGTACAATAATATTTGGTAGGTTGTAAGTTACACAACCCTGCTATATAAGCAACTTCATTTCATCCTGACTAGGGCAGCAATAACCTCTTCGGTAGCTCAGCTAATATCCATAATTAATCCTTTGAGAGCCAGAGGAATATACAACTCATTGCAAAGCAATGCGTTGTGTACCCCTCTGGCACTCAAAGGGTTACACACACCAGAGCAGTGACATGGAGAAAAAAAGGCCACAGCATATTTACTAATGAATTGCAGGAAACATACAATACAATAAAACATCACCCATAAATGCAAATATTAATTTACAACTTTATTAACAACCTCTCTACCATTTAAGGGGTTACAAATCCCCATTGAAACCAGTGGGAATGTTTGGAATGTTTAGGTCTCCCCTATAGTGCAGTTGGTTCGCCCCAGAACTCCTCCGCTTTTTTTTGAGCATACAGCCCTGAGTATGTTGAATTTAGAGTCCTTATTTCAGTATATGTTTTGTTATCTTACTCATTGTATGTCATTTGGAAGCACTGCTTAGAAGACACCATTTCAACTGTACATCTTGGGTGTTCGTTTTCTGCAAAAGTCGCAAAAAATTCTTAGTTCTACTGAAAAATGAAATGTAAATAACTAGATCTTTGATAACAAAGTAATTAAAATGTATGGTTTTGCCTACTGCGTATAATAAGGGCTTATATTTGATCAACCATAAACGTTATTTAATCATTTTAACCTTGGAATGCTATCCCACATGAACTACTTAATGGAAGTTAGCTGAGAAGCATTAGAGTATCACAACATCAAGAAGGCTATGCAAGAGGGCACCGAAAATTCAAACACAGCTTATTTCTGCTGCAATAGTATAGAAGGTTGCATGGCAACAACTTGCTATGTATTTGTTGCTATGACAGGCTACAATGCATTGAACATCGTTGTGCTATTATTTTTATTATTGTCATGATCATTTATATATATATATATATATATGTAACACTTTTACCAACAGTGGGGTAGGTACAGGTGCCTCAGCTGAATCTAATCCCTGGGACCCCCACAATATATTGACTACCTCTTTGCTTGTGTAGACTTTTTCCAGGGAATGGCCCCTGTAGGACAATGTATGTGCAGTGCATAGTAACTCACAGTTAGGTGCCAGGGCTTTTCCAACCATTAACACAAATTTTTGAATTACTTAATACTTTGGGTGTCAAAGAGATATCCAACACTTTGTCTTGCAATGTGATGGATACCTTTCTGGCACTCAAGGGGTTAATACTACCAGAAATGATCTTCTCATGTAGTCAACAGTGACTTCAGTCTTGACTGTTCTTTTGGAAATTCTGTTTACACTTGCTTGTTGTTCCCCTTAGAAAGACACTAGTTCTACCTTGCCCTGCAGGGAAACAGAGGTGATGTTACTTTGGTTATCCACAGAAACTCAAGGGGACCATCTGCCTTTGCCTCCCTTTGCTCTTCAGCATTTACTAGAATGTGCCACTCCGTGTGTGCATAACATGCACATGCGCAGTAGAGACTGCCTGAATGATGCAGTCATGCGCAGAAGAGACTGGCTGAACAATGCAGTCATGCGCAGAAGAGACTGGCCGAACACACCGGCCTCCATCAGGAGCCGGGCGCTCCGAACGGCCCACCGTCTGTCTCTGATCCCGGCTCCGGGGCATCAGCTGAGGCTGCTGGATGGCACTTTGACCTGCGTACATGGGCATTTATACTAGTATATATATATATATATATATATATATATATATAATATATTCTTAATTTAGAGTATAGCAGTACAAAAGCATTAACAGGACTTTATGTAAGTAATAAATCAGAGGTTTATTGTGATTAACGTCTCAGCTAAACAGTGCTGGCCTTCTTCCTCCAGCATTGTGTGCCTGAAACGTTGATCACAATAAACTTCTGATTTATTATTTATATTATATTGATATAAAGTGGTATGAGTGCTTTTGTACTGCTATACTCTATATACTTAATTTAGGATAGCTATGTTAGTACAATAAAAAGGTATTATTACATACTCATATACTCAATTATTTGGCATATATATGCCCTGGCATATCTTCATCAGGAGCATGTTGAAACATTGATATCACCCTATAAAATAGCACATGGTGATTGTAAAGGCCTGGGAGTCCTTGGTGGAGATTCACTAAGGTGTGATAAAATGGTGATAAAGTGGTGATGACTTCTCCAGTGATATCACTTCTCCAATTCCTATGTTATTCTATGGAGCCAATTCACTAAGATTTCTTACGTGGTAAATATCTTAGTACACAGCCTCCATAGAATAGTATAGGAATTGGAGAAGTGATATCACTGGAGAATTTATCTCCACATTATCAGCTCTTCATCACGCTTTAGTGCATGACCCCGGCTGTTGCTATATATAGTCTTATCTGCTTGAAGCTGCAGCACCCAGGCCAGCGACCCTTTAACGCTCTGAGTGCCAGAGGGGTATGCAACGCATTGCTTTGCAATGCATTGCATACCCCTCTGGCACTCAGAGGGTTAAGTGAGAGTGCTTCCCATCTGGGTTTGCTATACATACATACATATCACTCTTACCCCTTAGATCAGTGGTTCTTGGTCTTTTTTTGTTCAACGAACCACTAATATGTAATCCTGAATTTTCAGGGCATCCCTAACTTTTTATGTAATTTGTCTTACAATCAGAGTAACAAAAACAAACATGTGGTACTTAACAATTTCCAATATTTAATATTAAAGTTATCATTTAAATTTTTGCAGAAAAGAACCACTAACATAGTTACAAGACAAGTCTTCACCATATTGATAAGAAACACACTAAAGACCTCTCTATAATCCAAAGAGTTAAAGGGATAGTAATGTTTCACAATAAAAGCAGCTTGGATTTGGGCTGTGGTGAGTGTTACTTCAATACTGTCAGACTTGTAGAGCAAGAGTAATTGAATGATAAAGTATCCCCCTACCACCCCTTTTACTGATGTAACACTGCTCACCACAGAGCAGCAAGACTGTCCAGATGGATCGCTGAGAGGGACAATTTTCAGTGAGCATAATGAAAAACCTGAAAAACCTGTCAAGGAGGCAGGGTTTTCATTGTTCTTACAGTAAGAAGATTGTCCCTTGCTGTGAGCTGTCTGGTCAAGAGACCAGATTCCACATCTGAGGGGAGGTGGCTTACACTAGGTAAAAAAGGCGAGAGGGGGATACTTTATCATTCAATTACTCTTGAACTACAACTCTGACAGTATTGAAATAACACTCTCCATGCCCCAAATACTATGAAGATTAATTGGAGCTGCTGTTTTTCTGAAACATTAATATCCCTTTTAAAGCGGAACTACCATGTCACAAAATGTTTAGCTTAACTAAGTCCCCTTCTGATGACTGGCTGCTTAGTAGAGCTAGTCGCCAGAATTATTACCTGATTTAATAGATATATGCTTTATTCCCCAGCTGTCAGTAGCACGGAGCTCGGACATCTTGCCAGAATTATGTCCGCGCGCCTGCTCTGTCAGTCCCAGCCGGGTCTAGGAGGTGTTGCTAGGAGCCATTCGGCTCCGGCTGGGACTGACAGCGCAGGCGCGTGGACATCATTCTGGCAAGATGTCCGCGCTCTGTGCTACTGACAGCTGGGGAATAAAGCATATATCTATTAAATCAGGTAATAATTCTGGTGACTAGCGCTACTAAGCAGCTAGTTGCCAGAAGGGGACTTAGTTAAGCTAAACATTTTGTGACATGGTAGTTGCGCTTTAAAAAATAAAAAACAGTAACCCAAACAGCAGCAGTTTATATTGAGTGGGATGAATTTCCACTGCTTTATATAAGTGCACACTATTTTTCCCTGTATTGTCGCACGTTAAGCTAAACCATAAAAGGAAAGCCATGACAGAAGAAACCTTGTTCTTCTCAGAACTCAAAGCAATTCCTAAACTTTTATACAAGCCACAGAAAAAAATGCTGCCTGAACGGGTAATGATTAGAAAGCTTTTGGAACTGTATTACCAGAGGTGACAGCTCGGAGGAGATAGGCAGGTAATGTTAAGAGGCAAGGATAAGAGGCTATGACATTATGTCTGGAGGGTTAAGGTGTCACAGTCAAAGCTTGAACTCCTATTACTGGATCAATATTTCTCAGTTCAGCACTTATCTTGACTGCTGGTTAGAAGCTCTTGTAGATATGAACGCAGCAAGAGAGCAAAATAATGCTAAAAAATAATGGCATAGTTCCCTTTTATGGGCTTTTTATTTTGTAAAGAGTTGGGTTTCAGAATTAGTTTTATATACTCGATCTTCACTTTTACATTTTCTTTATTGCTGATTTAACCCTTTGAGTACCAGAGTGGTACGGGAACGCATTGCTTTGCAATGTGTTCCGCACCCCTCTGGCAGTCAAAGGGTTAACCCCATGGATACTAAAGAGGAATCCAACACATTGCAACCTCTTTAGCATCCACTGGTGTTAAATTAGAAATGAATGTATAAAACAAATTCTATATCATATTGATATGAGGCATCAAACACATACGTATTCACGTACAGGAATTAATTATGATTGGAAGGCTCCCATTGCATACATAGTGCCACATACCTATCCAATTCATTGGATATCTCTTTGACACTCAATCACCAGTCACGCAGTTAAGTGTTTGCTTGCCAGAGGTTTTGCCATTACACTGGATACATCTTTAGCACTCAGAGGATTAAGGCCTGGATTCAACAAGGTGCAAATGGATTAATACACAGGAAAATCAGAGGACTTCTCTACGTATTAACCATTTGCCCATTCAGCAACTTTTGGCTATTGCTTATTCTTCAGTAAGCGATGGCCAGATAGATCCGCAAATGTGATCCACTCTTCCCGCAGTTTGATGAGTTCCGGCCATAATGTTTGACTGATAGAGTCCTCCCCAACACTTACCGTCCAATGCGCAGGATATGACTTTCCCACTCAGTTAACCCTTTGAGTCCCAGAGTGGTACCGAATGCATTGCAAAGCAATGCATTCTGTACCACTCTGGCACTCAAAGGGTTAACACTTTCTGTGCCTACTACCATAAATACATTGTTCATCAATATGTTGTATTTGGATCCCCTTTTCTTCTCAAACGGTTAAACAACAAAGGCAACCCTGTGCCACAATTGCTAGTCTACATATAAAAGCTAAAGTAAGCCTATGTTGCCAGCCACACTCAGGGGTGGAAGTAGGGAGGAATCATGCACATTCCTCCCCACTGTCTCATATCCCATCACTGCAGGAACCTCTACAAGCAGAGATTTAGGCATGAGTGCACACGATGGCAAAGCCCCCTGCACAGTCACATCCAAATCACCACATGACTATACTCTGCCATATATCATGCATGTCCCTTTGACATCCCCAGTCCCAGAAACCAGCTCAGCAGTACGTGGGTCTGACATATGTGTTATCTACCTCTACATATGTTATCTACTGCTCTGCCATATGTTATCCATGTGTCTCTGGTCTCACTGCTCCTGCAAACTCCTACAGGCAGTGATTTGGGCATGAGTCATAGGGAAAGTACACTGGATCACCCATATTCATGTCACTGCACACCTTTTCCCCCCTTACTGCCACGTACCCACATGCCTCCCATATGTGGTCTATGTACCTCCACACCCCATGTCCCTCCAGACTTCCCGATCCCACAGACCTTCTCCACCATACCTCATCTACATGGGATAGACATGGCTATTATAAGACTAAAACAAGACTCGGTTACATTGATAGTGAAATGCGGAGAGCACATGGCCCAGTGGGTTCTTATCTACCCTCAAATTCTCTGGGTATTTGTATAAAGGCAAAGTGCTAGGGAGGTCTCTAACATTGAAGGGGTTAAAAAACAAAAAAA
The DNA here is from genome assembly GCA_037306005.1 of Rhinophrynus dorsalis. Classification (NCBI taxonomy): domain Eukaryota; kingdom Metazoa; phylum Chordata; class Amphibia; order Anura; family Rhinophrynidae; genus Rhinophrynus; species Rhinophrynus dorsalis. The sequence continues at coordinate 64,115,729 of CM074723.1, read as the reverse complement.
AACAAAACAGTATGTGATGTATTGCTTTGCAATGTCTTGCGTACTGCCTCTGGTGCTCAAAGGGTTAATCGATATGAATGTTTGTCTCCTATGGTGTAGTTGGTTGTGAACCAGAATTGGCACCATTTTTATCCATGACTCTGTGCATATTCCTCAGTGCGGCTGAGGAAAAAATGAGATCCTTCTGGGACAAGCCAGCTGCACTATAGGAAACTGATTAAATGTCCACTAATTTAAGTGGGGCTTTTGATCTCTTCAGTGTCCCAACTCATTGCTTTTAAATACATTGGATACCCCTCTAGCATTCAATGTGTTAAAGGGATAGTAATACTTGGTTTTATCTTTATTTTATTTTGTAGACATTAAAAAAACCCCACAAAGAACGATATAAGTCTTATCTCTCAAACCTTTATGGTTTGAGAGATATTCACAAGCAAAGTTTCCCCTCCTGCCCCTTTTATCTAATGTAAGCCATCTCTTCTCAGATGTGGAGTCTGGTTGGAAGACCAGAGAGATAACAGAAGAGGACAATCTTCTTCCTATGAGAACAATAAAAGCCGTGTCCCCCTTGACAAGCTTTTCAGGTTTTTCCTTATCTTAATTGAAGAGTGTCCCTCTCTGCGGTCTACCTGGGCACCTCCCTTCTGATCTGGCTGAGCAGTGTTACATCAGTAAAAGGTGCGGGAGGGGGAGACTTTGTCACTGAATTACTCTTGAACTACAACTCTGACAGTATTGAAATAACACTCTCCATGGCCCAAATACTATGATGATTATTTAGAGCTGCTTTTATTATGAAACATTACTAGCCCAGTTTAAGTCAATGTAATTTTATATTTCATCCTTACTGCGCAGTTGGTTTGCTCCAGAATTGCTCTACTTTCCTAATTGAAAATATTCCTTCAGTGAGTTCATTTTGTTCAGTTCCAATTTTCACTGTTTCCCTCAAATTAGAAAAGAAAAAAAATACCTTCAGTACTGAATGATTATACTTTTACAACACAGCTCCCACAGGGCTGCACACAGAAATCATGGTATAATGTGTTTGATATTTCACCATACTAGCCTGAGGGAGAAGATAGAGAGCATTAAATTCAAACGGTAGCACAAATCTTTTCAGAATGTGGGAGATAAACATTATGGGGATGTTTGTCAGCTAGTCTTACATTTTGTTTGTTTCTATAATAAGGCTACCCTCAAAGATTTCCTATCTCTGCTCTTACTAGATCCAAAATGCTTATCAATTTTATTCAACCGTATAGATGAAAGTCCAACTTTTTTTTTTTCTGTAATATTGTGTCAGCCGAGAACGAACTGCCTTTAGATAAATTAATGTTTGTCTGGAATTACATACTGTATTTAGAACCATTACTGGTCAAAAATTCATAATATAAAACTTTGCATTAAAGGGACAGTAACGTCCCATAAAAATGCTTATAGTTTTGTAGAGGATAAAAAATAAGCTATATGCCACAAATCCTATCTCTCAAACCACTATGGTTTGAGAGATATTTCCATTCAAAGTTCCCCCCTCTCTCCCCTTCTCCTGATGTCAGCTGTAAAGCTGACAGCAGGAGATTCAAGTTGGCCGACTCGAGGAGGCTCTTCAGCAGAGCCGAAATTGCATTATTTAAAAATAATTACTTAATTGGAATGGTCTACAAAGTGTACTTACAAACCAGGCACACTTTGTAGACCTTTCCAATTAAGTAATTATTTTCCTATAATGAGATTTCGGCTCTGCTGCAGAGCCGCCGGCTTTTCCCCAGACAGGGATCTCCTGCTGTCAGTAGAGGGGGAGGGAGGGGGGAACTTTGAATTTGAATATCTCTGAAACCATAGCGGTTTGAGAGATAGGATTTGTGGCATATAGTTCAATTTTTTAACCTCTACAAAACTATAAGCATTTTTTATGTGGCATTACTGTCCCTTTAAACCATGGGGTACTAACACTCGCTCACTTACCTTAATCTGGGAAAAAAAATCCTAATGGCTGCTATTAATCAATTTCCCATTAATTTGTTTCCAAAATAAATCTTTAATCACTGAATATCATGTCCATGGAGGCAGACATGATCCTGTGTTACAGAACCACAGGAATTCAAACTCCTCCTATTGAAGGTCTTCTTCCTTAGAAGATCTGAGATCGAGGGATTTTGGTTCCTGGAAAAAGAATTATGTCTGTTGACATTTATTAAAGATTAATTTAAAGAAAAATAAAAACCTGTCCAAGCATACTTGATTCATAATGGTCATGAGATAGATTGAGGCAAGTGGGGTTTAGTTATTAGGAGATGTTAGTGATACCTTAACAGATTGAGGGTTAAGCAGTAAAGAGTGATAAAGAGATGACAACCCAGTGATATCACTTCTCCAGTTCCAATGCTTCATAAGGAACTCTGCCCAGTCCTGCTCCTTCCCACCCTGTTCCTCCCATTTTCTTCCTCTTCTCCTCCTTCCCCACCCAATTTCTCCCACTTCCCGCCCACTTTTGTGAAGCATCCATTAAGCCCCACCACTTGTGATTAAGCTCCACCCCTTTTTGGAACAAATCACACCATTTATATCTCCCAGCGGCACCACAGGAGTCTGAGTGGGACTCCAGAAGATAAAGCTCCCAGGAATGTGCACAACCCCCAATGTGTCCCTACTTCCTCAAGGCTCAGTTCATGTATGGCCTGTATCTGGGGACAGATCACAAGGAAGCTTCACAATTAATTGGTGACCTCTTCAAGTGGTTAAAAGCCTTATTTAAATCAATGGAGATTTTATTCTCCCCTATGATGCTATTGGTTTGTTCTAGAATTAGGCCCTTGACATTTAAGAAAAAAAATATATATATATTTTTTTTAACTTAATGTTTTTCAACCTGAGGCCTTCCAACTGTCAAGGACTACAGTTTAGTCATCCATAGCCAGAGGGCCACAGTTTGTTCACCTCTGTTTTAACTCCTTTTGTATATTATAGCATTAGAATGCTATAGATTAGATTATTTTGTTTTCTAATACCGCTCGCTAAATGCTCTTGTTCAGCTTTGTTGAAGGCTGAAAAAAGCAGTTAGGAGGCAGTTTGTTTGTGGTACTAAACTTTTAAAGTTAATATTTGGCATTCACTAAATTTAAAGGGTAATGATCCTGTTTAACTAACTGTGCTCCAATGTAATCAGTCTTAGTAAATAGCATGAGGCAACCCCAGCCACAAACTTCACAGGTTATTTGCAGCGTCCATACACTGTCTGTGATTGGCTTTCTAGACTGAAGCAGAGGGTCTATGTGGAGAGTGTCATACAAGACAAGAGACTGTACTGAAAGACTTCACATACTTCCCCTAGGACCAGTGAGGGAGCCATGGGGGTCTCTTTTCCAGACCCAATTTCTCCTTCCCCCATTGGCTGCTAAGACTTCCAATACATCCCTGGATTCATTGGCAAGGTCTGCTGATGGGCATCATCCAATTGATTGTTGCCCTTTAATCCTTTGAGTGCCAGAAAGATATTAAAGGGTCAATAATGCCCATTTATAACTTTATTTAATATTGTAAAGGTTACAAAAATAAAGTATTTGGAGAAAGTGCCATCTCTAAAAACCCT